>CM077669.1:283550654-284150654 GCA_039707655.1 Elymus sibiricus | reverse complement strand
GCACAAGACGTTCGAGAAAGGTAAAACAAATCCAGCAAGGCCGCCCGACGTGTCGACGAACCCGATAGGAGCTGCGTATCTCGTTCTCAGGACACAACGGATGAGCTATGGTTACCACGCCAGACACCGATTTGCGCCGGGTAGCGTTAATAAGCTGCTCTGGGTTGGACCAACACTCATGAGGAGCACTGGTCCGGGTTGTTAATTAAAGATCCGCGGGTGCTGGCGGGTCCCTATGTATTTATATTAGTTATTAGGCAAATGTAGTACCAATGTTGGGCCTTGCCATACGAGTTTTATCCTAAAACGAAAATCAAGGGGGTCCCCATAACAACCCCGAGCATGTTAGGAGCGCAAAATATGGAACATAACACCGGTACACAAGTAACTAGGGGCGGCAAAAGTGGAACAAAACACCGAGCAAAAGGCCAAGCCTTCCACCTTTTACCAAGTATATATGTGCATTAAATTAAATAGCAATAATATTGTGATATATCAAAAATATCCATGTTGGCACATGGAAACAATTGCACCTGCAACTAGCAACACTATAAGAAGGGCTGAGCAAGCGGTAACATAGCCAAACATTGGTTTGATGGGATGTGGAGGGGTTAGAGGCTTTTCATGGCAATTTGGGAGGCTTGACATACAAGTGGTAGGTAGTGAGACAAGCGATAGAAACGAGACATCTAGCATGGCAATGATAGTAATGGTATCCAGGGAAATGATCATCTTGCCTGAGAACCCGCTTGGAAGAAGAACGAATCCATGAAGAAGACGAGCCAACGTAGTCGAACGAATCCTCACACTCCGAACGCTTTCGAAACTCTATCGAGAAGAAACAATCCGGAAACAACAATCAACACATGATAAACACCACAACAAATGCATGACATGATGCACAACAAGGATGATGCATGTTATGCATGACATGGGAAAACACAACAATCAACTCCTACACACTAAGTGAAGTTCAATTTGCAACGAGTTCATATTGACGAAACTCCACGTTCGAATTATTTAGTTCACTCTCGTTAGGCACACAACAATATTAAATGTTATTAAACATGGCAAGAGGTGAAGCATCATTGATGCGGAGCATCCTACGGACATCACCATGACAAGAGTCCGTTTGGCAAGTGACACGTGCCACAACTACTTCACATACATAAAGGTGAATCATCTCCTTTACACGTGTTCACTTGACCCCTTCGAGGATGGTATACTACTTGACACTCCTCTCGTGTGCATGCATAGGTATTGTCGGAGCTTCACGGATGACGAGGAGGAGTGCAAGCGCCAAGGTACACCTACACCATCCGCGAGGGAAGCTTGGAAGCGGAGACGGAAGAAGACGGAGCTGCAGTCTCTACAGGGCCCGAACATCCGGCCCAGAAATCCGGCCCTCAGCCCCGGAAATCCGTCCAGGAGATGCCAGCACCGAAGGCTCCCTGACCAGCTGAGCCCCGGACATCCGGCCCAAGCCCGGACATCCGGCGATTCTCCAGCGCCCGGACATCCGGCCCTCTACCCCAGACATCCGGCGCAACCACATCAGAGGCGAGCGAAGCCAGCGCCACCTGCCCAAACATCCGGCCCCACATCCCGGACATCCGGCACCTACTCGACGCCCCGGACATCCGGCCCCTGTGAGGGCAGCCGCGGGCCAAAGGGCCATGTATCTCTCTCTCACCCCCATCTTGCCTTGTACTATAAATAGACATCCCCCTCCTCCATTTTAGGATTAGCAAAGTGATAGCTCATTCTTAGATGAGCTTTGCTCCTTCCTCTACTTTTCTCATGGAGACCGAGGCCTCCACCGGAGAAGATCCCTAGAGGATGTCAAGGCCCCTTCAAGGGAAGATCCGTCTACGGATTCAAGGCCCATCTCTCCTAGAGATTTGGATGAACTACCCATGTATCTTTATTTCCGTTGTTGTTCTTGGATCTTGATGCACCTCTTGTATTGCTTGTGATTTGAGGAGTACTTGGTGTGGATCTTGTCCAATAGAGTGTTTTCCCTTTGATTCTCTCCACGTTTTCCCCTCGTGTTCTTCGTGTTCATCGTGTTCTTCCTCAAATCCACCTCCAATTCGTGAAGATCGGGCCACCCTCGGGTTTGCCCCGTATCATATTGGTATCATGAGCCATGTTGCCACGAATTTGGAGCCCTACCCCCATGTTCTAGCCATTAGTTCAAATTTTTCTCCCCAATTTCGAAAATTTCCCACAAAAATAGCCCCAAAAATTTTCTTGCGATTTGTTGTTCTTGTGAGTTTTTGTTGATTTTGATCCGTGGATCTAGTGTTTGGTAAGTGGATCTAACTCCCTTTGCATTCCCTAGACCTAATTCCACCTTTTCCCCTTCAATTTTGGCTTTGGAATCGCGAAATTCCGCCCCAAATCGAGTTCCCGAGCCCAAATCGCGATCTGGAATCGTCGAGCCGGACATCCGGGCAGCCGGCCGGACATCCGTGCCATCGGGCTGGACATCCGGGCCCCGAGCCGGACATCTGGCCCCTGGAGCGCCATTCGTGTTGCTCTCTAGATACAGTGCCCTGGAAATCCGGCCAAACCCCCGGACATCCGGCCCCTGTAGTTTCAGCCGTCCGTGTTTCACCGTTTCGGCCATAACTAATTCATCCGGACTCCGATTTAGGCATTCTTTAGCTCGTTTTGTAGCTATTGGCATACACCATACCACAAAATTAGTTACACCATCATTTGAGACCATCATATTTTTCAAATTTTGGCAAGTTTGCCTAGGCCCTCCACCATATCATCCGCAATACCACCATAGACTTCCGCAACCTAACCCATTTTGGTTACCTTTGCATTTGTGGTTGCTTGAGTTGTGATTTGAGTCTCCTAAGGTGTTTCGGCTACTTAGGGATGGTTACTTCTTCATCAGCCACCGGTGACTTGTATCGGTCCATCATCTACATCGACCATCAACGATCGACATCGACGACGACCATCCATCCTTTGAGACCAACTTCAACCGGAAGAAAGGCCGGTTACCCCCGACTTCGTGAAAGGTTAAGTGTGATGAAGGTATACATTCCGTCATACACTTTTCCTTCCTTACCATTACATCTTGATAGCCACACCATCTTTGCGATTACCTTCATACCTATTGAGACTAGCTATCCGAGTATTGCCGGGCTTCGCGAAAACTTGTGCACCATAGTGATACGATATCATATTGTTGCATCATTGGAAATATCATATAGTGCAATTGCTTGCTCCCATGCATATCTTGTGATACTTGTCTCATATTTTTGGTTGAGGCTCAATAAGAATAGTGGAAAGGAAGAGAAGAAAAAAAAAGAGAAAAAAAGCTTCTAAGCAAGAAAGAAAGATCAAAGCTTATAAGCATAGAGTTGAGCATGAAAAGAGATACTTGTGCATAAGGATACATGGAATAGGAAAAGTTTTGCTTGCATGAATAGGATTGGTGCCAAGTGGTGAATCGTGCCCAAACATGCAATCAAGCTAGCGTCTCTCCTAGTGTTTGTGCAACAAGAGCTTAGTCTTCGTTAGGCAATTTTGTATTGCTCATCCCTATAGTTGCACAAGCCCCATTATCCCACTGCGTGTGTTTCTTTATTGCCCTCTATATTGTGATCGCTTGCTTTGCATTTTGACTCCATTGGATTGATTTCAACATTTGCAATATCTTGGACTTCATTTTGCTTGATATTTTGTGCCACTAACCCCACCGAGCTCCACTATAAGCCATTTGTGTAGGTTGTGAGAATTGGACAAGGTTTTTCACCAAGTGCACTCTTTTCCTTGCTTACATTGTGGTCTTTTGAGATCCATCTACAACTTCGGAAAGAGGTAACTTTGGTATGTTCATTCCATCTCGTTCTCACGCCTTCTCGAGTGCTTCCATGGATAGGGACGACAAATCTCATTCGGTTTACAACAACAATGACGAGTTCGATGCCATGAAGAAAACCATCGACGCCAAGATGGATGCTCATTTGGAGGAGCTCAAGGTTCTCATCAAGAACCGCACGAGATCTTCATCATCTTCGAGAAGACGCTCAAGTGCACATGCTTACGAGCTACCATCTCCGGCAAGATCAAACCGGCATCGACACCATCAACGACATGAAGAAATAACGACGCCAACATCAAGGCGTCCAACAAAGAATGAGTGTGAAGGTCACGAGCTCGTCACCAATCACCGCTCGATGACTTCACCAACTACCTTGGCATCTTCGCCAAGCGACTTCAAGGCATATTTGCCTTTGGATATGCGGCATCTTCGCCGACAAGCACTTCAAGAGAAGCTCCCCAAGCTCAAGTCTGCGACTTCCACGAGCTACTACGACCTCGACATCGACCACGAGATTCCTTTCTTTGGGAGTCAAGACCCCGAGGAGTATCTCGATTGGGAGCGCAAGATGGACTACTACCTCAAGCTACTTCAAGTCCCTTCCGAAGATCAAGTGAAGTGCGCCACAAGAAACTTCCACGGCGACGCGTCGACATGGTGGCTTCACACATCTTCGACGAGCTTCGACATGAGTTGGTCCAAGTTGAAGAAAGCGTTGCGGCGAGAGTTTGTGCCTTCTACATACACGGAACATCTTCACCGCCACTTGGAGAACACCATACAAGGATCCATGTCTCTCGATGAGTACTTCATGAAGACAAAGAAAGCCTTGCGACGAGCCGGTGTGGACGACCCCATTTGGATGAAGTTCCACTTCATGATGGGATTGAACAACGACATCGCCAAGACTATCTTCCACAACAACTACGAGTCTCTCGAAGACATCTACGTTGGTGCTCTCAAGGCGGAACAAGAACTCAAGGCCAAGGCTACTCGACCCCGAGCACACTTCGTGACGACCAAGCTCCACGACGACGAGCATGAGGATGGTACCACCAAGATGTCCAAGCCCGACGAGCTCCAAGACGATGCTCCCAAGTTCGACTTCACCGCCATCCCTCTTTGTGGCATTGACGATGACGAGTCTACCATGACTCTTTTTGAAGATGGCGCGGCGACGACCACGACTACGGAGCCACTCAAGGAACATGCTTTGGAGGCGAGCGACAAGGTGGCGAGCAAGGATGATGCTTCCACCTTTGGAGGCGAGAGTGATGTTGAGCCATCTTCGGCCTTCATCCACAGCGACGGTGATGAGTTGGTTGAGCATGGGATTTTCCCTTTGACCACGGCGGCGTTTGGAGATGAGGTGAGAGACTTTCACCACCATATGGAGAGTGAGAGTGACTTCACCACAAGCCCCATATATGATGAGTTGCCCCAATTCCCATGTGAGGAGAGCCACAACCCCCACCTCTTGAGTGAGATGAGTGACTCCACCATATGTGAGTATGAGTGCAACTACCTAGAGGGAGTGAGTGAGCCACCACCACATAGAGCAAGTGAGCTAGCTGATAGGGCATGTCAGGCCATTTCGATTTCTAACAACTTAACCTCTACCTCTATTGTGTCTTCTCCTTTGGTGCTAGGTCCCATATACGATGATGCGCCGATCCTTGATGACTTCGTCCTTCCTTTGGACAAGACGATGGCCATGGTGGAATATGACGCACCCCCCATATGGTTCCATCACGATGAAGATGACCACGCTTTGGTCTTTACCACCTCACCTACACCACATGAGTGGAATGAACAAGGTAACATAGGTGAAGGTGATGCTATTATCCCACTAGTGGACTATCTTGAGATTGATTGCTTGCATGATGATGATCACCCTATTTCCATGCTTCATGATTATGCGACTTCCTCATGTGATGAATTGCCTATTTATGATGAGTTTGACGATTCTCATGTGGAGTCTATTACTTGTGATGCCATGTTGCATAGGATACATTGTGAGAATTCTATAGGTCACGTCATGTTTGACAATCCGCTTGATTTGTCATATGCTATGCATGAGATCACTCATATTGCAATTTTACAATCTCATCGTAGTAACTATGCATATGCCATTAAAATAAACTCAATTTGCACATATGGCATAGATGACAAACCCATGGTTATTGGCATTTACTTTTCTTGTGATGATATTGCCATGCTCCCTTTGCATCATTTGCGCAATTGCTCACATATGACATGCCATGACCACCTACTTTCGGATATGCATTGTTTTGGATGTTACCCATATTCTCCATATGATGCTTCCGCTATTGCACATGAGGAGACCCCAATAGTTTCCTCATACATGTTAGGAGATTTTGTTCCATCCCATCCATTGCATGATCCCATTCATTGTGTGCACAATATGCTTGCCATTGATATGAATAATATACTTGTGCCACATACTTGCTACAATTTGTGTCCCGATCATGTTGAGCACAATAACTATCATTGCATGATGGATGACGTATTCATGTACCATGCCTCAAATTTCTTTGAGCATTGTTTTCCTTGTGCTAACTCACACGTGCACATACACATCATGGTGGATGATGTGTACATTTACCACACACACACTTTGTTTCGTGTGTCTCCTTGTTGTGTAGGTACTCACGAATACTCGTCAACCTCACAATCCCATGAGTTGACGAAAAGAGCTCTTGAGAGCACCGATGCTTTGGGATCCACCGGAATGTGTCTCCAACCATTCCCCTCGCGCAAGGACTACGTGCACCTCTTCTACTTAGTTCTCACACGACTATGGGCTATATACCACTTGTTGTCTTTTGCTCATATTCTCGTGTTCACTTTGCATGTTAGGCCTCATTCTATGCTTTTGCCATGCGATTGTGACCCTTGCTTGCATTTACCCATGATTCACCATTCTCCTACTACTATGTGTATTTGCTTGCTTGGTGGAGATCCTAGTTGCTATTGCCATGTTCGCTTTGTGCCCCATGCCTATGATGATACATTGATCATGTTTTGTGTTCGTGCTCGCGATATGTCATGCGCATTACTTATGCCTATTATTTTCTCACATGACATGATTGCCATGATTTCCTCTAGTATGTCATACTACTAGTTTGCACGACATGATCACTATGCTTGCTTGTGTTGCATCACTGATGTGCTCCTTTTATGCGGTTGATGACAACCATTGCCACGCTTCGCACATGATTTCTATAGCTTGTTGTCATATGTCTCCATGTGTTGCCTCGCTCATGCTAAATGATTTGCCATGTATTGAGTGCAACAATGCTATCCATTTTGTTAATGAGATTGCCCCCATAGCTTTCTCTCATATTAGCGGAGCTTTTGACCTCTTTCATGTGAAGCATGCTTGCCTTCCTTCTTTGCACCATATGCTTAGTGCCATGAATATAGACATTGTTGCATCATATTATTCATGCACTTTTGCTTATAATGGTTATGTGCAAGAGAAGAGAACCATCATGATGGATGATGTGTTTGTCTACTATGCACATACATTGTTTCCTTTATTGTGTGTATGTGTAGGATACTTCGACTACATGTCAACTTCCACTTCATGTGAGTTGACAATTCGAGCTCTTGAGAGCGAGCCATGCTACACCGACGCTATTCTACATCGCACTTTCTTGCGCATCGGCATTGTGAAGGACGCACAAGGACAAGTTTTCAAGGTGACATCCTTCTTGAGCATGGATATTGTGGATCATCCTACTTGTGTTGCTTGTATCATGACACATATTGGTCACCTTGGACCACTTACTTGCACACATGTTAGAGATAATGCTTCACTCATGATTGCCATCGATCCATGACTCATGACATATATGCCTTGTGTGTTGCATCCAACTTGTGGATTGTTTGCCCTTATCATATGCTTGGTTACAACAATGTCATTTCTTCACATATGCTATGCCCGATTGCTTGCTACATGCTTGACTTGATTGCCTCACACATGATGAACAATTGCTCTTTCTATTGTGTTGAGTGCCGCACTATCTTCACTACACCATGTGCACATTATGCTTGGATTGTCTTGCACTTTGAATTGCACCATGTGTTTAAACACTTCATTCTACTTGGTGTTGTGAATGATTCATATGCCTACCATAGACCTTTCGTTGATTGCCTTGTGCATGATTGCTATGACCATGAGGTAGATGCTTGTTATATTGTCACACATATTTGCATCCCTACCTCACCTTGTTTCCATGATTGCATTGCTTGTGCTCAATTTGTATGCTTATATGCCATGACACAATCCCTTGTCACACCATATGTTATGCATGATGACAACACTTGTGCGGTGATTCACCACTTGAATGCTTGGTTTTGCACTAACGCTAACCACATTTGTTTTTCCAAGTGTTTGTCGTATTTGATCCTTTTCAAGGAATTACTAGGCGGTGAGACATTGGAGAGTGCCCCCTTAGAGCTTGATGATGAGTGTTTGGTGATCGTCCACATCTACACGGCGACGCCATCTCCTTTGCATGGTGTTCATGATGTAATTTGGCTAATAGTTTATATGATCGGCCAAATTAATTTAAATAATTGTGGTCAGATTATTGGTTCACATATATATTTGCCCTTGTTGTTTAATTTAAAATGCAGGCTTGGTTGTAGATCAATACATATGCCATAGCAACAGATCAAGCGTAGCAAAGCTGTTTACCCAGGATAAATAAATGGGATTTTGCATGGACTAGCGGCTAACGAGGACAAGTTCTGGACAGATTATGATATGATGGGCTTAAACGTGGCTGCAAAGCTGAAGGATTTTTGCATGGCTGATGAAGTCACGTAAGTAAAGGTGCAGCAACACATCATGAATGATCATTCCTTATTACCTAGTGTAATTAGGGACCTTGCCGGAATATTTTATTCATATATGCAAGAGTGCTTGTACGTGGATATGGCCTAGATACGTACTACAGATTAGCATGTAGATTCTGTAGGCATATACATGGTAGCCGAATAAGAAGGAGAAGTCCTGTTCGGTTTCAGTTTTGGAGTTCTATTTCTGTACGCCAAGTCCTGCCCTGTATACGTCAAAGTCCAGCGTGCCTTATATATAAGGCCACGGCCGATTGGAAAAATCCCCAACAATCGATCTATCAATACAAACACTACTTTTTCACTTTTGTTTTCTTTCTGTCGCTACTTCCTGCCGAGCCCTAGCAGCCCTAGGGTTTGGCGATCTTTGCTGTTTTGCGCTGAAAAGCGGCCGGTTCTTCTCCACGAAAGCGAGATATCTTTGTTGCTTTGCTTGAAAAGCAATCGTTCGTCGTCACGAAAGCACGACGGTTATCTTGGTGTTGCACGGCGATTTCGCGTGGCAACACAATTGGCGACTCCGCTGGGGACGAAGAAGAAGGACATACACATGATGGACACTGAACCCAAGAATGGAAGCAACTTCAACCGGCACAACATCATCGCCGTCAGGCTCGACGATCTGTCGGAGGATGATCGGCGCGAGCTTGAACAAGAGGTTGAGAAAGAGATGGCTGAGCGACTAAAACTGAAGTTGACTGGATACCACAAGACAAGGATCGGCGTCGTGAAGAAGGTGCAATCGGCCATTAATGAAGGACGATTGACGTTTACAGAAGGTTCTAAGATGAAGCTCGATAGTGACCCTTCTCCTATCAATGTGGTCGAGTTTGAGAGTAAGAAAATGCTTATTCGGTCGGATCAGACCGAATCCGCAAGAGAGGAAAATGTTGTTGATGATAGTGCTCCTCCAAGGATGATCAAATCAAAAAGTTCAGAAGTGGGGGTGTGGAAAGTTAATTGAAAAAAGAGACAAGCTCCAAGACCAAAGCCGATAGTTAGCATGTTGTTGGAAAAGTACACCTCACGCAAGGCCAGCAATGTGTTTAACTGGCTTGGAGGTAATAAGCGTCCTAGATCTCCTTCTGGACCTTGCAGTCATGAGCAATGGCAAAGAGATTTATATGACCAGCAACCCTATATTGCAATGGAGCCGACATATTGGGGTTGTGCACCTCCTATGTACCCGCAATTTCCTCCATGGGGTTTTAATCCTTGGGCGCTATATCCTACAGGGCCAGGTCATTTTCACCCAGGATGGGTTCCGCCGAGGCCTATGTTCAGACCAAACATGCATGAGAAAAGGGCACGGTTCAGTGAAGCGGCTAGATCACGTGATGCAATTGTTGTCCAAAGGAATCGGTCACCGGTACGCAGTGCAGATGGGGAAGTTTATATAGGTGGTCAAAAGTTTAAGTGGGTGCCGATCAATCGTAAAAGTGATGCAAAAGCACATGACGGAACTGAGCGTGGCTGCACCAAGAGTAGCGCAATAAAAGATACTAATTTACAAAATGATTTGGAGCCTAGTGTGCACACATGTGTAGACAAGGAAATTGTACGTACTAGTGAGTTGGCTGATGCATCCACTGATGAGTTTATTAGAGACAGTGGGAAAATTGAAGCCATTGGTACAAAAGAGAATAATGATGGTGTGAAGTTGCAGCAAACCGGCCGATGTAATCAGTTTGGAAAGGAACAGAGCACACATGCACGGCCAGACAAGGAATTCGTTGTATCCTCATGTACTAGTCAACAGTCTAAATCGGCAAGCTCATATGCTGATTTAGTCATGGGAGGTTGTGGCCCAGGAACGTCCAAAGGTTTCAAGTCTAGCACTGGTACATCTACACATTGGGATTCAAGCAATGTACGCGGCCAGAAATTTAAAGCTAGTAACGCATATCATCAGCAGACAGGTTTTTCGGCCAGGGACCGAATATTTGCTATGAAAACAGAAGTACGTCAGTACACGCCGAAGGACCCGGGGGGCAACAGAATTAAGTCCGTCGCACCAGGAACTAGACTGAGACCTTAGTGGTGCCCGACAGGACTCACACATACTCAGAAACGACGGGTACAACGACTACGAGCATTTGAAATGAAGGAAGTGATAGCCAAGAAAAAGCGCTTGTTCGATCGAGAAAAACCAATGGTTCCAAAGATGACATGGAGGGAGAAGCGCATTGTGGAGGAGAAGTTGCCAAAAGCTCCCAATGGAAAATATTCAAAGAAGTACTATCCTAGCATGTCCAAGGAGGCTTGAGATAATGTGGCCGATATATTATTCCAAGTATCGCCCTAAGAAAATTTGGCCGACATATTATTTGAAATATCGCCCTAAAGAAAAAATTGGCCGATGTGCTCTTTGGACATCGCCCTAAACAAATTATATGGCCGGTGAAGTTATCGACACCGTCCTAAGGTAATATGATAGTGTTTTTGGTGAATACAATTGTACCAAAAACAGGGGGGCTTGTGTTCATGATGTAGTTTGGCTAATAGTTTATATGATCGGCCAAATTAATTTAAATAATTGTGGTCAGATTATTGGTTCACATATATATTTGCCCTTGCTGTTTAATTTAAAATGCAGGCTTGGTTGTAGATCAATACAGATGCCATAGCAACATATCAAGCGTAGCAAAGCTGTTTACCCAGGATAAATAAATGGGATTTTGCATGGACTAGCGGCTAACGAGGACAAGTTCTGGACAGATTATGATATGATGGGCTTAAACGTGGCTGCAAAGCTGAAGGATTTTTGCATGGCTGATGAAGTCACGTAAGTAAAGGTGCAGCAACACATCATGAATGATCATTCCTTATTACCTAGTGTAATTAGGGACCTTGCCGGAATATTTTATTCATATATGCAAGAGTGCTTGTACGTGGATATGGCCTAGATACGTACTATAGATTAGCAAGTAGATTCTGTAGGCATATACATGGTAGCCGAATAAGAAGGAGAAGTCCTGTTCGGTTTCAGTTTTGGAGTTCTATTTCTGTACGCCAAGTCCTACCCTGTATACGTCAAAGTCCAGCGTGCCTTATATATAAGGCCACGGCCGATTGGAAAAAGCCCCAACAATCGATCTATCAATACAAACACTACTTTTTCACTTTTGTTTTCTTTCTGTCGCTACTTCCTGCCGAGCCCTAGCAGCCCTAGGGTTTGGCGATCTTTGCCGTTTTGCGCTGAAAAGCGGCCGATTCTTCTCCACGAAAGCGAGATATCTTTGTTGCTTTGCTTGAAAATTAATCGTTCGTCGTCACGAAAGCACGACGGTTATCTTGGTGTTGCGCGGAGATTTCGCGGGGCAACACATGGTGATTTGGATTTTGATCCGAGGACGGATCTTTCCGAAGGGGGAGGGGATGATGCGGAGCATCCTACGAACATCACCATGACAAGAGTCCGTTTGGCAAGTGACACGTGCCACAACTACTTCACATACATAAAGGTGAATCATCTCCTTTACACGTGTTCACTTGACCCCTTCGAGGATGGTATACTACTTGACACTCCTCTCGTGTGCATGCATAGGTATTGTCGGAGCTTCACGGATGACGAGGAGGAGTGCAAGCGCCAAGGTACACCTACACCATCCACGAGGGAAGCTTGGAAGCGGAGACGGAAGAAGACGGAGCTGCAGTCTCTACAGCGCCCGGACATCTGGCCCCCAGACCCCGGACATCCGGCCCAGCCCAGAAATCCGGCCCACAGCTCCGGAAATCCGGCCAGGAGATGCCAGCACCGAAGGCTCCCAGACCAGCTGAGCCCCGGACATCCGGCCCAAGCCCGGACATCCGGCGACTCTCCAGCGCCCGGACATCCGGCCCTCTACCCCAGACATCCGGCGCAACCACATCAGAGATGAGCGAAGCCAGCGCCACCTGCCCGGACATCCGGCCCCACAGCCCAGACATCCGGCACCTACTCGACGCCCCGGACATCCGCCCCCTGGCCCGGACATCCGGCCCCTGTGAGGGCAGCTGCGGCCAAAGGGCCATGTATCTCTCTCTCACCCCCCATCTTGCCTTGTACTATAAATAGAAATCTCCCTCCTCCATTTTAGGATTAGCAAAGTGATAGCTCATTCTTAGATGAGCTTTGCTCCTTCCTCTACTTTTCTCATGGAGACCAAGGCCTCCACCGGAGAAGATCGCTATAGGATGTCAAGGTATATTGGCAGCATTAAAACAATATGCTACAGGGCATGTATTGGCATGAAACTTAACAGCATGCTAGAGGACATTATCAACAACAAATAACTCCATTACACCAACCACAAAGGGGTTCTAGATCACTAGCAAAACAATGGCAAAACAGCAACAAAATGTTACAGATTCCAGACTTAGAAATATTTCAGCATCTCAAATCAGCAACATTGGTTAAGCATGTTCTCACGATGAAAACTACACGTAAGCACAATACTCCTGGCATGGCAAACCTACCAACAACAATTACACATGGCATACTACAACACACTCCAAAGACACAAATAAAAGGAGGCATGGATTGCTTAATACGAGCACCGCAAAATGGAACTCTACGTTAACAGATTTCAGATTTTAACGCGGTAGCAACTTGACAGCAAGAATTATACATGATATTGAAGCCCAACCTAGCAACCAGAGGCATGGCATGATAGTAGACATATCCTAGAGCAATACTCATGAAGGCACCACATGCAAAAGACCTACGGTTGAGATGCAACCCTCCGCGCAAAATCGAATAAAATAACAGATTTGCACATAACGACACGATGCACTTTTGCAACATAGTTTTGAGCATGTAGATGCAACCTAATATGTGTGCAAATGACACTATCATGTAGAGCACGAAGAGTAGATGAACTTTCATATACTACACTTCTAAATCCGACGCACGGTTTACGAGATACAAGCCACACAAAATGCAAACATGGGTAAAACGGGCACAATTTAGGGACTTAGAGGAATTTCACCTTGGGAAAAACCGGGACGGCACGGAGCGGGACGACGCGGGGCCGTTTGGATCGAGGGACCGACCGATCTGGGACGAGCCCGTCCAGATCTGGCCGGCGGCGGCTCCGGCGACGGTTGACCCAGGGCGGCGGCGGGGGCGCATCTCCGGTGAGCTCTGGTGAGCGGAGGCGGTCGGAGGAGGCAAATCCGGGGGCGGCTACACCAGATCCGGCTGGAGCGGGGTAAGACGGCCGGCGGGCGAGGCGAGCGCCGGCGAGCGGAGCTCGGCGCCATGGCTCGGGCGGCGGACCTCCTTGCTCGGCCGAGGAGGCAGGGCGGCGAGGCAGCGGCGAGCTGCGGCAGGCGGGGTTGGCGGCCAGCGCGGAGGGAGGCGGAGGCGAGCTGCGGCGGCGGTGCTGCGCGACGGTGGAGCACTCCGGCAGGCGACGGGCGACATAGCCGGCGGTGGGAAACGGGCGCGGAGCCGGGGTCGGGCACTGGGCGCGGGTGAGCCGGCTCGGGTGGGCCTGCTCGGGCGGCAGCTGGCTCTGTCAGGCCCGGGAGGGCCTGACCTGGGCTTCGGCGGGCCCTGGAGGCGCTGGGAGGACGAGAAGGCCACGTGGCGGCCTCGGGTTGGCCGCGGCGGCGGCGCAAGTTGCGGCCGGCCCACCGGGGCGGCGCCAAGTGGTGGCGGGGCAGCGGCCAGGCGCGGATTTTGAGGAGGATAGGGAATGGAGGCCATTTTGGGAAGGGAGGACCTTCCTTTTATAGCCAAAGGTTGATTTGGGGGCTAGGGTTTGGAGTTTTGTCTCCGTTTTCGGACCTTCGGATCCCGATCCGACAGTCCGGAAGCGGAGGGGGCTTAGCGGGGTTAATGTGGGCTGGTGGGCTGTGTTAGAGAGGCTAGGTGGGGATGAGAGGGAAGATGTGAGGCCCGTGACATGTATTGAAATACCGACAAACGTGTGACAAATAAACCGACGACCCCACTGCTACGGTTAACCGTTGGGGTATCAAACGACCTCTGATTGCGACGAAATTTGGCAGGCGGCCTACCTACAATATAATAAGACCGCACGCCAACTTTCGACCCAATCCGAGAATATTTTTCACGCAGTTTTGAAAACAATATTTTATCGATATCGCGGGCGCGTGCGTGTGTGGTTGGTCTCAAAATGGTCAATGACACGAACGGAGAGAACCGGCAACTACGAACGGATGCAAGTTTTCGAAAACGAGTGACAATGATATGCAGATGATGCGAATGATGCGATGATGAATGCGACAACCAAACGAATCACACGATGACAACGGAATAAAAGGGGAATCTTCTGGAGCGTCGGTCCCGGGTTGTTACAACTCTCCTCCACTTACAAGAGATCTCGCCCCGAGATCTTAGAATGAGAAGGGGAAGAGAAAGAGCAAGGGAAGAGGTGAAACTTAGTTGCTTCTTTGACAAACGAGTGAAACCAACGGAACTTGAAGGATGCAAAGAGATGAAGAATGACATGAGGAACAAGCAAGAATTCACAAGAAATTTGGGCAGCACTTCGGTAGAAAAGAGAGTCAAAACTTGATAAGATGGAAAGAACTTGAAAAGAGAACACAACACTCCGGTAAATGAATAAGCAAAGAAGGAACATGATCTTGACAAAACAAGATGATGGGTCGAAGAGAGCAACATCACAAAGCCTCCGGAACAAAAGATCAAAGCTAGATCGATGGAAGGAAAAGAACAGAGAGGAAAATGCCAATTTCTACCACATTGAATTGAAAATCATCCTTACAAAGAGTAATTGAACGGAGTTGTTGGAAAATCAACAATGAAAAGAAAAGCTTGTTTTGGGCTTATGTTAAACCATCTCCGAATTATGAGGTGACAACCAGCCACTAACGAAACAAATGATTGATTGGGAGCAACAAGAGAGGCAAAACTTCTTTCATCAAGAGGATATCTTGAGAACTCAGATCAATGATATGCACCATGATAGCAACAATCCTTTGGAAATGCTTTAGGTGAAATTCAATCCAAGATAACTCCAAGGAATACAAATGGGTTTAAATATATCATTCTTGACAAATTCTCTTCGAGACTCCTCATGAATCAAGAATGCTATAACACCATCTCAGAAGATAAGGGAGAAAGAATCACACTTTGAAATGCAAGAGAAAGAATGCTTGAGCTTCTCCAACAAGAATCTTGAAGAACACTTTGGGAAAGAATTACATCCTTAACAAACCACCATGAAGAACCTTCATGTACAAAAGAATGATAAAAGAAATGAAGGTTGACAAGAATAAGATCAAGGCCTTGCAAGATTTAGATGAAGCGTCGGGATGAGATACTTGAGATACTTGGAACTCTGGAAGCAAAGATGAGAACACTTGCAATCGAGAATTTGATATCATGAACAACTCCAGAAGAAGGATTGAAATCACCTTGATGAAACAAGAATAAGAATTATGTTATGTTTATCCTTCATCAAGTTAAATTGATGACCAGCAACGGATTTGCATACTACTTACTCTTCTTGCAAGGATTGATGAGAGATGAGACAAGCTTGAAGACTTCTTGAATGAAACACCGGTAAGGATTTGAAACGAATGAGGATACTACAATTAAACGGAGATACATGACATGAGAACAAAGAGACCATGATCCCCCTAAGAAATCTTGAACAAAGCACCGGAATAATTGAGATACGGATGAAGGGACAACAATTGAGAAGAATTTTGAGAAAGAAAGCTGAAAGCTGAGAATGAAGAAATCTTCTGAAATGATGGCCTTCGGAGGATCGAGGAATGAACATCACACTGACATGCTCCGGACAGATATGGGAGGAATTCTCATGATCAAAAATAATTCGAGAGGATAGCATGAAGCTGAGATGACGAATCTTAAAAAAAACGGAAACAGATTTGAGAGAAACTTTCCTTCGGTCTTCAAAGCTGAGAATGATGGCGAGAAACACCACCAAGAATTACTGAGACTCTCCGGAATAATGAATAATGGAAAGGTTTAGCCAACGATAGAAAAGCATTAGAAGCGATCTTCAAGAAGGAATATGACTGATGGGATTCATTCTTACGTCATATATGAAAAGAAATTGAGATCTCCGGAGAAAGATAAAAAGAGTTAGGTAAGATCCTGGGAAAAACCTCTGGGTTATGAGCCCACTCAATGAGACCACCATTGAAATGATTGCTTATGAAGAGAGATTGCACTGGTACAATTGAAAACTTGATGAGGTGAGAGCCTCGAAATAATTGAAAGGATTGGAGAGAAACAGGAGTCTTCTAAGATATCTTCAACACTCCGGATATAATAGAGGTGAAAAAATAAGAGATGCTTGAACAAGAATTCCAACACAGGAAAGCATCGGCCAGCTTACGAACGATATGACGAACACGGAGAGGATGAATCGAATCCACCGGGGAAGAAAACGGAAACAATGATGAACTTAGCACTTGGGATCTTCACAATGAATCACCGGATAGAATATCGAAGAAAAGATAGCGGAAGCATCAAATGAATAGAAAAGTCACTTGAATGAGAATTTAATCCTTGAAGAAAAAGGGCAGGAGGGTGGGGAAAACAAAGAAAACTTGGGGCGGATGAAAAGAACTCCGGAAAGAAATATGAGGATCGATCTTGCAAATATTGAAACAAGATTGAATTATCTTGATGAGAAACACACCGGTTAAAGAATTCATGAGAACTCCGGTTGAACAAAAGGATTAGCACTCCCATAGAAATATGAGAACAAAGCTTAGGAAAGATATGAAATCACCACTTGACATCAAAGCAACTCGAATTACCATATTCCAACAAAACAAAGGATGAGGCTTGAGGATTAAGCCGGAAACAAATACATAACCCATTTGTATTTGTTGGACGGATAATCCTAGGTAACTACTTGAATACCCACCTAAGAACTTCCGAACTTTCTTGGTTATGCGATTCGGGTTGCGGACCCAGGAACGTACCCAAGGTAATCAGCTACAACTGCACCTGCAACCTTCCACAACATAATCCAAGAAACTCCGCAAACTCGTCTACCTCAGACACTCGTAATCACAACGATACTAAACATGGCAGTACATATAGACGCTCTCCCCAGTACTGGGTGACGCCAAACTCGTCTCGCCACAAATAGTATTGAAGTAATTTCGAACATCCTCCGTCCTGAGATACTAAGGAAACTGAACGATAACGATGTGTCAAGAATCCACTGGAGCTGAACTCCCCGGAAGAAATCTAGTCAGACAGGAGACACCAAGACAGAACTCCGTCACATCGGTATCATATAGATTCCAAAATATTCGCGTGATCCTAAAAAAAATTGTGTGAGAAGAGGGTAGAATCAAAATTCCTAAGTCGTAATTCCTCACCAGAGCATAGAAGAGGAGTAAACAGAATCCTACTCTCCGATATAACTAGACTCAAAATAGTTTTTCACTAGACTCGACTCGACCAAAGTTCGATCAATCAAGGGGGCTCCTAGGTCGGTACAGGCTCTGATACCAACCTGTAACGCCCAAGATGCGATCTTATCCTTATTTTGGCACGAGGGCCTCGACAGGGATAGAAGCGCATCTCGTCGTTTCGCAAGAAAGGATATCATTACAAGTACATGTAAAGAAGAGATGAGTATATGGAATTGGCTTACACCGCCACAAGCTACATCAATATCACATCAGTACAACAACATATCCAAACATCATACAGAAGAGCAGGGTCCGACTATGGACGAAAACAAACGATAAAATGACATCCATCCTTGCTATCCCAGGCTGCCGCCTGGAACCCATCCTAGATCGATGAAGAAGAAGAAGAACTCCAAATCAAAACAAGCATCGCGCTCACGTCAAACCATCGCATTACTTGTACCTGCAACTGTTGTTGTAATAATCTATGAGCCACGAGGACTCAGCAATCTCATTTCCAAGGGTATTAAGACTATTAAAGCTTAATGGGTGAGGTTTGGTTAAGTGGTGAGGCTGCAGCAAGCACTAAGCATTTATTTGAGTGGCTAACTTATGAGTACAAGAATAAAGGGGGATGATTGTCGCATAAATGGACGTGAACTAGCAATGATCTCTAAGAGATCCTGAACACCTACTTACGAGTCAAACATAACCCCACCGTGTTCTCTCTCGGATAAGGACTCACGAGAAGAGACAGTCACGGTTACGCACACGGTTGGTCTATTTTATTTGAGTTTACTTCAAGTTTGCTATGACCGGGTGTTAAACAAAATTTCCCAGTTGCCACGTAACCGCGGGCACGGCTTTCCGAAAGATTTAACCCTGCAGGGGTGCTCCAACTCATCCATCACAAACTAACCACATGCCGCAGGAATAACCTCGACCACGAACCCCGTGATTTCCTAGGCAATTCCATTGGAAAACCTCAACCTCGAGATAGCCTGAAGTATTCTAGGAATTCCTCGCACAAGACGTTCGAGAAAGGTAAAACAAATCCAGCAAGGCCGCCCGACGTGTCGACGAACCCGATAGGAGCCGCGTATCTCGTTCTCAGGACATGACGGATGAGCTATGGTTACCACGCCAGACACCGAGTTGCGCCGGGTAGCGTTAATAAGCTGCTCTGGGTTGGACCAACACTCATGAAGAGCACTGGTCCGGGTTGTTAATTAAAGATCCGCGGGTGCCGGCGGGTCCCTATGCATTTTTATTAGTTATTAGGCAAATGTAGTACCAATGTTGGGCCTTGCCAGACGAGTTTTATCCTAAAACAAAAATCAAGGGGGTCCCCATAACAACCCCGAGCATGTTAAGAGCGCAAAATATGGAACATAAACCGGTACACAAGTAACTAGGGGCTGCAAAAGTGGAACAAAACACCAAGGAAAAGGCCAAGCCTTCCACCTTTTACCAAGTATATATGTGCATTAAATTAAATAGCAATAATATTGTGATATGTCAAAAATATCCATGTTGGCACATGGAAACAATTGCACCTGCAACTAGCAACGCTATAAGAAGGGCTGAGCAAGCGGTAACATAGCCAAACAATGGTTTGCTGGGATGTGGAGGGGTTAGAGGATTTTCATGGCAATTTGGGAGGCTTGACATACAAGTGGTAGGTAGTGAGACAAGCGATAGAAACGTGACATCTAGCATGGCAATGATAGTAATGGTATCCAGGGAAATGATCATCTTGCCTGAGATCCCGCTTGGAAGAAGAATGAATCCATGAAGAAGACGAGCCAACGTAGTCGAACGAATCCTCACACTCCGAACGCTTTCAAAACTCTATCGATAAGAAACAATCCGGAAACAACAATCAACACATGATAAACACCACAACAAATGCATGACATGATGCACAACAAGGATGATGCATGTTATGCATGACATGGGAAAACACAACAATCAACTCCTACACATTAAGTGAAGTTCAATATGCAACGAGTTGCATATTGACGAAACTCCACGTTCGAATTATTTAGTTCACTCTCGTTAGGTACACAAAAATATTAAATGTTATTAAACATGGCAAGAGGTGAAGCATAATGAAACTACACTACCTAGGCATCTTAAATGAGGTCGGAAACAACATATAGCATTTCCGAAACGACCTAATGAGTTAATTTCGAAACTGGTCCAGATCTGAACTAACCATGTTTTATATATATTAAACAGGGAAATAAAATGCACAACACGATTCTCCTCGTCATTCTAGTCAATTTACATATATAGAACATTTGCAACGGAGCTATGGCCTAAAAGATATGACAATCACAAGATGGATATGGCATGAATGCAAAATGCAAGAAAACAACACCCACAAACATTTCAAAACATGGATTCAGCAAGATATTATGAAACTACATGAGATTCTAAGCAAGTTTCATATATGGCGTGTCCAAAACGGAGCTACGGTTCAACCACAATCACCAATACAAGTTTTAGTTCAAATCTGTCCAAAACAGCAACATAGCATATTGCACACATGAAAACAACAAGCTCCAAGATCCTAATATGCACAAACTAAGCATGGGGCAGTAGCACATAACACACACTTCATTTCATCTTCACATATCATACTCAAAAGAGTCTTGCATCACATGGTAGGAAGCTCACAACATGGCAATAAAATATAGCAGATTAGGACTTGGTGAAAATAACAGTTTTTAGCAGAGCAGCTTTTATCACAAAGGTATATTGGCAGCATTAAAACAATATTCTACAAGGCATGTATTGGCATGAAACTTAACAGCATGCTAGAGGACATTATCAACAACAAATAACTCCATTACACCAACCACAAAGGGGTTCTAGATCACTAGCAAAACAATGGCAAAACAGCAACAAAATGTTACAAATTCCAGACTTAGAAATATTTCAGCATCTCAAATCAGCAACATTGGTTAAGCATGTTCTCATGATGAAAACTACACCTAAGCACAATACTCCTGGCATGGCAAACCTACCAACAACAAGTAGACATGGCATACTACAACACACTCCAAAGACACAACTAAAAGGAGGCATGGATTGCTTAATACGAGCACCACAAAATGGAACTCTACGTTAACAGATTTCAGATTTTAATGCGGTAGCAACTTGAGAGCAAGAATTATACATGATAATGAAGCCCTACTGACGGTGTCCTGGACTCGGGGGTACTCACCACGTCATCTCCCGACCAGTGGGTCGGGCCGAGGACCCCCATGATGATTCACTAATGGGCCACTTCGGGCAGCCCATGATGCATACAAGGGAGATTCCACAAGAATTGGCGCACAAGACAAGGACTCCTCTAAACCCTAGGCCTACGGTGCATTATATAAACCGAGGCCACGCTAGTCAATAGACAATCTCATATTTATTACAACAATCTTGTGGTAGATACGTGTACTATGTACTATCCCCATGTCAATACAATTGAAAGAAGGACGTAGGGTATTATCTCTTTGAGAGAGCCCGAACCTGGGTAAAATCCTGTGTCCATCTTACCATCGCTCCAAGACGCCTAGCTTAGGACCCCTACTACGAGATATGTCGGATTTGACCCCGACATTGGTGCTTTCATTGAGAGTCCGCTAGGTGTTCGTCACGGATTGATGGGAATATAGATCAATGATGAGGTGATATTTTTTCAGTCAGATCAGTTTTATATAAATTTTCTCTCTTGCAAAATCGTTGCCGCCGTGTTGTGCTTTTGTTCGCAATCAGATTGAGATCAAGAAAATTCGAGCGGCCATATGTGCCGTCAGGAACCTGATCGGCGGCGTTCCGTTCGAGGCGTCCCGGCGAGGCGTTCCAGATGAATCGCAGCATAGTTGTACTCAAAAAGAAAAAAAGACGTGGTCTGACTGGTGGTGTTCCAGCCGAAGACAACGCAGGGCTAGTACCAGCGCACGTGGACCGGAGAGCTGATATCTTTTCCGTCGGTCACTAGCAGCATTACAGGGAGACCTGATCTCTTTTTCCTTTCTTTGATTATTTAATTAAGGCAGTCTAAGCTTTTTGGTTAATCGTCTCTTTGATGCACTTCTCACGTGCTACTACCATTAGTAGCTCGGCCAGCATCCGCCTGAAGAAGCAAATTCATGAACATTCACATGTGTTTCTTGGGATTGCTACAACGACTGCTGAACAAATAAACCGGTGTTATTCTTTGTATGCAGGTCTCTCAAATTGGGGAATTATCACTCCGGCTAGTTTTTGTCCGCAGTTTGGTGGACACCGTGTCCGTAACTCATATTGCTATGTGAATTTAGACTTCATCACAGCATTATCATGTCACACCGACAATTTGTGTTGACATCGACCTCCGCGCCAGGCTACCTCTCTTGAATAATTTACTTTGCATAAATTCATTATGCAAAGATTCTATTTAATATATTATTATCATTATTTTTATTACCCTCATCGTGCACTATTTTATGTGTATAGGTAAATGATCTAGACCGGGCCGCACTATCACCGCAGCGTGTCGACGTTGTCATGCCACCTCAGTCGGTCAATTTACGTCGTCTCCTCGGCTCATTGCCCTACGTCGGCATCCCCGCACCACGACACCATAAACCGGTGTCAACCGGTCTCCATCGCCACCTCGGCGATCCAACGTCGTCGTCCCTCCAACGTCGGGCAAACCACGTCGTCAGCTTGGCTCAACCGGCGGCTTCACCATCGCTTCATCAACCTACCCTGGGGACTTTGGCGTCACTAGCCGACCAGCTTCGTCACCACGGCTGGACCAGGGGCTTTGCCTCGCCACATTGACGTGTTGCATCGTCACTTCATCAAGCCGAGCTCTTCGCTCGGGCACCTCTGGACCGGCTTGGGGGCTAGGACCTCGATCCACTTAAATCTCGGCCCACGTCATCAACACCGAGCACATTAACCAGCTAAGTCGTTTTCATGCTCAGCTCTCTTTGAAATTTTACTTTTGTTCGGTTCAACCGAGCGTTATGTTTTTGTCTCAAAACAAAAAAAAAATCTTTGTTAAAAACGTTGTTTGTTGAAACAAAAAACTTCTTTTCCCATGTTACCTGGGGGATCTCAAACTTATATGAGCCACTTTATAATAAATGTGTTTTCTTCTTGGTCATTGCAAAGTCTTTATCTACTACTCCTTTTTCCGACGCGAGTGTGTGGTCAATAGCCGGGTAGCCTGCTTTCTCTCTAAAGCCGCTCATGTTTAGTTCGCTAAACTGGCCTCGGAGAAACACTCCGCCTTCGGGATATGGAGGTAGAAGCCGAAGGGTGACCCACTTGAAGTCTGGAGATCGGATGTATCTTGTTAAAGCGCGACCAAAGCACATATTAATTTTAAGACCAATTTTGGGATTGGCACCAAAAAACTTGATTTAGTTCGGACGTCAAAGTTTTTTGGCTTTTCGAGCTTATGGCACTTTTAAGCTATTTGTATGTTTTTCTTTTAGGAGGCGGGACATCCTCATGACTGAGGTGACCTGCATAATAATTCAGCTCGGGAGATCTTTTCCGACCCGCAGCTCGGTATCTTTCCTGCCGACTTACACCTCGGCATTAGGGAAACGCATAAGACGTCTGGACTAGTTCGCGAGGAGATTCGATCCTCAGGTTGGTCAGCCGCACCCAACCTGAGTCTCGGGGAATACTGTGTGTCTCCAGCATAGCTCTCGTAGTACAACATAGGATGCCTTTAAAGTATCGGCAATATCAACGGGGGACTCTGACTAGAGCCGAACCCACCAAAAGCCAAGGTACTCCGAGTAGTCCTCGGCAAAACGTTCTCGGATATTGCTTTATATGCATCAGTTTCGAATTGTGTCTTCGGTCAATAGTTGGGTTGCCCTGCTCCTGTGATTGCCTCCTACATTCCGCTTTGTTCGGCTAGGTGTGCAAAGGGAGAAGCACTGCGATTGTACTTCCGATTTAACAGGTCAAGTACCTTAGTGGAGAAAGCCGAAAACTGACTGTCACAATGAGCGCAAACTGGTCAGTGATCCGATGACTCTGTCAAACTATAGACCGATAGAGGTTACCCCATGGGCCTTTCATAAATTTGTCCGGAGTGTTAATGGCTTGACCTCGGCTGACGCCGAACACTAACCGGGGGCTAGTAACTGGCCTCCCAAACTTTAATCTCCTATAACTAAGTGAAAGTTATAAAGCCTAGATATCTGATTGCCTCGTTTCCGCTAACACAACCGTCTCCGGGCACCGAGACGTTGGCCAAGGGTTGTCTTGTTACTGCAGAAACAACATGCGTAGCATCTACAAAGGGGTAGAAGCCGACGATGGGCCACTGTCAAATGATGAACGGTCACAAAGGAGTCAAAATAGCATATAGCATAAAAGCATTTGTATTCAATATGCGAGTGCTGCCTTCCGTAATCATCGTTATAAAGCCATAAATATGCATCAATTTGACTTGAGATTTTGGCCAAGCTGGGTTGCCTGGCTCCTGTGCTTACCCCCTACGTTCCCAATTGTTTGGCTAGGGGGTAAAGGGAGCACCTCTGTGATTGTTACTTCCGGGTCATCCGGTTTAGTACCTCAGACTGGGTGAAGCCAAAAGCTAGCCATCTTAAGAATATAATTGGTCGGCAACGACGGATGTGAAAATTTAGGTTCATTAAAGACCATAGAGTTCGGGAACATTCCCCAAACTAAATCCTTAGTATTTTCCTCCCACATTGATCGGAGGTGAGGTTTCATGATCATGGTCAACATGATAGCCTGGGAAAAGGAACTTATAAAGGAACTATTTTTCCTAGAAGATGTTTCTTACGTCAAATAGTAATATAACATATCTCTTCGCGTACCTTTGTTTATAAAACCGTGTGGCCGGATTGCCTTGTTTGCCGTAAATCTTTGCCCTTATAAAGGCTTTATAAAGTAGGACAAACACTCCTCGGCTACTGGCCGAGGAGGTTGAAGCCAATGGTCGGTCAACAAAGTCTTGTACAATGCGGATACGAGTATTAATGATGTAAAGTACTTGGATACATAGAATCATTACACATAAATTGTGTCAAACATAACAAAGTTTTTGTCAAACAAATATTGATCCTTAATTTTACCACCTGTGCTCAAATTAAGGCTCGGGGGCTACTGCATTGCCTATTCAATGCAAAAAATTTAAGTGCAAAACAGTTTCCGAGGAGATTACGATCCTCGGGTTGGTCGGCCGCACCCAACCCGAGTCTCGGGAACTACTGCGCACCGTGTTTGTGTCCCTAAAGTATGCTGCCGAGCAAGAACTTGATCCTCAAGACGATTTTCGCAAATCGACCTAAGTCTCAGGGGCTACTGGGATCAGCGGTTTTATTTTATCCTTCAGGTGCATCTCGGGTTTTACACCGACACACACCTTGAGGGCTACTGGCTATACATCTCGGCAGTAAATAAATTGCGGCGATCGGAAATAAATTCCGCAAAAAAATAACCCGAGACCGAGGTGGTGCACCACCTCGGAAGCAGTCCGACATAAAGCTCGAATGCGAATGGCTGGCTCCATAAAAGACCATTCCGTCATTTAAGCTCGGATGGACTCCTTCAAATTTTCAGAGACCGAGGTAATCTATGACACCTCGGATGCCGACCAGCGTTTGAGCTCGGCTGCAAAAAGACACTTCGGATGCAATTCGGCGTTGGAGCTCGGATGCAAGAGGACACCGCCGCACGGGAAACACTTCAAACCCGAGGTGTGGCATAAAAAATAACAAGGCATCGATAAAAGCCAAAAACTTAAAGGGCTCCTCGGATGCTCGACATGTGAACTCTCCGGATTCAGCTTGGCGATCCTCAAGATTGAAGATGGGAAGATTTTTTGAACCAGTTTTCAAGACCGACGACCGAAGACAAAGAACTGTTCGGAAGAACCGAGGAGCATCCTCAACTTGAAGACCAGTTCAGGGGGCTACTGACGGTGTCCTGGACTAGGGGAGTACTCAGCACGTCATCTCCCGGCCAGTGGGTCGGGCCGAGGACCCCCATGATGATTCACTAATGGGCCACTTCGGGCAGCCCATGATGCATACAAGGGAGATTCCACAAGACTTGGCGCACAAGACAAGGAGTCCTCTAAACCCTAGGCCTACGGTGCATTATATAAACCGAGGCGACGCTAGTCAATAGACAATCTCATATTCATTACAACAATCTCGTGGTAGATATGTGTACTATGTACTATCCCCATGTCAATACAATCGAAAGCAGGACATAGGGTATTATATCTTTGAGAGAGCCCGAACCTGGGTAAAATCCTGTGTCCATGTTACCATCGCTCCAAGACGCCTAGCTTAGGACCACTACTACGAGATATGTCGGATTTGACCCCGACACCTACCTAGCAACCAGAGGCATGGCATGATAGTAGACATATCCTAGAGCAATACTCATGAAGGCACCACATGCAAAAAACCTACGGTTGAGATGCAACCCTCCGCGCAAAATCGAATAAAATAACAGATTTGCACATAACGTCACGATGCACTTTTGCAACAGAGTTTTGAGCATGTAGATGCATCCTAATATGTGTGCAAATGACACTATCATGTAGAGCACGAAGAGTAGATGAACTTTCAAATACTACACTTCTAAATCCGACGCACGGTTTACGAGATACAAGCCACACAAAATGCAAACATGGGTAAAACGGGCACAGTTTAGGGACTTAGAGGAATTTCACCTCGGGCAAAACCGGGACGGGACGGAGCGGGACGACGGCCGGCGGGCGAGGCGAGCGCCGGCAAGCGGAGCTCGGCGCCATGGCTCGGGCGGCGGAGCTCCTTGCTCGGCCGAGGAGGCAAGGCGGCGAGGCAGCGGCGAGCTACGGCAGGCGGGGCTGGCGGCCGGCTCGGAAGGAGGCAGAGGCGGAGGCGAGCTGCGGCAGCGGTGCTGCGCGGCGGCGGAGCACTCCGGCAGGCGACGGGCGACGGATCCGGCGGCGGGCAACGGGCGCGCAGGCGGGGTCGGGCGCTGGGCGCGGGCGAGCTGGCTCGGGCGGGCCTGCGCAGGCGGCGGCGGGCTCGGTCGGGCCCGGGAGGGCCTGGCCCGGGCTTTGGCGGGCCCTGGCGGCGCTGGTGACCCAATCCGAGAATATTTTTCACGCACTTTTGAAAACAATATTTTATCGATTCCGCGGGCGCGTGCGTGTGTGGTTGGTCTGAAAACGGTCAACGACACGAACGGAGAGAACCGGCAACTACGAACAGATGCAAGTTTTCGAAAATGAGTGACGATGATATGCAGATGATGCGAATGATGCGATGATGAATGCTACAATGAAACGAATCACACGATGACAACGGAATAAAAGGGGAATCTTCTGGAGCGTCGGTCCAGGGCTGTTACATCTTACCCTAACCCGGTGAAGATTTCGCTATGGCAGCAACGGAGGAGAAGATTCCCGTTGACGGCGGCGGACTCCGACGGCGAGGGCGCACGGGAGGCAAGTAGAACGTCCGTAGAATCGAGCGGCGGCAGAAGTGGGGTGCGGAGACGACGTTTGAAGATTTAATTTCAAAGGTCGGATCCACGGGATATATGTACCCAACTGGTGTCAGTAACATCGATTCCGAAATTTCGGTTCCATCGAATTTCTTAACTGCCTGAGGATAGAGAAACTCGGTGACACCGAGATTTTGGGATTGGTAGTACCGAGACTGAAAACCAGATCAACCCTTGTGTTTCGATGAAACCGAGTTTTGAGAGTTGGTTACGCCGAGTGGCACATGGGAGGTTTTGGAAGTTAGCTCTTGTCAAAACGGAACTCCGAGTGCTCCTCACACAGAGGGTCCGAAAAGTGCTTGCTCAAATTTTGTGATGAAGCATGAATAAAATTTGAAACAAGAAAGCAGAGATAGCTAGAGGGGGTACTTGGGCATTCTTGTACATCCAATTGGCCAAAGAAAATGAAAGTCAAATAACAACAATTGGATGTCCTCGAATGAGCAAAAATATGCATACCAACATGCTAACACATTAAGATGTCAAATGAAATATGACAAACATGCAAAACCACTCTAGTATCTACCAAGCACTTTGGAGATGACGGAGTCATCTATATATGAGTATATTGACTTAGGATCCAAGTAAGAATACTTGATCATAGGTCATACTCATCGTTTAAGCACAAGTGGGGCTGCCACTTTTACATAAAGCTTTTAATGTGTTCACATCTTAAGAGATGCTTTGACTCAAGTCTTAGAGCAAAGCTCCCCCTTGATGTGACATGTTGGGTTCTACCGTAGGTGCATCGCATGTGAATTAATTTTCCTACGCGCAGAACATCCAAGAACATGCTACGGAGATGGAGCACAGTTCGTTACCACTAGACGCGCAGTGTCGTGCAGCGGAAGTAGAGTTGGGGCAGCGCGTTCGCGTGGTACGTCTCCTCCTCGTCCGATCTCCCTCGAACAGCTGATCCGATCTCCCTAGCGCAGCCGGTCGCCAGATACCACGTACAGGTTCGCCGGAGTGGCGCAAGTGCACCGCCTCTAACGGTATCCGCGCGTGCAGGAGGAACACCGTGCGGCGGACTGCTTGGTCCGATCACACAGTCGACGGCGGTAAGTGGAGGTGGCTAGTTGCAACACATGCAAAGCCCTAATGACGGCGCCGAAGTGATCAACCGGATGGGTGTGCCGCACCTCCACTATATATAGGCATCCGGCGCGGTGTGACACCCTGGAATTTGGCTACAGTGATCATTGTAGTTAAGCTACAGTAATGACCATGATCAGTGCCTAATCATTTTGCTAAACAGGATATGATCAAGTTGAAATTGCATATCTCATTCAAATTCCACTTCAAAAGGCCTTGAATTTTATTGTGATAAAATAAAGTTGCAAACAGCAAGAATAAAAGGTTGCACACTTGTGAAAAATCACAAAACAAATGTTGTTGAGGAAAACAACATCACCTTGATGTTGGTGTGGACCCCACCATCAAAACAGAATCATTTTTGCATTTAAAGTGCACTTTTAATTATGTGGATAATTCCTACAGTTTCCAAAAAATGCCCAAAATAAATGTGGCCCTACAAAATATTGCAAGATATTATTTGGACCAAGTCCCACAATTTTTTTGTGGAGAAATGTGCAGAAAAGAAATAAAACAGAAGCTGGAAAAGAAACCCGAAAAAGGAAAAGGAAATAAAAAGGAAAAGTGCACTGTGCACTTAGGCCCAGTGGCTACAGTAGCCGGCCCAGCCCGCCTAGCGTCATCTCCCACCTCCTGACGCCGCAGCGCGCGCTGTCGACGCCAGAGAGAGCGCGTGCGTGCACGCCTGGGCCCCCCCTCGCTCCCTCGTCCTCGCGCATGCGTGGATGGATAAGAGGGAACGCCCTCTCCCCCCTGGACGCCTCTGCCTCGCCTCTCTCCCTCTCCCCCGCTTGCTCTCCTCCCTCCCGAGCGCTGCCATGGCGCGGCCACCGTAGAACCCGCGGCCACACGCCCTCCCGTGCCTCGCTGGGCCATCCACAAGCACCGCGGCGACCTCCCCGTCCTCCTCGACCACAAGCCCGAGCTTCGGAGCCCCTGCATCGCCCCCACGCCATCGTCTTCCTCCTCGGATCCAGGAGCTCGCCGTCGCCGAGTCGTCGCCGTCGCTGCCCCGTCACTGCACCGGGCCTTCCAGTCACCGTCAGTGAGCACCGCACGACCTCCCCTTCCTCTGTTAGCTCGCCTAGGTCGCCACCGCAAGCCCCCGCCGTAGCCGTGTTCTGCTCGCTGCTGTTCACCTCACCGCCGTGGCCGCAGCCACCATCGTGCTCGCCTGAGCGCAGCACCGTGCACCTGGTGCTTCCAGGAGCACAAGGCACACACGCACGCGCTCGTTAGTGCCCCCTAGCGTCAACTCCGACGAGCGCCCGAATGTGCCTCCGCCTCGGCTCGTCGCCGGCGAAGCTTCGATGACCAAATGGTCTCGGGCTAGTGCCCATTCGACTCGCCATACCGCGTAGGCCCTGCCTAGCTATTACGCGCGCGCTAAAACCCCCCGCATCCCCATCCCCGTCGCTCACCGGAGCTCGCCTCCGCCAAACCTCAACGCCGGCGACGTTCCCGACCACCCCAACCGCTCCGACCACCACCGTTCGACGCACGGTCGAGTGGCCGTTCGAACTCGCCTGGCCGCGCGCCAAACGGCCGCCTGTAAGCGTTTTCCGACGACGTCCGAGCCGCGCCGCCGCGTTTTTGGTCACCGGCGGCCAGTCGCCGGCCACCGCCGACGTGGCTGACCTGGGGCCACCCCCAGGGTCACTGCCAGTGGGTCCCCAGGCCCCCTGTTGACCAGTTGACCACGGTCAACTGGCTGACTGGGCAGGGCCAGCCAATGACAAGTGGGGCCCAAGACCCCTGTCTCTATGACATGTGGGCCACGTCTGTCAGTAGATTAATTAGTAAATAGGTTAAATTAAAACTAATTAATTTGCCTAATGTGACACTGACCAGTGGGGCCCTCCCCTAATTAAACCTGTTTAGATTAAATTAACACTCGTTTAAAAAGTGAGTCTATGACATGTGGGTCCCACATGTCAGATTAACCAGTCAGCTGAGACTGTTGACTGCTGATGCAATGCTGATGTCAACATGATGTCATAAAGGATTTTTCGAATTAAATTAATTCCGTTAATTCCAGAAAATGATTAAAACTTTGAAAAATCATAGAAAATAATCTGTAGCTCAGATCAAAAAACTTTATACATGTAAGTTGATCAGAAAAATCCCACGAATCTGATTATGCCCTCCATTCATCTGTCACATGCCCCTAGCATGATGAACATGGATATTTTGCAATAGGTTCATCTGTCCGATAAATCCAAAGACCCGGGAAATATCGTCAGATATTCTCCCGCTCCGTCTGCAACGTATAGTACTGCGTTAGTGCATGCCTAGCCCTGCATATTGCCATGTCATGCATCGTGTTGCATCTGTGCTTTATATTTATTGTTTCTTCCCCCTCTTCCCTCCGGTAGACCCCGAAACTGACGGTGCTGCCGGGTACGACTACACCGCCGACGATCAGTCCTTTGCCGCAGAGCAGCAAGGCAAGCAACCCCCCCTTGAGCATTCCGATATCGCCTATTCCTTTCCCTCTTATTCTTGCATTAGATTTTGCTTCTGTATTAGTTAGCTCCTATTCTGATGCATAGCCTGTTTTTGATAAACTGCTACTATACTTGCAATCATATCAACTGCTTAGTATAGGTTGATCAGTGAATCCCTAGTGGCCCCTTAGTCCCAGTTGCCCCTGCTTCTTCATCGACGATTCGACGACCCGAAGACTCGAAGACTCGGTCAACCGACCGACAAGCCAGGCCCCTCACATCACCGTACTCCCCTTAGTTGTACGACTCTGCAGCGCTACTATCGAGTACCGAGGGTGACACCTCGTGAAGTACTCATGATGCTAGCTCTGTGGTGCAGCTAGTCGGTCGTGGTTATCGAGGGTGATTCCTCCTTCACCACTCCCGACGATGACTCTGTCGTACAACCCCTCAAGTGTGGGACCCTCGAGGGTGATTCCTCTAAGTCCACCTTGGCGGTTACATCGAGCGGGGACCATTGAGGGTGATTCCTCAGTTCCCGCCTTGATGATTTATACACACAGTTACGATGACCTGGTTACGGAAACATGTTGGTGATGGGTCGGCCTGAGGGGTACCCACGGTTTGGTGATGATGAGGCATGGACTGGCGAGAGAGGCCTTTGCCACACATCCTCGAGACGGGCTGACGGGACCGCACTTTATGGGTCGCGCTTGCCCCGCATTAATAAAATGCTAATGGGTTGGGTACTTGATCTGAGTTAGGTCGTTGGCCTTAATACGCACTAACCTTCATGTGGGGAAGTTATGGGCACTCAGCGTCGTTGTATCAGCCGAAGCTCTTCGGACGTCAGCAATGGAGCGGCACGCGACGGATTGGACTGGACGGTGCAGCTCTTGGACTGGAGTGTACTAGGTCTGTTTCCGGCCGCGTTCGCATCGTGCAGGAGTGCAAGGGCAAGTGGGCCCACGAACCTGCGCGCTTAGGATTTAGACCGGCGGGCTGGCCTCTTCGTTGAGCCTAGGTGGGGCGACGACGTGCTGATATCCCGAGGCCGGGCATGACCCAGGAAAGTGTGTCCGGCCGGAGGTGACTCAGGCGTGTTGGGGAATATGTGGTGCACCCCTGCAGGGATGATTAATCTATTCGAATAGCCGTGTCCACGATAACAGGACGACTTGGAGTTGTGCTTGACCTTATACAACTAAAATTGTGATTTAAATTGAAATGAATTGTGGCTCCGAGGTTGCTTCCTCGCAGGGAGTCGGGGAAGAATCTCTGGGCGTGGTTACTTAATAAAATTGCTACAATAATATGATTATATATGAGATACCAGTCTACTCTCTTCTAATGCTGCAAGATGCTGAAGATGCTAGTCTTCGATAGGACTAGGCCTTTCTCCCTATTCTTGCTTTCTGCAGTCAGTCCAGATATAACCCCCTCCCCTTGATAATGATGCATACTTAGCATAGTTCTGATGTCAGTCTTGCGAGTACTTTGGATGAGTACTCACCGCTGCTTTGCTTTCTCTTTTCCCCTCGATACGATTCCGCGTTCAGACGATGGAGCCCAGGAGATGGAATACGCCGGAGACGACTACTACACCACCGCTGGAGCCTACTACTTCGTGGAGAGTGCCGACGCTCAGGAGTAGTTAGGAGGTTCCCAGGCAGGAGGCCTCGCCTCTTTCGATCCGTTGCTTATGTTTGTGCTAGCCTTCTTAAGGCAAAACTTGTTTAACTTATGTCTGTACTCATATATTATTTGCTTCCGCTGACTGGTGCTTGTCGAGCTTTGTATTCGAGCCCTCAAGGCCCCTGGTTTGTAATATGAAGCGGTATGTAGCGACCCGAGCTGAAACGGTCGAATCTCCGGTGTTTCCGTACCATCCCAAGATCATGCTGGTACACACACGGTACATCAATGTATATATCAAAGGGAAAATCACACAGCTTTATTAACCGAAATCTCATATCGAGTCCTTTATTACAATAAAGTGGCTGAAGGCCAACTCATGAGATAAACTAATCAAAATCTTGCGGAAGCTTCAAAGGTAGCCGAGTCCATCTGACTCCAAGGGCATCTCACCGAGCGTAGAGCGTATCCTCACTCCTGGTCGGAAAAGTACTCTGCAACATGATACGTTGCAGCCGTGTAGGTCAGCATATTGAATATGCCGGCAAGTCACAAAAGAGAGGGTGGAAATAATCATCTATTCTATATGCATATATGGCAGGTGGGGCTGAAAGTTTAAGTTTAGCGTAAAGCAAATTTTTCCTACAACGAGAGAGGGGCAAAGCGAAAATTATTACTACAATGTTGGTTGTTTAATGAGAAGGTTCCACCAACCATTTCTCATACCCAAGTTATCAATAATACCCACATCATTATAATTATTTGTGTTGAGACTGGCTGATAGTATCATCTCCGGTGCTCATGTTGTCCATAACCGGGGACACGACTAATCGATTAGTTTGACACTCTGCAGAGGTTTGTACACTTTACCCGCAAGAATCGATCCCTCCCGTTGTGTCCTCGCACTGCCTGGTGTTTGAGAACGAGATGATCGAAACATGGTCTTCCAAAGCGATCCTCCGATAGTTAAGTCAGTGCCCATCCAATCCTACCGTTCTTCTACATCTCGTAGCACTGACCTACCAGAGTCACAACTAGGGTCAACCAAGCCAGAGCCCATATTGACTTGCGGTTGCACACGTAAGCTTTCCGGCCTTGAAGTATCCATCCATCTCTTTGAGCCTGGGTGGCAGTCCGTCGGGATGATCACAGGTAGATACCAGGATTCCCGGGCATAACCATGATAGATATCAGGCTGCCAGATGCATGTCCAATCCACCCAGAGGTATGTTGAAAACTTGAAGTCTTGAAGTCTTGATCATCATGTAGGTCTTGAAATAATTTATCTCACAACACTCTCATGAATCACACAACCAACCCCGTCTACTAAAAGCATAGCAAAAATAAAATGACGTCCCGGTCCAAAGTAACAAGGGTTTGGGGTGCCTACCACATGATACTACTCAAGTAACCAAGTTTCCAAGTACCTACTTTGCATGCAATGGGTGGAAGATTGAACTAATACAAATTGAAAACATAGGTAATAACATGATCAACGTGAACTTGCCTTGCTGACGATCTTCGTACTCGAGTGACTCTAGATAACAAGCCTCGCACTCCGGATGATCTAACGAATCAAACATTGCACACAATCAGCATAACCATAACACATCTTACACTAGCAGCAAGGTAAACTAATAATACTAAAACAATCAATAGCACAATCAAAAGAAAAGGAACCCAAAACAAATAGAAAGCCTCTCAAATTTTTGTGACAAAGCTTCTACTAAAACAAAACAAGACAAGAATTGTTTTTTTGAAACTAATATAAAAATAACAAAAAGCAAAAGTAAAGTTTTATTAGAAAACAGAAATTATTTCACCATAAATCTTTTATGCAAAAAGAACTACTATAAACCTATTATAAAACACCACATAAAGTGGAAACAATGTTTTCCTACTAAAACAAAGAACAAAACAATAAAAATATTTTTAATAATAGAAAAATAAATCACCCAATGCCAAACAACAGAAACTAAAATAAATATAACAGAAAGTTAAAATAAAAACAGAATCAAAACAAACTAAAACAAAAATAAAACAAATTAACCCTAAAAGAAACTAAACAGAATCTGTTTTGCTAAAAACCCTATTTTAAAATATACTAAAAATTCTCAAATTGAACAGGGTGATAAAACTAACTAATACAAAACAGTGGCAAAAAGTTTCACTCAAAAATCTAATTTTAAACTCATGGAAATCAGATTCTAGTGATTTGAGAAAAATCAAAAGAATTCAAATTTAAAAGTCCAGAATTTGAAATCTAAAGTTACTGGCATAAACTACATAAAAATTGTGAACTACTGCAAAAAGAATCACTCAAAAACAGTAAACATATTAAAAGATATTAAGATTTTAAAAACATAACTATTCTGTTTTCTAAAACAGAAACAGAGAAAATAAAAAAAAATTAACTAACGAACGGCTACGTGTCATGCTGTGATTGGCCGAAGCGTGCACGTGCGGAAGCTAACGAGTGAACGTTCCCTAATAAAAAAAACGGTTCGGGGTTTTAGATCGGTCTAATCTGGGTCGTAGGATTCATATCCTACGGCTATGGAGAGGGAGGGGGTGCTCATAGAGAGAGTCGTCGGGGCTCCGGCGAGTCGACGGCGGGGCATAGCTCGGTGGCGCTCGGGGAAGAGGCTCCGGTGGTCGGGGACGACGTCCGAGGCGACAAAACGGCGGCGGGGAACCTCCGGCGTCGATTGGCGGTGGAGATGGAGCTCGGGGGCGTCGGCGTTTGAGCTCCACGAGCTCGGGGAGCTTCGGGTGGTGGCCGAACTCCGGTGGGGTGATGTGCGGCGCTCTGACGAGGGGAGCTCGGGGGTTTGGGCAAAAATCAAACGAGGAAAAGCTCCTCTATTTATAGGGGAGGTCAGGAGGCTCGGGCAAGGAAAGGGGAGGGAGATCGAGGCGGATCCGCGGCGGTTCCGGCGAGGGAAGGAAAGAGAAGCAGAAAGGAAGGAGAAGGGCGACGGGAAAGAAGGAGCGGTGGTGGGGCCGGGGCGTCAGTGGGAGAAAAGAGGGGGCAGAGTGAATCGGTGGCCGATCCGAAAGATCTTCGGATCTGATCCGGAGTGGATCGGGCCGCCACTATTCCTATTGGGCCTCAGATACGATTCTGTTTTTAAAACATTTTCCTAATATTCAAAAACAGGAAAGAAAACAAAGAAAAGGAAAAAGTAGATAGAGTCAAATATAGAGGTATTATATACCAAAATGCTTAAAAAAAATATTTTCAGAAAGCCTAAATTGTTTTTATTCTTTTTGCAAATAATTTTCAAATAACCCCCTGGGTTTTATGGTTCAAAAATTCCACAAAATACCTCTGGTTTGGAGAGTCATGTTTCTCCTCTCACTTTTTGTACATTTTCAGAGGTTTGCAAAATTTTGAAAAGCAGAAGAAAAATAAAATAAAATTGAAGGGACTTTCAAGGATTCACATGAGAAACTCAAATTTTCATTTCACTCACAAATCATTTGCAAACAATATGATGATAATGCATAGCTATATTTCATAACATTCCAAAATGGAATTTTGGGATGTTACAAACCTACCCACGTTAAGATGAATCTCGCCCTCGAGATTCGGGTTGGCTAGAAAATAGGTGCGGGTGGTCTTGGCGAAGATCCTCCTCTCGTTCTCAGGTGGCTTCTTCCTCGGTGTGGTGACTCCACAGAACCTTGCAGAACTTGATGATCTTGCTGCGGGTAACTCTGTTGGCAGTCTCGAGGATCCTGACGGGCTTCTCCTCATAGGTCAGATCACTGTCAAGCTGTATGGCCTCTAGGGGCACTGTGTCTCTCAAAGGAATATCAGCCATCTCAGCATGGCATTTCTTCAGCTAGGAAACATGGAAAACATCGTGAACTCCGGACAATCCTTCCGGCAGTTCCAGCTTATAAGCAACTTCGCCTCTACGTTCAAGAATTTTGTAGGGGCCTATAAATCTGGGTGCTAACTTTCCTTTAACACCAAACCTCTTGATTCCTCAAAGTGGGGACACACAGAGATATGCTCGGTCTCCCACTTCGTATGTCACCTCCTTGCGTTTGCTATCAGCATAGCTCTTCTGTCTGGACTGGGCTATCTTGAGTCGGTCACGAATCAGCTTGACCTTCTCTTCAGAATCTCGGATAAGATCGGGACCAAAAAGTTTTCGGTCTCCAGCACCATCCCACATCAATGGTGTTCTGCACCTCCTTCCGTATAGAGCTTCGAAAGGGGCCATCTTCAGACTGGTCTGATAACTGTTGTTGTACGAGAACTCTGCGTAAGGCAAGTTGTCATCCCAACTAGACCCATAGTCTAGCGCACAAGCTCTCAACATGTCCTCCAGAATCTGGTTGACTCTCTCGGTCTGTCCATCTGTCTGCGGATGAAAAGCTGTACTGAACTCCAGCCTTGTACCCAAAGTTTCATGTAACTGATGCCAAAACTTTGAGGTAAATTGTGTTCCTCTATCTGACACGATACTCCTCGGAACTCCATGCAGACATACGATCCTGGTCATATATATCTTGGCTAACTTAGCACTGGTATAGGTGGTCTTCACTGGTATGAAATGAGCCACCTTGGTCAAGCGATCGACCACTACCCAAATGTAATCATAACCTGAACGGGTCCTGGGTAATCCTGTGATGAAGTCCATTCCAAGCTTCTCCCATTTCCACTCGGGTATCGGCAAAGGTTGAAGTAACCCTGCTGGTTTCTGATGTTCTGCCTTTACTCGTTGACAAACATCACATACGGCGACATGCTCGGCAATATCCTTCTTCATACCTATCCACCAGAAACTTTCTTTCAAGTCCAGATACATCTTGGTGTTGCCTGGGTGTATTGAGTATGACGAATCATGGGCTTCTTGAAGTATCAACTTCCTGAGCTCTGGGTCATTAGGCACATAGATACGGTCCTCAAACCATAGGGTTCCGTGTTCATCCTCGCGAAAGCCTTTAGCTTTCCCATCCTTCATTCTTTGCTTTATCTCAGCTATTTCCTTGTCCAACTTCTGGGCTTCACGGATTCTTCCGGTCAAAGTGGACTGAATCTCCAGTGTGGCAACATATCCTCTTGGAACTATCTCCAATTTGAGCTCTCTGAGATCGTCAGCTAATTCCCGGGGTAATCCTCCCGCTATGAGTGTGTTCACATAACTCTTACGGCTCAAAGCATCCGCTACAATGTTTGCCTTCCCTGGATGATAATGCAATCTCATGTCATAGTCCTTGATTAACTCTAGACATCTCCTCTGTCTGAGGTTCAACTCCTTCTGCGTGAAGATATACTTCAGGCTCTTGTGATCGGTGTAAATATCACAACTATTTCCGATGAGGAAATGTCTCCAGGTCTTGAGTGCGTGCACTACGGCTGCTAACTCCAAATCATGGGTGGCATAGTTCAACTCATGAGGTCGTAGCTGTCTGGATGCATATGCTACAACTTTTCCCTCCTGCATGAGCACTCCTCCAAGTCCTTGACGTGAAGCATCACAATAAACCTGGAAGTCCTTCCGAATGTTCGGCAAAATCAACACTGGGGCTGTGACCAAACGTTTCTTCAACTCCTGGAAACTGGCCTCACATTCCTCGGTCCAAATATACTTAGACTCTTTCTTCAATAACTCCGTCATAGGCTTGGCTATCTTCGAGAAGTTCTCGATAAACCTCCGATAATAACCGGCAAGTCCGAGAAAACTGCGGATCTCCTTAACTGATGTGGGTGACTTCCACTCGGTGACTGCTGCAACCTTAGCGGGATCCACCGCTATTCCATCTCCAGAAATAATGTGTCCAAGAAATCCGACTTCCTTCAACCAAAATTCACATTTGCTGAACTTGGCATATAACTGATGCTCTCTGAGCTTCTCAAGAACTAAACGCAAGTGTTCCTTGTGTTCTTCCCCGCTCTTGGAGAATATCAATATATCATCGATGAACACCACGACAAACTTGTCCAGATATTCCATAAATACCTTGTTCATCATACTCATGAAATAGGCAGGAGCATTAGTCAAACCAAAGGACATGACTGTATACTCATATAGGCCATACCTTGTGGTGAAGGCTGTTTTGGGTATATCCTGTTCACGAATTTTCAACTGATGATACCCTGATCGAAGATCGATTTTGGAGAACACTTTGGCTCCCACCAGCTGATCAAACAAGTCGTTAATCATCGGCAGCGGGTACTTGTTCTTGATAGTCACCTCGTTCAATGCACAATAATCAACTACCATTCTCAAGGTTTTATCCTTCTTCTCTACCAAAAGAACTGGGGCTCCCCAAGGTGAAGAACTTGGGCGAATATACCCCTTGTCCAATAACTCCTTAATCTGCTTCTTGATTTCCTCTAAATCATTAGCGGGCATCCGATAGGGTCTCTTGGATATTGGGGCTGCTCCTAGCAATAACTCAATCAGGAACTCAATCTCTCTATCCGGTGGCATGCCTGGTAATTCCTCCGGGAATACATCTGGGAAGTCTTGTACTACCGGCACTTCCTCCTGAACCACTCCTGTGAGGGAATTCACCCGAGTACTCTTCGGGGTGCGTCGGGATACATACTTAATCCTCTTCTGCTCTAGGGTGGTGAGCAAAATGGACTTGCTGGGGCAGTCAAGGTTCCCTTCATACTTGGTCATCCAATCCATGCCTAGGATTACATCCAATCCCTGAGACTCTAAGACGATGAGGTCGGTGGGGAATACATGGTTTCCAATGTTGAGGTTCAAGGCGTGGCATCCTATCCCTGCCGTCATCGTGCCTCCTGGGGAACTGACCTTAATGGGCTGACTAAGGGTTCTAGTGGGCAAACCGTACTTTTCCACAACTACCCTTGATATGAATGAATGAGTTGCACCCGAATCAAAAAGTACTAATACTGGATGTGAATGCAACAAAAACTTACCAACCACAGTCTCGGGCTGATCATAGACTTCCTCCACATCAATTTGGTTCACCTGAGCGCGGGGAAAAGGATTGGGCTTCTTCACTCCAGAGTTCCCGTTGCCATTTCCACCTCCATTTCCATTGCCATTGCTTGGGTTAGCCTCAGGACACTTGTTGGCATAATGTCCAGTCTGTTTGCACTTGAAACAGGTGACGGTGCTCAGATCCCTCATTACTAGAGCAGAACGATGCTGAGTACCATTTCCTCCATTGCCGTTCCTGTGGTTGCTATTGTTGGGTCGATTATTCCCATTTCCTCCATGGTTATGCACGGCATGAGTGTGTCCTCCATACTTACCAGTCCCTGATCCGGTATTCCCTGAGTACGGAGAGTAGCGGGGCTTCTGCTGAGCTCCAGAGTAAGACTTCCCCTGTCCATATTTCCTCTTGCGGTTCTCAATTTGCTGCTGCTTACCCTCCAAGATGAGGGCCTTGTCTACCAGCTCCTGGTAGTTGTTGAATGTAGCCACAATCAGCTGCATGCTCAACTCATCGTTGAGTCCCTCTAGGAATTTCTCCTGCTTGGCTGCATCATTAGCCACATCTCCTGGTGCATAACGGGCCAACATGCTGAATTCATCCACATACTGGGCCACAGAGCGATTCCCCTGGCGTAAGTTGCGGAACTCACGCTTCTTCAGACTCATGGCTCCAGCTGAGACATGAGCGGTGCGGAAAGCCTGCTTGAACTGCTCCCAAGTCACACCGGCAATGGGATACGTGGTGGTGTAGTTCTCCCACCATGAAGCTGCTGGGCCTTCAAGTTGATGTGCGGCAAAACGCACTTTCTCAGCCTCAGTGCATCCAGCGGTGATGAGTTCCCTCTCCATCTTGCGGAGCCAGTCATCTGCCACTATGGGCTCAGTGTTGTTGGAGAAAGTCGGAGGATTCAGCCTCAGAAAACGGGTGAGGTTGTCGGCCTGGGGTGGAGGGTTGTTGTTGTTGTTGTTGGCCTGGTTCTGGATCAATAGCTGCATCAAAGTATTCTGCTGCTGGATGAGTTGGGCGAGTTCCGATGGAAAGTTGGTGCTGGGGTCACGTCTCGGAGGCATCTGGTGTTTTTAGAGTGGTGAGGATTAGAATAGAACAAGGGTCTAAAGAGAAAATTCACTACCCATATGCAATGCAACAAACATTAACACACCAAACACTCATTCATTTATTCAACTCAAAAGGTTCACACTCGAGATACAAGTCTCCCGACAAACGAAACATCGACCTACGATTTAACGAGAAAAATAAAAGATACATGGTGGTCATGTCTAAAGTTCTCCTCAAAAGCCCATGGTGGTGCGTCCTCCTCCGGTGGTGCTCTCTTCATAGTCGTCCTGGTTGCTGATCAAGGGGTCATCGTCACCTTCAGGGTGAAGGTTTTCTCCCATGTCCAGTTGCTCCTCCAGATTTGCAACGAGAGTCTTCAGGTTCTTGATCCTCTCTAAGAAGTCCTTCACTTCATCTTCGTGCTCATAGTGGGCTTCTCGTGCTGCATCTTCGAGTTCAAGTTCATGGGTCTTCAGCTGCTTAATCGTCTTCGTGTCCTTGCGTACACGGAGCTCCAGGGTCCTGATGTGTGTCTCCAAGGTTTTGACATAAGCACGAATGGGGTCTTCAGTCATGGTGTTTATGATTTCTCCATCTGCACCTCTGCGGCAGACCATGCTGAGGCTTGGCGAAATGGGACAGCCTCTGTATTCCTCCTGGATACGTCTGAGGGAACGGTGAATTGCCATGTTCCTTCCGAGAATCCAGCTGGGTGCCACAAACTTGAAATTGATGGGCTCTGTGCGATTTCCGAATGTCTTTCCGGGGATATGCACCTCGATCCTGTAGCGAGTGTCTGCTGCAAAAGACATGATAGCAGTCCCGGTGATGCTTGGAAGAGCAATCCTTACGTCCTTGGTGATCTGCACCAGCTCTTTGCCGAAAGGCATGGTTGCGTCCGGCTGGCAAAACTCAGAGAACAAAACTGGGTGGAAGGTGGCCATCTAAAAATGTTGGAAAATCGGAGAGAAGTCAGAAATGAGCAGATGAGAATATAGGAGAATTTTAAAGACATAAGTAAAATGGTTTTCTTCCTAAGTCTTTTCCAATCCTAGAGGTTACATCCTACGGTCAGCGTGTGCTCTGATACCATATCTGTAGCGACCCGACCTGAAACGGTCGAATCTCCAGTGTTTCCGTACCATCCCAAGATCATGCTGGTACACACACGGTACATCAATGTATATATCAAAGGGAAAATCACACAGCTTTATTAACCGAAATCTCATATCGAGTCCTTTATTACAATAAAGATTACAATAAAGTGGCTGAAGGCCAACTCATGAGATAAACTAATCAAAATCTTGCGGAAGCTTCAAAGGTAGCTGAGTCCATCTGACTCCAAGGGCATCTCACCGAGCGTAGAGCGTATCCTCACTCCTGGTTGGAAAAGTACTCTGCAACATGATACGTTGCAGCCGTGTAGGTCAGCATATTGAATATGCCGGCAAGTCACAAAAGAGAGGGTGGAAATAATCATCTATTCTATATGCATATATGGCAGGTGGGGCTGAAAGTTTAAGTTTAGCGTAAAGCAAATTTTTCCTACAACGAGAGAGGGGCAATGCAAAAATTATTACTACAATGTTGGTTGTTTAATGAGAAGGTTCCACCAACCATTTCTCATACCCAAGTTATCAATAATACCCACATCATTATAATTATTTGTGTTGAGACTGGCTGATAGTATCATCTCCGGTGCTCATGTTGTCCATAACCGGGGACACGGCTAATCGATTAGTTTGATACTCTGCAGAGGTTTGTACACTTTACCCGCAAGAATCGATCCCTCCCGTTGTGTCCTCGCACTGCCTGGTGTTTGAGAACGAGATGATCGAAACATGGTCTTCCAAAGCGATCCTCCGATAGTTAAGTCAGTGCCCATCCAATCCTACCATTCTTCTACATCTCGTAGCACTGACCTACCAGAGTCACGACTAGGGTCAACCAAGCCAGAGCCCATATTGACTTGCGGTTGCACACGTAAGCTTTCCGGCCTTGAAGTATCCATCCATCTCTTTGAGCCTGGGTGGCAGACCGTCGGGATGATCACAGGTAGATACCAGGATTCCCGGGCATAACCATGATAGATATCAGGCTGCCAGATGCATGTCCAATCCACCGAGAGGTATGTTGAAAACTTGAAGTCTTGAAGTCTTGATCATCATGTAGGTCTTGAAATAATTTATCTCACAACACTCTCATGAATCACACAACCAACCCCGTCTACTAAAAGCATAGCAAAAATAAAATGACGTCCCGGTCCAAAGTAACAAGGGTTTGGGGTGACTACCACATGATACTACTCAAGTAACCAAGTTTCCAAGTACCTACTTTGCATGCAATGGGTGGAAGATTGAACTAATGCAAATTGAAAACATAGGTAATAACATGATCAACGTGAACTTGCCTTGCTGACGATCTTCGTACTCGAGTGACTCTAGATAACAAGCCTCACACTCCGGATGATCTAATGAATCAAACATTGCACACAATCAGCATAACCATAACACATCTTACACTAGCAGCAAGGTAAACTAATAATACTAAAACAATCAATAGCACAATCAAAAGAAAAGGAAACCAAAACAAATAGAAAGCCTCTCAAATTTTTGTGGCAAAGCTTCTACTAAAACAAAACAAGACAAGAATTGTTTTTTTGAAACTAATATAAAAATAACAAAAAGGAAAAGTAAAGTTTTATTAGAAAACAGAAAGTATTTCACCATAAATCTTTTATGCAAAAAGAACTACTATAAACCTATTATAAAACACCACATAAAGTGGAAACAATGTTTTCCTACTAAAACAAAGAACAAAACAATAAAAATATTTTTAATAATAGAAAAATAAATCACCCAATGCCAAACAACAGAAACTAAAATAAATATAACAGAAAGTTAAAATAAAAACAGAATCAAAACAAACTAAAACAAAAATAAAACAAATTAACCCTAAAAGAAACTAAACAGAATCTGTTTTGCTAAAAACCCTATTTTAAAATATACTAAAAATTCTCAAATTGAACAGGGTGATAAAACTAACTAATACAAAACAGTGGCAAAAAGTTTCACTCAGAAATCTAATTTTAAACTCATGGAAATCAGATTCTAGTGATTTGAGCAAAATCAAAATAATTCAAATTTAAAAGTCCAGAATTTGAAATCTAAAGTTACTGGCATAAACTACATAAAAATTGTGAACTACTGCAAAAAGAATCACTCAAAAACAGTAAACATATTAAAAGATATTAAGATTTTAAAAACAGAACTATTCTGTTTTCTAAAACAGAAACAGAGAAAATAAAAAAAAAACTTAACTAATGAACGGCTACGTGTCATTCTGTGATTGGCCGAAGCGTGCGCGTGCGGAAGCTAACGAGTGAACATTCACTAATAAAAAAAACGGTTCGGGGTTTTAGATCGGTCTAATCTGGGTCGTAGGATTCAGATCCTACGGCTATGGAGAGGGAGGGGGTGCTCACAGAGAGAGTCGTCGGGGCTCCGGCGAGTCGACGGCGGGGCAGAGCTCGGTCGCGCTCGGGGAAGAGGCTCCGGTGGTCGGGGACGGCGGCGGGGAACCACCGGCGTCGATTGGCGGTGGAGTTGGAGCTCGGGGGCGTCGGCGTTTGAGCTGCACGAGCTCGGGAGCTTCGGGTGGTGGCCGAACTCCGGCGGGGTGATGTGCGGCGCTCTGACGAGGGGAGCTCGGGTGTTTGGGCAAAAATCGAACGAGGAGGAGCTCCTCTATTTATAGGGGAGGTCAGGAGGCTCGGGCAAGGAAAGGGGAGGGAGATCGAGGCGGATCCGCGGCGGTTCCGGCGAGGGAAGGAAAGAGAAGGAGAAAGGAAGGAGAAGGGCGACGGGAAAGAAGGAGCGGTGGTGGGACCGGGGCGTCAGTGGGAGAAAAGAGGGGGCAGAGTGAATCGGTGGCCGATCCGAAAGATCTTCGGATCTGATCCGGAGTGGATCGGGCCGCCACTATTCCTATTGGGCCTCGGATACGATTCCGTTTTTAATTTTTTTTCCTAATATTCAAAAACAGGAAAGAAAACAAAGAAAAGGAAAAAGTAGATAGAGTCAAATATAGAGGTATTATATACCAAAATGCTCAGAAAAATAAATGCCATCTGATGGACATTTTTCCACGGCCAAAATTAAATACTTTTTTAAAAAATATTTTCAGAAAGCCTAAATTGTTTTTATTCTTTTTGCAAATAATTTTCAAATAACCCCCCTGGGTTTTATGGTTCAAAAATTCCACAAAATACCTCTGGTTTGGAGAGTCATGTTTCTCCTCTCACTTTTTTTACATTTTCAGAGGTTTGCAAAATTTTGAAAAGCAGAAGCAAAATAAAATAAAATTGAAGGGACTTTCAAGGATTCACATGAGAAACTCAAATTTTCATTTCACTCACAAATCATTTGCAAACAATATGATGATAATGCATAGCTATATTTCATAACATTCCAAAATGGAATTTTGGGATGTTACACGGTATGACTTTAATTTGTGTCTAGTGTTGTGTTGTGATATCAATCAGTGAGTCCCTAATCTTGGTCGTACGCATTGTGTGTATGATTAGCGTACGGTCAAGAAAGGGGGCATCACACGCGGGCTCAACAGCCTCGCATGGATCCTAAAGCCCACGTGTTCCTTCCCTTAAGCGCGCGACCCCTTAGGTTCTCGTTCACTTGGTCGTGTGTCAGATTACATCCGGCTCGACCAGTCGGTAGCGGACTCTAGCAAAGCGTGCTGACTCCAAGTGTCCGATGAAGTTGGTTAGGCGAACTTGTACTTCACACTTCCGTTCCCTTTGCCACACGATATATGTTGTCGTGCTCAAGGCAAGGTGGTCATCCTTGTTGCCGCACGACCTCTTTCTCGTTCCGGTGAATCCGACCAACACTTCGGATTATCTCATAATCCTCATCGCATGGCCATGCTTATCCAGGTCGGATCACCCGAGGGGCCCAGAGTATATCTCTCCTCATCGGAGGGGCAAATCCCATCTTGCTCAAGCACATCTCGCAGCATGGGTCTGGACAAGCCCGAAACCTACCTTTATAACTACCCTGTCACGTAGTAGCGTTTGGTCGGCCCAAAGCAAGTCTGTCACCATCCCGAGTACATGCGCCAGCTCAGGTCTTAGGACAGAACGTATGTTGTACTAGAGACTCACAGATGACCTATCGCTGCGTCTCATAGTTGGGTCTGTCCAACTCAGACCTTATCTCTACTCGGATCCGACTACGTCGTATCCGACCAGATCTTTCCGAGTCCATATTATTCGGCTAGCATCCAATGCTACATGGTTAGTGAGACCGGACCATCCACCGTGTCATATGCTAGTCTAACTGGCTGCGCGTCCACACAGCCCCTTTCGACTAGGGACCGTTTAGGACAATCATCATACAATGCATAGTCTCACAAACAAGTCACGTACTTGTTAATACACATCATTGATAATGTCCAAGGACTATCTTTATGCATAAACACATAGGAAATATCATCATACATGACTGCCTCTAGGGCATATCTCCAACAGTCTCCCACTTGCACTAGAGTCAATCAAATAGACATCGAATGCCCATAGCTCTAACGTGCCCCTCATGCTTGGGTTGTGGAAGAGGCTTAGTCAAGGGATCTGCAACATTTTCATCCGTATGAATCTTGCATAAATTAGTATCACCATTCTTTACGAGCTTTCGTATCAGGTGATACTTTCGGTCTATGTGCCTGGTCTTGTGGTGTTGTCTCGGCTCCTTGGCCTGTGCGATGGCACCTGAATTGTCGCAATACAGGTCCAACGGTTTTGCCCAGCCCGGGAACACACCAAGATCCTCCAGGAACTTCCGAATCCAAATACCTTCCTTTGCGGCTTCACAAGCCGCAATGTATTCGGCCTCTGTTGTGGAGTCGGCCACCGTATCTTGCTTGGAACTCGTCCACCTCAGTACTCCTCCATTCATGACATACACGAATCCAGTTTGTGATCGACAATCATCCCTGTCAGTTTGGAAACTAGCATCAGCGTAACCCTTTATGCAGAGCTCCTCCTCACCTCCATAAACTAGGAACATCTCTTTAGTCCTTTTCAGGTACTTTAGGATAGTTTTCACTGCTGCCCAGTGACTCTCACCTGGGTCGGCCTGATATCTGCTTGTTAAGCTTATTGCATAGGCAACATCAAACCGAGTACATAGCATGGCATACATGATGGATCCTATTGCCGAAGCATACGGAATCCTACTCATCCGGTTTCGCTCATCAGAAGTCGTAGGACTCTGAGTCTTGCTTAGCCTTATACCATGTGAGATGGGCAAGAACCCTTTCTTAGCCTCACTCATTTGAAACACTTCAACACTTTGTCTATGTACATGCTCTGGCTTAAGCCAAGCAGCCTTCTCGGTCTATCTCTATAGATCTTGATGCCTAAAATGTACACTGCTTCTCCAAGGTCTTTCATCGAAAACTTGCCATTCAATGATTCCTTGACTGAGTTCAGCATTGAAACATCATTTCCAATCAGCAGTATGTCATCCACATACAAGATCAAAAATACTACCGAGCTCCCACTAGACTTCTTGTATAAACAATAGTCCTCTTCGTTCTAGTTGAAACCAAGGTCAACGATGACTTCATCAAAACGAATGTTCCAACTCCGAGCTGCTTGCTTCAATCCATAAATGGATCTCTTGAGCTTGCATATTTTACCAACATTATTTGGATTGATAAAACCTTTAGGTTGTATCATGTATACATCCTCCTTTAAATTTCCATGAGCATCACTACCGGCGAGTAGGTCTCGTCGTAGTCAATTCCTTGAACTTGTCCATAACCTTTAGCGACAAGCTGAGCTTTGTGGATCTGAACATTTCCATCCACATCGGTTTTTTTCTTAAAGACCCATTTGCAACCAATGGCAATTACGCCAGGTGGCGGATCAACCAAGTCCCAAACTTGATTATCATCCATGGACTTTAATTCGGATCTCATGACCTCCAGCCATGCCTCGGAATCTGGGCTCACCATCACTTCCGCATACGTGGCTGGCTCGTCGCTTTCTAGCAACAACACATCGTGCACTCTCCGCAATCTTTCCGACCTCCATGGTTCAGGTGCTGACTCCACTACGGGTTCCCTGACCAACTCCGGTATGATCTCATCACCAGCCGAGTCGTCCCCGAGTGGCTCTCGAATTTCTTCGAGTCGCACCGTTCTCCCACTGGCTTCCCGGCTAAGAAACTCTTTCTCTAGGAAAACCCCGTTCCGAGCAACAAACACTTTGTTCTCTTCTCGGTTGTAGAAGCGGTATCCCAAGGTTTCCCTCGGATATCCCACGAATATGCATTTATCCGACTTGGGTGTAAGCTTGTCCGACATGAGTCGTTTGGCAAATGCTTCACAACCCCAATTCTTTAGAAAAGACAAACTAGGACTCTTCCCAGTCCACATCTCATGTGGTGTCTTATCTACGGACTTTGATGGTACCCTATTAAGTGTGAAAGCTGAAGTTTCTAGAGCGTATCCCCAGAATGACAAGGGTAAATCCGATTTGCTCATCATTGATCGGACAATGTCCAACAAGGTTTGATTTCTCCGTTCTGACATGTCGTTTCTCTGCGGCGTACCCGGAGGTGTGAGCTGAGGTACTATACCTCAGCTTTTCAGATGATCATCAAACTCCTGGCTACTGTACTCACCTCCACGACCTGATCGTAGAAGCTTTATTGTCTTGTCGAGCTGATTTTCTACCTCGTTCTGAAACTCTTTGAACTTTTCAAAAGTTTTTGACTTGTGCCTCATAAAATAGATATATCCATATCTACTCAAGTCGTCGGTAAAAGTCACGAAGTACTGATAGCCACCTCTTGCTGTTGTGCTCATTGGACCACACACATCACTGTGTATAAGCTCCAACAGCTCGGACGCCCTTTCACAACTCTTTGCGAAAGGAGACTTAGTCATCTTGCCGAGCAAGCATGATTCGCATGTCTCGAACGACCCAAAGTCGGACGAAGTTAGGAGTCCATCGTCATGGAGCTTCTTCATGCATTCCAGACTAATATGTCCAAGCCGGCAATGCCAGAAGTAAGTCGGATTTATCTCATTAGGCTTATGCCTCTTGACATTCATGTTATAGACTGGTTCCGTTTCTAGATTTAAAATAAATAGCCCATCCACAATGGGTGCATAGCCGTGGAACATTCCATTCAAATAAAATGAACAACCATTGTCCTTTAAACTGAATTCATAACCCTGACTCATCAAGGATGAGGCAGAAATAATGTTCCGACTAAGTGCGGGAATATAATAACAATTATTCAATTCCAAAATAAATCCATAAGGAAGCTTGAGCTGCATCGTGCCGACCTCCAACGCAGCAACTCTTGCTTTGTTGCCGACCCTGATGTCAATCTCCCCTTGTGCCACACGCCTAGTTCTTATGAGCCCCTGCATCGAGTTGCAAATATGAATAACCGATCCGGTATCAAATACCCAAGAGCTACTAGGTATGTCAGCAAGATAAATGTCTATAACATATGTAACAAGTGTACCTTTGCCTGAAGAAGCATTCCGGGCCTTCTTGCCATGCTCAGCAAGCCACTTGCTACAGTTCCTCTTCCAGTGACCAGTTTCCTTGCAATGAAAGCAAACGGTCTTGGAGTTTGGTCCCGACTTCGGCGCAGCGGCGGAGACAACCTTCTCCGTGCCCTTTGCCTTACCCTTTTTCTTGGACCAACTCTTCTTGAACTTACCCGAGTTCTGCACCATCAACACTTGATGCGTGCCTTTCTTAATATCTTGCTCTGCCACCTTAAGCATCCCATGCAATTCAGTGAGCTTCTTATCCATGTCGTGCATATGATAGTTCGAGATGAACGTCCCATAGCTAGGTGGAAGAGAACCCAGAATTGCATCTGTGGACAGCTCCTCCCCAAGTGGGAAGCCTAACCGATCCAAAGCTTGCACGTACCCGATCATCTTGATCACATGCGGGCTCAATGGATCACCCTCTTTCAGCTTACAATCCGTCAAGGATTGCCAGACGTTAAACCTTTCGGTCCTAGCCTGCATCTGAAACATGCTCTTGAGACTCTCGATCATATCAAAAGCGTCAACGTTTTCGAAATGCTATTGCAAATCGGGCTCCATACAAGCCAGCATGAGGCAGCTGATCTCGTTTGATTCATCAACGAGTTTCTGATGGGCATTCTTGGTTGTGGCACTAGCATTCTCAGAAGGTTCCAATGGAAGTGGATCCTCTAGAACATGTTCCTTTTTATGGTGCTTGAGAACAATTCTCAAATTTCTATACCAGGTGGTAAAGTCTGTTCCATTCAGTTTATCCCTTTCGAGAATTGATTTCAATGCGAAGTTGGGTTGGGCAGGTGGTGCCATTGATCTACAACAGAAAATATGCAATCACTAAGCAATGTATTTATGTAGAGTAATTCAAGCCTTAAACAGAACTACTCCCACTGAAGTCAGCATCCCTCCACGAACTCTCAGTGATTCAAGACCCGTTTAGCGCGAGCGACTAGTGAGCTTTAGCATCACTGCTAGCCAACTTGCCTATTCGGTAAGCAACTCCTTGCTAATCATATCTCTATACGACTCCTGTCGGTCGGGTAGGTATCTCATACCCCGACTCCCGACCTTCTTTGCCACAAGGCCCAAAACCGTTTTGATAGCCTTGTCAAGTTAACCTGACGCAGTGCATGTCTGTGTCCGACACGAACCCTCCAGTTGAAGGACACCTGGTGGCACCTTAATTTTATGAGCCCACCACTAGACGTACTTGACGTGCGAAGGTGCAACATCCGGAATGGCAATGTGCTTGATATTAACGAGGGATCTTTCTACCATTTTAACATGCATAGAAACAAGAAGCAATATCAATCACATATAAACATAAATATGTGAAATAGTATGGCTCCTTCATGGATGTCCTTCCAGGCCGGCTCCAACTCCGATGACCAGGGCGGAACTCCATCTTGTTCTTCATGCCGGGACGCCAAAGCCTCGAACTTGATCTATGTCCTCCAACTACTACAACTAGTAATGAATTTACAGAGAATCACAAGTCGACACGCAGGTCGTTATACAATATAATGACAACACTTTGGCTCCTGCCGGCTAACAATCATGACACGCAGGTCATGTTAAATTACACACATGCATCACATACATATGAGCCATACTATTCACATCAAACCTGCAAAACAAAGTTATGCATAGAATCGCATTCTAACGGTTTGTGTATCGTGTACAAAATACAAGACGCTACGCACACGGCGGTCCCGAATCACGCCGGATCACAATCGCATTCTATCATTTTCGGAAATCACAGATCGAATCTGTATTCCGATCATGCCGGATTTTCTGATCTGACCGATCTCATCGATCATCGCGAACCCGATTCGGATATATGTTTCATTGTTAACCCCGATGGCGGAAACCGACCGGTAGGGGTAGGTTGTGTCATGACCTCATCGATTCCGATTGACAGAAAACATAGCCATATCGATCCCCTTGTGCAGTTGATCTCATCAACCGTGCACATAGCCTATCTCATAAACGATGACAGATCTCATCTGTCGCCTCCACATATCAAATATGCATCCGATCTGAATCCAAATCCTATAGCAGAGGCTCTGATACCACTGTTGGGTTCTACCGTAGGTGCATCGCATGCGAATTAATTTTCCTACGCGCAGAACATCCAAGAACATGCTACGGAGATGGATCACAGTTTGTTACCACTAGACGCGCAGTGTCGTGCAGCGGAAGTGGAGTTGGGGCAGCGCGTTCGCGTGGTACGTCTCCTCCTCGTCCTATCTCCCTCGAACAGACGATCCGATCTCCCTCGCGCAGCCGGTCGCCGGATCCCACGTACAGGTTCGCCGGAGCGACGCAAGTGCACCGCCTCTAATGGTATCCGCGCGTGCAGGAGGAACACCATGCGGCGGACTGCTAGGTCGGATCACACAGTCGGCGGCGGCAAGTGGAGGTGGCTAGTTGCAACACATGCAAAGCCCTAATGATGGCGCCAAAGCGATCAACCGGATGGGTGTGCCGCACCTCAACTATATATAGGCATCCGGCGCAGGCTCAACTCTTGGGCCTCGCACGGATCCTAAAGCCCACGTGTTCCTTCCCTTAAGCGCGTGACCCCTTAGGTTCTCGTTCACTTGGTCGTGAGTCAGATTACATCCGGCTCGACCAGTCGGTAGCGGCCTCTAGCAAAGCGTGCCGACTCCAAGTGTTCGATGAAGCTGGTTAGGCGAACCTGTACTTCACACTTCTGTTCCCTTTGCCACACGATATATGTTGTCGCGCTCAAGGCGACATGGTCATCCTTGTTGCCGCATGACCTCTTTCTCGTTCCGGTGAATCCGACCAACACTTCGTATTATCTCATAATCCTCATTGCATGGCCATGCTTATCCAGGTCGGATCACCCGAGGGGCCCAGAGTATATCTCTCCTCATCGGAGGGGCAAATCCCATCTTGCTCAACCACGTCTCGCAGCATGGGTCTGGACAAGCCCGAAACCTACCTTTATAACTACCCTATCACGGAGTAGCGTTTCGTCGGCCCAAAGCAAGTCTGTCGCCATCCCGAGTACATGCGCCAGCTTAGGTCTTAGGACACAGAACGTATGTTGTACCAGAGACTCACAGATGACCTATTGCTGCGTCTCATAGTTGGGTCTGTCCAACTCAGACCTTATCTCGACTCGGATCCGACTACGTCGAATCTGACCAAATCTTTCCGAGTCCATATTATCCGGCTAGCATCCTGTTGGGGATATAACCCCACGGTATGACCCGCCCAGAAGGGGCCGGGTTAGGAAGTTGGCGACTTAACAATAAAGCCTTAAACAGGCCTGGAGGTAACTTATCAGATGGGCCTGGCGGAGGCCCAGAGCCGGAAGACGGCGTATGACCCGGAGGCGTAAGCCGCCCGGAGATGGCTTGCCAGAGAAGGCAAGGCGACTTAGAGATAAGGTCGGTTACGAGGTGTAACCCGACATGGACTCTTGTAAGCCCAGGGCCTCGACCTGTGTATATAAAGGCGAGTCCCTGCGGCGGCTTAGGGTATGAAACAATTGATCGAGAGCTAGGTCAAGCGAATCCGCTCCCTTGTAATCGATACCCAATCAATACAAACACAAAGGAGGACGTAGGCTTTTACCTCTTTCGTGAGGGGCCGAACCTGGGTAAACCCGTGTCTTTCATCCCGATCAACCCCTCCAAGTTAGTCACCGTAGTGATGGCTTCACCCCTAAGTCCATTCACTAGGACATCTGCCATGATAAAACCACGACAGTTGGCACCCACTGTGGGGCAGATGCGTGGTGGTTTAGAGTACTCAAAGGGATTGCTTCCAGGGATCGAGGGATACGTCGTCGACAAGATGACTAAGAGTTACCACGGCAAGCTCTACATCGATGACGCTGGCTGGGGCCCCGAGGCTGACTCAGTCGAGTACGGGTACCGGGTCCCCTTCGGCGGAATTCACGTTTTCATTGGGAAGATCGGCGGATCTAAGCCCGGGCCGGACATCTGCACCAACCTCATCGAGTCGGCCCGGCGCGCGCAACCCGCCCGGATTCAACCTGGCCGGAAGCACGTTTTCGTCGGCTTCACGCAAGGCGCGGAACTCGCGGAGGATTCCGTGTCAGGAGGAGAAACCCTCATCTACTCGGAGGATGGATCCTCGAGCAGAGAGATGGAGTCAATTTACCAGCTTCACTATGGAGGGCTTGGGGGCTATTTCGATGGTGACAGTATTCCGGAGCCCTACGAGCCGCCGAGCCAAGCCGCCATCTTCATGGCAGGCACGACGCCGGCTGTCTATAGGATGACGGCTGGGGCGGCGGCTGCCGGTGCGACAGGATCCGGATCAGCCAGGCCGCCGGCTCAAGTTTTGCTGGACTTGATGAATGAGCTTACGACTCTGATGGGAACCGAGGTCACATCTGAGAATCAAGCAGGCCGCAATGCGGAGATTGCGAGGCTGAAAGACCAGATGACCAGGGCCCAGGAGGATATCAATGCAATGCAGGTTCAGATGGATGCTGAGTCGGAGCGTCTGAAGGCTGAAGCTTTTCGCCTCAATCTGGATCAACAAGCCTCAGAAGCAGTTTTTCGGATGAGGCATGAAACCCGCCTGCCTGAGCAGTATGAGCCCAGAAACCTCTTCAACACCCCGGGAGCAGGACCGAACGCACCGCTGACCGTGGCCCGAATGGCAGAAGTGCCTGGGAGTAGGGCGGCGACTCATCATCGGCAGCCGGACCCGCCCCGCAGGAATCAGACCCCGCCGCAGCGCTTTCTGACACCACCTGGTCATTATTCTAACCCGGTGGAGAACATGATAGCAGCAGCGGCCAGGCTCAATGCGCTCCCTCTCGCCGACGGCACACCCTTCGCCGAACAAGCACGGAATGCCATTGAGTTATTGCAGACAGCGGTGGCTCAACAGGAGAAATATACGTACAGTCGAAATCGTGTGCACTCAACCCCCCTTCCAAGCCGCAGTTATATCCGGCACATGGAGTCACCGGCGGTCTCCAGCAGCGAGCGACGTTGGAACCCGCCCTATGATAGCCCACCCGTCGTCAATGCTCAGGCTATTGTGGATAATGCCAGAGCTCAGCGTGAGGCGGTGGCCGCGGCAGTTCACCAGGAGCCGCCCCTGGTAACCCCTTCAACTTCGGTGGGAGCCGGAGTCACTTCCAGGGCTGTTGAAGTACCGTGTTTAATACCGGCTCTACGAAATGAGCGCCTGCCAAAGGATTTTAAGGGTCCGCGCAAGGTGGCGGCTTTCTTCATGGTTTATGGCGTAGAAGTCGTTCTCCCCAGTGACATTCGTCATGACTCGCCCACGATGGCGGCTTACGTTGAAACGGAGAATGAGGCGGCACGTCAGGACACGCTAGACGCTTTGTATGAAGAGCAGGATCTTGCAGCAACACGGTCGGTGATTTATCAACAAGATCTGTGTTGCTATCATAGCCGTAGAGTAAAAACCCGGACGTTCCAAGAGGGCGACTTAGTGCTACGTTTGATTCAAGATCAAACAGATATGCATAAGTTATCACCCCCTTGGGAAGGACCTTTTGTGGTCAGCAAGAATCTTAACAATGGGTCATATTACCTCATTGATATGCGGGAGAGCAACAAGTCACGCACTTCCGGAGAGGAGACCAGCAGGCCGTGGAATATTGCTCATCTTTGGCCTTACTATACTTGAGTCATTGGCTCTCATCAATGTACATATCTCTGTCATTGTAAATACCTTTTTCAATATAATAAAGCCGGCATCCCCATAATTCGGGGCCCCTGTTGTTTTCATGCAGCAATTTTTTGGTGCAAAGAGTTGATTATTCATAAGGTCACTTGGGGGCTTCCAACTCACCGAGTTTAGCTTTCATACCCTCTTGACTGGCTTAAAAGCCATATTTGAGTTAAACCTGCCTGTTTGCAACTTGCTACTCCGCCAGGTGACCCGCCGTACGCTTGACAGTCAATCTTTTTTAAAAGACCCTGAACTTGTTAAGGTTAAAACGACGGATTTATGTCACGTGAGAGCCGGCTTACAGGATTGTAGGCGTTCATGCCTAGATTCTTTGAAGCAAAAACCTTGAGTTTTCTCAAAAATATAAATAAGAGTTGATCTCTTTTGGTTGTGCCTTCAAAGCCGCCTTACAACAAAAATTGAAGATATACATGTACGTATTTTCCGTTTGTTGTCTTGCAGGGATTTTTTCCTGAGGAAGTTCTAAGTTTTCGGATGAAAATTGAGCCGGCTTAGTGTCACTCATTGATCAAACTTGCAGCTATCATAACCCGCGAGCTGGTTTTTTGTCATTTCAAGATTATGGGGTACTGAGTTATTAACTCGCCCAGGAGTGTGGCCATAAGTCGCCAGCACAGGAGTTGGTGAATTGATACTGATTCCACTCTCATGAAGCATCAAGAAATATGATCACATCAAGCATACATATGATGGATAAAGGTTGCAGCGGTTAAGCAGCCAGGACATAAGTTGGTAAAGCTTAAAACGTGCATGAAGGCACGACATAGGCAATCAGTTTTTAGCTAAGGCTATTACAAGGCTGCATGGAGCCCAAAATCTTGGACCAAAGTTTTTCACGAAGACATAACCCGGCAGTTAGCTTATCCGGGTTAACTTCATCCGGGTACCCCGGGGCCAACTTCTCACCTAAAGCATTGTCGAGTCATCCTGCGCCGGGTCTTTTATCTCCTGGATCTGAAGGTTGTCCACATCCCAGTTGCAATTGGTTAAGGCCTGGAATTCAGCTTCATCATGCAAGATGGGAGACGGGTCAACATCAGGGGCAAAGATATGCTTACGACATTGAGGAGTCACATCCACCGGCTCAAAAGTGGGCGGCCGAACTCGCACATTGTTGTCGTCATAAGCCGCCTGATATGCTTTCAGATCCGCCTCTGCGACTAGTCGGCTAGCCAAGGCTCGAGACGCCTTGACGCAACGAGCATAATATTCTTGTGTGAATTCTGACCCATCATCTTTCAGCTGTGGAAACCCTCCGACCATCTCTTCCGGGCTAAGCCCTGGTGCATAAGCCAAAGCCCGGCTCAAAGAAGCTATTGCGCCTTTACGAGCGGCTGATCTTTTCAACTATTCAATCTGCTTGGGAATCGTTGAGAGGCGTCTCAGCACGTCTTTGATGAACTTTGGCATGTTTTTTTCACCCATAACAGCCCTGATGGTGAAAAGACTTCCAGCGTACAATTGTTCAATGAACGAATATAGAGCTTTCAGCTTTAATAAGATGTCGTCTGGAAGATTGCGAGTCCGATGGCCTTTAAACAATTCAAGTGCATAAGTCGTCGGGTGAGTCTTTTTATAAGACTGTTTGGACAGAATTCTCATAAATTAGTCAACAATACTTACCAAAGACAGCTTCGGTCATCCGAGCTACATGCCGTTTAAGGATGGTCAGTTTTTCAGTAATGGGTTTCAGTTGACCCTCGGCGTCTTCCGCACGTTTGATCAAGGCGGCTTGTTCAGCTTCAACAGATTTTTTGTAGGCTTCAAAATCCGCCTTGGTTTCTTCTAGCTCTTTTGAGGAGATCTGCAATTTTGCGTCAGCTTCAGCTCGGGCCTCTTGTTGCAAAGCCAGGTTTTTCCTCAAGTCAATCAAGCTTGACATGGCCACATTTAAAGTTTCCTGCACAATAAAATTGTCAAGTGGAAGTTTGCCAATCCCAAGCCGTTCGCACGGTGCATAATGATATTTGGGGGCGGTGAAGAAATTTGTTACAAGTCTCAAGCAGATTGCAACAATATACTTGACACTTGGGGGCTAATGTATGTCAGTTTTTTCAAGCATATAATACAAGCAGACCCGGATCATCTTCAAGAAGATAAACCGACCCTTGGGGGCTATAGTCTCTACAATTTGCAGAATAGATGACTAGTTTTTCTTTACAAAATTAAAAGACCCGGCTATCTTCAAGAAGATAAGCCGGCCTTTGGGGGCTGCAGCTGGAATTTTTTCATATCAGCAAACTAAGTGCCAGCTCATTATTTACATAATGACCCGGCCCTTGGGGGCTATACGCTGATGTATTAAAATTTACATGTTGTTGAAGACCCGACTTATCTTCAAGAAAATAAGCTGGCTCTTGGGGGCTACGTAAGGATATATGGAATGCGAGATAAGTTGAGTATACCTCATATTTTTTCCTCATCATACCAACCAAGTTGGCTTCCATGTCCCGGCTTGTGGAGGGGCGGCTCAAGTATCCAGAATGCAGTTCTTCAACAGTGAGCTTTTCAAGATTGGGAAGATCAATTTTAACCTTCTCCTTCTCAGGCAAAGGCGCCTCATCCTTGCTAATATGTTTGGTCAGCACATTGGAAGGGGTTGGAGTTGTATAACCCGTCCCGGTAATGATAACCCCCTCTTCATGAGAAGCAATAACTTCAGCTGTTTTTTGAGGACTGGACGGTTTAGGATCAGCCTCCGGGTAAGTTCCAGTGGTCACAACATCGGCATCTGTCGGCTCAGTAGGCTGGAGTGTTTCATCATGGGCGCCTTGATGAGCTTCAGAGGGCTCAACATGAGTTTCAGGAGTGTCAAGTTTCGGATTCTCCGGCTCGGGGGCATCAGGGTTGGCAGATGAACCGCTTATTTTCCTCTTCTTGGCTTGGGCCCTGTGCACAAAGATTTCATGATAAGTTGTATGCAAGGATAAAAGATTAGTAAGCAACATTGGATATAAAGAAGAAAATTACCCTGGGTTGATAACAAGAGGTGGCAGTTTTGAAGCGGTTGAGTCGCCAGAGGAAGGAGGTGTTTCCTGAAAAATTAAAGTTGGGCAATATGAGCAGGTTACTGCATGAGGCTAATGTGCGGAAGAAATAAGGCAGAGTTATGGAGTACCTCATTGCAGCGTTTCTGAGGGGCTGGTGTGTTGGATAAGCCAGGTATTAGGTCTTCAGAACCGTCGCTCCGGGTCTGACGCCTAGAATCGTGTTGTTGTTTCTTCAAAAGAAAGTTGGGATCCAAATGAGCAAGAGGGTGTGAAAACCTTACTTTCTGGGTGACCCGCCGTATTTTCTCTCTTGGCAAAGGTTCTGAGTCGGAGGAGATGATAGTTACCTCTGCTGCGCCGGCTGGGCTCATCTCCGCTTCACCCTGAGAGGAGTCAGCATCAATAAGTTGCATGAAAAAAGGCCAAGGGAGTCAAGTTCTACCTCCGAGTCATCCAGTTCGAGCAGTTCTTGAGCTGTCTGCTCCTTTTGACAAGCCGGAGCCCGGGTCTTAGTTGCTTTGGTTTTCTTCTTTGAAGTAGAGGCTGCAGTTATTCTCTTCTTCCAGAAGGGAGAGTCGGCCTACATACATACATACATTTGCAGAAAAGTTAAAAGAGGTGTGAAGTGCAAAATCTAAAAGGAAAGGGTGAAGGTTAAAGTAAAAGGTCTTACTGCGGGAGCCGGGTTAAGAGCATAGAAGGGGTTTAACCCCGTCTTATTGCAAACCTCCTGAGGTTCTCCCAGCAGTGATTTGACAATTAAGTTGAGGTCTTTGTCTATCAGAGGAGTCTGGTTGAAGCGCTGAGGGTCATCCACATCGCCAGTGTATTCACACATTAAGCCGCCTCACCGGCTCAGCGGTAAGATTCTCCAGGAAACCCAGCAGCGGGTCAAATCAACGCCAGTTAACCCATTGGCTAATAAAGCCCTGATCTTTGAAAATGTTTGAGCATATTGGGCGCGTTCTGTGGCAGATAACCAGTCTGGAAGCTCGGTGGTGGTGCAAAGCCGGCAGGGGCGATAACCCGGCAATGGATTCTCTTCAGCCGGGGCAGTGTCTCTGCAATAGAACCAAGTGCGATTCCAATCTTTGGGATGACTGGGCAAAATAGCAGAGGGAAAAGATACATCTCTCCACCTCTGGATGGAGACGCCTCCGAGTTCAAGACTTGGTCCGTCTGCTATCTCAGTCTGGCGGTTGATATAAAAGAAGTCTCTGAAGAGATCAACAGTGGGCTCTTCTTGCAGATACGCCTCGCAGAAAACTTGAAATTGGCACAAGTTGGTGACGGAGTTGGGGCCAATGTCTTGAGGATGAAGTTTATAAAAATGCAGGGCATCCCGGAATTTTTTTGACCCGAGCGGTGAGAAGCCACGGAGAAGATGATCCGTAAAGATAACCACTTCCCCTTCCTTGGGTTCAGGGATAGTTTCGGGACCAGGAACCCGCCAATGGATGACTTCTTGAGCCGGTAAAACCCACATGGCTACATACTCGTTGAGCATAAGCTCAGTGACCCCGGAGGCTACCCAATCGCAAGAAGAGGGGGCCTTAGTCATGATGGCAGATCAAAAAGCTGTGGATGAAAAGTAAGGTTATGGCGGGTTACAGTGCAATGGAGAGCTACTTAAGTACTACATGACAAGCCAGTTATAGTTGTAATATGGCAATGTAATATGGTGAGCTATCAGAAAGTTATGAGCCGCCTTGACAATGAGAGTGAGAAGAGCCGGCGGTGTGATGGCGGGTCAATAACGCTGCAAATACTGAAAATATTGCTAAGTGTGGGCAAACAAGTTTCAGAAGTTACAGCTACAATTGTGGATCTACAGATGAAGATAAAAGGGGAACAAATTGCTAACCCTAAAAACAGCAACCGAAGAACTAACAGGCAATGCGCGGATTTTGGGGAAGAAGTAATCTACTCAGAGTACAAAATGGAGGCTAAACGAGGCACCGCGTGATTTTGCTAGTGTTTCCAAGGCAAAAGATGATTCCTTTCTCGGGCAAAGGTATAAACTCTGATGAACGGCGATGAACTTTGAAGAACTCCGACGACCTAATGCAAATCTGGAAGAGGTGAAGAATAGAACCTGAGAATACACAAAGAGCGCGGACGCGTGCCGGCAAGTTCTGGACACAACAGGTTGATGCAGCGGCCTTGTTGAGGTGAACGGCGCGGTCAGGCAGTTGCGGCGGAGCTTCGGTCACGTGGAGCATTCGGAGGAAGAAGAAGAAGAGGGAACGGCTGCGGGGGAGAGTGGAAGGAATGCCCCCCCCCCCACGCGCCTATTTATAAGGAAAAGATGGAACAACAACAGTCCAACGCAAGAATCGAGGAGACATGATAATGATTGACCAGGACGACGCCTCGATTTTCGGGTTGACCAGTTAATGCAAAGATCCGTTGTTATGTCATGAAGATTTTCTAGATTTCCCAGAGATGACCTCATCCATTTTATACGACGGGTTATAAAGATTTATTTTAGGTTAAGTGATTACGAGGAACACAAGACTCGCCAACCAGAAGACTTGAAGATTGACATGAACAGGTTCAAATCAATCTGGGGCCTAATGTTGGGGATATAACCCCACGGTATGACCCGCCTAGAAGGGGCCGGGTTAGGAAGTTGGCGACTTGACAATAAAGCCTTAAACAGGCCTGGAGGTAACTTATCAGACGGGCCTGGCGGAGGCCCAGAGCCGGAAGACGGCATATGACCCGGAGGCGTAAGACGCATGGAGATGGCCTGCCAGAGAAGGCAAGGCGACTTAGAGATAAGGTCGGTTACGAGGTGTAACCCGACATGGACTCTTGTAAGCCCAGGGCCTCGACCTGTGTATATAAAGGCGAGTCCCTGCGGCGGCTTAGGGTACAAAACAATTGATTGAGATCTAGGTCAAGCGAATCCGCTCCCTTGTAATCGATACCTGATGTCTACTATGCAACTTTATTCTTGTAGACTTTGTTGGGCCTCCAAGCATAGAGTTTTGTAGGACAGTAGCAATTTTCCCTCAAGTGGATGACCTAAGGTTTATCAATCTGTGGGAGGTATAGGATGAAGATGGTCTCTCTCAAACAAACCTGCAATCAAATACAAGAAATCTCTTGTGTCCCCAACACACCCAATACAATGGCAAATTGTATAGGTGCACTAGTTCGGCGAAGAGATGGTGATACAAGTGCAATATGGATGGTAGATATAGGTTTTTATAAATCTGAAAATATAAAAACAGCAAGGTAGCAAGTAACAAAAGTGAGCACAAACGGTATTGCAATGCTTGAAAACAAGGCCTAGTGTCCGTACTTTCGCTAGTGCAATCTCTCAACAATGCTAATATAATTGGATCACATAACCATCCCTCAATGTGCAACGAAGAATCACTCCAAAGTTCTTATCTAGCAGAGAACATAAGAAGAAATTGTTTGTAGGGTACGGAACCACCTTAAAGTTATCCTTTCCGATCGATCTATCTAAGAGTTCGTACTAAAATAACACCAAGTTATCCTTTCCGATCGATCTATCTAAGATTTCGTACCAGAATATCACCATATGATACGCATGAATCAAATCTAATGTCACCTAGATACTCCAATGTCACCACAAGTATCCATGAGTTAATTATACTATACGCATCAAACCATCTCAGATTCATAATACTCAATCCAACACAAAGAACCTCAAAGAGTGCCCCAAGATTTCTATCAGAGAACAAGGCATGAAAACGTGCAATCAACCCCAATGCGTAGATCCCCAAGGTCACCGGAATCCGCAAGTTGACGCCATAACATATATCAAGTGAATCACTTGAATACCCCAATGTCATTACGGGTATCCGCATGCAAGACATACATCAAGTTCCCTCAAATCCATAAAAGTATTAAATCCAATAATAACAAAATCTCAAAGGGAAAACTCAATTCATCACAATAAGATAGAGAGGGGAAAACACCATATGATCCAACTATATTAACAAAGCCCGTGATACATCAAGATCGTGCCATCTCAAGAACACGAGAGAGAGATTAAACACATAGCTACCGGTACAAACCCTCAGCCCCAAGGTGGATTACTCCGACATTATCATGGTGAGAAAGAGAGAGAGTTGTTGATGGAGAGGTGCAGCCCCAAAGAGATGGAGGCGATGGCGGACACAGCGCCGGCGACGGGCGGCGGCGGTGGCGATGGGCGGCGGCCCCTTCCCCCCCCCCCCCCTTCTTCCTTGGTCTTGGTGCTGTAATGGAGGAGCCTCTCCCCTTCTTGGCAGCTGCCAAGGGAAAGGCAAATTCATGGCTTTTGGTGGCTCTCCTGAAATTAGGGTTTTCCTCTCCTTATATGTGCCTCTGTGGTGCTCTATGGCCCTCCGATGGATGGACCCTTGATCCAATGGCTCTTGGGCACCTCTATAACCTTCCTAGGGGTTCCTCACAGGCCTCATGAGTCCCCAAAGTCGTGGCTTGTCCGAATATATCAGATGTGGTAAGAGTTGGACTCAATCACGTCATCAATTCTCGTAATCCCGTAATCAGATATTTTCCTTCAGTAAAATGGGTCTCCAGATCACATCCGAACTCCGTTTTGGACGAATTTGTAGTCCAGAATCACTGCCATAAAATTCCCCACACTTTCCTAGTTTGAGATTTTTCCAGTTAACGTCATCTTCGGGGGTCAAACTGACGATCTCTAAAAACTGTGCGTGGATAGATTTCAGGAAAGTCAGAGTCCTCCTTCAACAAGGCTCCTTTTGCGTTTTTTCGACAATTTCCAATTAATTCCTACACATCAAAGTGTGAAAAAAGAACTTGTGCAATTTTTCAACCATTAATAGGTTAGTCCCAATAAATCATAAAACAATAGTAAAAACATAGGCAAATATGACATGAATACTTCATAAATTATCGATACGTTGGAGACGTATCAGCATCCCCAAGCTTAATTACTACTCGTCCTCGAGTAGGTAAATGATAAAAGAAATAATTTATGAAGTGTGAATGCTATCATAGTATATAACTTTGATCAATGATAATTCCAATCAATTTTTCTAGCATCATAGCAGCAATTTTTTCTCATAAAAATCATCATGATAGAGTAGCAATCAATTCACATGTCATGGTTCAAACAATGAATTCTCTTGAAACTTAACGACCTATGTTCTTAGTCACCAAACAATTGCAATTCAACTTATTCTCAACAAAGTCTAAGTAAGAGCTCCACATACTCAATCATCATATAGTCTTCTATGATTGCTATTACTCAAAGCATATTTTTAGAACAAATGGCATCCATCGAACACAGAGAAAGGTAGGGGCTTAATGTTTCGCCTCCCAACTCATTTATAATAAATATAATTGTCAACAATAATAAGTCATGATCAAATATATTTGACTGGATATATATGTTTGGATCTTTCCTCACCACATGATGCTTGCCAACTAATAGATTGAGGTTGGAATAAGAAGTTGACTCAACATGAATAGTAAATAACATGAAAGTAAATAGATTGGCCCTTCGCAGTGGGAAACAGGGATTTGCATATGTGCCAGAGCTCATTGTTTAAAACAGAGATGAATATAATTTTGGGAGGCACACCCTTCATGTCAACGTTACGACCAAGAGTTATCAATATCTTCCATGCTAAACACATTAGCGGCGGTTCCCAAGCGGTAAAAGTAAAGGTTTATCCCCCTCCACCAACAAACACACTCCACGGCTAGCCGAATCCACGGGTACCGTCCATACCAACAACATTCCTGGGAGAGTTTTGTTTAATTATTTGCATTTTTTATTTCGGGACTGGGCATCCCTATTACCGCCCCTCTCGTGCAAGGACGAGTGAATAAACACTCATCATGAGAATAACCCGCTTAACATGGAAGATACTGACCACCCCCTGTCGCTCCATGAGCGGTCCAGGCACACAAAACAGATGCTCATTTAAAATTTTAGAGGTGGCACATGCAAATTTACTTGGAACGGCAGTGAAATACCATATATGGGTAGGTATGGTGGACTCTGATGGAAGAAACTTGGCTCAAGGGTTTGGATGCACAAGTAGTATCTCTACTTAGTACGAAGTTTTGGCTAGCAAAAGGTTCTAAACAAGCACCACATGTTAGAGGATCCATAACAATATAACTTCTATGCAAATATACCCAACCATAACTCATTACGTTGTCTTCCTTGTCCAACTTCAACTAATTTGCTCAAGTTTGAAAATAATTAATGGGTATTCACAATCATAGAAGATGTCCAAGATATTATATTTGTATGTGAAAGTTCTCTTCCTTATACTAATCATTCACGAATTGCTTGTATGACCAATATTGTGATTGTCAAACTTCAATAGATTTTACTTTCTAAACTAGATGTGAATCTACTACTAAGCATAAAAGCACATTGACAATTTCATATTTATGATATTCAATTCATTCACAATTTACTCTCTGGATATAAGTGAAGCACAAGAGTAAACATCAAACTACTCTCGAAAGATATAAGTGAAGATCAATGAGTAGTCAAACAATAAAGTAGCTATGTGAGGACTCTCTCGCTCAATAAAGATTTTCAGATCTGAGTATTTTATTCAAACAGCAAACTAAACAAGAATAGAACTCCAAGAATAGCACGCATCATGTGAACAAATAAAAGTTTAGGCTCAACATAGGCTAACCGATAGTTGACGAAGAGAGGTGGGATGCGTAGCATCCCCAAGCTTAGATGCTTGAGAATTCTTGAAATATTTACTTGGGGTGTCTTGGGCATCCCCAAGCTTGAGCTTTTGTATCTCGTTCAATCCTCTCATATCCCGGTTTCACCTATTCTCAAAAACTTCATCCACACAAAACTCGAAAAGAACTCGTGAGATAGGTTAGTACACATAATAATAAATCAACTCTTTATGTACTGACAAGACAAGTTGCATAATAATTTCAAACATCATCTACAGTTTACTATCATTTCCACAATTTATATCTACCAATATAGGCTATGGAAACTATAGGATAAGTAGATAACAAAACTATGACAGCAATCTGTCCAAACAGAACAGTCTGTAGCAATCTATTAAACTAGTGTACTTATGTAACTCAAAAAATTATGAAACTTTAGGACATGCTAAATAATTTATTTGACAACACTGTGTAAAAATTTCAGAAACTTTCCACATTCCAGTAAAATATGAAAATTCAAACACTACAGCAAAAGTTTCTGTTTTTACACAGCACACATCAAACATGCAATTCAAGCATCCTAAAGGCAATTCTTCGAACTTTTTATTGAAAAACAAGATTATAAATAACACCTAACAGAAAATAACAAAATATAATGATGATCCAAGCAAACAACATATTTTTTGACGAATAAAAATATAGCTCTAAGTAAGATATACCGATAATGTTGAAGACGAAAGAGGGGATGCCTTCCGGGGCATCCCCAAGCTTAGACGCTTGAGTCTTCCTTGGATATTACCTTGGGGGTGCCTTGGGCATCCCCAAGCTTAGGTTCTTGTCACTCCTTATTCTTCTCATATCGATGTCTCACCCAAAACTTGAAAACTTCAATCGCACAAAACTTAACGGAACTTCGTGAGAAGGGTTAGTGTAATAAAGATAAATCATTCACTTATGTACTGTCAAGACAAGATTCATAATTGTTACCACATTATACCTACTGTATTATATCATTACCATAAGTTATACCAGTAATATAAGCTATGGAAACACTAAAACAAGCAAACTATGCATGCAAAACAGAATCTGTCAGAAACAGAACAGTCCGTAAAGATATGTGGTATAGCCATACTTAACTGTCTCTAAAACTTCTGAAAAATTAGGAAAAACTGAAAACTTTGTATATGAAGACTGTGTAAAAATTTCAGATCATTATCACGCTCCAGTAAAAAATGAAAATTCCTGTACTGGAGTCAAAACTTTCTGTTTTGGTTCAGCATCAATTCTACTCATCTTGTGAGTCATCCCAAAGGCTTTACTTGGCACTTTATTGAAATAAAAGACACAAAACATGATTAATACAGTAGATTAATCATGTGAACACTCAAAACACAAAGTAAAAGTGTTGGGTTGTCTCCCAACAAGCGCTTTTCTTTAATGCCTTTTACCTAGGCATGATGATTTCAATGATGGTCACATAGGAATAATAATTGAAACATGCAAAAGAGCATCATGAATCTCATTACAAGAACATTTAAGTCTAACCCACTTCCTATGCATAGGGATTTTGTGAGCAAACAATTTATGGGAGCAAGAATCAACTAGCATAGGAAGGCAAAACAAGCATAACTTCAAAACTTTGAACACATAGAGAGGAAACTGGATATTATTGCAATTCCTACAAGCATATGTTCCTGCCTCATAATAATTTTTAGTAGAATCATGAAGGAATTTCACAATATAACTATCACATAAAGCATTCTTTTCATGACGCACAAGCATAGAATTTTCATTACTCTCCACATAAGAAAATTTCGTCTCATTCATAATAGTGGGAGCATCAAATGAAACTCGAATACTATAAATTGTTTCCACATTAAAAGAATAATGTTCAGTAAAAGGATATTAAAAATTATGACAATAATTATCACTAATTTTTATAACATAAGTATCATCACAATAATCATCATAAGTAGCAACTTTGTTCTCATCATAGTCAAGTGAAACCTCTTCCGAAATAGTGGAATCATTACTAAATAAAGTCATGACCTCTCCAAATCCACTTTTATCATTATAATAAAAGTCAACACCCTACAAAATAGTGGGATAATAATTATCTAAAGTGGACACTCTTCCAAACCCACTTTCATAAATATCACAATCATCATAAATAGGAGGCATGCAATCATCATAATAAATTTGATCACTAAAAGTAGGGGAACTAAAAAAGATCATCTTCATTAAGCATAGCATCCCCAAGCTTGGGACAAACATTAATTGCAGCAAATAAATTCTCAAACATGTCATTCTCATCAAACATAGCATCCCCAAGCTTGTGGCTTGGCATATCATAAGCATAGTCACTCTCATCATTAATAGTATGAATAGCACCAATAGCATAACAATTATTATCATCATAATTTACCAAGTTGGTGCCAAAAATATTTTCAAGATTATAAGAAGTATCATTTTCTTCCCAATCGTAGTCATCACAACAAGCAATAGGCATAACAAAATCATCATCAAGTGTATCATCTTCCACAATTATTTTCGATTCATCCTCATGAGGCACAACAATAATAGGAGCAACATCATTTGGAAGAGATACCTTTTTACCTCTACTCTTTCTTCTTTTCTTCTACTTCACCACATCATGTGTGGGTTTAATTAATTTCTTCGAGCTTCTTATTAATGAAATTGGTTGAATAAGGAGCTCCTCATCATCACCTATTACATCATGAGAGACAATAGGAGGCAAAGAGGAATTCTTTACCCTTTCATTAGTATTCCTTTTATATTCTATTGGTTTTCCCATCTTTCTATAGTTGGCAATATAAGCATTCTCATTGCAATTTACCATGCAAAATATATAGATATTTTTTAGATTAGTTTCAATGTCGTCCGTGAGAATGAATACTTCAAACCAACTATTTTTACGTGTCAATTCTTCACTCCCCAAAAATAGAGAAAGCTCATCATAAAGTTCAAGGGTGATCAAGTCATTACAATATTTGGCCATGATTTGATCATGAAAAAGTTTGCATTGGAAATTAAGATGACCAACTTTATTGCAAAGTTCACAAGTAATAGGACAAAGAGAACACAATTTTGTAGCAAATTCATCTATCACTTTGAGCAAAGAATTGGTTCTATCAGGTTTATGCTTCTTGCAAAATCTATCATCCCTATAAGACACGTCCTCACAAACTTTATGCACTCCACAAAAATTGACATGCTTATAAGAAAGATTTTTATCATGACTAGTGCCATCATCATTAGTATTTTGGATATTCAGAAAATTCATGCGAACAATATTGCTATCATGCTCATCATTCAAGGAATTCTCATTGCGTATTTTCATAATTTCTTCCTCTACCAATTGAGCACAATTTTCGGAATCCTTACTTTCACGAAAGACATTATAAAGACGAAACAAATGATGCAACCTAAACTCCATTTTTTGTAGTTTTCTTTTATAAAACCAAACTAGTGATAAACAAGAAACTAAAATATTTAATTTCAAGATCTAAAGATATACCTTCAAGCACTCACCTCCCCGGCAACGGCGCCAGAAAAGAGCTTGATGTCTACTATGCAACTTTATTCTTGTAGACTTTGTTGGGCCTCCAAGCGTAGAGTTTTGTAGGACAGTATCAATTTTCCCTCAAGTGGATGACCTAAGGTTTATCGATCCGTGGGAGGTGTAGGATGAAGATGGTCTCTCTCAAACAAACCTGCAATCAAATACAAGAAAATCTCTTGTGTCCCCAACACATCCAATACAATGGCAAATTGTATAGGTGCACTAGTTTGGTGAAGAGATGGTGATACAAGTGCAATATGGATGGTAGATATGGGTTTTTATAAATCTAAAAATATAAAAACAGCAAGGTAGCAAGTAACAAAAGTGAGCACAAACGGTATTGCAATGATTCAAAACAAGGCCTAGGGTCTGTACTTTTGCTAGTGCAATCTCTCAATAATGCTAATATAATTGGATCACATAACCATCCCTCAATGTGCAACGAAGAATCACTCCAAAGTTCTTATCTAGCGGAGAACATAAGAAGAAATTGTTTGTAGGGTACGGAACCACCTTAAAGTTATCCTTTCCGATCGATCTATCTAAGAGTTCGTACTAAAATAACACCAAGTTATCCTTTCCGATCGATCTATCTAAGAGTTCGTACTAGAATAACACCATATGATACGCATGAACCAACTCTAATGTCACCTAGATACTCCAATGTCACCACAAGTATCCATGAGTTAATTATACGATACGCATCAAACAATTTCAGATTCATAATACTCAATCCAACACAAAGAACCTCAAAGAGTGCCCCAAGATTTCTATCAGATAACAAGGCATGAAAACGTGCAATCAACCCCAATGCGTAGATCCCCAAGGTCACCGGAATCCGCAAGTTGACGCCATAACATATATCAAGTGAATCACTTGAATACCCCAATGTCATTACGGGTATCCGCATGCAAGACATACATCAAGTGCTCTCAAATCCATAAAAGTATTCAATCCGATAATAACAAAATCTCAAAGGGAAAACTCAATTCATCACAACAAGATAGAGAGGGGAAAACACCATATGATCCAACTATATTAACAAAGCCCGTGATACATCAAGATTGTGCCATCTCAAGAACACAAGAGAGAGAGAGAGAGAGAGATTAAACACATAGCTACCGGTACAAACCCTCAGCCCCAAGGTGGATTACTCACACATTATCATGGTGAGAAAGAGAGAGAGTTGTTGATGGAGAGGTGCAGTCCCAAAGAGATGGAGGCGATGGCGGCCACGGCGCCGGCGACGGGCGGCGTCCCCTTGCCCCCCCTTCTTCCTTGGTCTTGGTGCTGTAATTCAGGAGCCTCTCCCCTTGTTGGCAACTGCCAAGGGAGAGGCATATTCGTGGCTCTCCCGAAATTAGGGTTTTCCTCTCCTTATATGTGCCTGTGTGGTGCTCTATGGCCCTCCGATGGATGGACCCTTGATCCAATGGCTCTTGGTCACCTCTAGAACCTTCCTAGGGGCTCCTCACAGGCCTCATGAGTCCCCAAAGTCGTGGCTTGGCCGAATATATCAGATATGGTAAGAGTTGGAATCAATCACGTCATCAATTCTCGTAATCCCGTAATCAGATATTTTCCTTCAGTAAAATGGGTCTCCAGATCACATCCGAACTCCGTTTTGGAAGAATTTGTAGTCCAGAATCATTTTCATAAAATTCCCCACACTTTCCTAGTTTTAACTTTTTCCATTTGACGCCATCTTCGGGGGTCAAACTGACGATCTCTAAAAACTGTTCGTGGATAGATTTCAGGAAAGTCAGAGTCCTCCTCCAACAAGGCTCCTTTTGCGTTTTTTCGACAATTTCCAATTAATTCCTACACATCAAAGTGTGAAACAAGAACTTGTGCAATTTTGCAACCATTAAAAGGTTAGTCCCAATAAATCCTAAAACAATAGTAAAAACATAGGCAAATATGACATGAATACTTCATAAATTATCAATACGTTGGAGACGTATCAATACCCAATCAATACAAACACAAAGCAGGACGTAGGCTTTTACCTCTTTCGTGAGGGGCCGGACCTGGGTAAACCCGTGTCTTTCATCCCGATCAACCCCTTCAAGTTAATCACAGTAGCGATGGCTTCACCCCTAAGTCCTTTCACGAGGACATCTGCCGTGATGAAACCACGACACATCCAATGCTACATGGTTAGTGAGACCGGACCATCCACCGTGTCATATGCTAGTCTAACTGGCTACGCGTCCACACAGCCCCTTTCGACTAGGGACCATTTAGTACAGTCATCATACAATGCATAGTCTCACAAACAAGTCACGTACTTGTTAATGCACATCATTGATAATGTCCAAGGACTATCTTTATTCATAAACACATAGGAAATATCATCATACATGATTGCCTCTAGGGCATATCTCCAACATGACATCCCCCCTAAGAGGGATAAACTGACCTTGGGTTTTGTCGTTGAAGACTTCATGTAAGTGTTGTAGTAGTGGATGCTCATAGTTGATGAAGATCATCTTGAGTTGGCAGTCATCCTTGTTGTTTTGTACTCTTCTCACCTACATGGGTTAGTCCCACACAAGGAACACATACAAGGATATCTATGGACATTGAGTGAAACACATGTATATAGATGTCCATTGATTCATTAATTAACTTGTCCCTTGCTTACCTATGAGGGAATATGTGGCTCCTTGAACTATTGCATAAGGTTGGAGTTGATTGCATTAGTTCTTGCCAATGATGAATGTGAGTGAATTTTGTGGCGAGTCACCCCTCAAGAACTTCTCTAGTTCTTCTTCTTTGGGACCCACGTCAACTTGATGGGGGTCCTTGGAGTTGAAGTAGCACTTGTTGAACTAGAGCTTGTAGTAGCTTTGGGAACTCACTTGACCATGGCTTGGGATTCTTCTTCAAATGTGTCAATCTCCTCTTGAAGCTTGTCCTTGCCCTTAAGCTTGTGGTCTTGTGGTGGAAGGTCATCTTGGTCTTTTGTTCCCTTGGGAAGAGTAGGATCATACTTCTCCTTTTGTGGAACAAAATTCGTCTTGGGGTATTGACCTTCTTTCCATTCAACTCCATTGGCATTGAAATAGCCAATGCCTTGGTTCTTCCGGTGCCATCCTTGCTTGCGCACAATCTCCTTAAATTGCTTACTTCCGGAAAGACTCTTGTAAACACCTTTTTCTATAATTCCGTTCAATAAATCGTTTTCTTGCTCAAGTGTAACTTGGCTAAGAGAATCATTAGTGGAATCAATAGAACTACTAGAAACAATATCATTGGATTTAACATTTGCATTGTTTTTACTAGATGAAGAACCTTTCTTGCCTTTGTTACTTGTTTGCTTAGGTTTAACTTGTGGAACAAATGTAGAAAAGAGTAGTCGTTTGGCAAGATAAGAAGAACTCTTCTTTCGAAGATCGTCATTTATAGCTTTAAGAAACTCATGCTCTTGCTCTAAATTTAGCTTCTCGAAGCGTAGCTTCTTATGAGTTCTTAGAAGTTCTCTATGATCTTCTTGAGTAGATTCATGAGCTAACTTAAGAGTGTTTATTTCTTTAGTTAGATGCTCAATCTCCTTCTTATCATCATCACACGACTTATCTTGACTAGCATGATTATTATCAAGTTCATTTTGACTAACATCACTAGTTTTATCAAAGAGCAAGTCATCATTTCCTAGTAAGTCATCCTCATCACTATTAAAGTCAATGTATTCGGGGTGTGATACCTTGGGGCCTTTAGACATGAAGGAACTTCCACTTCCTTCATTTGGTGAATCAAATATGTCATAGGAATTGGAGGATACGAGTGCTAATACGGCAACACCTTCATCTTGACTATAGTCAAAGTTGGAGTGGTAGCTTCTCTCGGATTGGTTGTCGGAATCGGAGCCGAAAACCCATTCACCAACATGAGCTTGATGTATTATTCTTGTGTAGCTCTTGGTGTACTTGTCCTTCTTCTCCGAGTCCTTGCTTCTCCGGGAGGATCTTCGTTCATAGCGATCTTCTCTACTCCTTCTCTCTCTACGAGGTGACTCATCTCTTGAGCTTCTTCTTCTAGGTGACTCTTCTCTTCTTTTGTGGGGGGTCATGCACTCATTGGAATAGTGTCTGAGCCTTCCACAATTGTAACAATTTCGGTCACGACTAGAGGAACGCTTCTCTTCATATCTTGAGTTGGAGCTTCTCTATTTGCCTCTACTCTTGTAGAATTTGTTGAACTTCTTGACCATGATGCTTATCTCTTCATTGGTAACAAGGTTGTCACTTGAAGTAGCGGGAGTATCACTTGTAGCTATGTATGCACTGCTTGACTTGGTGTGAAGCTCTTCTTTGTCCTTGAGTAACATTTCATGAGCAACAATGCTTCCAATGAACTTAGTGGGCTTGAGATCTTTGTAGTTTGGCATCATTTGGATCAATGTGCACACGGTGTCATACTTTCCATCCAAGGCTCTAAGGATCTTTTTGATGATGAATTTGTCGGTCATCTCTTCACTTCCTAAGCCATCAATCTCATTTGTGATGAGAGCAAGCCTAGAGTACATTTCCGCGACACCTTCACCATCCTTCATCGTGAACTTGCCAAGTTGACTTTGTAGCACATCCAACTTAAATTCCCTGACGGATTCGGTACCTTCGTGCATATCAACAAAGTATCCCAAATTTCCTTTGCATTCTCAAGACGGCTTATCTTGTTGAACTCTTCGGGGCATAAGCAGTTGAATAGAATGTCGCATGCTTGAGCGTTGTATTGCAACATCTTCAATTCTTCCGCGGTCGCTTCACGATGCGGTTTCTTTCCATCACCAAAGAATTCACCTTGCAATCCAACACGAACAACAACCCAAAAGGCGGGGTTATGACCAAGAATATGCATTTTCATTTTTTGCTTCCAACTAGAAAAGTTTGTACCATCAAAATATGGACCTCTACGATGATAATTTCCCCCACTTGACGCCATACTGTCCTAGGTTGTGAAACCAAAGCAATGAAGACCAAAGCTATGATACCACTTGTTGTAAGTGCATCTAGTGCCACCCTTGTTTGGTTTTGGAGTATTGAAGACAAACGTGGTTGAGGGACTAATGTGTTTGTGAGAGTTCACAGGTTAACACAGAGAGAAGTCCCTGGAGTTTCGGTTTAGCCATCGAAGACGACCCCCAAAATGTCCGAAGACATTGATGACGACTGAAGTCATTGGTGGTAAGCGAAGACGTTCGTCCGAAGACAATAAAACGCGAAGACGAAGTCTTTTGGTAGTTTTGTTTCTTCTTTCCTGAGTCATAGGAACCATCGTACTGTTAAGTGGGGTCGATGTGATCGAAGTCAGATGCTGACGTGATGCTCAACCGATACCTATGTCTTTGAGTGAAGACAATGAGAGGAAATCTCTTCCAGAGTTGGTTGAGTCAGCTTTACTTGTAGCCCAAGTAAAGCTGCCACGTGTGTTTGAAATCCGACCGTTGTGACATGTGTCGGTTGGCCATTGACCCAGGGTCATTTCGGTCATATCAGGTCGGGTTGCCTGCTGGCTATAAATAGCCCATCCCCTCCACCATGAGAAGGTGGCTGCTCAGAGAGAGATACGGTTGTTGTCGTTTTGGAGCAACCCACCTCGAAGACATTGAGAGAGACACATCCTGCGAGGATACACCTAAACACCTAGAGCTAGAGTGTTTGAGCATCACCGAAGTCATTCTGTTCTGAGAGACCTGAAGACTTATTACACTTGAAGACTGTGATCTTCCAGACGGTTAGGCGTCTGGGTCTAGAGCAATCCAAGAGTCATTGTGGATCGCCGGGTGACCAAGTTTGTACGAGTTTCGGAAGTCTCCCCTGAAGACTTACCAGAGTGATTGGGCGATGTCTAAGTGACTTCGGCTCAAGGGGAATAAGGTGAAGACGAGGTCTTCTGAGTTCAATCTCAGCCTCCCTAACCAGACGTACAGTTGTCACAGCAACTAGAACTGGTCCAAAAAATATTGTGTCTTCGTCAAGCTACTGGTTCTGTCCTTCACTTCTTTACATTCCTGTTCTGTATCGTGAACCCTTTCTCTGTTCATCACTGAAGACTTGTCTTGAAGACATTCATGCCCACTATTTAACTTCATACTGTCTAAGTTTATCTTCGACTCATCTTATTGTGCACGATGTTAAAGCATAACATGTTTGTATATCTTCACTTTGATGCATGCCTAGATTAGATTCTTGATTATATCCCTACCTGATCCTATTTACGTTTCCGCTCTATTCGAATACATTCCCTGTTTCGAAGACTTTCATAAAAATCGCCTATTCACCCCCCCCCCCCTCTAGTCGATAACTAGCACTTTCAATTGATATCACAGCAAGGTACTCCCTTGTTCTGTGTTTCGGTTTAACCACCGTGGAGTTTTAGCTATGTCGACTGCAAGGATAATCAAGGTCTCTGCTGCGTGCCCTGTCTTCGATGGCACTGACTACCCCTACTGGAAGAACAAGATGCGCATGCATCTCGAAGCCATTGACAACGACCTATGGTATGTCGTCATGGCGAGCATTCCCGATGTTAGCGAAGGTGTTACCGCTGCTGATGTGAAGAGGTTCGCACAACTCGACTCCACCGCCAAGAACATCATATGTGGTCATCTGACCAAAGGACGGTATGGCCGTGTGAGTGCACTTACCACTGCTAAGCAAATCTGGGAATGGCTGTCCAAAGTGAATGAAGGTGTCTCATCTCAAAGAGACTCTCGTGTTGATGTGCTTCGCAACCTGTTCAACCGCTTCAAGAGACTTGACAACGAAAACGTTCAGCTCACATTTGATCGACTCACCGACATCTCAAATGAGCTGAATGCACTTGGCGCCACTGATATCACCAAACATGAAGTCGTGAAGAAGCTACTCAGATCACTTGACAGTTCCTTTGATACTCTCGCACTCATGATTCAAGAGCGCCCTGACTTCAAGAGTTTGGATCCCGCCGATATCCTCGAGAGACTAGACACTCACGAGTTCCAACAAGCTGAGAAGAGAGATATCTATGGACCAAGCTACAGTAGCTGCCGTGCATTGAAGGCTAAAGCTGTGTCTTCATCTGAAGACAACTCTGAATGCAGTTCTGATGGTGCTGAAGACTTTGGAAAAGAACTCGCTTTGCTTGTCAGAAAGTTTCAGAAGTTTGCCAAGTCAAAGCACTACGCAAAATCTTCAAAACGCGATTCCAAGAGGTCTGGTGAAATGTCTTCCAGAGACAGCAAGAAGCAAACCTGTCATCAGTGCAAGAAAGTTAGCCATTTCATCGCTGATTGTCCTCGATGGGAGAAGGAATCCAAGAAGAAGAGCAAGGACTATGACTCCGATGACAAGAAGAAGAATAAGTATGCAAAGTCTTCATCACACAAGAAGAGCTCATCTGGCAAGGCACATGCGTTCATCGGAAAGGAGATGGATTCACAGTCTGAATCTGGTTCAGAAGTTGAAGTAGCATCTGAGGAGGAATCTGACGTTGAAGTAGCTGGATTAGCAATGGCTTCGGAATATCTCTCCACCTCTGTCTTCGAACCCGAAGACAATGATCCCTTCTTCAACAACGAAGCCGGTGATGATGATGCTACTCCAGCCTACTGCTTCATGGCAAAAGCCTCCAAGGTATCCTCAAAATCCTCACGTCATGACTCTGAATCTGAAGCTGAATCTGATAATGACAAGAAACATAGCTATGCTAAACTTGTAAAAATTGCCACCAAGCAAAAACATGCCATGGAGAAAATGCAAACTACTCTAGAGAAAAGTGATGACCTGTTACGCGAAGAGATGAGTCTGAACGAAACTATGGCTGATGACATGCGTAGTCTTCGTTCAAGGTTTGAGGATCTCCAAAGTCGTCATGATGCCCTCTCAACTGATCATGAAAAGCTTTCTCTTGAATATCTTCAGAAGAAGATTGGTCTAGAAAAGTTGAGGGAAGCACTTGATGACCTACGGAAGGAAAACGGCTCACTCCTAGCAGAGCAGATCAGTACCGCTCAGGATGAATTTGATGCTCCATGCTTAAAGTGTATTGCAAGTGAAGCTAATGACTCAACTGTTGAATGTTCAAATGCTTCTGAAAATGCTTTATCTTCAACTCTATCTGTGGCACCTAACCCCTCATCTGAGGAAGCCACTGCTATCACTGATGACAATGACAGGTTGAAGACATTGCTTGAAACTGGCATGTACAAGAGTCTGAAAGGGCATCAGATTCTTTGTGATGTCCTGAAGAAGATTGTAGTGAACAAAAACCCTAGGAAAGAGGGTGTTGGTTTCGAAAGAAACCTCAATGTTGATGGATCCTACTGGACACCTGAGCAGTACCCCAAAACCACATGGGTTGCTGCAAAAGGTCCTTCAGTTGATCCTTCCACATTATCAGGCTTCAACTGTGCTAATCCTCTTATTATTGATGAATCCTTTGATTCCAACAATAAACTGTTCAAATGTCAAAATGGTGAAGTGTTTGCCAGATTTATTGGAACTAACTGCAGGAATGGTTCTCCTATGAAGAAGATCTGGGTTCCCAAATGTCTTCTTGAAAAGCGTTGAGTGAATGTCTTGACGACAACTCACAAGAAGAAGACAAACCCTAGATCAATGTCTTCGAGAAGACACAAGTCTTCATACAATGGCACTAACCATTCTGTTTCGCAGGAAAAGACTCAGATGACTCATGAATATGTACACAATGGCATGAATCGCTACGTTCATCCAACAAAGAATTTCTATGCTTATTCATTTGAGTACACTAACCCTCCTGTGAAACGTGCTATTAGGGCATCTCTGCCTAAATTCTCTGATGCTGCCTTACGTCTTATTGCTTCTAATCCACCCCTTCGCATTTGGGTGGTGAAGAAGAACTAATATCTTCTATGCAGCATCAGGTCTCCAGATAGGACGAAGCCTATCCCGAAGATCATCTCTGGGGACCCAAAAACATTCTTGTCTGAACGCAAGAAAATTATTGCATACCTCGTTCAGAATACTTGCCACTGTCTTCTGCTACATCCTCATCTTAGCATGTTACCTTTACATGCTTTGGTGAACACGACTAATTCTCAATGCAGGAAGACAAATCCAATGCCACCGAATGGATTATGGATAGTGGATGCACAAGTCATATGACTGGTGATCGAAGCCTATTGATGGAGCAAACTCTTCGACATCCAACAAAAGATCACATTGTCTTTGCCGACAAGAGCAGCAGCAAAGTGCTGGGGCTAGGTAGAGTTGCTATCTCAAGGGGCCGGCACATGGAAAACGTCATGCTTGTTGAATCCCTTGGGTACAACTTGATGTCTGTCTCAATGCTTTATGACTTAGATATGCTTGTCATCTTTAGCAAATTTCGATGTGTGGTACTAATGGCCTCTGAAAAAACCAAAGTCTTTGAAGTTTTGCGAAGAGGTGACTTGTACATGGTAGACTTCTCTGCAGGACCACAGGTTGCCTCATGTCTTCTAGCAAAAGCTTCGGAGTGCTGGCTATGGCACAGAAGGCTAGGGCATGCTGGGATGAGGAACTTGCACACACTCGCCAAGAAGAAGCTCATCATTGGCGTCGAGGGTGTCAAGTTCAAGAAGGACCACCTATGTGGTGCCTGTGAAGCCGGGAAAATGACCAGGGCCAAACACCCCTCGAAGACAATCATGACGACCTCACGTCCCTTCGAGCTGCTACACATGGACTTGTTTGGCCCTACTCACTATTCCACCTTCTCTACCACTGCAAATCTATATGGCTTCGTGATCGTTGATGACTATTCTCGATTCACTTGGGTGCATATCATTCTTTACAAAACTGAAGTGCAGGATGTCCTCAGGTGTCGGTGTCAAAACCGGCGGATCTCGGGTAGGGGGTCCCGAACTGTGAGACTTGGATCGATGGTAACAGGAGATGAAGGGGACAAGGTTTTACCCAGGTTCGGGCCCTCCTATGGAGGTAATACCCTACGTCCTGCTTGATTATATTGATTGTATGGGGATTACAGAGTTGATCTACCTCGAGATCAAGTAACTAAACCATAGATGAGTTCTCTCGTTCTACAACCTAAAACCCTCCGGCTTATATAGACGCCAGGGGTCCCTAGGGATTACACATGGTCAGTTACACATCGAAGGGATAAACATGCCTATTCACTACTCCAAACGTGGAGAACAAGCCACGATTCTCGAAGCTTCCTCCTTGGAGACGAGGTCTTCAATCCTTACAGTATTCGGCAAGTGGCCCATATAGTCCGGCCTATAAGCAATAGGTCAACCTCCCGAGGACCCCTTAAACCAGGACTCCCTCATTAGCCCCTGAACTAGCCTCCAACGCCAAGGGTCCAAGCTCTAGCTGCTTCAAATGATTAGAGTCTTCGGCTTGCGAGGCGAGTTCCTTTCTCCGAACAATGATCGGCCGAGTAAGTTCGGCCTCCGTCGATGTGTAATTTCCCCGATCATAGACCGTCCGAACACCATGAGTAATCGGCCCTGAAGGCCAAACGTCAGGGAGTAAGTAGTGATTTCTGACAACCTTTCAGAAGAAAAGTCACGGCCCACTACGACCACTGAACCAGTCGTACAGACTTGATTCGTGGTTCGAGGCCGTTTCCACCAGCACGATCCATCAATGCACAGATCGTGCCCCGTTTTACACGGGATATGTTTAATCATGCGCATATAACGGCACGCATGCCTTGGGAAGCGAAGAGATTCACGGCGACGTGAAGGGAGGCTAACCGGCAGCAAGCTTCAATAAAAGGAGAAGAAAACCCCAAGGCTTATCCACACTCCCCATTCGCACCCCTTGCTTCCCCAATCTTCCAGAGCCCAGATTTAGGTTTTCCATCCCTCTCCTCCAAGCTCAGCCATGGCCGGCTCAGGCTCCAGCGGCAAATGGGAGGCTTCCTTGGTCACAGACCAGGACATCCGGGACCTCAAGGAGGCTGACTACCTCCCCGCCAATGTCTTCCACCGCGCCGCAGAGGAGGGCCAGGTGATCCCCACCCCCAAACCAGGCGAGAGGGTGGTCTTTGTCCCTCACTTCATCCGAGGACTGAGCTTCCCGCTCCACCCCTTCGTGAGGGGCCTCATGTTCTTCTACGGCCTTGACTTCCACGACCTCCCGCCGAACTCTTTCATGCATATATCGGCTTTCATCATAGTCTGTGAGGCTTTCTTGCGAGTCGAGCCACACTTCGGACTGTGGCTCAAGATCTTCAACATCAAGCCGAAGTGTGTCGCCGGCACACATGCGGACTACGGCGGGGCGGTCATCGGCAAGCTTCCGCGTGCAGTGTGGCCATGCGGCACCTTCATCGACACCATCAAGACTTGGCAAAAAGAGTGGTTTTACATCACCGAGCCAAGGGAGGAGGGCGGAACTGTTCCTGCCGAATTCAGATCCGGCCCCCCGACCAGATTGACCTCATGGGTCTGAAAGGGCCTCGACTGGGGGTCGGACACAGAGGTGGAGGACCTGCAGAGGGGTATCGCCTCCTTGATCAGGGAGGGAGTCGGCCTGACCAACGTGGTCCAGGTTATGCTTCGGCGGCGCATTCTCCCCTGCCAGCGCCGGAGTTGTCCTTTGTGGAATTATCGGACTGACGATGATCCTACAGTTCGTCAACTCTTCCGTACCATGTGGGAGAAGCTATGGAAGGCGCTGTTCAAGGCGCAGGAGAACTGGCCGGGCAAGAAGGAGGACAAGGGCTTGAGCACCATCAAGCCCCCACCCGAGGTATAGTATAGTTTCATTTCATCGACTCTGTCTTCCTAAAGATAGTCTAAGCATTTTCCAATCACCTTTCACAGGAATGGTTGAGCAAAGCCACGGGCATCAAGTGTCCGGCTCCACAGCCCGAAGACCCCAAGTCTCCGCTGCTGTTGGAGATGCTCGTCGTGGCGCCTTACAAGGCGCCATAGAAGAAGGAGAAGAAGAAGCCAGGCCGAACAGGCCTGCGCAACAGGGACCAGCCAAGGGCTGTGTCCGAAGAGACCCATGCCTCCTCGAATCAAGAGGAGGAGCACGAGGCTGAGGGGGGAGGCGATTCCCCCCTCACAGGAAAGAGGGCGGCGTCATCGGACGCCTCGGAGGAGGTAGCTCCTCCCGCCCAGAAGAAACCGCGCCGGACACAGGTAGTCCCGTCCGACGACAGTTCGGACTAGAATACCGAGTCCGAGGACTTCGAGAGGGTTCCGCGGAGGAACCTCAGGGTCAAGCCCCCACCTCGAAGGTACAGATCCGAAGACCCTTCCTAGCTATTAATGCTAAGCTTCGAATGTTACTAACATGTGAGTGCTTATTGACTTGCATCCCACCACAAGTCCTCCCCACCGATCAAGTTTCGGACGGGGAGACCCCGCCCGCCGAGCTAGCGGAGAGCGGGACCACGTCGCACCCCTCTCCTCCAGGCGCCGCGAAGGATGCCGCGGAGGCGTCCTCCCAAGAGGCTCCTTTGGAGCCGGGCTCTGGAGGTAGGGCGACGAAGTCATGGCCGAGGCAAACACCTCGGCCGCCGAAGACCCAGGGGAGAGGCCCCTCCCGGACGCTGAGGAGACCGGACAAGAAGACGTCCAGTCACCTCCAAGGCGGTCTCCAGAGCGCACCATGCCTCCGGAGGCACCGATTCAATCTCCGGTTGGAGATCGGGTCAACCGATCCCCACCGGCGCCACCGACGAATGGGTGGCAGGCCATGGGGGAGGCTCTATCAAGCGTCTCCATCTCCGGGGAACACCGCACCCTTATGGGTGCGGTATTGCAGAGCATTCAGTCCGTAGACCACGGACTGAAGGAGGCCTTCAATGGTCTCCTGATGGGCTTCCAGGTAAGCCATGTAATGCTCTATTTTGTGAAATATTATTTTCTGTGAGTTATGATTATATGCATGGCAGCCCCCGAGCCCTAGGTGAGTTTGGAAAAACTTACCTGGGGGTCAAACATAGATCCCTATCCGAACTATGCATAGGACAATATGTGTTCGGATCGTTCTATCAGCCCTTAAGAGGACCGGACACAGGATCATTTTAGTGACAGTTCAGAGGTTGCAAACCCCTGTAAAGTTATATGATTTTGTTTGTTACAGGCTTCGTCGACGGCAGCGGCTACTAATGCTGCCGAGCTAGAGGAGCTAAATCGGAAGCTCAAGAGCTCCGAAGACGAGCTTGACGCTCTAAACAAAAGATTCGACGAGGCACAAGGTAAGTCGAATTGGAGTATTCAAAACTCTTCATTACCGTACTGTCAACACAGTGTTTTTTTTATATGCTTAATGCTTGCGCAGCCTCGGCGAAGGAGATTGAGAAGCTCAAGGCCGAGCTTGAGAAGGCCAAGCAGGAGGCTGCGGTGGAGAAGGCGGCGGCCAAAGAAACAGCTGCCGCGCTATCCGCCCTAAGAGCCACCAGCGACAAGCATGAGGCTCGGGTGGAGGAAATCCAGCAGGAGCTCAAGGACGCCGGGCTAAAGTGCGAGGACCTGGAGCGGAAGTGCAAGGAGGAGGCCGCCGAACTATCCACCTTAAAAACCAATCTCCAAAAGGAGCGGGTGGATAGGCGGTCATTTGAAGAGGAGGTCAACCAGGCCAAAGCTATCATGGATGGTAAGTCGTATTCATTGCAGTGTATCTTCGGGGATAGCAAGTTCGAGTTGCTTACCCAAGTATGGCGTTCCTCAGGCGCCTGATCGGACCTCCAGAAGAGCACGGCGGACGCGAAGCAGTTCTATGCTTCGCGGGGAGAAGGAGATGAAGCACGGCTATTCTGGGCACAGTTCGAAGCCCCCGAGCGCTCTCCTCTCCTTATCGAGCAGCTGAAACAGCTGATGGAGCTGCACCGGATGGTGGAGCCGGCCATGAAGGATCTCTTCATCCGGCTATGGCCCAATGAGCCACTACCGGGCAGCTACTTCGGCCTGGTGCAGAAGCTGAGCGACGCCTCGCCCCGGATTGACGCGCTAAGGCGATCCTCCTGTATCGAGGGGGCTCGGATGACCTTTGCGAAGGCCAAGGTGCACTGGCCGGGGCTGGATCCAATGAAGGTAGCCACCGCCCCTCCGCCTCCTGGGAAAGGACATAGGTGCCCCGAGCTGTACTTCTCCGGAGTAATGGAGGGTGCTCGGGCAATAGAGGCGCAATGTTCGAGAGAAAATGAGTATGAGTAAACGCTTATGTAATATGTCCGAAGACCTTTTAACACGTTAATATCAAAGTTGCATGGTTTTATCATGCCTTTCATGTTTTGCATCCTTTATAACTCCTGTGTGGCCGTTGAAACTGAAAGCTGCGAGTCGTCGGCTTCAGCCCCCACGTAGATACTACATGGGGTGTCTCTGCCAATCGCACTATAACCCTAAGCAGAGCTATCGGTACCCAAAGGCGGAAGTGTGAGGCGGACAAGGCAATCAGACCATAATGCTTTATTGCTTTCACTTAGCCGTATGGGCGCGAGAAAGGAGTGCGGGGGCTGATGACTAGCCCCCAGGCGTTTGTGATGTTCGGATGAACCGCGGCCAAAGCCTATATCACCTGGTTTGTACTAACACCAAACCCATCGTATGACACGGAAAAACCTCTGACGAGATTTAGTTAAGCTCGGATTCGCAGACCGGTTCTCGCATACCATGACAGTCAGTTTTTGGTTTTCTCCGCTGAGGCGCTTAACCAGACTAGCCGGAAGCACAATCGCAGCGGTGCTCCCTTTGCCCTTTTAGCCGAATGAGCGGAACATAAAGGGGGAAGCATAGGAGCCGGGCAACCCAACTATTGACCCAAGACATAGTTCGGAACCAATGCATATACAGCGGAATTCCAAGACGCCAAACACTGAAGCAGTTGTGATTAGGGCGATTTTTAAGGTCGAGCCCCCGGTCTATTAGCCGGTTGCATCGTAAAGTATACCAAACAGGTTCGTGAGAAGAGGGATAAAACAGAGAGTGTTCCGAAAAGGGACAGCAAACAGATAATGTATGATATATCTCTATTTAACTCAACAACTCTTATTATTCAAAATTGCCGATGCAACTGCTTACAGGTATTTGATAAATGAAATATAAGCTTTACAGGAGGGGTTGTACCAAGGGCCTTCGATGGATGACCTGACATCCTTGATGTGCCTTGTTGCTTATCCGCTCCTGCGTCTCCTAAGGAGGTGTATGCCTTTATGGGCTTTGCTTGTTCGGCGAATGGACCTTGAAGAAAGAGTCTTGAGAAGTCACCGAAGTATGGATGAGCTTGACGCCTTTAGCAGGTACTTTATGGTACCTGTAGTATGTCCGAGGACGTGTTTGACGGTGATAGTTCGGTCAAGCCGAACACCTACCCTCTAATAGTTTTTTCTCCATCGCTGCCCATGGAATTTTGAGCGCGAAGTTGTGCCTCCTTGGCACGTACTTTGCCGGTTCTAGGGCCGTGCGATGGGGGCTGTGCGATCTGGTACTTCGGATTGAGATCGAGCTCGCTTCCCAGCTTTGGGTGCCTTTACAGCAGATGTCGGCGTTTGCCAATCATCGGTGTAATGGAATTCGGCCGCCAGGGCCAATGCATGTTCCTCAGTTCGGAGGGAGCACTCTGTGTTGCCATTGACTGTGATGACCCCCTAGGACCGGGCATCTTGAGCTTGAGGTATGCGTAGTGCGGGACGGCGTTAAAGCGAGCAAACGCTGTACGGCCGAGCAGGGCGTGGTAGCCGCTGCAGAAAGGTACGATGTCGAAGAACAAGTCCTCGCTGCGAAAGTTATCGGGCGAGCCGAACACAACTTCCAGGCTTATGAAGCCCGTGCACCGGGCTTCAACGCCTGGGATCGCTCCTTTGAAGGTAGTGTTGCTGGGCTTGATCCTTGACGGATCTATGCCCATCTTTTTCACCGTATCTGAGTAAATTAGATTGAGGCTACTTCCACCGTCCATGAGGACTTTAGTGAGGTGGTACCCATCTATGATCGGGTCTAGGACGAGTGCGGCCGAACCCCCGTGACGGATACTGGTCGGATGGTCGCGTCGATCGAAAGTGATCGGATATGCCGACCATGGGTTATACTTCGGGGCTACAGGCTCTATGGCATAGACATCCCGAAGGGCGCGCTTTCTCTCCTTTTTGGGTATATGAGTGGCGTAGATCATGTTTACTGTCTTTACCTCTGGAGGGAATTTCTTTTGTCCGCCACTGATCGGACCACGAGGTTCATCCTCGTCCTCGCTGCGTGGGCTCTTGCCTTGGTCCTCGGTTGCGAGCTTGCCGGCCTGTTTGAACACCCAACAGTTGCGGTTGGTGTGGTTAGCGGGCTTCTCTTGAGTGCCGTGGATCTGGCAAGGCCTCTCTAGGATCTTGTCCAGCGGGGTGGGTCCGTCATGTTTGCCTTTAGGAGGCTTCTTCCGCTGCCCAGGTCGGGAATTGCGGAAGCCGGCGTTAATAGCCGTGTCATCGGCATCACTATTATTGTGCCGGCGCTTGTTCTTATTGCGCTGCGGTTTCCCGTTTCCGTCCCGAACTTCAGAGGTTCCGGGGTCTTCGGGGTTATGGCTACGTCTAGCTAGCCATTTATCCTCGCCCGCGCAAAAGCGGGTCATAAGTGATGTGAGGGCGGACATTGTCCTTGGTTTGTCCTGGCCGAGCTGTCGAGCCAGCCATTCATCCCGAATATTATGCCTGAAGGAGGCTATAGCTTCGGCGTCCGGGCAGTCTACGATCTGGTTCTTCTTGGTCAGGAAACGATTCCAAAATAGTCGTGCGGACTCTCCTGGCTTCTGAACAACGTTGCTTAGATCGGAGGAGTCCGGCGGCCGAACATAAGTGCCCTGGAAGTTAGATCGGAATGCCTCCTCTAGGTCCTCCCAGCACCCAATAGAGTTTTCGGGGAGGCTATTTAGCCAGTGCCGAGCTGGCCCCTTGAGCTTCAGGGGTAAGTATTTGATGGCGTGGAGATCATCTTCTCGTGCCATGTGGATGTGGAGGAGGAAATCCTCAATCCATACGGTTGGGTCAGTTGTCCCATCGTATTGCTCTATGTTTACGGGCTTAAACCCTTCCGGGAACTGATGCCGCATCACCTCGTCCGTGAAGCACAGTGGGTGGGCGGCGCCTCTGACCCGAGCTATGACGCGCCGGTGATCGGTGTCTGTCCTAGCTCGGGTTCGTTCCCGATCTTCATTGCGGTCAAACCAAGGCCGGTACCCTTCCCATCTATCGGGTGAGTATCCTTTGGATCCGTAGATGGATCGCGTACGACCTGCTCTATAGTCCAGGTCGTGTCGCAGGTCGAACCTGTCATCGGGCTCTAGTGGCTCCTTTCCCCGTCTATGGGTTATCATCGGCCTATAGCCGGTATCGTCGGCCATCCTGTCTCGTCCTCGAGGAGGGCGGTCTGGCTTGTCGTATGGGGTATGCTTGGGAGACGGCATATCAGTGAGCTCGTCATCGAATTGTGGCAGCAGCCTTCTGCGTGGGTAGCTCTTAGGTTGGTCTGATAAACCAGTGTCGTATCCTTCCTTAGGTGAGAGGACTCTCGTCCATCGGTCGTTGAGGTCGTCTTGTTCGGCTTTGAGCTGCCGCTCTTTTGCTTTCAGGCTGCGAGCCGTGGATATGAGTTGTTGCCTGAACAGCTCCTGATCTGCAGGATTGTCGGGGATGGCAAAGTCATCGGCTTTCGCATTGTCCTCCCCCTCGATAGAGCGGAGGTAGTCGTCATCCTCGGGATCATCTGGATCATCGAGGTTGCAACGGTCTTCGGGCCTCTACTGACCCTCTAACGGGTGTTTGGGGATCTCGGGACCGCCGATGTCTTCCGGGGTATCTCCGTCCCCGGTGCCATCGATAGATTTTCGCCCCTTTTTTTCTTTGGACCGTTTATGCGGCTTTCGGCGTCTTGACGACGCTTCATCCGATTTGTCGCCGTTGTTTTTTGGAGTGTCCACCATGTAGACGTCGTATGTAGAGGTGGCAGTCCACTGCCCGGTCTTAGCGGGGTTGAGGGCGTGATCTTCCTCATCCATGTACTCTGCTTCCTCGGAAGCATGGTCTAGCATGTCGGTTAAATCCTCGACAGTGGCTATCAAGTGGGTGGTGGGTGGGACGAAAAATCCGTCCTGACCCGTCTGACGTCCGATCTGAGAATAGATCGGGGTTGGGTCGTCGTTGATATTCATCGACGAGATCCGATATAGAGCCTCGTCGAGTATCGAGAGCCCGATCGGACCGGTCTGCGCAGAGCCTCCGGAGTGAACGTCCAATGCATCCGTGCAGGGAGAGTGTTCGGCAAGAACTGATGTCCGGAGGTCGGGCACTATGACCTGATCCAGACTGAAAGTCGAGCCCTCGCTGGGGTAGATCCCATGGGCGGAGCCGAAAGATGGGTCTGGGGTTAAAGCCTCAGAGTCTTCGGGCATGGCAGGCGAGACTGCGAGCCCGGTTAGTGATAGATCGCCTCGAGAGTCTACGGAGAACTCTAAGTTCCCGAATCCGACCTCTTGATCAGGGGCGAAACTTCCGACGCGGCCTAGATGGCCGGTCGGGTCGGCGTGCAGCACTATGCTGCCAAAAGCAAAGATCTGTCCAGGAACAAAAGTGCCCGTATTGCGGACCTCTTCGTTGATGACTAGGCGAGCCATCGATTCCTTCTGACGATCACAGCGGAACTCTCAATGAAAGCACCAATGTCGGTGTCAAAACCGGCGGATCTCGGGTAGGGGGTCCCGAACTGTGAGACTTGGATCGATGGTAACAGGAGACGAAGGGGACAAGGTTTTACCCAGGTTTGGGCCCTCCTATGGAGGTAATACCCTACATCCTGCTTGATTATATTGATTGTATGGGGATTACAGAGTTGATCTACCTCGAGATCAAGTAACTAAACCCTAGATGAGTTCTCTCGTTCTACAACCTAAAACCCTCCGGCTTATATAGACGCCAGGGGTCCCTAGGGTTTACACATGGTCGGTTACACGTCGAAGGGATAAACATGCCTATTCACTACTCCAAACGTGGAGGACAAGCCACGATTCTCGAAGCTTCCTCCTTGGAGACGAGGTCTTCAATCCTTCCAGTATTCGGCAAGTGGCCCATATAGTCCGGCCTATAAGCAATAGGTCAACCTCCCGAGGACCCCTTAAACCAGGACTCCCTCATCAGGCGCTTCGCAAATAGGTGTATGAACAACTACAACATCAAGATCAAGCACATCAGGAGTGACAATGGCACTGAATTCAAGAACACAGGCCTGGACACCTTTCTTGATACCCTTGGCATCACTCATGAGTTCTCACCTCCATATACTCCTCAGCAGAATGGTGTCGTGGAGCGCAAGAATAGAACTCTTATTGAGATGGCTCGCACCATGCTTGATGAATACAAGACACCACGGAAGCTATGGCCTGAAGCCATTGATACTGCATGTCACATCATCAACAGAGTTTATCTTCACAAGTTATTGAAGAAAACATCATATGAGCTTCTCACTGGTAAGAAACCCAATGTAAGTTATTTCAAAGTCTTCGGTGCAAGATGCTGGATAAGGGATCCACACCACACTTCTAAATTTGCACCGAAAGCACGTGAGGGTTTCATGCTTGGTTATGGAAAGGATTCGCACACCTACAGGGTCTTCAACATCCTTCACAACAAGGTTGTTGAAACTATAGATGTGCGATTCGATGAAACTAATGGCTCGCAAAGAGAGCACCTGCCTCCTGTGCTAGATGAACTACCATCTGATAAAGCTATTCGACTGATGGGCACTGGAGAAATTGTGCCTGAAGAACCTCTGGTTGTAGAAGAAGTCATCATTCCTCCATCTACTCAGCGCAAAGACAATGCTGAACCCGAAGACAATGCTGCTGATGAAGACAATACTCAGCAGCCCGAACAAAGTCTTCGCCCTGCTCATCCACGTGTGGCAAATGAAGTCCAAATTGAGAGAATGCTTGACAGCATAAATGCACCAGGTCCACTTACTCGCTCAAGAGCTACTCAACTGGCTAACTTTTGTGGGCACTTTGCTTTTGTATCTATCACAGAACCCACAAAAGTAGATGAAGCTTTCAAGGAACCATAATGGATTCAAGCCATGCAGGAAGAGCTTCACCAGTTCGAGCTGAACAATGTGTGGGAGCTCGTAAAGCGTCCTGATCCAAGGAAGCACAACATCATCGGTACCAAGTGGATCTTCCGCAACAAGCAAGATGAGTCCGGTCAAGTCGTCAGAAACAAGGCCAGACTTGTAGCCCAAGGTTACACTCAGGTTGAGGGTATTGACTTCGGTGAAACCTTTGCACCCGTTGCTAGACTTGAAGCTATTCGAATACTGCTTGCTTATGCTAACCATCATGACATATGCTTATATCAAATGGATGTCAAAAGTGCATTCCTCAATGGTAAGATTGAGGAAGAAGTATATGTTGCTCAGCCCCCAGGGTTTGAAGATCCAAAGCATTCGGACAAGTCTTCAAGCTCAACAAGGCACTCTATGGCCTCAAGCAAGCACCAAGAGCTTGGTATGACACACTCAAGGAATTTCTCAAGAAGAAAGGCTTCAAACCTGGTTCACTCAATCCCACTCTCTTCACTAAATCCTATGATGATGAACTGTTTGTATGCCAAATATATGTGGACGACATTATCTTCGGCTGTACTAACAGCAAATACAGTGATGAGTTTGCTTATATGATGCAAGAAAAATATCAAATGTCGATGATGGGAGAACTAAAGTTCTTCTTAGGGCTTCAAATTCGACAACAACCAAATGACATCTTCATATCCCAGGAGAAATACCTCAAGGACTGCCTCAAGAAATTTGGCATGAACGAAGCCAAAGGTTACAAGACACCAATGCCGACCAATGGACACCTCTGCACTGACGAAAATGGTAAAGATTTCGATCAGAAGGTATATCGCTCCATGATTGGATCTTTATTGTACTTATGTGCATCTAGGCAAGATATAATGCTTAGCGTCTGCATGTGCGCCCGATTTCAAGCGGCACCCAAGGAGTCGCATCACCTTGCTGTGAAGCGAATACTTAGATATCTGGCTCACACCCCAACACTAGGATTATGGTATCCAAAGGGTTCGAAGTTTGAGCTGATTGGCTATTCAGATTCTGACTTCGCTGGCGACAGAGTTGATCGCAAGTCTACATCAGGCACTTGTCACTTTCTAGGACGATCTCTAGTGTGTTGGTCTTCGAAGAAGCAGAACTGTGTTTCACTCTCCACTGCCGAAGCCGAATACATTGCTGCTGGCGCATGCTACACTCAGCTTCTCTGGATGAAGCAAACACTCAAGGACTACGGCATCAATCTGAAGCATGTACCTCTCTACTGCGACAATGAGAGTGCAATCAAGATCTCCCACAACCCAGTACAACATTCGAAGACAAAGCACATTCAGATACGACATCATTTTCTTCGGGATCACGTGATGAAGGGCGACATCAACATCAAGCATGCTGACACTGAAGATCAACCGGCAGATATCTTCACGAAGCCTTTGGATGAGAAGAGGTTTTGCAAGTTGCGGTGTGAGCTAAATATCTTAGAATCCTCAAATGTCCTTTGAATGGGAATACATCCTAACGCTTATGCATGTTGATGACTTTGATGCACAACACACGATGTAACGTATGTCTTCAACTCATTAAGACTTACAATCTGAGTGTGAATACATTAACGAAGAATATGACTTCAGAGTGCCACGATAATTGTGCGCCGTGTCTGATTCAAACATTCTTATACGGTGGGTAAAGCCACCAACCAAATTCGAAGACATTACTTCTTTTCACCTAATTGCTTTTTATCTCATTTTCTTCACATGTCTTCGAGAGTTGAATGTCTTCGGAACAAAATTTATTTGCCAGTTGAAAACTATTTGCAGATCTACATTTAGATTAGAGCTTTGTCCTATACAGCATTTGTCCTATAGCTTTGTCTTCAACTTTTTCCTAGGAAAATGTGATCGGACCCGACATTCTCTTCTATTCTTCCTCGTCTAAGTCTGTTCTAATCCAGTGATATGCATTCTATATTGACACGTGTTGACTGTTTTCTCTGTGTCCTTGACAGCTGAAGACAAATCAACCACATATTTAATTCTCAAATCTCAATTGTCTCCGCATAATTAGCAACAACTCCCGCGCCGCCGCTTCGATTATGGTAGTGGGTTGTCAGGTGGTTTGCATGTATGCCACGTATCCACATAAACCGAGGAGTCTGGGGTATATCCGTCCAACTTGTTCGGAGGTTTCCACACCCTATAAGTACAAGTTAACCCCCCTTCCATTATTACTTTCCCCTTCCTCCGCCACCCACGTGCTCAAAACCCTAGCGCCGTCGCTGGATTCCATCGCCGCCGAAGACGAAGTGCTTAGCTGCCACGCCTTCTCCGACGACGTACTCACGCCGGCCGCGTTCATCCTCCGCTCGCCGCCGCCGTAGCTGTCTGCCTCCACCAAGTTAGGGTGAGGCAGATCGAACTGCTTGGCTTCTCCGCCTCGTCGAGCTGTTCGTCGCGTTCTTCCTTGCAGTAAATAAAAGGCTATTTTTTACCGCATGATTGATCTGAAATTTCTACTGATAATAGTCGGTTGTTGTTTCTCCACTTTCCACTCAACCGCATATAGATCTAGATCTCTATTTTGCCAAATACTTTCACTTTTTGGTCTGAAGAATGGTTTGATTCCTCACTTGTACGATTCCTTGGACTTGTACAAATCTGAAATCACCATATAAGCTATAAAAGTGAATGTCTTCGGTAAAAGGTCAATGTCTTCTAAACACAGTGCTATCTTCCAAATCTTCTGAGAATGCATATGACCTCTCCTCTTCCCTCGCGTCTCTAACTCTTTCACAGGTACATGTCCGCAGCAGAATCGCTTGGATCTCATAGTCTGAATTCATTTGCAGACTACTTGCAGATTCATCTGGAATCCTCTGGTGCGTGCTCACACTTGCACACTCCTGTGAAGCCTTTGCTGAAGCCTTTGTCGAAGCCAATGGCCGATAACAATCCAGTCAAGAAGGGAGGGAAGCAGAGACGTAAGAATACAGCTAAAGATCTTCCTCCAGCGCTCTATGAGCAATACAAGTCAGATGAGGAGGAAACATATACACAGTGCAAGAATCGAATCCAATGGATTCGAAGATATTGGAGTGTGGAATGGTTCAACTACCACTTCGTCACCAAGGAATATGCTGAGAAGTATGCTGAAAAGGCACCATGGACGGACATCATTTACAGAAATCTTCATCCGAAGAAAAAGGCTGAAGCCATCAATATGGGCTTCTATCCGTGCATGCTCAGGCCCCCAATGCCCAGCAATCCTCATCCATCGAGCATTCGTGGCTCAGATCCTACACAGTCTGACTCTGATGATGATGATGATGATGAGCGTCCACCAGCCCCTAGGCCGAAGCCTCTGAAGAAGTCAAATGCTTCCAAGCCCAAGGCTTCAAAGCCTCCCAAGCCATCTGTCCACTCACCTCAGGCTTCGCGCTCTCCCACTGATAATCTAGAAGAGCCTGAGGAAGAAGATCGCCTTCATAGGCCTATGAAAAGGAAAGCTGTTGCTTCTAGAGGCCCGAAGCCTACTATGTCACTAATGGATGCATTAAATATGATTAAACTGTCTGACGATGAGTTCGATGATGAAGCCTTGGCTAGGCTTATTCAACAGAAAGAAGAGGAAGCCAAGCGGCTTGAAAACTTACCTCTGATTGACCCAGTCATCTTCGAACATTTCATTGATGAATGGTTCGCTGACCCCTCCATCAGTATTGATGCACTGCAGCTCCCAATTGGCCTACATGTCACGTTCCAAGGACTTGTGAACGAGGAACTGACTGTGGCTCAGAAGGCCAAGCAAATGAAGGCCAAGATCAGCCATGAAAAGGAGCTCTTCAAGCAAAATGTGCATAGACTCAGCGCCGAGCAGATCAAGGGATATCAGCTGATGATGACAGATCTCAAGGCTGCCTTCGAGAAGCGATGTGAAGCTGTCGAGGGAGCCCTTGCGCGCCTCAAGAGAAAGGCTGCTATCATGGTCCAGGCTCACAATGACATGCTGAAGAGAAAAGCACTTGGCCAGCCCGCACTTGCTCCCGAAGTCATTGCACGCTCTAGGCAAGCTTCGATGTCTTCGGATGTGCCTTCCCCTACACCGTCTGTGTGCCGTGGCATTGAGTTTCCAGCTGGCTTCTCTAGTCCTCGTGCACCTCCGTCTTCCTCTGCTGCTGATAGCAAGAAGACCAAGAAAGCTGAAGCTAAAGCCAAGAAACACAAGGCAGCTGCCGCTGAAGCCCAACCTCCGAAGAGGTTGAAGACAAGAAAATCAAGGTCTTCAGAACCACCAGTTCCCCCTCCCGCTCCTACATCAACCACCGCTCCTCAGCAAGAACCCCTGGTCATCAAGCCAATCTCTGTGGCACCTCCCACCTCAGAGACCTTAGAAAGAAGAGTTGTTCTGCATGAGTCTGCTTCCACAGAGACTCAGAATCCAGAAGATACCCCAGCTGCTGAAGACACTGCAGCAGCTGAAGACCTTGCTCATGACGACATTGGTCCTGAAGCCAATGTTGAGCCAGCACATGTTCCACAGGTGGACATGCCAATGGATTCCTCCCCACAGCCAACAAGTGACTTTGTGGATATTGGGACTCCCCTCCGGCCAGAAATTACTGAAGCTGAACCCGGTACACCATCACCACCCTTCTTCCCACCAGTGTCTGCCTCACCAGAATCTCCATTTGCTCCAGAGGAGATTGAAGCCACCACTCGCACTTCCCCACTCAAACGTCTTCGTCGAGGCCCTCGCGCTCTCATGTCTCCAATTCCTGAAGACGAAGTACGAGCTTCACCGACTGCACCAGTCGAAGGTGTGCTGATGATAGAAGATGTACCTCCAACTCAACCTGCAACAGACACTACGGCAGCCGAAGACATTGCTGCCAATGCCACTATGGGCGATGCCAATGCCCCCTCCCCAGATGAACCTCATGTTCCTACCACGCCGTCAACTGAAGACAATGAGGACAACATTGTGATGGCTCACAATAGGGATGGAGAGATGGTTCCTGTCAGATGGCCTCGTCTCGTTGCACCACCACGGATGGGACCACAGTATGAGTTCCATCTTGATCGGCGCCCCAACGTCATGAATCCCATGCCGCGTCTTCCATGTCTTCGCCAGTCAGGCCCAGCAAGACCCTTAGTCTTCGAGTTGGAAAGGTTCAGGCTGAACAACACCTTCTTCAACTCTGAACGCAATCCTTACAAGCATGCCAAGATTCAGTCTGACAGGTTCTGGAGTGCACCACAACGTCAGTACTATATGTGTGTGCTTTACGGTCAAAACAGGATCTTTCCCCACAAACATCTCCGCTTTGAAGCTATGAAAGGTCTTCCCTGTTATGATCAAGCATTGGATTGTCTTCGCGATGTGGGTCTTCTGCCTTTCTGCACTGACCATGAAGACTGGAATGAAGAGCTCATCCTCCAGTTCTACGCCACTCTCCACATCTCTGGCTTCGGTCGTGACTTGAACACATGGCAGCTGGAGTTTATGATAAGGGATGAGCATATCACTGCTTCACCACTGGATTTCTTTCCTGCAACACCACTTGCTGCCTCTGGTGAAGAGTTGGATCCTCGCTCTGAAGCCTATGCGATTGCAACTCGAAGCCTCTTCCAAATGCGAGAACCCAACATGACTGAGATGCTAACAATGATGAAGCCTCTAGCTCGACATGCAGACTTGCCAACTTCATTCTTTGTGGATGATCTTCAGTACTTTCCCAGGACCATCTATCACATTCTTCGGCACACTATCTGGCCGATTAAAGGGCACAACTCATCTCGCAAGATTGAAGGGCCTCTGAAGACATTGCTCTACAACATTGTATATGGCATCAGGTTCAATCTTCAAGACTTATTTCTTCGCAACCTTGCTGCGAATGGTTTCAATGTCCTCGAGCCGAAGATATATGCTCCCTGGATCATGCGCTTCATCAAGTACAGAACCAACACCAGGTTTCTTCCTTCTGCTCACAACCATGGCATTTATCTTCCAGATATTGAAGTTGTGCCAGCAGATCTGTATCCATCCAAGAGCAAGAATCCTATTGTTGAAGGCACTAGTGGCACTGCGGATGTTGAAGGTCTTCACATTCCTTCCGATCCATCTAGGGCAAGACTCATTGGTGCATTTCGCCAGCCAAGATCCGGTGCTACCAACACCGAAGCCACTGCTAGCACTCTGCCTCGTCAACGTCTGCCAAGAAGAGAGCGTGCACTCATTGATCGTGAACTTCTTGTTTCATTGATCCAACGGCAAGACAAACACCATGAATGGACTTGGCGCCAGATGCATGCCATGATGCAAGATATCAATCATGTTCGCAACCTCGCCACCAAGAATGCCTTTGTGGCCTATGAAACCAGTCGCCGCTCATGGAGGACTCTCACTATGTTGGCTCCTGAAGATGAGCTTCGAGAAGATGGCTTTCACCCCCGCTACAGATTTGGTGCACCACCTCCCAGTGCGGAGAAATGGCACAAGACTCCATCCCTCGAAGACAGTGACTACTATTCTTCAGCCCCATCCGTCAACGTCAGGCTCGCAAATGAAGCTGATGATGCCACTTCTCTGCCTCCATCGACTCGACGTCGCGGCACTGCACCAGGCTCCTCTGCACCAGCTCCCCGTGACCCTGCTGCACCGTCTTCATCGAGACCTGCTGGGAACGTCTAGTTCTTCAATGTCTTCGTCCCTTTTTGGTCATTCGATGACAAAGGGGGAGAAGCATTGGATGATAGTCTTCAAGCGGGTCTACTAATAAGGGCTGGGTGCTATTTTTGCTAAGTTTACAACTCTCGTTTATGAACATTTGCTGTTTTGGGTTGTAAAACTTAAGTCCCGATGGACGTCTGCACTTCATGTTTACCGTACTCTTTGGCGCTTCTTCAAGTTATTTTTATGCGCTTGAAGTCATTCTGCAGACGCCCATTTTTCATTATGCATTTCATTATCTTCGACATATCTATTAATGCATAGTGATTGGATTACAAGGTATAGGGGGAGATCTCCACAAACTACAACCTGCCATGTGCACTTGCATTCAAAGCAAAATTTTCATGTGCACATCTTCAGGGGGAGCTCTCTATATCTTGTAATCAAAAATCTTCAAAACCTTATCTTCACATATTTTTATCCCCGTTGAAAACTTTAACCAGTTTGTCATCAATCACCAAAAAGGGGGAGATTGTAAGTGCATCTAGTGCCACCCTTGTTTGGTTTTGGAGTATTGAAGACAAATGTGGTTGAGGGACTAATGTGTTTGTGAGAGTTCACAGTTTAACACAGAGAGAAGTCCCTGGAGTTTCGGTTTAGCCGTCGAAGACGACCCCCAAAATGTCCGAAGACATTGATGATGGCTGAAGTCATTGGTGGTAAGCGAAGACGTTCGTCCGAAGACAATGAAACGCGAAGACGAAGTCTTTTGGTAGTTTTGTTTCTTCTTTCCTGAGTCATAGGAACCACCTATGTCTTCGAGTGATCGAAGTCAGATGCTGAAGTGATGCTCAACCCATACCTATGTCTTCGAGTGAAGAAAATGAGAGGAAATCTCTTCCAGAGTTGGTTGAGTCAGCTTTACTTATAGCCCAAGTAAAGCTGCCGCGTGTGTTTGAAATCTGACCGTTGTGACACGTGTCGGTTGGCCATTGACCCAGGGTCATTTCGTTCATATCAGGTCGGGTTGCCCGCTGGCTATAAATAGCCCACCCCCTCCACCATGAGAAGGTGGCTGCTCAGAGAGAGATACGGCTGTTATCGTTTTGGAGCAACCCACCTCGAAGACATTGAGAGAGACACATCCTGCGAGGATACACCTAAACACCTAGAGCTAGAGTGTTTGAGCATCACCAAAGTCATTCTGTTCTGAGAGAGCTGAAGACTTATTACACTTGAAGACTGTGATCTTCCAGACGGTTAGGCGTCTGGGTCTAGAGCAATCCAAGAGTCATTGTGGATCGCCGGGTGACCAAGTTTGTACGGGTTTCGGAAGTCTCCCCTGAAGACTTACCAGAGTGATTGGGCGCTGTCTAAGTGACTTCGGCTCAAGGGGAATAAGGTGAAGACGAGGTCTTCTGAGTTCAACCTGAGCCTCCCTAACCAGACGTACAGTTGTCACAGCAACTGGAACTGGTCCAAAAAATACTGTGTCTTCGTCAAGCTACTGGTTCTATCCTTCATTTCTTTACATTCATGTTCTGTATCGTGAAGCCTTTCTCTGTTCATCACTGAAGACTTGTCTTGAAGACATTCATGCCTGCTGTTTAACTTCATACTGTCTAAGTTTATCTTCGACTCATCTTATTGTGCATGATGTTAAAGCATAACATGTTTGTATATCTTCACTGTGATGCATGCCTAGATTAGATTCTTGATTATATCCCTACCTGATCCTGTTTACATTTCCGCTCTATTCGAATACATTCCCTGTTTCGAAGACTTTCATAAAAATCGCCTATTCACCCCCCTCTAGTCGATAACTAGCACTTTCACTTGTAGGATCCGAAGTATGTCTAGAGGGGGGAGGGGTGATTAGACTACTTGACCAAATTAAAATTCTAGCCTTTTCCCAATTTTAGATGTTGGCAAGTATTAGCAATTGTATCAAGTCAATCACACCCTACACATGCAAGTCTAAGAGTATATCAGCGGAAAGTAAAGACATGCACATATAAGTAGAGGGAAGGGATAGGAGAATCAAACGCAATTGGAGACACGAAGATTTTTCCCATGGTTCCGATAGGTGGTGCTATTGTACGTCCACGTTGATGGAGACTTCAACCCACAGAGGGTAGCGGTCGTGAGAGTCCACGAAGGGCTCCACCCATAAGGGTCCACGAAGTAGCAACCTCGTCTATTCCATCATGGCTTACGTCCACGAAGGACTAGCCTCACTCGGGGTAGATCTTCACGAAGTAGGCGATCTCCTTGCTCTTACAAACTTCTTGGTTCAACTCCACACACGAAGATGGAGGCTCCCAAGCGACACCTAACCAATCTAGGAGACACCACTCTCCAAAAGGTAATATATGTGGTAACAATGATGAACTCCTTGCTCTTGTGCTTCAAAAGATAGTCTCCTCAACACACAATTACTCTCTCACGGATTTGGCTGGTAGAAGAGGTTGATTGGATGGAAAGCAACTTGGGGAGGCTAGAAATCAAGATTCATATGGTTGGAGTGGAAGATCTTGATCTCAACACATGAGTAGGTGGTTCTCTCTTAAAAAAATGGATGGGGCAAGTGTTGGTCTATTCTGAGTGCTTCCTCAGGGAGGGAGAGGTAGGTGGAGGGGTATATATAGGCATCTCCAAAAATCCAACTGTTACAACATTATTGCCCAACTCGGTGAAACAGAAGCAAAAACTTGGTTGCACCAACTAGTACAAAATGTGGCAACTTTTGGCATTTCAGTGAGACCGATATATAAATCTCGGTGGGCCCCATTTGGCTGACCTAGGCAGTTACCAAAACTCGGTGATACCGATTTCTAAAACTCGGTGAGGGGTATATATAGGCATCTCCAAAAATCCAACCGTTACAACATTATTGCCCAACTCGGTGAAACCGAAGCAAAAACTTGGTTGCACCAACTAGTACAAAATGTGGCAACTTTTGGCGTTTTAGTGAGACCGATATATAAATCTCGGTGGGCCCCATTTGGCTGACCTAGGCAGTTACCAAAACTCGGTGAGACCGATTTCTAAAACTCGGTGAGGGGTATATATAGGCATCTCCAAAAATCCAACCGTTACAACATTATTGCCCAACTCGGTGAAACCGAAGCAAAAACTTGGTTGCACCAACTAGTACAAAATGTGGCAACTTTTGGCGTTTTAGTGAGACCGATATATAAATCTCGGTGGGCCCCATTTGGCTGACCTAGGCAGTTACCAAAACTCCGTGAGACCGATTTCTAAATCTCGGAAATTCTGATTCTTAGAAATAGGTTAACCGAAAGTTGGTCACTGATTTTGGTTTCAGTGAAATGAAAACTTGGTGTCATCTAGACCTTAGGGTTTGGCTTAGGATTTGTCTAGGGTGAAACTCGGTAGGGCCGATTTGGAAATATTGGTTGCGCCGAATTTTAATGGTAGGGTTTAGACAGAGTATTTTGTGGGAGAATTTCATGTGTATTTTTGGTGGCTAACTCTAAGCACTTGAGCAACCAGATCATCATGGATACCTCATCTCCTTTTAATAGTATTGACTTTCCTATGGACTCAAAGGCGATTTCTCAAAAATGCAAAATGTAAAGTCTTGAAGCTTGTTGCCAATTGATGTTCCTTGCATCTAGGGGATCTCCACACAATCCTTTGCCAATCCATTCATTGAACTTTACCCGAGATAGACTTGGTAGAATCATTAGTCCAATGAAATATATGTTGTTATTAATTACCAAAACCACCTAGGGAGAAGTTGTGCTTTCAATGATGTTGCCTCCCTCTTCGCGGTGAGAAGAGCCCCCTTCTTCTCCTAGTCGATCCCTCCTTCGGATGAGCTCTGGAGGCTAGGGTTCTGCCTTCTGGATGAGTTTCTAGTGTCCCTGGGCGTTTGATTCACGATTCGATTCAATGGGATGAAAATAGTTGATCTGGCGGTGGCGGCGGCGTGCCCTACAACCACTCATATGAGCGCTCGCGGTCGTATGGAACACCGCCTTTCGCTTTGGAAGCGCGACGACGCCCGTTCCTTTGGCCTTCTTGCTTGATCTTTTTATGGAAAGTGATTATCATCTTAAATACGTGATTCCACTACCATTTCTGAGGATTTTCTCCATAAAATGACAATTGATCCAAAAGACGTCGCCTGAGAGATTATCAACAAAAAGCAGTGCGCGAATGCTGTAAAATTCCACAAAGCGTACTTTGTAGGCACAAAATACGTAGCAAAACTATCATATAAATTAGACTCATCAAGAGTCATGGCCTCCATGCATATCCTGATTGGCCACATCTGCCCCCATCATCATCTAGCCGGGCTCGACGTGTGACCAAATTTGAACTTGATGGCCGATGTCCATCCACGAAGGAGGCATCCCTCCTTAGATTACGAACACTTTAAAGATTAACATGCGTAGCCGCATGGTGCAACTTACCCTTTCTTTTCCGAGGCATTACCTTGGTCCATGAACCGTCGAGAAAATCGACGAGTGTGACGGTCGGACGGCTAACCATCGGTAGAGGTCCACACCAGGGCTTCGAAGAGCGTCGAGCCACAACCCTACGCACCAATTGCCCGCCATGGCCTTTGTAGGATTGCCCCAACATCCTCTGCCGAGTATCCCGTGCCGTGGTAGTCGTAGGCCCAATGAGAGGGCGAGAATGAACCAGGAACCAAACCACCTTCACCGTCAGGATCGACTTTTCGTCCTCGTATTCGTCAAAGAGAACCCAAAATCGCCCCTCAACGATCGTCTGCTCATCTGAAAACCAAGCATGGCAAACTATTTTTCCTAAAACGTTGATATAACCTGTGGCCAAGAAAACCAAGAGGAACACAACTTAGATTTAGTGAATGATGATTTTTGCCACATTTCCAAGACTTCAAACTTGACGGTACAACTGTCTCCCGCGGCATCCAATCCAATGGCCGAGAATTGTCCACGTCATCACGGGACGCAACTTCCTCACCCAATCCACTGGGCCGTTGGAACGAGCTAGAGAGAAGCGTCGTCACGTCACGCCATGAGAGCCGCTTGCTTCTCCTTGTCCTTCACCGCCGCCTCCCTCCCTCTCCCTTCCACCTCCACCGCTGCCTCGAGCCCACGCTGTCAGAGTCACGCCTCCTTCCGCTGGTCCCAGCCACGCCGCCGCGGCGGCGGCGTGGTCCGGGCCCTCGACGAGCGGCTGCTAGAGGCAGCAACCCCCGCACCAGCGGAGACCGAGGTCGAGGATGAGAGTGGTGTCGGTGAGATAGAAGTCGGCGGTGAACGGGGGGGAAGAGATCCGGAGGCTGATATTGTGGGCCCGTCGGAGGCCCAGGAGCAGCCGAAGAGCAGGCGACGACAGCAGCAGGAGGAAGAGGATGCCGCGACGGAGCGCGCCCGGTTCAAGCTCATCAACGTCGAAGAGGTAGACGGCTTCGTATTGCTTAGCTGCTCTAGGATCATGAATTGCCCCCGCACGAAAAAGCAACAACAAGAAGAATCGCTGATGCTTGTGAGAAAATGAGGATGAGACAAATAGATGCAGCTACTGAATTCACCGGAGACGGCCCTGTTTTCTTACATTCCAGAAAGTAACTCCATTTGTTATTTGAATCTATGGTGTGGTCCAAGGACTGAAACTGAAAAGTTGCTGCAGATATTTCAAGAGAAGACCTACCTAGTTGGAGTCGAGTGCAAGAGGGCCGCGGGAGATAACTTCAGCTTAGAGGAATCGCTTAAGGAGCTCGAGCAGTTAGCTGATACTGCTGGACTCATGGTTCTCGGATCGACCTATCAAAAGTAAGCTCGAGATCCCCATTTCTAACTGATTCTCATTCAGTTGTTGAGGTGGACCCTGCTATGTCCGAGTAACTCATTCACAACGTAGCTATATTGTATATATTTTTTTGAACACAACGTAGCTATATTTACTCCCCAAAAGGCCTGTTTTTCTCTTCTTTCTAAAAGATTCCTCCGTTTGCCATCCAAATGTAGGAACCAGGAACCATGCTTTGTCTTGTCTACATCGTGTTTGAGGACATGCGGAGAATATTTGGCGTGACAAGTCCGAGTCCATTGCTGACGATTCATGTGCAAACATAAAATTGATGAATGATTAGTATAGTTATACTAAAAGGAGTTCCAAACCTGGTAAGCAGGTCGCACAATCATATTATCAGACACAACTGTAACAATGGATTCTTACAGCAAGCGCCGAGATGCTCAATTTCATCCAGCATGCTCAGATATCTAACTTACACAGCTTTATAGGACCAACTGAACCTGCAGAAAAAGGAAATGCAATCTTGAATTATTGGTTGTCATATGACCACAATTTGCCTGGATTGAGTTAATCCAGCCCCAATCTAATACTCCCTCCGATCCATATTAATTGACGTACACTTAGTACAACTTTATTACAAAATTGTACTAAGTGTGCGTCAATTAATTAGGATCGGAGGGAGTACTAATATTTCTATCTTATTGTTTGAGCCTATGAAGTGAAAACATACCGCAGACAACAAACTTTAATCTGCTGTCAAATCCAGTTGGGCTCATTTGCCAAAATGAATGAACAATCTAGATCATCTTTCTAGGTGCATTAATCCTAAGAGTATCTCCAGCAATGCCCCGAGTCAGGCCCCCAAATCAGTTTTTGTGGCCGTAGGACCCCCCCCCCCCCCCCCCCCCCCCCCCCGCGCGCGCTCCCAAGCCTCCAGTAATAGGGGCTGCCCCCCACAGCCCCCATTTTAACTTCTTAAGTTGCTGACATGGCGGACAATCTCCTCCTGCCCCTCCTGAACGCCACTGCCACTACCTTCTGAGCTGCCTTGCCATCACCACTTCTGAGCTCCGGCACTAGATGAGTGAGGAGAGAGGCGGGAGGAAACGTAAAAAGAAAAAGTTGACCCAGTGACCAGCATGTCCCACATGTCACAACTCACAAGAAAATGAGGCTTTTGCTGGAGTTGGAGGCATTTTTTGGGTCTCAAGAAATTGGTGTTAGCCCCCATCTAGCCTATTTCCGATAAAGGGCGCTTTTATTAGCTCAAAATGTAGCATCAAGCGGATACAAAGCATGATGAGCAGCCAAACACCAACAGTCTTACAAAAGATAATAAAAAAAACCGACATATCGGCAATAGTACAATCATATAGGGCTAACACCATGCCTATGTCGAAGGAGGTGGTGGACCGATCCAGAGATTATGCTGCCACCCATGTTGGGGGCAAAACCTCCCTGGCCACCCGCTCCAACTGCATACACACCGCCTTGAACAGCTGTTGGTACTCCGTTCGGTGTAGCGTAGACCACGTGCGAAGCGAGTGCGTACAGCGGGAAATAACCCGCAAAGTAGAAGAATTTTGGCCATTAAAAACAAAATCATTTCTACATAGCCAGAACATACACATTACACTCCCACCCTTATTAGCGTTCTGAACCTATTTGGAATACCGTCCAACCAATGACCAAAATTATTGGCAACACTTGTGGGCGGATACAAATTGGACACTATTTGGATGATTGACCACGTAGAACGCGCAAATTTGCACTGGAAATGAGGTGTTTGATTGTCTCGTCATGAGTAAAAAAAATACACTTATTTCTTGTTGCCAATTGCGACGGGCGAGGTTGTCTTTGGTTAGCACAACTTCCTTCCAAGATACCACATGAAGATTTTAACTTTTAGTGGAATCTTCAACTTCCAAGGTTTCGTGTTATATTATCCACTAGGACCTCTGAATGTGTGCATACATAGAGTCGACTATGAAGAATCCAAATGTAATGAGATTCCAGCGAAACACATCCAGTCCTTGTGTCAGGTTTATCAAATTCAATCGGGATAAAATATTTTGCCCCCATGTAGCCTGTAGGGACTATTGCTGGAGATGCTTGACACGTTGTACATATATCTTTTTCTCAGCTAGTCTCATGTTTTCTGCTTTTCATCAGGCTTTCAAGACCAAATCCAAGGACTTATATTGGTTCAGGGAAGGTTGCTGAAATTAGGAGTGCAGTTCAGGCCCTGGATGTTGAGACAATAATTTTCGATGATGAGTTGTCTGCTGGGTAAGCTCACACAACAGTCAACATGTTTATTCTATCTACAGAAGCTATTGCAATCAAAGAACTGTTTTGTGTTGAAATGAGAACAATATTACTCTCTCCGTTTGAAAATTTATTGTGGGTTTGTTACACACAATTGATATCATTGGACTTGTATGCAAAAGTGCCTTTTATGACTGCATGTTGTAACAATTCAAAAAATGCGGTACAAGAATTATAAGGTCAAATTTCAAACTTTGCATGGTCAAACTCTGCCCTACATTTCCAAACGAAGGGAATACCACCCTATATTTTTGTCTGGTTTGCCTTTTACGGTATGTTTGGTTGGTGCCTAGTTTTACCCCACCAAAATTAGGGTAGGGTATGTTACTTTGACTCTTGCTTGGTTGGTTGCCAAGATCTTGGCTGCCTATGGAATCTTGCCAACCTTCCTCACACTCTTTTCACAAATCTTGCCAACTTTTGGGCCAATAACTGGTCAAGGAGTTAGCAAATTGTTGGCAAATTTTGGTAGGGCATTGCTATGGCATGAACCAAACATACCCTTAGAGTGCCTCTTTCTATCTTCACTTCTGCGCTCTGAGGTTAAATACAAAGAAAAAAAGAGAAGTCTGGTTATCTTTGTTAAGCTTAATGCACTAGCCAACGCAACCAAACATCTGAACTGATGGAAAGGGCTAGACAATCCACATATACACTTCAACATCCCCTCTCATGTGTGATGCGGGAAGTCAACACGTGAATAGACCAAGAGGCCTATACGTGGAGACAGAGGGGGCAACAACAATTTTTGGACAAATTGCGAAAGCCAAGACTTGAACTCAAGACGTTAGGCTTTGATACCATGTTCACCTTCATGCACTAGCCAATGTAATCAAAAGTCCGAACTGATGGAAAGGGCTAGGCAATCCACATAAACACTTCAGCAATCTTGTCCTGAGAGTTTATGCCTTGATTATTTGCTCAATTTTAAACAGACAGCTGCGTAACTTGGAGAAGTCCTTTGGTGGAGGTGTTCGAGTCTGTGACCGGACTGCTCTTATTCTGGACATTTTTAATCAAAGGGCAGCGACACATGAAGCTGCTCTGCAGGTAAACATAACATATAGGTGTTAAGCGGCCCTTTAAGATATTCTGTGACTGCTGAATTAAGTGATCCTATAAGATATTTTCTGAGGTTATGACTTCTCACCTGTATTCGGATAACATGGAAAATGATCTTTTCAATACAGTACTGGTGTAGTAGTGTATGCCCCTTGCCCCTTTTACATTTATGAATGCTGAGTGGGTATGCTGGACTGTTAGGCTACCATAAGGTAAAACATTTCTCTGGCATACTATTTTGGAGACAAAGTTGTACCAGCTCATCACCATTTTGATGACATGATATTTAGAACTATATTGCTATTTGTGAACATCTGAAGTTATGTACATAACTCTGTACCATCATTAGACTGAATTTCTACATAAACATCAATTTTCGAAAAGGGGCGCTTTATTACTTAAAAGATTTAAGCATTACACCCGGCCTCTGCATAACTAAGATGCACACGGCCAAACAAGGTCCTCTGATAAAAAAATAAAAATAAAAAGGCGAAATACAAAAAACATGTAGAGTCTGTATAACGCCTAAAGCGGAGGGGCACCAATCCTAAGATCATGCTGTCACCCATGTTGGGTAAAAGTATCCCTCGCCGTAGCCTCCAATCGTGTACACACCTCCGTAAACAGGTCTCGATTCTCCACACGTTGTAGAGAGGACCATAAACGAAGAATCCCGGTACATCTGTAGATAACCTGCAACAGAGAAGTACTTTTATTCGTTAAAAACCTTATCATTTCTACATAGCCAAAGCGACCAAATAACGGCAAGCGCTCCCACCCTTCGAAGAATTCTAAACCTGTGATCAATCCCATGTAACCAGTTGCCAAATACATTAGCAACACTACATGGAGGATACAAGCCAGAAGCTATTTGGATGATTGACCATATAGAACGAGCGAATTTGCATTGGAAGAATAAATGTTTTATTGTCTCATCATGGTGACAAAAGACACATTGTGGATTTCCATGCCAATTCCTCTTAATAAGGTTATCTTTAGTAAGAATGACTCCGCGACGAAGATACCATGCAAAAATTTTGTTCTTAAGAGGTATCTTCATCTTCCAGATCTTCTTGTTATTATCAACTGGCACATCAGACTGGATTAATGCTCTATACATAGATTCCACTGAGAATTGTCCATTCCCATTGAGGTTCCATTGGAATACATCAGACCCATGTGACAATTGCACCGTGGACAACCGTTGGAGAAGAATATTCCACGATTGGAGTCTGGGTCCAATTAAATCTCTTCTGAACGTCACATTTGGCGGAAACGATTCCATTACCGTGGCGATAGTATCACCCTTGTGACGCATAATATTGTATAGAGCCGGATATTGTTCCCGGAGTGTGGCATTTCCTAGCCACTTGTCCTCCCAGAATCTAATTTCCGAGCCGTCCTTAATCGAGAAGGATCCATAGCAGAAGAAATATTTCTTCGTAGCCATTAGACCCGCCCAAAAGTGGGAATCCCCAGGCTTCCAGTATACTTGGGATACCGCCTTAGAACCCACATATTTCCTCCTTAGGAGTGTTTGCCATACACCGTTTTACGTTAGTAATTTAAACAACCATTTGCCGAGGAGGGCCCTATTCTTAACCTCAAGGTCATGAATGCCCAACCCGCCTTGGTCTTTGGGACGGCAAACCACACTCCATTTAGCCAGTCGATATTTCTTTCTCTCACTATCTTCTTGCCAAAAGAAATCTTGATCGGAAGTAATCCAATCTATGTAAAACTCCTTTCGGCAATTGGAAGAAGGAAATCATATATAGTACCATATTACTTAGTACTGAATTTATGAGGATCAATCTTCCACCCAGAGACAACAGTTTACCTTTCCAACTGCTAAGTCTTTTTTGCAGTCTTTCCTCAACGTGTTTCCATTCAGCATTTGTGAGTCTCCGATAATGTATCGGTATCCCCAAATATGTGATCGTGGAGGAAGTCGCGCCACTGAGGTCATGTCCTTTAACATGTGACATATGAACATCATTATTAGGTGTAGAACTGGATGGCGCCAGGTTGGAGGAAAGACCGGCCTGCTCTGAGGTATCCATCTCGTCGTCCTTATCCGTCCCAGTGTTATCATCATCAGCATCATCTCCCTTACGTTTCCAGTAAATGGAGTAAAATCCGGATCCGGAACATACCCCGCTGGTTCTCTCCTGAAAGTGAATGCATATCCCTTGAGTTTTACCACCACATCTGTGGAAAGAAAAGGCCCAACATCATCATTCTCCTTCGACAGAATCTGAGTATTTGTCATGGCCACAAGAATGCGAATCACTCCACGTCGTCTCAAGATGACGAGATCAACGTCAATGGTTTTTCCCATTAGAGAGCCTACTGCCCACAAGCCCCAAAAATGACGAATAGTGTGCGGGACACCCTCAACATGGAGCCAAAGCTGTTTGAGTTCTAGCTTGTGTGGGATCTCTTGAGACTTCCATGCAAAAATTGTGATTTGGGCATTAACCGACAGAACATTCATCTGAATACCATCAACCCTGTCCAAATCCTCGAAAGAAGGAAAGCTAACAAGATATGCGTCCTCCCCGTGTGGTATTGCCTCCCACTTCCATTGTGTCTGAACCGGACATCTCCTTGCGATCTGACTCTCAATAATAGAAGCGGGTACCATAATACCGCTAACCTGAACACAAGCAATAGGAGACTGAGCCGGTGCCAAGTGATCTTTGACAACACAATCTGGCAATTGGGCAAAGTAAGTCTCCTCCGCACCAACTCCCGAAACAAAAGCATTGGGCTTAGAGAGTTTAAGAACTGGACATTGCAACGTCGGGTGAGCATTGTTGTCGCAAATATAACAGTAGTGCTGAACCTTGCAATCCTTCGTTGAGTGCGTGTCAACCGCACACTTCCAACAGCGGACTCCTTTTTTAAGTTTTCCCTTGACCGTGGAAGTATCTCCCTGCACATTAGGCACAGAAGCAAGCGGCGTTGGTATATTCACGGAAGGACCTTGGGCCTGCCCATGTGGCATCTGTGACAACTGTGATTATTGCGGTATCTGCGTCTGCACCCCAAGCTGATGGTATTGTCCGTACTGAGTTGGTTGCAAGCATCGTTGCTGTGAAAACTGGTTCGGGAACTGTTGTTGGACTGGCGCTTGCTGCTGAGGATATTGGTAGCCATGTTTACCGAAGTGCGGCTGTTGGTTTTGAGGCTTTTTCTTCTTCTTACGTTTTGGAGCAACTCCCTGCGGTCCAACCGAGAATGGTGCATGTTGGTGTTGAACCGAAGCAGTCCCTGGCTGTAATTGAGAAGGAATGGAAGCTCCAACAGCCGGTGTACGGTACGTGGGCATCTGCTCTCCCCCTGCTGCAACCCCGATTGGCACATGGTACTGCAATGCCTGGCCTTGTGCATACTGCACCCCCCATACATGTATGTAGGAGATGGTGCCCGCTGTTGCTGTGGATGGGTCGCCGTGCCAGCCGGAGTTGGAGGCCGAGAGGCGCCAGAAGCCGGCCCCACGACCGGCGGACCACGAGGGTGCAGCCCACTCGCGGTCGAGGAACCCCGCGGAGGAGGTGGCACGCCCGCCATCGGGCGCAGTCGAGACGCCGCAGAGTGACCGACCCCAGCACTAGGAAGAGCAGGGGCGGTCGAAGACGAACTCGGCGGCAGAGGCGACGGCGAGGCTATCGGGGTCGTGAAAGAGGAAGGAGGCGGTTCGATGTAGGCGGACGAAGGCGAAGTAGATGTCTTAGGTGATGGAGCGGTCGTGGAAGAGGGGCTAGCGATCGTGGCTGACTCGCTAGGGAAGCCCAGCCAGAGGGTTCTCATCCGGCGGCGCAGATAGGCCCACGAGAACTAGCAGCCCGACTCCTGCCCAGTATGCGACACGGGCCCCACGACCGCAGGATTTTGAACCTCCTCCGATCGCATCTCCGTAACGCCTGGCGATCTCGCCTCTGTTCGCGACGCAATTTCCGGCGCCGGCTGGCGACGATGGTGTGCTCCGGCGAGGCATCCCGGCCGCCTCCAATCCAGCCGGCGAAATTGAACTTGGCCGGCAGAACCTCCCGTCCACCATGGAATCCTCTTGAACCCTGCAAGAAGAAGCTTCCATACCTGCACAACCAGATGGTGTCTCCGTCGATGGCGACCGCCTCTCCCAGAAACGCGACGCTGGCGTTGGAAAACCTGCATCCACCCAGAAATCCTGCACAAGCTCGGCCTTCGTCTTCCTTCTCCTGCCCACCACGGGAGTCCAGTCCGTTGTATCCTCCAGGCACGAGAACCGGGACCCATGTGAGCACTCCGCCGGGGAGGACGACGCCGGTGGAGACGCAGGGGGCGGAACGCCAGCGTTAGCCGCCGGCCACGAGACATCTCACGGGTCGCCATGGCTACCGTTGTGAGATGATGACGGGGACAAAGTATTGTTGTCGTGAGACCAACTCTTTTTTTAAGGAAATTTTCTGATTCCCACATAAACATTTAATGTGCGGACTTAATTGAGATATCTTTACAGTTGAAAGTAACTTCATTTTCTTTGGAATTGATGCACAAGTCCCATGTTTCCTTTTTAGGTCACCTTGGCACAAATGGAATATCAACTTCCTAGGTTGACAAAGCTGTGGACTCACCTTGAGCGGCAGTCAGGAGGCCAAGTCAAGGGTATGGGTGAGAAACAAATTGAAGTTGACAAGCGCATCTTGAGAACACAAGTAATATTCTTGTTCTTACAGTTAGATAATTTATATGTGAACTGCCAAATACGAAACCACTAAGGTTCAAAATACTCCAATCCTTTAAGGACATTTAATTGTTTAATAGAGGAATAATGTTCTTATTCTGTACCTTTTTTTGTGTGCCATGGAATCTGATCTCATCTTTTACTACTTTAGATCTTCTCTATCAAGTAAATTGTATCAGCGTGTGTATACAGTTCAACATATGTAATCAGAACATAGTCAGAGATGCTCCATTTCTTGTTTATTAAGTAGTTCGAGCAATGTAATATGTGTGCGACTTCATCATTTTGTAACCACCTATTGATCAATTACATGTCACTTTTACCATTGTTGTGTAGAAGAAATGATGATTTGCAGCCATTTACTAGTTACGGACGAGTTCCTCGTTTTAATGCCTGAGAAACTTGTATATAATTTTGTTACTTACTTTATTAGTTGCACTTCCTCTTTTTTTTTCTGGAATTGATGATTCTCGAACCTAAGTATCTTCTGTAGATAAGCACTTTGAGGAAAGAATTGGAGTCTGTCCGAAAACATCGAAAGCTTTATCGCAACCGTCGACAGTCGGTGCCTATTCCTGTTGTTTCTCTGGTATAACCATGGAATTCTTGTTGAGTCTAATAGAAGTTCCTTCTTATTATTAGTTATTAATAGATAAAGTTTCCAAAATAATCAGGTGGGATATACAAATGCTGGAAAAAGTACACTCTTGAACCGCTTAAATGGAGCTGATGTGCTCGCTGAGGATAAATTATTTGCCACACTAGACCCAACAACACGGAGGGTTTTGGTATGTTGCTAAGAAACTGACATCTTAATAACCTCAATATGTATGGAAACGTAGATATATGGCACTTTTAAATGTCTGTGCAAGGTACGGCGTCTAATCAGTGACGCACCACTTTGCAGATGAAGAGCGGCACTGAGTTCCTCCTAACAGATACTGTTGGGTTCATTCAGAAGCTACCCACTATGCTGGTATGCTTTCTAGACATCACCTTCGTGAACAAGCTTTATCGTGACCCTCCTCCCCTTGATGATCCTCTGAGCAGCGCCGGCCCTGAGCATGTGCAACCGGTGCACAGGCACAGGGCCCCCGATTGTCAAGGGCCCCACCCCAAGTATGTTTAGGTCGGAGAGCAACGCACACCTCCACTAATCGTTCGGTTTTTTCAAGGCCGTTCGCTGTTCATTTAAGTGTGTCGTTACAAATTACCACATGAATACTCCCTCCCGATTGGGCCATGGGCCATGCATGCGGGATGTGAGCTGGGACTCCATGCATGCGCGCGAGCGGATAGACCGGACAGTTTCGGCAACTAATCTATGCTAATTAATGCTATCAAATCCTAGCTCGTTTATCGGGTAGATTTAAAACAGAAAAACTGCTCACAATTTGCGAAATCCTAGCTCTTTTTTTTAGGGAAAGTACAAGTCCTCTTTAAATCACTCATGTTCGATTATTTATTTTTCTTCATTCGATTTGATAAATTAAGTTGCTTTATGTGTCCAATGCAATTTCAGTTGAAGAAACAAGATGGTTTTGAGTTGGAAAATGACAAGCGCGATCTTCGCTTAAAATGTTTATCCTTAGAACATATCTTAGCTTTCATGAACTGACATGAGTAGTTTGTATTTTGTAATGTATCTGTGAAAAAAAAAGTGAGAATATATTTCTTTGACTCTCACAATAACTTTTCTTGGAAAATTAAATCAAACAGAAAACTAAGTGATTTTACAATTGTATGTGCATCAAGGCCCCGCTCTATTATCTCGCACCAGGGCCCCTCGAATATCAGGGCCGGCTCTGAGCATTAACTATTGGTGCTTGTCCAGGTAGCAGCATTTAGAGCAACACTGGAGAAGATATCAGAATCATCAATTATTGTTCGTCTTGTAGATATCAGGTGTGCAACTGAAATACAAAAGATATTCTCGTCATTATGATTCAATTTAATGCGTCTATTTAGGTATCATAGTGTTTGTGTCATGTGTGTTCCAGCCATCCATTAGCTCAACAACAGATAGGTGCTGTTGACAAAGTACTGAAAGAGCTGGATATAGACTCGGTTCCGAAGTTGGTTGTGTGGAACAAGGTTCGTTGTTAGAAGTGACCTAGTACTGACAACAATTTAATTGCTTTAAGCTAATTTCAAGTGTTAGTAAATGTCAAATTTTAAGCTTCCAGCTTGTGTTTGCTCTCATTTTAACTTCTCCATAAAATGTTATTTTGGTGCACCAAGACATTGTTAATTAAATTAGTAAATACTTAAGATCTGGATACATAGTATTTTGAATTAATTAATATGTTCATGAATTGACCGAAATGTAAGTGTATGACATGCAGATTGACAATACCGATAACCCATTGAGAGTGAAGGAGGAAGCCGAGAAACAAGGGATAATCTGCATATCTGCCATGAATGGTGATGGTTTGGAAGAGTTCTGCAATGCAATCCAAGCAAAGTTGAAAGTATGAGCTGTTCCGGTTCTGGACTTTTGAGGCATGTGGTGTGTCTTTAATTTATCTGAGGTGAATCACGCCTATGTATGTGTCTTCTGCAGGACTCACTGGTGCCATAGAAGCTTATGTTCCGTATGACAAAGGAGATTTGCTAAATGACATACATAAGGTTGGAATGGTTGAGAAAACGGTGAGTGTCCTGTTTCGTCATTGAAAGCAAAGCATCAACTTATTTTTTTAAATACGGAGGTCAATCCAATTCTACTTGATCATTGCGTAATTCAAAGTTTCCCTGACTTATTTATAATTATGGGGAAGTATAGATACTTGGGTTGCTATCTAAACCCAACATGTAAATTTCATAAACTCTAAAGAAAGGATGATGCAAACTTTGAGATTTTAATTACCTGGCGCAATCAATCTTATCTGCAGGAGTACATGGAAAATGGCACGTTGATAAAAGCACATGTGCCTCTACCTCTTGCGAGGCTTCTCACGCCGTTGCGGCAGCAGGTGGCTGCTCCTCTATGATCATCCCTTTTCCAGCTTGAGTCCATCGGCCGTCATATAGTTTTTGTTGGCGGCGATGTACAAAGTTTAGTAAGTAAAGAGAGATCATCTTTGTTTCCCGTTTTTCCTTTGTAGGGCAGCAAGTACACAGTTAGTTTTCGTTGACAATTAAAAAAAAATACACAGTTGGTTGTACATGAGTTATTTTTTTTTTGCGCAAAGTTGTACATGAGTTAGACCAGTGTACGACATCAACCAGTTTGATTTTCTTTGTAAACATTTTTCTGGAACGGTTTCTTGTTTCCTTCACCAGAGACTAATGTTCGAGTGGTGTGTGCATGTTGTTGAACATAAGTTATTTAGGACAGTAAAACCGAGCCTAAAGCGAGCCTTCTCAGCTATTCACGTTTTTACCTGTCCGTTTTCATGATTTGGGTGTTTCTGGTTGCTGGATCTTTGTGTAAAGCGATTTGTCCTGCATGTGTTAAATACCGGGCCTACGGTCCAATGGGCAGCTACTTCACAGGCCGAAACGAGGCCCTTTGGTTAACTGGGCCATAGGCCAGCCCATTCCTGGTGATCATTTGTTTTGTCTCGTTCCACCCCTTGACCTCTCGTGTCTCGTCCCTCTCGTTCGATTCCCATCCCCATCTCTCCTCCTCTTTCACCCGCGACACAGGCGGCGCCGCCACCATACTCGTGGCGCAGTCAGAGGAGGAACGGATCCAGCCGAGACGCCACGAGGGGATCTAGTGGACGCGCTCGAGCCGAGGCACCATGAGGGCATCCAGCGTGAGGGGATAGTCGAGCGGAACCATCCCTCCCGAGTAGTTCTGCCGACCTCTCGTCTTTGGCGACCTTCATCTTGGGCAGATCCTAGGTCCGCCGCCGCCACTGGCTTGCAGGTACTCCACCCTGACGAATCGATCCAGACGCCCCGCCTCTCCCTGATCCCTTTTCGCCGCATCCTTTTATCTTTTTGTTTGGTTTCCAAGTTCTTGTCACACTTAGATCAAACGTTTATTTTGTGTCCCAAAGATGAGTGTATCCCATGACTGATGATGGCGATGCAGTGGAGGAGGAGGCGCATTGATACCACTCTGTATCAAATAAGGAGGACACCGCTGTTAGTAAGGCTGCTGAGTGAAGAAACTACGATGGACCAACGGCAGGGCTATTCACTTGAATAATATAGTTCAGTTCATCGTTGGTTGCTGCTGTACCAACTCCGCTGAAGCTACCATATATCCTTAAATTTCTTTCTATATTCTCAGCCCGTTGAATACACCATAAAATCCGCAATAATTCGTTTGGAACTAAGTATTTTACACTCATGCAGTTCATCTCTAATCCCCTAGCCAAACGTTGACGTCGACCTTCATAACTCTTATCAACCAAGATTTCATGCCGAGTACATTGCATATTTGGCTGTATTAATCTTAAGTTCTTCATGTGATTTATTATTTCAGCAGAAAAAGGACCTGATTCTCATATGGGGCAGTCATGGACTACTGATAGACCAGACAATTGATAATAGCTTTCATGCATGGTATGTTCCTGTTTTCCGTATTTACATACTAATCTTTCTCAAGACAGGCCCGAGTCCATAGAGAAAGTAGATTCCGATCTTCTCAATTTTCCTGCAGATTTATCATTATGATTCAGTATTCAACCCATGTAGATTTGTCATATTCTGAGTTATAGAAACCTTTTTCATACTTTTGGTATATGCCTAGTTAATCGAGAGAGAGATGAGGAGCATGAAAATCAAGGCCCCAAATGAGGACACCTCCATGGTACGCATGTTGATACTGTTTTAATGCATTTATTTACAGTGTTCAGTCTTAAGCATTGTTGGACACATGGTAGAGAAGAGGAGTGACTAAATAAACCTCCATGGTATGCATGTTGATACTGTTTTAATACATTTATTCACAGTGTTCAATCTTAAGTATTGTTGCACACATGGTAGAGAAGTGGAGTGACTAAATAAACCTCCATGGTATGCAAAGAAGAATAGGGTGGCTGATTGTGCCCCAACAAAGCATTAGCTTAGTGAGACGAGTCTTAGGTCTTACTTCTGTACATTATATATGTGATGTTGGAATTTAGAAGGGAATTTCTTTTGGGTTGAAACATGCTTAGAAAATTGTTTAATATGTGAGAGAGAAAAGTGTAGTACTTCGTATATTTTTGTTTTATCTGTTGCATCGTCGTTTGCCAGTAAAATACACATGCGTTATGGTACATTTACGTTAATAGACTCTCATTTTATAAATCTAACCAACTCCTAGCCAAACATTGATGTTGACCTGCACAGCTCTATCAACCTAGATATCTTGCCAGTACAATGCATATTTGGCTGTACTAATCCATAGTTCTTCCATGTAATTTATTACTTCATCAGAAAAGGACCTGATTCTCATATGGGGCAGTCATGGACTGCTGATAGTGCAGACATTTGATAATAGATTTCATGCATGGTATGTTCCCGTTTTTCGTATTTACATACTAATCTTTTTTACCAGGTCCACCCTGTGCTAGTGGAACAAAATCTTAGTTATGAACCAGGGCTCACCAATGAAACAATCTAAGTCGTGTGCATGGCTGAACTTAGCGATGGAAGATAGTGAATTGCACAACCAGAACATTTAATGTAAAAAGCGATTCCATATGGCTTTAAGTAACCTTTGTAATATATATGAATGGTTAGTTCTGTTTACAAAAATTTCTAAGAAGCAACTGCAGAGTCGCAAAAATATGTGATATTGGAAGTTTGAGAATGATAGGCACATCATGAATCTAACACATTAAAAGGGGAAGCAACCATAAGAGTAATTTAAATTGTTCTAGATGAGCCAAAAAGATGTTGCATAACAAACTTGACTCTTTCGGAACATAAAAAAATTAATATTGAGCTTATCACTTAACACCATTTCAAGAGGAAATTGCAGTTTTTACCCAAGTTAGTGCCAAAAAAATAATTAATATGATAGTGGATGACTTACAATCATCCTTATTTTGAATGGGAGCTTCGACTACGTTTTCTGTACTATAGATTGAAAACAGATTTATTTCTGTAATATGATAGTGGAGAGTAATGAATGTTAGTTAACCTGGTTAGACAACTGATTCTGGAATTTATCTAGATGTGGTTTCCCCTATGAATTAAATGCATAATTGTAGGATCCAAAGTATGTCTAGAAGGGAGGGGGGGGGGGGTGATTAGACTACTTGATCACATAAAAATTCTAGCCTTTTCCCAATTTTAGATGTTGGCAAGTTTTAGCAATTATATCAAGTCAAGCACACCCTACACATGCAAGTCTAAGAATATAACAACGAAAAGTAAAGACATGCACATATAAGTAGAGGGAAGGGATAGGAGGATCAAACGCAATTGTAGACACGGAGATTTTTCCCATGGTTCCGATAGGTGGTGCTATCGTACGTCCACGTTGATGGAGACTTCAACCCACAGACACTACTGGAATTCAGTTATTTGCCGTCTGCCATCTCTTTGCCGTCGGCTGGCAGATGGCAAAGACGGTCTTTGTCATCCGCCGCCATAAAGCAGACGGCAAAGAGTTGGCAGATGGCACAAAGGATCTTTGCCATCGGTCAGCTCTTTGCCGTCAGCTCGCAGACGGCAAAGAGCCGCACAGCAGACGGCAAAGCTGGGCCCCACCTGACAGCTGGGCCCCACCTGACAACTGGGCCCCACCGGCCCCGTCGCGCCGCCGCCCCACCGCCCCCGTCGCGCCGCCGCCCCACTGTCCCCGTCGCGCCGCCGCCCACCGCCCCCATCGCGCCGCCGCCCCACCGCCCTCGTCGCGGCCGTCCTCCCCGCCGCCCCCCGCCCCCAACGCCCCATTGCCCTCGTCGCGCCCACTGCCGCCCCACCGCCCCCCTCGCGCCCGTCCTCCCTGCCGCCCCGGCGCCCCGCCGCCCCCAACGCCCCGCCGCCCCGTCGTTCCCGCCACCAGCCGCCTCGTCGCCCCCAACGCCCTGCCGCCCCGTCGTCCCCGCCACCAGCCGCCCCGGCGCCCCGCCGCCCACGACGCCCCAGCCGCCCCCGCCGGTGAGTCCCTGCCCTCCCCGCCGGCCGCCCCTATTTTTATTTTGTTTTTCCTGTTTTTTTATTTCTGTTAAATTAGTCAGGTTAGTTTTTTAGTTTATTAGGTTAGTTAGGTTAGTTAGTTAGCTTGGTTTATTAGGTTAGTTAGTTAGGTTAGAAGAGAAAAAAGAAGAAAAGAAGAATAAGTAGAAGAAGAGGATAAAGAAAAATAGGAAGAAGAAGAAGTAGAAGAAGAAAAGGAAAAATAGAAGAGGAGGAGAAAGAAGAATAAAAAGAGGAGAAGAGGAGAAGAAGAAGAGGAAAAATAGAAGAGGAGGAGAAAGAAGAAGAAAAAGAGGAGAAGAAGAAGAGGAGAAGAAAAGAAGAAGAAGAGGAAGAAGAAGAAGAAAAAGAGGAGAAGAAGAAGAGGAGAAGAAAAGAAGAAGAATAAGAAGAAATAGAGGAGAAAAATAAGAAAATAGAAGTGCAAAAGTAGTTACATATAGAGAGATTTTTCTATCGGGATTGAATATTTGTGTTGATCGGGTGGATTTCAATGTGCAGTTGTTTCGTCGCTGCGAGGGTCTGCTGTTCGACGACCTCCCCGTGCGTTTGACGAGCTCCCCGACGCGTTCGTGGGTGAGCACAAATGACATCTCCTCCCCCCTTAATTTGCTCTGTTTCGGTCTTCGTGCCGATGAAACTTGCTAGCTATAGGTGTCTTCAATCATCAGTATGCGTGACGAGTATGCGTCTCCCGTTCGAAAGGGCGGCATCTATAAATATGCATGTCTTTGCATATTTATAACCGCCATCCTTTCGAATTGTCCAACGTTATCCATGGACAGCCCGAGTATGTGTAGATTGGGTTCGTTTTCCCTTATGCTCTGCTCCGGATCCGATGCGGAATTTCGTCAGTGCCCCCTGTTGTTCTCCGGGTACACATCCTCTCTGCTTATTGCCGAGACGTGTATCAGGAGAACAGCGGGGAGGTGCTGCCGAAATTCTGCGTCGGATCCGGAGCAGAGCATGGAAAAACGAACCCAATCTACACATACTCGGGTGGGATTAGGACCTATCTTTACCTATTAGCGTGTAGGTTGCATGGACGTAATAAAACTGACAAACTTGATTAACTGATGAATATAGATGATGAATTATATATATTTCTCGTGTGTTTAGTAGGTAGGCAAGATGAGTGATCGTGCGTGGATGTACACCGGTCACCCTAGTCAGAAAGACATGACCATTGAATGGTTAACAAAAACCAAGGGGTTTCTGAGCGTCGCATTTGCAAATGGCCAGGAAATAACCTGGTGCCCCTGTGTCCGGTGCGACAACCATAAAAAGTGGACACGGGATGAAATGGGTAAACACTTGCAGAAGTAGGGTTTTACGCCTGATTATACGGTGTGGAGATTTCATGATGAGTCTGCCCAACGTGCCAGAGCTGAGGTGGTTCGTCGTCGCACCGACGAGCATGGTACCGGGATCGAAGACATGGTGCAAGACTTTGATGATGCTCGGCATTCGGACGATGAGATGGAGGAATCTGCAAAGGCCTTCTATGAAATGTTGGAGTCTTCAAAACGTCCTCTGCACGAGGCACACTGAGCTTTGTCAGCTGGATGCCATCGCGCAAGTAATGGCTCTGAAGGCTCAGTTCAACTTGGGCAGAGAATGCTACGACGCGATGATGACGATATTTGGACGCTTTCTACCCAAAGGCCATGTATTGCCTGCAAACCTATACCAGTCGGACAAAATCCTACGCGTGCTTAAGATGCCCTATGAGAAGATAGATGCCTGTGAGAATGGATGTGCCTTATTTAGGCTTGAGTATGCGGGCTTGAACTATTGTCCCATTTGCAAGTCTTCCAGGTATGTTGTGGTAGACAACGGTATGGGTGAGAAGAGTCAGACCAAAATCCCAATTAATGTTCTTCGGTATATGCCAATCATACCAAGACTTCAACGTCTTTTCATGGTCGAAGAGACAGCCAGACAGATGACGTGGCACAAATTAGGCAAAAGAACCAAACTAGATGCAGAAGGGAATCCGATGTTGGGACACACTTCAGACGCTTTTGCGTGGAAGCACTTCGATGCATTACATAAGGATAAAGCGGCAGATCCAAGGCATCCTCGAGTCGCCATCAGCACGGATGGGTTCAATGTGTTTGGTATGACGGCAACCCAATACAGTTGTTGGCCTGTATTTGTCATTCCACTCAATCTTCCCCCCGGAGAGATTATGAAAAGAAAGAACATTTTCTTGACGTTGATAATTTCAGGGTCCAACTATCCGGGGAAGAATATGAATGTGTACATGCAGCCGCTTAAGGATGAATTGCAAGAAGCTTGGGATAATGGGATCAAGACATATGACGCCGCTCTACTTCACCCCAGAACATTGAAGTAGACAGCGACAGTGAATCCGACTTCACCCCTGAGCCGGAACAAGAAGAGACAGAAGAAGAAGAGGTTACTGCTGCGGATGACCTCTCAATGCTTGACCGATTACATAAAGGAGGCCTTCCACATGTTGTTCCCGATAGTGATGATGATGATGCATTTATTGATGATAGTGATGATGACGATGCATTTATTGATTCCGGAGCATATATAGACGATGAAGATTATTATTAGTTCATGTCAGGTATTATTCAATTTTTATTATATACATGATGATGATACACTCAAATAATATATATACATATTATTATTCATGTCGGTATTCAATTTTTTTATGTTGTACTAACTTCGTTTACTCTTTGTCATGGAAGGTGTTGAAAGATGGTGGGCGCGGGTCGAGAGCGATCCGAGGCTCCTTCGTCGGCCCGTGGTGGGAGGGGTACTTCCATTCCACCACAAACTCTCCGGAAAGCGTTGTACGACAGTATTGGGACACCCGAGGGCGCTTCTTCACCGGCGAAGTTGCCGTCCGGGAGAGGAGGTCGGGGGAGAGGTAGGAAGGCTCCTAAAGTTACACGTGGTGGCCGCGGGAGAGGTAGGAAGCCTGCTACGCCTTCCTCGCCGCCACCCCCAGCTGATTCACCCGAGCATAGGACTGCTACGGTGGACCCGTCTGAGGTGGAGGCTACAAGGACTCCTGTCCACGAGCCTCGGGTCGACGATCCTTCTGTCTCAGATGCGGCCACCCGCGAGACTCCTGCGCCAGACGCTTCGTCCCGCGAGACTCCTGTGCCAGACGCTTCGTCCTACGAGACTCCACACGCTTCGACCGGATGGGATACCTGGCCGGATCTGCATCAGCCGGAGCCGAGTGGCCATGCTGATGGTGGCGGGGATCAGCTTTCTGATAGCGGGGACGAGGTGGCTGAGGGGGCCACTGTCTACCAGCGTGGGTGTACACGGCTCCCGCCCGTGCCGGCGACCCGCGAGCAGAGGTGGCCGATTAGGCCTGAGTCGCTGAAGTAAGTGCATTTACTCTTTTTAAACCTTTTGCCTTCATGTTTCTTCACATATCTAATGCGTTGGCTTTGTCATACTGCAGGGGTTGGATTCACGCCAAGGATATCCGCAGGCCCAATTCCATCCTTGGTGTGCTTTTACGGTATAACTTCCTGGGGTTTGTCACGTTGCCCGGCGAGGGTCAGCTTCGAGAGTTAGGAGTGAAATGGGAGCACTACTTGGCTGCCCCGGCCCCGCCGGAGGAGATGATCGACGATGTGTTGTGCCACACGAGGGCCGACATGGTGATCAGAAAGTTCTGGGTAATTTCTCCTTTACACAATTAAAAATCAATAATAGCTATTTATTGTACTAATCAGTATTGTCTCGTTTGATTGCAGACTTTCTACAGGTGTGAGGAGGGATACGAGGAGGCCGCGGCAAAGCTTATTGATTACGAGTGCAGGCGCTTCTATTGGAGATGGACTTATACGGTCTTCGCGCACTCTTCGACAGATCAAGGCGCGCCAAACGAGCTCGTCCTGAGATGACGCCTCGTTCACGACCAGTCCAGCTCGCCATCGAGGTTAGTCATACGGACTCAGATAGCTTTCCTTCATTACATTGTGTGTGCGAACAAAGATGATTACAATGCTAACGAGGAGTTGTGTTGCAGGCTGCTCTGCAGAAAGAGAGAGAGGCAACCCAGGCGCTTCTGGCGGAACAGGCTCGGCAGGCGGCGGATGAGAAGAGAGATTTGGAGGAGAGGACGGCTAGGTTGTTGGAGGAGGAGAGGGCATGGAACGATGCGTCTAACCGGGCCATGTACGAGCTCATCGTGGTAAGTTTCTTCTTCATATTAGCCAATCATGCACTACATGTTCTTTTCATTAATAACCAATATGATTGACTTGTCAAAACCAAATGTGCAGACTTTGTGCGAGAAGACCGGCCAGACCCCTCCGTCGATGCCAGTCATTAGCACGACTGGAACGGTGAGTTTCATTTCAATGTTCATTAGTTACTAGTCTTAACGTTTCAGCGTCATCATGCTAACAGAAATGATCTTTGGTGCAGCATAACTCCCGAGCCGCATCGCACGATCCTTCTCCAGGGCCAAGTAGTGCTCCAGCTGACACCGGGCCGAGCAACCCCGGTGCTTCACCTCCGTGATGACGAGGACGGTAAGCCGTAATATGCCACTTACTTGGCTTATTTTCTCAAACAAAGACAAACTTAGCACTTAGACAAACTTAGCACTTAGACAAACTTAGCACTTAGAAAAATGTCATATTTTACCTATGTTAGCTTTGTTTCCTCTAAAAAGACATAGTAAGCTTATTTACTTCCAAAATGACATATTGTACCTAAGTTAGCTATAAAATGACCTATACTTAGCATTGTTTCCTCCACAATGACATAATAAGCTTAGTTAACTCAAAAATGGCATAATAGACTTGGTAACCTCATAGATGCCATAGACTTAGCTTATTTTCTAGCAAAATGACACAATAAGCTTAGTTAGGTCAAAAATGTGATAATTACCTAGGTTAGTTATAAAATGACACAAATAAGCAATAAGATGAAGAAAAACAAGAGGAGAAATAGAGACAAGAAAAATGCTTCTTCATCATCTACGTCTTCTAAATCTTCTTCTACTTCTAGATCTTCTTCTACTTCTTCCAGTATTCTTATTCTAACTTTCTTATTTCCAATTGTGCAGATTTGATTGAGTTCACGGCAGCTTGCTTTGATGTAGTGCTAGTGTTTAATTTCTGTTTTCATTTTGTATCGATGAACTTACGCGAAACTTTCTACCTATGTATGTATGGATGAAACTAATGTAATATGGTGAACAATGTGACATTTGATACTTTTAATTTGGTATAATTGTTGGTTGATCATATCCATATGGCAGGGATATTGTTTCTGTGAAATATATATATACATATCATATATTTGCCTGTGGAAATTGTTGAATATATGAAAAACAAGCAAAAAAGAGGTAATATAGGCGCTTTGCCGTCTGCCCCGGACGGCAAAGACAGCTATGCCGACGGCCGCAGTCGGCACAGGGGACATGTGGCAGCCACCTGTTAACTCTGGAGCGCCAGCCTCGGCCATTTGGCTTCTTTGCCGACGGCCGCCGTCGGCATAGGCGGGGCGGACGGCAAAGGGCTGTCTTCTTTGCCGACGGCCGTCGTCGGCATATCGGGGGCGGACGGCAAAGATTTTGGGAGTGGGCAGACGGCAAAGGCCTTTGTGGTTCTTTGCCGACGGCCGCCGTCGGCATATCGGGGGCGGACGGCAAATTTTTTGGGAGTGGGCAGACGGCAAAGGCCTTTGTGGGGCCGTCTGGGGCAGACGGCAAAGGCCTTCGGGGGGCAGACGGCAAAGATTTTGGTCGGGCCATTAGCCACCTAACGGTGCTAACAGCAGTACTACGCCGTCCGGGCTATTTGCCGTCTGCAGGCTGACGGCAAAGAATCTTTGCCGTCCGCTGTGCCAAGGCAGACGGCAAAGGACCTCTTTGCCGGACTTTATTCATCCCAAAATTTTGCCGTCTGCTGGCGGACGGCAAAGACCTTTGCCGTCCGTGGTTGTGCCTTTGCCGTCTGCCATGGCGGACGGCAAAGTCTCTAATTCCTGTAGTGGGAAGGTAACAGTCGCGAGAGTCCACGGAGGGCTCCACCCATAAGGATCCACAAAGTAGCAACCTCATCTATTCCATCACGGCTTACGTCCACAAAGGACTAGCCTCACTCGGGGTAGATCTTCATGAAGTAGGCGATCTCCTTGCCCTTACAAACTTCTTGATTCAAGTCCACACACGAAGACAGAGGCTCCCAAGCGACACCTAATCAATCTAGGGGACACCACTCTCCAAAAGGTAATAAATGTGGTAAGAATGATGAACTCCTTGCTCTTGTGCTTCAAAAGATAGTCTCCTCAACACACAATCATTCTCTCACAGATTTGGCTTGGTAGAAGAGGTTGATTGGGTGGAAAGCAACTTGGGGAGGCTAGAAATCAAGATTCATATGGTTGGAGTGGAATCTCAACATACGAGTAGGTGGTTCTCTCTCAGAAAATGGATGTGGCAAGTGTAGGTTTGTTCTGAGTGCTTCCTCTACGAGTGAGAGGCAGGTGGAGGGGTATATATATGCATCTCAAAAAATCCAACCGTTACAACATTATTGCCCAACTCAGTGAAACCGAAGCAAAAACTCGGTTGCACCGACTAGTGCAAAATGTGGCAACTTTTGGTGTTTCGGTGAGACCGATAAATAAATCTCGATGGGTCTGATTTGGCTGACCTAAGCAGTTACCAAAACTCGGTGAGACCGATTCCTAAAACTCGGAAATTACGATTCTTAGAAATAGGTTAACCGAAAGTTGGTCATTGATTTCGTTGTCACCAAAATCAAACTTGGTGTCACCGAGACCATAGGGTTTGGCTTAGGATCTGTCTAGGGTGAAACTCGGTGGGGCCGAAATGAAAATATTGGTGGCACCGAATTTGAGTGGTAGGGTTTAGACAAAGTATTTTGTGGGAGAATTTCATGGGTGTTTTTGGTGTCTAACTCTAAGCACTTGAGCAAACAGATCATTATGGATACCTCATCCCCTTTTAATAGTACTAGATGACCCGTTGCGCCCATGGCGCAAAAAGCGAGAGTGAGCCGACTATTCAAACCATGCATATGAGAATGATTCAGGACTAACTTCAGTCAAGAACAACGCGCGTTTGCATGTGCAGCAGCATAGCATCCAGAAGCACCTTTGTTGAGATTCTAATAAGCATATAAAAGGAATGAATAGCAGGTGTAGTCAACTAAAATAAAGTTTTAAAAAAGGTAACATAATAAAATTAGGAAAAGCTAAAAAATGGCATAAAGCTATTTATAGAACAACACTTTTCACCAAGACTATTTTTTAAAATCTGTTCATAACATAAATTGCATGGTTCAGTGACAAATGTTGAGCGACTTTCTTTGTAACCTTATTCATCAATAGATTTACAGATCTTAGTGAAAAGTGATAGATATAAGGGGCTATAAGAAAATTTGGACAATAAGGCACATCCATTTGGACATCAACGTGGAACATAATAGTGTGAAAAGTAACAAAGCAAGGACAAATTCTTCTAATCTTATCAGGTTGGAAGAACTATCATAAATAAATGTATTTCATTACATCAGAACCTTTCCCTGGATGTGTCTTCATCATAAAAACATGTGAAATAATAAGATCCATGCATACTGCATATATACTTAAAATTCCGCAGTTATATTATATAAGTAGAAGCATCTGAAATTTTCCAAGATATTCCGAAACATTTAGATCATGGTAATCCCGAGAAGCTTAATAAGGAGTAAACGAGAAAGATATAACAGCCAATTTTGTTTGTTTTTATTTTCTTTCAACCCCTCCCTTTACCAATGACCAGTGTGTCTCCTGGGTCAGGGGATGTTTGGTTTGAAGCCTGACAAGACTTGCCTGACCTGACAACCTCCCCGAGTTGTGCGTGAACCCTGTTTGGTTGGTAGCCTGAAGGTCTGCACATGTCCCTGGCTTGGAGCTCACATGCAGTCGATTACAACCTCACAGTGCATTTGTCCCAGGTGCGCAGCTGCCTGCAGGCAAAATTCCATCTTTTTCAATGCTTATCAGGCAACAACTTTCGCTAGGCACGAAGCTCAGGGCACAAACCAAACAGTCCCTCGGTTCAGCATCTCCATCTCGCAGGCACACGCCACACGTGCCAGCAAACCTCTGCCCATTCACCTTTTCTCCTACTCCACCCCACTTCATCCCTCCTCACTTCATTTCCTCTTCTCTTGGATCCCCTTTCTCGTCCAGCTCGTTGGGTGCACCGGTCGGCGTTGCAATGCCAGCCGTAGGAATTGGCGGGATACGCTAGCCCTCGGTCCGGATCGACGTCCACGCCCCCGGCTCCGACATGCAAGCCTGCTGGACGTCGCCGTGAAACACCTCATTTTTCTGGTGCATTCTTGCTCCTAGGTAGTTCCCCTAGCTCCATTGTTGCTCCTGCTGTTCCTTTTTAATGGTGATTTTGGGCCCCGGCATCCAGGAGCCACTTGGACCAAGGCCGCCTTCCTCAGTTCTGTAGGCCGCCGTGACGCTGCCGCGGTCATGCTTGTCACCGAATAGCTCCAGGGGACCATGATGGGCTACGTGTTGTCCGCGTCTCCTCTGGACCACGGATTCGAAGCCGCGGGTCCCTCCTACTTCTTCCTCCATGTTGACTGCCATTGTCGATGTTCGGAGCTCGTTGCTCAGCTTCGCACGACCTCGCCACTAACAGCAGGGTGAGAAATTGCCTTTGCATGTTGTTTGCTGCTTGATGCCGCTGGGTGCGTGGCTGCTGTCGCTGCTTTGCTGCATGATGCTGGCTGCTTGTTGCTTGCTGTTGATGCTTGATGTTGTTAGCCGTGACCTGCCTGTAGATGAGAGAAAGAGAGACTAATTTGCTATGAAGAAAGATGGCCATATTCAGAACTTTTTAGTTTACTTGCTCGTCACGCTGTCAGACTAAGGCTAGACTTCCCTTGGTAAAAAGTTTTCACTCTAACATTTGATTTATTAGAAAAATCACAGAAAAATGCTCAACCTGCTGAACTTGTAAAATCCATAAGAAAATCATTCCAGTTCTGTTTGTAGTACTGATATGGAGTTGGATGTTTTAGCATCTCTAGCAACATACATATATAAGCTTAGTCAGTATTATTGCTTAGAACTAAAAGATGATGTACTTTAACAAAATGCCTTTAAATCTTTAAATTCAGAGCTTGCATTCTAGGACTCTAAGAAAATGTTATTGCCAATTTCAGTAGCTTCATTTTTAACGTTCTGCATGAGCATACAATTCATGCACTGTACACATCTTGGAAATTCATTGAATATTGATTTGCCGCCGTTTCGTTCTTTTCCGGTGTTTCTTCATCGTTTCAATAGAGTCTGGCAATGAGGGGTAGTACGGGTTCAATCTGCAGCTTCATCAGGACGTTGACCAACAAGGCAATCATCTGCTTGTTGACCCTATTTTATGTTTTAATTATGTTGGAGGATTATACTATCTTGTTGTTGTTCGTCTTTTACTATGTTGTACCTTTCGTTGCAATATCCATGTTTAGCTTTGTTTGACATGGCTAGGAGTTTCTTGCTGTTCATGATCAGCGCATCATGACCAAAGTTTTAAATAGCGGGCTATAGCTGCGCCATAGCCCATCTATAGCGTTTTCTGAGCCTCCCGCTACAGCTATGCAATTTTGAGGCTGGCTAGGAAAAGCGGCTAATATTGCCGCTAACTCCGCTTAGCGCTAAATGTTGAGAACTGATTTAGCGGTAGCGTCTTTTTACCACTGTAACGGGCTAAAATTTCAGCCCATTACCAAATCGAGCAGCCATGTTTTCTTTTACCCTAGCCATCCCAAAAACGTCGACACACCCACACTCCCCGTTCCCCTTTTCCTCCGCCAAAAAATGGCGTCTGGCAGCGGCGGCGGCGACCACGCAGGGACGATGACACATCGCCGACGCCCCCTTCTCCCAGCAACGCCCCCTCTTTTGGAGTCGCTCCTCCAGGCCACCCCTTCTCCCGAGCTGATCGCTAGTCGCGGTCGAGGTCGTTGCCGCGAGCTTCGCCAAGAGGCAACGACGCGTCGGATTGTGAGGGAGACGCGAGCTTCGCCAAGCAGCGGAAGGACTGAGCTCCCGCATCCTCCGTAGACCAGCACACCATGAGCCAGCATACTGCATTGCCTGGCAAGTGACTATGTTCCCCTCTGTTTTCTTTTCTGATGAATGAGCCCATGATGGAGTACCGTTTATTCCACATGTACATTGTCAACAATATATCGAGGATACAAATTTTTGCTGTTGCAATGTTATTTTATTCTACATTCTCAATGCTGATCATGTCTTCTCTTTTCTAGCACATGCTTCTTGTCCATGTTATTTGCAATATCATAGTTTAATGTTCTTGATACAAATCATGAATTGTAGCAATTGTCTTACACTACACCTGCTTGCTAGCTTAATTTATGACAGGTATATGTGATATTGTGTGGGGACCCCGACTCATAAGTCGTCATCTTTGAATGCACGTGCACAGTGATCCCAGAGATCAATGCTCACTGAACACACAGAAGCTGAATAACAAGAGTCTTACATCCATACCTAACGTCTTACATAAATAATGACCAAGAGTCTTACATTGATAGGGCCATGAAGGCCAAATAACAAACTTTAACTCACAGCGGAAATCGTGAAAGATAGCGTAGGCCCATGTCATATGCCTTAACCCTACAAGCATTCTGACTGGGAAGCGTCCTAATTCGCATGTTCGTCACCAACGAATTCTTCACCATATTTCTGCTCTTCCATGCCTGGCCAATTAAATAACCAGTGGCAAGCCAATGAGTACTTTGAATGTACTCGCAAGCAACCCATGTTTTCGAACAAGGTATAACAATACAATGCATGATACAACACTAAGTAGGTAATTTTGCAGAAAGCTAATTTTGTGCGATGATATGCCCTATCAACATGTAAAAGCATACATCATGAGGTTCCGAGTAACCATACGAACATGTTACAGATATCAATATGAATAGAAGTTGAACATCTAATGTTCGATCATCACGTCAAGTTATCCTGACTCAACTCAAGTTTTCTCTTCCCACACACACGCCAAGTTTGTGAATACATCCACACATAGTTTAAGCAGCACCACCCAACTGTCCTTGACCGTGGAGACGGCTATTCAAATAGTTTTACACTCTGCAGAGGTTGCACATTTTACCCACAAGACTCGGGGAACTTCCGTGTCAAGCCACGACTCGCGGTATATCACATACCCGAGGTAATCACCCGAACAATGCCTTTCTCCTGACAATACTAAACAAAGAGTCCACTCGTTGGCCCACGTCTTCATGATGTACATCACATGAGACTCGCTCAACATTGTACCATCCATGAAGGGACACAACGGTGTGCCCGGTGTCTGTAAAAATAGTACATGGTCGCCCTACTTGGCATGACCCCGTATCGAGAGGGTGACTCTGGCCCTCTCGTCACTAGTAATGCGGGCTCTCTGCTAGCAACGGCCAAGGTAATCAACAAAGCCCCGTCCCATAAGGGGTATCGTGGTTGTACATGCAAGGTTCGGACGGTCGACAAATCTTAAATCTAATCCTTTTTCGAAAACACACACACCACTTGTTCTGGTACAACACTTCCTTCTCAAGTGGTTACCTAGCTCATCTTCTCCCTCGGGCATTAGTGGCACCCGACGGGGTTTTCGGAAAGTCCTTGAAAACACTTTTGTTTCCATTGCCATGCATATTCCCGTCCCATTTTGCGTAGCAACTACTTAGCAACCTATCTACTTCCCACCCACACAACTCTAATCAGGTGGTAGAATCATGTCATGCAAGTATGAACGAGGAAAGTAACGGAGGCAACCCATAAAGTTGGTCACCATAATCACCATGATTCCGATGCATCAATATGAAGTGTTATATGACATGCATAAAAAGGTTCTTAGACATGGTCAAAGGGCAGCTTGCCTGGCTCAACAAGGTCGTCGGGGTCTTCAAATGCCTCTGGTCCAGCTCCTTCGTCAACTTCGTAATCTAACGTCGCAAGTAACGGGCACACAATAAGACAATAGCATAAAACAGGAAAATAAAAGCACCCAGAAAAATGTCAAACCATTTTTTGTAAAATACTAGGGTGAAAAATACCAAAATTACTAGTTTCTGGCTTTGAAGTGTAAAAACTGGTGACAAGTATTTTAACAGAGACTATTAATATTCAAAACAGGGTTTTAAATAAGAACAGTGTATAAAACCTTTTCTATTTTTTTTACAAGTGGCATAATCAAATAGTTTGTAATATTACAAGATTTTACAAATTTGAATCACTGGATTTGGACTTTTATTTTAGTTAGGGGATTTTTTTGCAAATAATGCCTGAAAAGAAAAAGAAAAAAGGGGCACCGAGTCCCGGGCCAGAACTGGCCGGAGCTGGGCCGGCTTGATGCCGTGCCAGCCCAGGCAAACCGGTGCGCGCGTGCCCATGTTCAAACCTGACGGCTGGGGCCCGAGGGCCAGCGATAGAGAGAGGAGGGAGAGGGAGGTGAGGATGACAGGCAGGGCCCGCCTGCCATCTCCAACCTCTTGACAGGGAGGCCGACGAGCTCACCGGCAAGGTTTCTCGCAACAACGAGAGGAGCTAAGGGCAGGAACGGAGTCAGCGTCGAGCCGCCATTCCTGTGGAGGTGGAGATGGTCACCGGGGTGGCCCGAGTCGCCGGCGACGAGGAGGCCGTGGCGGAGAGCTATGGGAGGACGTCGCCGTCGATGTTTCTTAGCTGAAAAAGCACAGGAGAGGGAGGGAAAATGGTCAGGGGGCTCATGCGGTTCTAGATCGAGTGAGAACAAGGGCGGAGGAGGCTCACACTGGTCGGACGACGGTGGACCCGACGCGGCGGAGCTCTGTCGATCCCGAGCGCTGAGGCACGGGGAGCTGGGTAGGGGGGTTCTGGCGTTCGATTAGGAGGGAGAGAGGGTCAACAGAGGGGAGAGAGGGGCTCGAGGGTGGCCTTAAATAGGTGGCCCGCGGTCCACCGAGAGCTCGTGCACCGGCGAGGTCGTGGCGACCGCCAGAGGGCATGGGAGCTCAGGGGCTTGTCTGGGGCGTTCCTGGGAGTGATATACGACCAGAGGGAGATAAGAGAGAGAGAGAGAGAGAGAGAGAGAGAGAGAGAGAGAGAGAGAGAGAGAGAGAGAGAGAGAGAGGGGGAGCACGCGCGTGCGAGGCCAGCGATTGGCCGAGAGGGGCGGCAATGGCGCGTGTGGGAGTAGCCGTTAGAGAGAGAGGGAGGAAGGGGCCAGCAGTCCAGCGTGTTACGGACGCCAAGGTGCCTCGACTGGCGCGAGGGGAAGGCCCGAGGTGGCCAGTGCATGGGAAGGGCGCGAGGTCAAACCTCTGCCTGTCCTGTAGCACGCTCCAGAGCGCGTCTTTGGCCGGCATGGCAGAACTTTTGCGCGCTCTGGCGTGCCCACTTGCGTCTGGGAGTTGCCGAGGGAAGTAAACAACTGGAAAGTGGCTTTGGATGCTCTGGAATGGCCGTGAGTGAGGGAGAGCAGAGAGAGAAGGGAGAAATGGGGCTGCCCAGAGAGGGAAATGGGGGTTTTACCCCATGCAATCATGCTCCTGGGTACCAGAAATTTTACTGGAGGTGGGGAGGGGCTGCATGGTGCTGTGGTAAAAATATGGGGTGAAGGAGAATAGTGAAAGGGGCTCAATTATTGATCCTTGCATTCCAGCAGAAGGTGTTTGATCACTGGTTGGGTTACCTCTGGTGCTCTACTGGAGATGAAAGTTAACAAGATGAAATGGTGGGAAGAATTAAGCTTGATCACCAACTTTGAGCTCATTTGAGAAAAGTTGACAATGCAAACATTGTAAACCCTAGAAATGAGCAGAAACTGATTTTCTTAGATCCAATCACGCTAATCTATTCTCCTTAATGCACCACTTGGTGTGGTGGCATCATTTGTGGATTAGAGCATTTCCACAAAGTTTGAGGTCAAGAGGGTATAGTTGGCAATGTAAAGTTGATCAAATTTGGATCTAGACAAAGAGGGTTTTGGGGCACTTTTGTGAACCAAAACAAATGGGATTGAGATGAAACTTGGCAAGATCATCACATATGGCATAAGTGACATGCTGGAATTTTCCTGGATTTATTGGAGAATATTTCTTATATAAATATTTCAAATGCTTGAAATAGGCAGAAAGGGTTTTATCCAATATTTTGAACATGACCATGTGTTGAAACTTATATATATGGAGAATATATGTTCACTGAGTTTTCCGAAATTTTCTCAAATATTTTGAAAGCATGAAAATAATTTTTCCCTATGAAAGACCATTTCTGGCCTTAAGGAAAAGCCTTTAAATAAAATATGAAAATAATCTTTAAAAATAACATTTGGTGGCTTTGGGAAGTCTTATATATAGTAGGTTCCAAATAAGTTGATTGGGGAAGAATATTTTCTCTAATTTGAGGACTTGTAGTACAAACCTCAATTCAGGGGTTTCTGAAAACCTAAATTGATTAAATGCTTTTTGGACAAAATAATATTTTATAAAAATTAGTTTTAGGTCCTATACACATGGCATGATCATTAGGAAAGGGTTTTGGATAAGGGAGATGAGTTTGGAGAGTAGGAGGAATAAAATGGTTGGTGGCACAATCAAACAAGCAAGCAACTAGCAAACAAGTCAACCATTCATATGCACACAAAAAGTTTTAAATGGGTCCAAATTTTATAAAATCATAGCATAACAAAGTGGTACAAACAAAGGGCGTGACAGACCTACCCCCTTACAAGAATCTCGTCCCCGAGATTCCTTGGCTAGGCGCTAAAAAGATAAGGGAACTCGGATCTAAGGTAGTCTTCATGCTCCCAGGTTGCTTATACTTCCGTGTGGTTGTTCCATTGGACCTTGAAGTATTTGATGGTGTGGCTTCGGGTGCAACGCTCAGCTTCATCTAAGATGCGAACTGGTCTCTCGCGATATGTGAGGTCTGGCTGAAGGGCGGTGGCTTGATGATCAATGTCCTTGTAGAGGTCGGGGCGGTTGGGAACTTGGAGACACTTACGGAGCTGTGACACGCAGAAAACGTTGTGCACATCTGATAGATCGGAAGGTAGCTCTAGCTGATAGGCAACTTCTCCTCGTCTTGCGGTGATCTTGAAGGGGCCGATATATCTTGGTGCGAGCTTTCCCTTGACGTGGAAGCGCTTGGTTCCCCTGAGAGGCGTGACTTGGAGATAGACGTGGTCTCCATTGTTGAAGCTCACTTCTCGGTGGCGGGAATCGGCGTAGCTCTTCTGTCTTGATTTGGCGGTCTCTAGACGCTCTCTGACGATTTGAACTTGCTCTTCTGCTTCGCGGAGGATATCTGGTCAAAGAATAGTCTTTCTCTAGTTTGTGACCAATTGAGGGGAGTGCGACACTTGCGTCCATACAACACCTCAAACGGTGCCATCTGAAGACTGGACTGGTAGCTGTTGTTGTAAGATAACTCGGCGAATGGCAGACAGTCTTCCCACTTGGCTTCATACGCCAGGACGCAAGCACGAAGCATATCCTCGAGTATCTGTTTTACTCGTTCTGTCTGTCCTCCGGTCTGTGGGTGAAAAGCGGTGCTGAAGGATAGATTAGTCCCCAAGGCTTCTTGGAATTGCTTCCAAAACCTTGAGGTAAATTGCGTACCTCGGTCTGACACAATCTCCTTAGGAACTTCGTGAAGGCTTACGATACGCTCGATGTAAAGACTGGCTAGCTTACTTCCATCATAAGTGGTTTTGATGGGAATGAAGTGGGCTACCTTGGTCAGGTGATCGACAATGACCCAAATGAAATCATGTCCCTTGCTTGACCTGGGCAAGCCGGTGATGAAGTCCATCCCAACTTTGTCCCACTTCCATTCAGGCATTTTGAGAGGTTGTAACAGTCCAGCGGGTCGCTGATGCTCAGCTTTGATTCTCTGGCATATTCCACACTTAGCGACGAATGTGGCTATTTCTCTCTTCATGCCATGCCACCAGAATCTTGCTTTGAGGTCTTGGTACATCTTAGTTCCTCCAGGATGGATGGAATACGGAGTGTCATGAGCTTCTTGCAAGATCAAGTTCTTGAGCTCAACTTTGTTGGGTACGCAAATGTTATTCCCAAACCATACAACTCCTTGTTCATCCACTGAGAATCCTGGGGCCTTGCCTGGCTTGATTTTCCTCTTCATGCCTTCAATGCTCTCGTGACCCTTCTGAGCTTCCTTAATATCATCCATCAAGGTCGGCTTTGCTTCGATATTGGCCAGGAATCCAGGTGCAACTAGTTCCAAGCCAAAGCTTTCAAGCTCTTCATACAGGGCGGGTAGCCTTTCCTTAATCATAGCATTAAATTAACACGCATTTCTGCTTAAGGCATCTGCTACCACGTTAGCCTTTCCAGGATGATATTGAACACTGAGGTCATTGTCCTAACTCCAACCATCTTCGTTGCCTCATGTTCAATTCTCTTTGGGTGAAAATATACTTCAAACTCTTATGGTCTGTGTATATCTCACATCGCTTCCCTATAAGGTAATGTCGCCATGTCTTCAAGGCATGAACCACGGCTGCCAACTCAAGATCATGAGTAGCGTAGTTCTCTTCATGAGGACGTAGCTGTCTGGACAGATATGCTACAACTCTGCCTTCTTGCATCAGAACACCACCAAGCCCGGTTCTCGATGCATCACAATATATCACAAACTCCTTGTGAATATCGGGAGTGGCCAAAACCGGGGCTATCGTCAATCTCTTCTTGATCACTTGGAAACTTTCCTCACACTTCGGCGTCCATTCGAACTTCTTGTCCTTCTTCAAGAGCTGAGTCATGGGTTGGGCAATGCTTGAGAATCCTTTGAAGAACTTGCGATAATATCCCGCGAGTCCAAGGAAGCTTCTTACTTCCTTCACATTGCTTGGGGATTGCCATTCAGTCACGGCTTCAATCTTGGCGGGATCCACTGACAATCCTTCTGCAGTCAACACATGACCCAAGAATCCAACTTCGTGCAGACATAATTCGCACTTGCTGAACTTGGCATAAAGCTGGTGCTCCCGAAGCTTATCCAGGACCAATCTCAAGTGTTGCTCATGCTCTTCTTCAGACTTGGAAAAGATGAGTATGTCATCGATGAAGACGACAACAAACTTGTCCAAGTACTCCATGAAAACTTTGTTCATGAGGTAAATGAAGTAGGCAGGGGCATTAGTCAACCCAAATGACATGACCGTGTACTCGTATAGGCCATACCAGGTTACGAACGCCGTCTTCGGAATGTCTTGGGGTCTGATCTTCAGTTGATAGTACCCAGACCCGAGGTCAATCTTGGAGAACACCTTGGCACCATTCAGCTGATCGAATAGGTCTTCAATCTTGGGGAGTGGGTACTTGTTCTTGATTGTGACTTCATTGAGAGACCAATAATCGACACAAAGTCGAATAGTACAGTCCCTTTTTTCCACAAACAGAACAGGTGATCCCCAAGGAGAGGCACTAGGGCGGATATATCCTTTCCTGAGCTGCTCTGCCAGTTGCTTCTTCAGTTCAGCCAACTCTTCGTATCCCATTCTATAGGGCTTCTTATAGATGGGTCTTGCTCCGGGCACCAGCTCTATGATGAACTCAATTTCACTGTCAGGAGGCATTCCAGGCAGCTCATCAGGAAAAACATCTGGGTATTCGCATACCACTGGCACTTGGTCCAACTCAGTCCCCGACAGACAATTGACCCGAGGGGCCTGAGCGGAAGGAGGGTTGGGAATATACTTGACTTCAACTCCTTGGATATTGGTCATGGTGACAGTCCACTTGGCGCAGTCTAACATGCCATGGTGCTTGGTTAACCAGTCCATGCCTTGGATCACATCCAAGCCTTGCGACTTCAGGATGATAAGGTCTGCTAGGAATTCTACTCCATTGATGACAATCCCAACTCCCTTACATCCTATCTTGGTCCTCATGACCGATCCCGGGATCTGTACCAACATATGACTACCCAGGGGTGTAGTTTTCATACCACTATCTAGTGCAAACTTTTGGGTAACAAAAGAATGCGAAGCTCCACAATCAAACAATACAGTTGCTGGGGTTGAGTTGACGAGGAACATACCCAGTATGACGTTCGGGTCTTCCTGGGCTTCCTCAGTGGTGACGTGATTCACACGACCCTTGCCATTGTTGGGCTGGTTGCGGGGAGCTTGGTTCCTTGGTGGTGCTCCACGGCCTTGACCTTGGTTTGGCGCATTGGGGCGCGGTGCATTTGGCTTCTTGTTGGGGCACTGCCTAGAGATGTGTCCTGGATGACCACATCCAAAGCAAGTGACTTGGCCTGAGCCGCTGTTGTTGTTGCCACCATTGTTGTTATTGGGGTTGTTGTAAGCTAGCCTAGGATTGGCATACTGCCGAGTCTGGTAGCTCGGACGAGGTGCAGGAGGTCTAGCCTGCTGAGGCGGATAGTTGGCTTGGCTGGGGCTGGCTGCCAGGGATGAGGTTTCTGGTTGTGGAACTACCCTTGTTGATCATCTTGTGCTTGCGAGTGTCTTCCATGGCACGATGCTTGTCTTCAAGCATGAGAGCCTTATTCACCAGGTCAATGAAGGTCCGACAGTCGCAGACAATGAGCTGATATTGCAGGGCTTGCTGGAGCCATTCCATGAAGCGTTCCATCTTAGCGGCCTCAGTGCTGACATCCTCAGGGACATACCTTGACAACTGGTTGAACTTCTGCATATACTCCTTAACAGAGCCACTTCCTTGCTTCAGCGCTCGAAATTCTCTCTTCTTGATAGGCATGATCCCAGAAGGAATGTGGGTCGCGCGGAACCCTTCCTTGAAATCAGCCAAGGTGATCACACGGTCGCCTTGCATGACCTTGAATCCATCCCACCAAGTTCTGGCGGTACCTCCGAGGCAGTGAGAAGCATAAAGCACCTTCCCACGATCCTCATTGCAGTTGACCAGTGCAAGAAGGTCCTCGATGGTGCGGATCCAGTCATCGGCATCCAGAGGTTCAGCAGTCTCGGTAAAGGTTGGGGAGAATTCCTCATGAACTCCGACAGAGTGGAGCGGCCATTGCCATTCCTTCCTTGTTGTTGGTTGTTCACAAGGGCCTGGGCCATTTGCTGAATAGCAGCGGAGTCGGCTTGGCGTTCCTCCCGGAGAACTTGGAGAAACTGGGCTATGGTCATGTTCTCTGGTGGAGGTGGTGGCGGGGGAATGTCGCCATGTGGCTGCTCCTGGTGATCTCTAGCGTGAGCAGACCCACCAGCTCCCTGCTGCTGGCTAGAGTTGCCGGCGTCGGGGTTGCCAAAAGTGCTGGTGCGGGTTGCAGTCACCATCCTGTTTGGAGCAGCCAAGTCAAACAACTGGGACAGAAGAGACGGGGGAGCAATAATAGAGAAAACGCGCCTAAGGGGGTTGGTATAGTGCAAGTGTGATCAAACAGAGGTCGAAATACCAACAGATAATATTAAGATGAGATAGACGATGGAGCCGCTTACATGTTTCCTAAGGCAAAAGCGCGACTTGCATCAGAACACAAACAACAAGCTCACATGGTTTGATATGAACCTTTACGCGGAATCGACTTCGCATGAGGGGCACATGACTTATCCTACCCTAGGGGTTCTCGGACTCAGGTGGTGGAGTGCTCGGTCTCGTACTTACGCTCCTCAGGATCTTCCTCCTTATCATCACTCGTATGGGCATCGTCTCCGGTCAAGGGGGTCGGAGAACGAGGAGGTCCATCTCGATGACGCTTCGCCGGTGGGTTGGTGAAGAGCGCACGGTACTCCTTTGCACTCATGCGACGATGACGTGTGGGTGCATCTCTAGATGGGGGTACTCCTCCTCTGTAAGCGATAGCTGGTTGTCCCTCGGGGGCTCCATCCTTCTTGATCTTGTCGGGCTTCACCTTGGGTTGACGAAGTAGCTCTTGGGTGTGGTGAAGTTCCTTGCGGAGCTTCACGGACTCCTTAATTAGGTTGTGAGCCAGACTGTCGGCGGAGAGGCTGAAGTAGGTCTGGAACCTGAGTGATGTGCCATCCTCCTTGGATGGGACCAACGTCCAACTCTCGCAAATATCATCCTTCCTGAAAGGTAGGTAGCGAGTAGCTGGCTCGTCCGCCATCTCTGGAATGATGTCTCGAAGGTGGATAAGTGCCTTGCGTGCAGCTGTCTCGACTGCGAATGCCAGGGTCTCCATCTGTGGTCCTTCAAAGAACCAACTCGTCAGGGAGTCGTTTGCCTTCACGACCACGTCAATGTGGTACTCCTTCATGACGGCATCGACCCAGTGCTCGTGGAAGAGGAAAACGGGTGGTCGGCGATACTGGCACTTCTCCAGGCTATCCTCAAGGAGTAGGGGAAAACCGAATGCTAGGAGGTCCTCGGGTACGACGGCCAGCTACAAAGGTTTGAAGGGAGGAGAGCCAGTAAGTGTTTGGAATAGATTAGAAGAGAAGAGAAGTATAGAAACTGTTGTACTTAGCAACTAGGCATAGTTTTTGAAAAGGGTTTTTATTCTAACTAACGTCCATGCTAACTAAGGCTTCCTACAGTCAGGATGGCTCTGATACCAGCTTTGTGGGGACCCCGACTCATAAGTCATGATCTCCGAATGCACGTGCACAGTGATCCGAGAGATCAATACTCACTGAACACACATAAGCTGAATAACAAGAGTCTTACATCAATACCTACCGTCTTACATAAATAATGACCATAATGGTCAAGTATTACATAGATAGGACCATGAAGGCCAAACAACAAACATAAACTCGCAGCGGAAATCTTGAAACATAGCGTATGCCCATGCCATCTGCCTTAACCCGACAGGGATTCTGACTGGGAAGCGTCCTAATTCGCATGTTCGTCATGAACGAATTCTCACCATATTCCTGCTCTTCCATGCCTGGCCAATTAAATAACCAGTGGCAAGCAAATGAGTACTTTGAATGTACTCGCAAGCAACCCAGGTTTTGGAACAAGGTATAACAATGCATGATACAACACTAAGTAGGTAATTTTGCAGAAAGCTAATTTTGCGTGATGATATGCCCTATCAACATGTAAAAGCATACATCATGAGGTTTCGAGTAACCATACGAACTGGTTACATATATCAATATGAATAGAGGTTGAACATCTCATGTTCGATCATCACGTCAAGTCATCCTGACTCAACTCAAGTTTTCTCTTCCCACACACATGCCAAGTTTGTGAATACATCTGGACATAGTTTAAGCAGCACCATCCAACTATGCTTGATCGTGGACACGGCTATTCGAATAGTTTTACACTCTGCAGAGGTTGCACACTTTACCCACAAGACTCGGGGAACTTCCGTGTCAAGCCATGACTCGCGGTATATCACATACCCGAGGTAAGCACCCGAACAATGCCTTTCCCTTGACGATACTAAACAAAGAGTCCACTCGTTGGCCCACGTCTTCATGATGTACATCACATGAGACTCGCTCAACATTGTACCATCCATGAAGGGACACAACGATGTGCCCGGTGTCTGTAAAAACAGTACATGGTCGCCCTACCCGGCAAAGCCCCGTATCGAGAGGGTGACTCTGGCCCTCTCGGCACTAGTAATGCGGGCTCTCTGCTAGCAATGAGCAAGGTAATCAACAAAGCCCCGTCCCATAAGGGGTATCGTGGTTGTACATGTAAGCTGGGATGGTCAACAAATCTTAAATCTAATCCATTTTCGAAAACACACACACACCACTTGTTCCGGTACACCACTTCTTTCTCAAGTGGTTAACTAGCTCATCTTCTCCCTCGGGCATTAATGGCACCAGACGGGGTTGTCGAAAAGTCCTTGAAAACACTTTTGTTTCCATTGCCATGCATATTCCCGTCCCATTTTGCATAGCAACTACTTAGCAACCTATCTACTTCCCTCCCACACAACTCTTAGCTGGAGGTAGAGTCATGTCATGCAAGTATCAATGAGGAAACTAACGGAGGCAACCAATAAGGGTGGTCACCACAATCACCATGATTCCGATGCATCAATATCAAGTGCTATATGACATGCATAAAAAGGTTCCTAGACATGGTCAAAGGGCTACTTGCCTGGCTCAACAAGGTCCTCGGGGTCTTCAAATGCCTCTGGTCCAGCTCCTTCGTCAACTTCGTAATGTAACGTCGCAAGTAACGGGCACACAATAAGACAATAGCACAAAATAGGAAAATAAAAGCACTCAAAAAATGTCAAACCATTTTTGTAAAATACTAGGGTGAAAACTAAAAATACCAAAATTACTAGTTTCTGGTTTTGAAGTGTAAAAACCGGTGAAAAATAGTTTAACAGAGATTATTAATATTCAAAACAGGGTTTTAAATAAGAATAGTGTATAAGACCTTTTCTAATTTTTTTACAAGTGGCATAATCAAATAGTTTGTAATATTACAAGATTTTACAAATTTGAATCACTAGATTTGAACTTTTATTTTAGTCAGGGGAATTTTTGGAAATAATTCTAGAAAAGAAAAAGAAAAAGGGGCACTGAATCCCGGGCCAGATTTGGCCGCAGCTGGGCCGGCCCACAGCCGTGCGAGCCCAGGCGAACCGGTGCGCGCGCGTGGCCACGTTCAAACCTGACGGCTGGGGCCCGAGGGCCAGCGACAGAGAGAGGAGGTAGAGGGAGGTGAGGATGATAGGCAGGTCCCGCCTGTCATCTCCAACCTCTCGACAGGGAGGCCGGCGAGCTCACCGGCGAGGTTTCCGGCAACAGCGAGAGGAGTTGAGGGCAGGAACAGAGTCAGCGTCGAGCTACCGTTCCTGTGGAGGTGGAGATGGTCGCCGGGGTGGCCCGAGTCGCCGGCGACGAGGAGGCCGCGGTGGAGAGCTATGGGAGGACATCGCCGTCGATGTTTCTTAGATGAAAAAGCACGGGAGAGGGAGGGAAAATGGTCAGGGGGCTCCTGCGGTTCTAGATCGAGCGAGAACAAGGGGAGAGGAGGCTCACACTGGCCGGACGGCAGTGGACCCGACGCGGAGAAGCTCCGTCGATCCCGAGCGCTAAGGCACGGTAAGCTGGGTAGGGGGGTTCTGGCGTTTGATTAGGAGGGAGAGAGGATCAGCAGAGGGGAGAGAGGAGCTCGGGAGTGGCCTTAAATAGGTGGCCCGTGGTCCACCGAGAGCTCGTGCGCCTGCGAGGTCGTGGTGACCGCTAGAGGGCGTGGGAGCTCACGGGGGCTTGTCTCGGGCGTTCCTGGGAGTGGTCTACGACCAGAGGGAGAGAAGAGAGAGAGCGGGGGAGCGCGCGCGTGTGAGGCCATCGATTGGACAAGAGGGGCAGCAATGGCGCGCGTGGGAGGAGCCGTTAGAGAGAGAGGGAGGAAGAGGACGACAGTCCAGCTTGTTGCGGATGCCAAGGTGGCTCGACTGGCACGAGGGAAAGGCCCGAGGTGGCCAAGGCATGGGCAGGGCGCGAGGTGAAACCTCTGCATGTTCTGTAGCACCCTCCAGAGCGCGTCTTTGGCCGACATGGTAGGACTTTTGCGCGCTCTGGCATGCCCACTTGCATCTGGGAGTTGCAGGGGGAAGTAAACAGCTAGAAAGTGGCTTTGGATGCTCTGGAATGGCCATGAGTGAGGGAGAGCAGAGAGAGAAGGGAGAAATGGGGCTGTCCAGAGAGGGAAATGGGGTTTTTACCCCATGCAATCTTGCTCCTGGGCGCTAGAAATTTTACTGGAGGTGGGGAGGGGTTGCATGGTGCTTTGGTAAAAATATGGGGTGAAGGAGAATAGTGAAAGGGGCTCAATTATTGATCCTTGCATTCCAGCAGAAGGTGTTTAATCACTGGTTGGGTTACCTCTGGTGCTCTACGGGAGATGAAACTTAACATGATGAAATGGTGGGAAGAATTAAGCTTGATCACCAACTTTGAGCTCATTTGAGAAAAGTTGACAATGCAAACATTGTAAACCCTAGAAATGAGCAGAAACTGATTTTCTTAGATCCAATCATGCTAATCTATTCTCCTTAATGCACCACTTGGTGTGGTGGCATCATTTGGAGATTAGAGCATGTCCACAAAGTTTGAGATCAAGAGGGTACAGTTGGCAATGTAAAGTTGATCAAATTTGGATCTGGACAAAGAGGGTTTTGGGGCACTTTTGTGAACCAAAACAAATGGGATTGAGATGGAACTTGGCAAGATCATCACATATGGAATAAGTGAAATGCTGGAATTTTCCTGGATTTATTGGAGAATATTTCTTATAGAAATATTTCAAATGCTTGAAATAGGCAGAAAGGGTTTTGAAGGGTTTTGTCCAATATTTTGAACATGACCATGTGTTGAAACTCATATATATGGAGAATATATGTCCACTGAGTTTCCCTAAATTTTCTCAAATATTTTGAAAGCATGAAAATAATTTTTGCCTATGAAAGACCATTTCTGACCTTAAGGAAAAGTCTTTAAATAAAATATGAAAATAATCTTTAAAATAATATTTGGTGGCTTTGGGAAGTCTTATATACAGTAGGTTCCAAATAAATTGATTTGGGAAGAATAGTTTCCCTAATTTGAGGACTTGTAGTACAAACCTCAATTCATGGGTTTTTGAAAACCTAAATTGATTAAATGCTTTTTGGCCAAAATAATATTTTATAAAAAATTAGTTTTAGGTCCTATACACATGGCATGATCATTACGAAAGGGTTTTGGATAAGGGAGATGAGTTTGGAGAGCAGGAGGAATAAAATGATTGGTGGCACAATCAAACAAGCATGCAATTATCAAACAAGTCAACCATTCATATGCACACAAAAAGTTTTAAATGGGTCCAAATTTTATAAAATCATAGCATATCAAAGTGGTACAAACACATGGTGTGACATATTGATGCTCCAGCTGGATGAAATTTATGAATGTATGTCACAGATATGTGATATATCATATATGAAGCCTGCTTTTATGATTATTCTTTTGATTTTTTCATAATTTAAGCAAAACAGCTAAGTGGGGGCATAGCTCCGCTATAGCTTTAAATAGCTGCTGGACGAGCCGTCGCTAAATGGCATAGCCCGCTATTTAAAATATTGATCATGACATGTATTAACTCCTGTAATTTGTAGTCATCTTAAAATAGTACAATTATGATAGCTTCAGACCATATTAACAAAATTCAAATTAAAAGATAAGCACCTCAAAAGCTATGTTTCAAAATAGCAGATCAAGCACATGCAATAGCAAAGATGTGTAAGAAACCAATGACATGACTGATCTGCTGAAGCAAACAATGATACGAGTCAAAGATGAGAGAAGTACCACAGTTTGTTTTTGGCAGAGTCCCTAAAAATATGGCCATGACAGGCTCTATCTTATTTTCACACGAATCTCTTCATTAGGAAAAACTTTCCTTCCTCCAAGACATCCTTGAGTCGCTTTGCTGGCTCAGGAGCAATTTGGCCATACATATGGGTACCCTACACAGTAGGATCGCTAGTGAGGGGTAGAATAGAACAGGTATAACATAAGAAAAGTAAACACAATTTGAAACCAACCTTCTGGTACGAGCCAAATCGCTGCACAGCGCCCGCACCTCATGTGGGTTAGACGACAGCATACTATGGTCCTTCTCGGTTCTCTTCGACATTCTCTGTAATTTTGGAGATTCTGCAACTAATCGGAGGGAAAGTTATATACCTAGAAGCTAATAGTATCGAGGAAAAAAAGCAACAACACAAAGTATTGTACTTCGTAGTCACATAAGCCATAAGAACATGAGTAGTACCCGACTTTGTTGCATTGGAAGAAACCTTGTTAAAGTATGGATTCCCTTTAAACCAGCAGTTACCCGTGACAACACAAAATTCCGAAAGAACAAACTACAGCTATGTTGCCACTATTTCCTAGCAGTTCCGAGGATGATATGGACATGCACAAATGAATAGATAAATGAGGTCTCTGGAAGTAAACAAACAATGGTTCAAGTGATCAAATAAGTCTATAGTAAACCCAAGCCTTATGATTGGTACAAAACTAAGCAACCTACAAAAGATAAATTACAATTGCTTACTCATTCTTTGATTTGGCATATGTGGGCTATCCCGTGATCTGGAGATGAGGCACCAAATATGCCTAAGCACATGGACCCCTTGCCTCGATCATAATCTCATCCGCGCAATTTAGATCATAGTGCTTCAACCCTGCACCCACCCTAAAAACTCCAAACCGACCCACCATGAAATTTCCATTTTGCTAGCTGCAAATCCAGACAAAAGAGAAAAACCGCGGAAGAAGCAAGACCTCACCTCCGGTTAAAGCGAGCTCATATGTGTTGATGGTGATTGGGCGGCCAGCGGCGTCCACCACTTGAGGCAGCCAGGGTCAATACAGGACTAGGAGGAGTAAATTTTGGTGAGGATGGCCTGGGAGGCCTATTTTTTTGCCAGCAATGTTTCTCCCTGGCTCTTCATTCTCGTCTACACCCCATGTGCTTCACCATTACACGTTAATTAGGTTCAGTTCATACAACAAATATATAGGACATTGTGAAAAAGAAAACAAATACATAGGAAGAATCAAACACCACGAACATCTCGACAGTTACTATAAGACCAAAAGACATAGAAGACACATTCCCAGCAATACAACATAAACTATTTTCTATGCTGGCAGTGGCGACAAAGTATATAAACTTGCGTTATTTTTCAAACGGAAACCTCTCTACTAATGCATCCTAATGGCAGACTCAAATTCCCATTATCCGGCGGTGATTCAGAAATAATTTATTTTCATAAAGAAACCACACATAAGGGTAATCACCTATGTACCCAGTGATGGATCCAGCTACTCAAGAAGCCTGGTAAGGCCTACTCACTCGGACTTTGGCTAGCATTTGCCCTGGTTAATCCCTCAACATCACTATATAGTTTGATTATTATAACTGGTTGTGAGTTTGACAAGAAAATATTAACATACACGATTTCCTAATAAAATCAGTGAGCTGCCAAAGCGAGAGTAGTATTCAACATTTGGAATGAAGTGCATGGAGTACCAAATGTACACTGTACATGAAACCTTCTATTCTTAAATAGTTGCAACCCACTAACTATTTTTTCTAAGCATACAAGACATCCACATCAACAAACCATGCATGGCTGCCACGTCATTTGACATCACATAATAATTAATTCTCACAATTATTCACGTTATTAACCTAATTATTCATATTTTCAGCCTATCATCCCGCAGCAAACGTGCGGGTTATCTTCTTGTAATCTTAGTCACCAAACCAGTTGCAGCCATGGCGTCAATCTTCCTTCAGTTACAAACTACTCTCATACGCCAAACTATTTATAAGGCACTAAAACTTACATGGATGGCATGGCAAATAATTTAGGATGGCAGATAACAAATTGGTTTTACTCGCCTAGTTTCGAAAAAGAACTGAAAGTTCAGTAAATGATTTAGGATGTATTACCTTTGAAACAAAACACAAGTAGATTTACGTCATAAAATGCACAAACTTGATCACCCACTACCTATGATAGAGCCAACTGAATTCTGTTTGATAGAGTATATATATACTTGTAGAGGATGGGAATCCAATAGGTGCCAGGTGGTAGCAAGGGAAACCAACTATGTGGATAAATAAATGACCAAATTTAGAAGTTCATACTTCAGGTACCCATCAACAACGACATCACCTGGTCTCTGAAGAACACATCCTTCTATCCTGCAACCTATAGCCACCCCCAAGCCTGAAGTCCATCCAACCTCTTCATGGCAGTAAGGCGAAACCAAGATCGATGTCATGATAAAGCTTTCCAAGAAAAATCAGTGTTCTTAACTAATGCATCTAAAAATCATTATTTGACTACAAAAATAGGTGCAAGATTATATGAACAATTAGTGGACATGGAGTGAAACACATAGAGATGATGTCCATTGATTCTTAATTACCTTGTCCCTTGCTTAACTATGAGGGAATATGTGACGCCTTTAACTACAACATATGGTTGGAGTTGATTGCATTAGTTCTTCCCAATGATGATTGTGAGTGAATTTTATTGGCGGAGTCACCCCTCAAGAACTTCTCTAGTTCTTCTTCTTTGGGACCCACATCAACTTGATGGGGATCCTTGGAGTTGAAGTAGCATTTGTTGAAGTATAGATTGTAGTAGCTTTGGGAACCCACTTGACCATGGCTTGGGATTCTTCATCAAATGTGTCAATCTCCTCCTGAAGCTTGTCCTGGCCCTTGAGCTTGTGGTCTTGTGGTGGAAGGTCATCTTGATCTTTTGTTCCCTTGGGGAGAGTAGGATCATACTTCTCCTTTTGGGGAACAAATTTCGTCTTTGGGTATTGACCTTCTTCGCATTCAAATCCATTGGTGTTGAAATAGCCAATGCCTTGGTTCTTCCGGTGGCATTCTTGCTTGCACACAATCTCCTCAAATCTCTTACTTCCAGCAAGACTCTTGTAGAGACCTTTTTTCTATAATTCCTTTCAATAAACCGTTTTCTTGCTAAAGTGTAACTTGGCCAAGAGAATCATTAGAGGAATCAATAGAACTACTAGAAATAACATAATTGGATTTAGCATTAGTGTTGTTGTTAGTAGATGAAGAACCTTTCTTGCCTTTGTTACTAGTTTGCTTAGATTTAACATGTGGAAGAAAGGTAGACAAGAGTAGTTGTTTAGCAAGATAAGAAGAACTCTTGTTTTGAATATCGTCATTGATAGCTTTAAGAAACTCATGCTCTTGCTCTAAATTTAACTTCTCATGAGTTCTTAGTGTTTAGTTCTTTAGCTAGACTTTCAATCTCCTTCTTATCGTGATCACACAACTCATCTTGACTAGCATGATTATTATCCAGTTCATTTTGACTAACATCACTAGCTTTGTCAAAAAACAAGTCATAATCTCCTAGTAAATCATCATCATCACTATTCGAGGTGTGATACCTTGGGGCCTTTAGCCATGAAGCAACTTCCACTTCCTTCATTTGGTGAATCAAATATGTCATAGGAATTGGACGATACGAGTGCTAATCCGGCAACACCTTCATCTTGACTATAGTCGGAGTTGGAGTGGTAGCTTCTCTCAGATTGGTTGTCGGAATCAGAGCCGGAAACCCATTCACCAACATGATCTTGATGTTTTCTTATTGTGTAGCTCATGGTGTACTTGTCCTTCTTCTTTGAGTCCTTGCTTCTTTGGGAGGGTCTTCGTTCATAGCGATCTTCTCACTCCTTCTCTCTCTACGAGGTGACTCATCTCTTGAGCTTCTTCTTCTAGGTGACTCTTGTCTTCTTCTGTGGGGGGCGTGCACTCATTGGAATAGTGTCTGGGCCTTCCACAATTGTAACAATTTTGATCACGACTAGAGGAACGATTCTTTTCATATCTTGAGTTGGAGCTTCTCTCTTTGCCTCTACTGTTGTAGAATTTGTTGAACTTCTTGACCATGAGGCTTATCTCTTTATTGGTAACAAGGTTTTCACTTGAGGTAGTGGGAGTGTCACTTGTAGCTTTGTATGCACCGCTTGACTTGGTGTGAAGCTCTTCTTTGTCCTTGAGTGACATTTCATGAGCAACAATTCTTCCAATGACTTCAGTGGGCTTGAGATCTTTGTAGTTTGGCATCATTTGGATCAATGTGCACACGATGTTGTAGTTTCCATCCAAGGCTCTAAGGAACCTCTTGATGATGAATTTGTCGGTCATCTCTTCACTTCCTAAGCCAGCAATCTCATTTGTGATGAGAGCAAGCCTAGAGTACATTTCCGCGACTCCTTAACCATCCTTCATCTTGAACTTGTCAAGTTGACTTTGTAGCACATCCAACTTAGATTCCCTGATGGATTTAGTACCTTCATGCATATCAACCAAAGTATCCAAAATTTTCTTTGCATTCTCAAGACGACTTATCTTGTTGAAATCTTCGGGGCATAAGCAGTTGAATAGAATATCGCATGCTTGAGCGTTGTATTGCCACATCTTCAATTCTTCCGCGGTCGCTCCACGATCCGGTTCCTTTCCATTACCAAAGAATTTACCTTGCAATCCAACACGAACAACAACCCAAACAATGGGGTTATGGCCAAGAATACGCATTTTCATTTTGTGCTTCCAACTAGCAAAATTGACCATCAAAATATGGACCTCTACGATGATAATTTCCCTCACTAGACGCCATACTCTCCTAGGTTGTGAAATCAATGCAATGGAGACCAAAGCTCTATTACCACTTGTAGGATCCAAAGTATGTCTAGAGGGGGGTTATTAGACTACGACCAAATAAAAATTCTAGCCTTGTTGATGGAGACTTCAACCCACGGAGGGTAACGGTCGCGAGAGTCCATGGAGGGATCCACCCATAAGGGTCCACAAAGTTGCAACCTCGTCTATTCCATCACGGCTTACGTCCACGAAGGACTAGCCTTACTCCTGGTAGATCTTCACGAAGTAGGCGATCTCCTTGCCCTTACAAACTTCTTGGTTCAACTCCACACACGAAGACGGAGACTGCCAAGCGACACATAACCAATCTAGGAGACACCACTCTCCAAAAGGTAATAGATGTGGTAAGAATGATGAACTCCTTGCTCTTGTGCTTCAAAAGATAGTCTCCACAACACAAAATCACTCTCTCATAGATTTGGCTTGGTAGAAGAGGTTGATTGGGTGGAAAGCAACTTGGGGAGGCTAGAAATCAAGATTCATATGGTTGGAGTGGAAGATCTTGATCTCAACACATGAGAAGGTGGTTCTCTCTCAGAAAATGGATGGGGCAAGTGTTGGTTTGTTCTGAGTGCTTCCTCTACGAGTGAGGGGCAGGTGGAGGGGTATTTATAGGCTTCTCCAAAAATCCAACTGGTACAATATTATTGCCCTACTCCGTGAAACCGAAGCAAAATCTCGGTTTGCACCGACTAGTGCAAAATGTGGAAACTTTTGGCGTTTCGGTGAGACCGATATATAAATCTCTATGGGTCCGATTTGGCAGACCTAGGTAGTTACCAAAATTCGGTGAGACCGATTCCTAAAACTCAGAAATTCTGATTCTTAGAAATAGGTTAACAAAAAGTTGGTCACTGATTTCAGTGTCACCAAAATCGAACTTGGTGTCACCGAGACCTTAGTGTTTGGCTTAGGATCTATCTAGGGTGAAACTAGGTAGGGCCGAAATGGAAATAGTGGTGGCACTGAATTTGAGTGGTAGGGTTTAGACAGAGTATTTTGTGGGAGAATTTCATGGGTGTTTTTGGTGGCTAACTCTAAGCACTTGAGCAACCAATTCATCATGGATACCTCATCCCCTTTTAATAGTATTGGCTTTCCTATGGACTCAAAAGTGATTTATCACAAAATGAAAAATGTAGAGTCTTGAAGCTTGTTGCCAATAGATGTTCCTTGCATCTAGGGGATCTCCACACAATCCTTTGCCAGTCCATTAATTGAACTTTACCTCAGATATACTTGATAGAATCATTAGTCCAATGAAATATATGTTGTTATTAATTACCAAAACCACCTAGGGAGAAGTTGTGCATTCAATAATACACTTAGGTATCCATTCCTGTGACAAAATCAAAGTGTCTTTCCAACATTTCTCTGTTCAACTAAACAAAAGCTGCTAAATTTTGCGATAGATCAAACATCATTTAATGTACAAAATTAGAGACACTACATAACTCACATGATTCGACATTTTTATCTTTCTCAAGTGTATTTGCATTCAGTGAGAGAGCTTTGTGTCATGTTAAGGCTCAGCAGTGTCTTGTTGGTATGAAGCCATGACCCCCGTCTCCAGCCTAGGCACATTTTTATCTTTCTCAAATGAAACCTGGCCAACTTCGGTGTTGAAGGTACGAGCTTTTCCCTTCTGAAACCTGGCCAACTTCAGTGTAAATGTAGTTTACGAAATACCAAGAGCGCATATTATTATGATTGAACTACTTGTTGCTCTTCACTTTGTTGGTCGAGCAATTATCCAATTAAATAATTCTCTTTGTTCTGCCTATTTAGGATAGGCTCTCGCTTATCCTACCTCACTTTGCGGAACATTAGTCCGGTCATGTCTCCCTTATGCGCACAAATTATTTCCACCATGTGTAGGATTACAGGTAAGAGCAGGTGTCGGTTTACTAAAGTTGGGGGCCCTTTAGTATCCCGTACTTGTGCAGGGACAGTTGTAGCCACACTAGCGGCAAGGCCTGCCGGGGGCAGCTAGATGCGAATGCAACAACTTCGAGAAAGCATTCAGGCCATTGACCAGAAGGCAGAAGACCGGAGGCTGGACGCCCGGCAAGATCTTGCCGGGCTGGCCTGCAGAGCCCCGGCAAGACTCACACCCGGCAAGACTTCGCCACCCTGTCACTACTCCAGCGCGGCCACCAGCTTGTCTTTTAGCTGTTGTCCCCTGGTAACGTGTCAGGCACTAACGGCAGACGGGCTTAAGCGGTGCTGATGGGACGGCCCCTTTTTCCGTCCCCAAGAAGCTAAGGGACACCTCAACGGAGCATTAAATGCATTTGTCCTAAACCGTCAGTGTTAGGTATGATAGCACTGTAGCAACTTTACACCTCATGTACGCACTGTACGCCACTATTGGTGACCCCTTCGAATGTATAAAAGGAGGCCCAAGGCGTAGCTACAGGGGGGGATCTTCTGGCCCATTCTGCATGCGTAACAGCTGTGTACTGTTCATCACATAGCGCTCTCAGAGCTCGGGCTTGAACACACCTAATACAACAAAAGCAGGAGTAGGGTTTTACGCTTCTCAGCGGCCCGAACCTGGGTAAAAATTCCTCGTGTTGATCGTTAGATCTGCTCTTTGTGCAAGCCTTTCTCCCTGCCGAACCATAAAGGGATCCTCTCGATCCCATAGGTGTCGTTTCTCCGACATCTTTGGCGCGCCAGGTAGGGGAAGGCGGGCTGCGTGAACCTGATCTAGCGATCAGAGCGCCAGTTTCTTCATCACCTTCATCGCCATGGCCCCCAAGAAGAAGGGTTTCACAGCGGTTGGTCCATCCGCGTTCGCTGCGCCTGTAGCCGCACAGACGGGCGATGGTGTCGACGCGGGCGGAGGAGGCGGAGATCCAGAGCTTCCACGGCGTTCTGGTGATCATAGCCAGGCGAGCGGCATCGTTCGCGCCGCTAGATCCAAGGATGGAGCTGTGCTGCCTACGGGCGGCGTAGCGAACTCCAGGGATGGAAGGGCACCCTCCAAGACACCCACGCCGGCGCACACGCCGCGACCTTCTAAGGGCGCGCGCGATGAGCAGCGCCGTGACGTTGGTGGTACTAAGCGTCCCCACGGAAAGTCTCCTGAGCATCACCCTCGAGATGCGCGGGACCAGCATGCACGCCAACATGTTGGTGGAAGCGGCGTACGGTCGCGGGACCGTGATGGAGCTCCTTCTAACACGGTTGGGAGTCAGAGCACCTCACGTTCCTCGCACCTGTCGCCGCCGCCTACATCAGCAGAAGCACTGGCGCGAGCACAGCTGCTCCTGAACTTTCCTCCTGCCGCAGACAAGCTTGAAGAGTGGAGAGCTACCATTCAGAGCCTCGTCGGCCTTGCCAATAATGATAGGCCAAAGCAGGCGGAGCCTTCGTGGCGGCAGTCCATCGAGCCGGCACGCGTCGGTGGAGAGAAGACTGGAGGTGGTACAACTACGGTGCACTCTCCTCCGCAGCAACAGCGGTCGCCGAATCGACGGATCGACATCCATGATGATGATTCAACAGCGTCGCCTGATCCACGGACTCGCCGCGATCAACGTCAAGTTCTTCGGGAATGAAGCAAGGAAGACGCCCGGACTACCATCGAGCGGCGGCGGGAAGCGCGCTATCAATCTAATAAGCGCGCATGACCTACTATAGACAAGCCTGCACCAGGGTATCCTGCCGATCTACCCTATGAGGTGGGTTGTCCAGCGTTTACCCGTGAGCTGCGGCGAGTCCAGTGGCCCAATTCCCGCACGTTCAAGCCGGAGGTCCCGGAGAAATATGACGGCAAGACTCAGCCGTCGGAGTTTCTGAGCATCTACACCATTGCGGTGCAGGCTGCCGGAGCTCGCGACGACAAGATACTCGCCAACTATTTCCCGTTGGTGCTTAAGCCCAACGTCAGGTCGTGGTTGATGCATCTGCCGGAGAATTCCATTTCTTCCTGGGCAGATCTGTGCCATGAGTTTGTTGGCGCCTTTACCGGAGGCCACCAAGCTCCTGGCCAGGAAAGCGATTTGCATATCATCCCCTAGAAAGAAGGCGAAACTTTGCGCAAGTACATACAGAGATTCAGCCGAGTACATCACAACATTCCAGACGTTCATCCCGCCGCTGTTGTCAGCGCGTTCCATCAGAACGTCTGCAACCGCAGGATGCGCGAAGAGCGGCGATGAACAAGGTCAGGGATGTCGCCGAGCTTTATGCTTTGGCTGATAAGTGTGCTCGAGCTGAAGAAGGTAGGAGACTCCCCGGCGAGGATGCTGGCGCAGGGGTCGACTCTGAAGATGAGGACATTGCCACCCCGGCAAAGAAGGGCCGGCGGCGTAATAGGAAGCGCAAGGGCAAGGCCGTGCTTGCCGTCGAGGGGTCCGGCAACCCCGGCACCGCCAAGAAGGCCAAGGTTGACGAACCCGGCAAGGATGTTGCCGGGTGCGCCTCCTGTCAGGCCTTGGCGGCTGCCGACAAGCCGGAGGGCTCCGTCAAGCAGTACTGCAAGATCCATCGCACCAAGGGCCATGACCTCCAGGACTGCCGGCAAGTTAAACAGCTTGTCGAAAAGCAGAAGGCAGAATATGAAAGACGAGACAAGGAGAAGGGCCAGGATGGTGCGGAGGGGTCCGGCAAGAAGCGCGGTGGCCGAGGAGGTCGCCGCGGCAAGGCCAAGCAACAGAAGGAGAGGCCCGCTCGAGGCCGCGACAAGCAAGAGGGGGGTGATGATGACATCGAGGAGGACGACGAGTCCAGTGAACAAGAATTCCAGAAAGCTACAGACACCATGTGCGTTGACGGAGGTGCCTCGTTGCATTCTTCCCACCGCCAACTTAAACAGTGGGCGCGTGAGGTTAATGCGACTGAGCCATCTGTCGGTGCCCAAAAGCCATTAAAATGGTCCAACTCGCCTATCACTTTTGACGCTGAGGATCACCCTGATCGCATAACTGCGGTCGGGTGTTTGCCATTACTGTTTCGCCAACAATTCGCAACCTCAAGGTGACGAAAATGTTAGTTGACGGTGGGGCCGGCTTGAACTTGATCTCACCCGACGTGCTCAAAAGGTTGCAAATTCCTAATGAAGATCTCGAGGAAACGGGCACGTTTCAAGGGGTCAATCCAAGAAGGTGCCAGCCGAAGGGTAAGATCACGCTACCGGTGACATTTGGTAGCGACCTGAACTTCAGGACAGAGAAGATTGTCTTCGACATCGCCAAGATTCCATTGCCATATAATGGGATCCTTGGCCGTCTAGCGTTGGCCAAGTTCATGGTGGCATCGCATTATGCTTACAATGTATTGAAAATGCCCAGGCCGATGAGCGTCATCACTGTCAACTCCGACAAGAAGGATGCGCTTGTCTGTACCGACCAGCTTTACCGGGAGGTAGTTGCAGCATCTGCCGCCAAGGCACTTGCTCCTGCCGTTGAAGCTCCCGGGGGGAGGAAGACCGGCAAGACCTCTCGCGCACACTCCGGCAAGCGCACCTCCACGGAGTGCTGCGCTCCTATTGAGGACGTGCCAGAGAGCTCCACCGGCAAGAGCAAGAAGTCCAAGGAAGCTCCACCAGAGACTAAGAAGGTGCCCGCCAAGGAGGATGGTACGGGAGGAACTTTCACCATAAGTTCCACCCTCAACAACAAATAGGAAAGCGCGCTCGTTGCCTTCCTGCGGGCGAATGTCGATGTGTTTGCATGGCAACCATCTGATATCCCCGGTGTTCCCAGGGAGGTGATTGAGCACCACCTTGCTGTCTGTCCACATGCGCGGCCCGTCAAGCAGAAGGTCAGGAAGCAGGCTTTGGAGCAGCAACAGTTTATTGCCGAAGAAATCAAGAAGTTGGAAGCAGCAGGTTTGGTAAGAGGAGTACTTCATCCAACATGGTTGGCCAATCCGGTTGTAGTGCGCAAGGCGAATGGAAAATGGAGGCTATGTATTGATTATACAGATATCAATAAAGCCTGTCCAAAAGATCCTTTTCCCTTGCCGCACATCGATCAGATTGTGGACTCCACTGCCGGCTGCGATTTGCTATCATTTGTTGACGCCTATTCAGGGTATCATCAGAATTTCATGGCCAAGGAAGACAAAGAGAAGACCGCATTTATCACCCCATGTGGTACGTATTGCTTTTTGCGTATGCCTTTCGGGTTGAAAAGTGCCGGTTCTACATTTGCAAGAGCAGTCCAGATTTGTTTTGAGCCCCAGCTACATAGAAATATGGAAGCTTATATGGATGACATAGTGGTCAAAACCAAGGACAAGGCGACGCTCATATCAGATTTAGAAGAAACATTTGCAAATCTGCGCAAGATCAACTTGAAGCTCAACCCTGAGAAGTGTGTGTTTGGTGTCCCATCCGGCAAGCTTCTCGGGTTCTTTGTATCTCAGCGTGGAATTGAAGGAAATCCCGACAAGATCAAGGCAATTGAGCAAATTGAAGCGCCAAGACGTGTCAAGGATGTGCGTCGTCTTGCCGGCTGCGTTGCTGCTTTGAGTAGGTTCATCTCAAAATCTGCTGAGCGCGCCCTGCCCTTTTTCAAAATCTTGAAGAAGGCAGGTCCGATGAAATGGACTCTGGAAGCGGAGGCAGCGCTGCAGGATTTGAAGAGGTACCTCTCCTCTCCGCCAGTACTAGTCGCGCCAAAACCGCAAGAGCCATTGTTGCTATACCTAGCGGCAACGAATCAAGTGGTGAGTGCTGCGTTAGTGGCAGAGAGAGAAGTTGATGAAGAAGCAGCAGCAGCGGCAAGACCACCAAGCGACAAGCTAGAATCTTCCCCGGCAGAGTCTGGTGCTGACAGAGCAGGGACTGCGCAGTCAAATGAAGTAATACAGAAGAAGAAAATGGTGCAGCGCCCAGTTTATTTTGTCAGCTCCCTTTTGCAGGGGGCTAGGTCAAGATATTCTGGTGTGCAGAAATTGCTCTTCGGCCTCCTTATGGCCTCGAGGAAGCTACACCATTACTTTCAGGCACATGCGATCACTGTTGTCACTCGCTTTCTGTTGCAGCGGATTTTGCGGAATCCAGATGCTACCGGCAGGATTGTGGAGTGGGCTTTGGAACTGTCAAGTTTTGGTCTCAAGTTTGAAAGTACTTCGACCATCCAGAGCAGAGCCTTGGCGGAGTTCATTGCGGAGTGGACCCCAACGCCAGATGAAGAGATTCCAGAGTCAACTCTCCCAGGCAAGGAAGCTAATCAAGAGTGGACTATGTATTTTGATGGGGCTTTCTCGCTGCAAGGTGCCGGTGCTGGCGTGCTGCTTGTTGCACCCACCGGAGAGCACCTCAAATACGTGATTCAGATGCACTTTCCCCGGGAGAGGTCAACGAACAACACTGCAGAGTATGAAGGGCTTCTTGCCGGTCTCAGGATCGCGGCGGACCTTGGAATTAGGAAGCTCATCGTCAGAGGTGATTTGCAGCTTGTTGTCAAGCAGGTGAATAAAGATTATCAGAGCCCATTGATGGAAGCTTATGTCGATGAAGTGAGGAAATTGGAAGAGCATTTTGACGGTCTGCAAATGGAGCACGTTCCCCATGCAGAAAATAGCATTGCTGATGGCCTGTCAAAGTGCACTGCTCTCAAGTTACCTGTGGAACCGGGAACTTTTGTGCTCCGACTGACTCAACTATCCGTGATATTATCAATGGGACAAGAGAAAAGAAGAAAGTTGAGTTCCGGCAAGTATTTTCCGGTAGAGCTCCCAGAGGCTGTCGGCAAAGAAGTTGCCGGGGACAACGCCAAGCTTGCCGGTGAGCGACAGGCTCCGGCAGAGCCTCAGGCTCTTGCCGTAGAGACAAACGCTCCCGATGAGCTTGCCGGGGAGCGACAGGCTCCGGCAGGGCCTCGAGCCTTTGCTGTAGAGACAAATGCTCCCGCGGCAGAAGACATGCCTTTAGTCCTTGTTGTCGAGCCCTAGGCTCCAGCATGGGCACGGCACATCGTCCATTTCCTTCAGACAGGAGAACTCCCCGAGGAACAGGAAGAAGCGGAGTAAGTAGCTCGCCGGTCTAACATGTACCAGTTCGTGGACAATGTCCTGTATAGGAAGAGACCGAACGGTGTGAAATTGAAGTGCATTTCTCGGGAAGATGGACTGGAGCTGTTGGCAGAGATACATGGAGGCATATGTGGCTCCCACATAGGATCAAGAGCACTTGCTGGTAAGGCATTCTGGCAAGGTTTCTTTTGGCCCACTGCTCTCCAGGATGCAACTGCACTAGTAACTAAGTGTGAAGCGTGCCAGTTTCATTCAAAGAAATTGCATCAACCAGCTCAAGCTCTTCAAACAATTCCTCTCTCCTGGCCGTTTTCGGTCTGGGGGCTTGACATTTTGGGCCCTTTCCCCCGCGCTGTCGGGGGCTTTGAGTACTTGTACGTTGCAATCGACAAGTTCACAAAGTGGCCGGAAGTGGAAGCAGTGAGAAAGGTGACAGCACAGTCAGCCATCAAGTTCTTCAAGGGACTAGTTTGCCGTTTTGGTGTGCCTAATAGGATCATCACCGACAACGGTACACAGTTCACGAGCCACACCTTCATGCAGTATGTCCAAGACCTTGGCGGCAAGATCTGTTTTGCTTCTGTTGCTCATCCAAGGAGCAATGGCCAGGCAGAAAGGGCAAATGCTGAAGTGTTGCGAGGCCTCAAGACAAGGACTTTCGACAAGCTGCGCGAGTGCGGAAGGCGCTGGATTGATGAGTTGCCGGTGGTTCTTTGGTCAATCAGAACGACACCGAATCGAGCCACTGGCCAGACACCCTTCTCCCTAGTATATGGGGCGGAAGCAGTTCTCCCCACGGAACTCACATACGGGTCACCTCGAGTGCTCGCCTATGATGAGCTCAAGCAAGAGCAGCTGCGGCATGATGACGCATTGCTCCTTGAGGAAGATCGTCTTTAGGCTGCTGTGCAAGCTGCACGCTACCATCAAGCCTTGCGCCGCTATCATAGCCGCAAGGTTCATGCCCGAAGTCTTGAGGAAGGCGACCTTGTTCTTTGGCGCGTTCAGTCCGCCAAGAATTCCAACAAGTTGACGCCGAAGTGGGAAGGCCCTTATCGGGTAGTACGAGTCACCAGGCCTGGCGCAGTCCGCCTGGAGACCGAAGACGGTATTCCAGTGAGCAACTCCTGGAATATCGAACATCTTCATAAGTTCTATCCATGAGGCGCGGTGGCCGGGTCCCCCGGCAACCACCTTTTGTACGAGTCTTGCCGCCAAGGCATGTAATCCTTTGTACAAAGCCAGGCGCAGACCCTGTGCATAGTTGAATAAAGCTAAGTGTTTTACAAATCTTGTCGACTTTCGTGTTACTTATATGCATGTTTATCCAACATGTTGTATTACGCTTACTCCCGGCAAGTGCTAACGAACCTCCAAGGTTCCATATTCCTATTTTCTCTTCTTCCTTTTCTTAAAGGACAGAAGGTTACCTCGCGTGCAAGTTTGCTGGGGGGGGGGGGATGGTGGTATGGATACCGACACGCGACGTTCAAGGTTGATATCTTGCCGGAAGGAGTACAACAGTAAAAAGCTAAGTTGCAGAAACTTTAAACAAATTTCTGTTTAATAAGGTCATTCTCCTTGGATGATTTCGACTTTTGTATGGAAAACCTGCACGTGAAGGAACCTTGCCATGATCGGTTGCGCCCTTACTCTGTTTCGAGTCCGCTCAACAGTTTAGGTGGCTGCACTGAAAACGTCAAGGTCTCTTGCCGGTAGCGGCACCGCTAGCAGGCTGCTAAAGTCCCGCACCTAGCGCTCGCAGCAAGGGTGTGCGTGCCGGCAAGTTTCCGATAAAGCGTAGGGTGAATACATACAGAAAGAAATTAAGCAAGGGGGATAGCATACATTCATCCAGAGCATAGCAAGTTATATTACGTCAATATTTGCCGCGATTCTAACATAAGACAAAATTGTTCTTGACATAGAATGATGGCGGCGATAACAAGCGAAGCGGCTAGTCCCTGCGCTGGCCTTCAACCCTCTTGACCTGGTTCGCCTTGTCAATGATGGGTGCGACAAGCTCTTCGGCTGCCTTGAGATCCGCGTCCTTCGGCAGGCGGTCGAGGACATTGGTGAGGTTGATGCCGGGGTTCCTGTACACCACCTTGGTGACCACCTTGAGAAGGACGGCCCGGCAGAGCTTGCGGGACTCGTTGGCCAGATGGGATGCCCGATCAGAATGAAGCTGCTTGAGCGCATCGATCAGGCCATCGAAGAACATAGTCAGCTTGGTGCTCGTGGACACCCTTTCGTCAGAAGAATAGTTGAAGCCCTGCAAGCTCATGATGGACAGTTGTGCCGTGAGCCTCTCCGTGACGTCGACAAGGCGATCGGTCCAGATCTTTGCACCTGCCACATAATCGTTATGGGTGACAACAGCGCTCTCGAGCAGTTCCTTCTCATTCTTGAGATCCTTGATTAGGGCCTTCTCACGAGCCTCCGCGGCCTCAAGAGTCTCCTTCAGTGTGGTCAGCTTCAGCTTCAAATCATCGATGGACTCATTGGCTGCGGTGAGCTGCTTGGTCTTGTCGGATATGGCAACTTGCATCTCCATCAAGCTGTGAAGAGTTTTCTCTCTTTCGGTTTCGAGTGTTGAGAGCTTCTTGCCGTGGTCCTCAAGATCCGCTTCCAGCTTCTTCACCTTCTCTTCCAGCAAGTTCTTGGCGGCCTTTGCGGCTTCGGCAGCATCGATGGCTTCCTTCAGCTTGCCGGCGTGATCTGTGGTCAGAGCTTCGAGCGTTTCCTTGTGCTTCTGCTCCAGCTCCTGGGTCCGCAACGCGACAAGCTTTCCGATTTCTTCATCCTTGCTGCGGAGCTTGTCGGCGAGTGCTTTCTCGCGAGCGGTGAGGTCATCGTCATGAGCCTCAAGCCCGACACGGTGCTCTCTTAAGCGTGCTTCCTCTGCAACGGCCTGTTGTTTGGCCTCCTCCTGTGCCTTCTCAACATCGGACTGCTTCAGGAGAAGCTCGTTCCAGCTTTGGCTCAACTGCTCTTGGTTCGACCTCGGATCCTGAAAGGCTTCAGCATACCAAGTTTGGGTCTCCTCAATGCGCTTCTGGAAATCTGCCTCCGCTGCTTCAATAACTGCTGCCCTGGAGTCCAGCTTCTCTTTCCGGGCACGGTGAAGTGCTTGAAGCTTTTGGAAGTTGCTGCTCATGGCCTGGAGGAGTTTTTCTTCTTCAGATCTGTTGCTGCTGGTGTGTGGCTCATCAACAATCTCGAGCCTGGCAGCGGCGATGACGTCTTCGTCAAGGATTTCCCCCTCAGCTAGCACTCCAATGCTTGACGTGCCAGGAATGCTGACGAACAAGTTGTCGCCAACCTTGAGGTACCTGCTTGACGAGGGGGCTTCGGATGTTGACGGCTGATCCTCAACAGCCGCCTCACCGGCAGCTGGGGGCTCCGTGGCCGGCGTGGCGCCCGGCGCTCCTGCGGCAGGAATGCCGTCAGTATGGTCACTGGTCTCCTCGCCGGCCCTCTCAGCAGACTCCTTGGCGGCCTCTTCCTGTACAGCCTTGGCAGCTTTGGCGCTGGCATCCTTGGCGGCAGCATTCTTGCCGGCCTCCTCAGCAGCAATCCTGTCGGCCTCGGCGGCGGCGTCCCTGGCGGTCTCCTCGATGACAACATTAACGTCCATGTGTTCTGTCGAGGGAAGATCTGAAGGCCAAGAAAATAAACAAGAAAAAGCTGAGATAGAAGTTCAAGAAGACAAAAAAAGAAAGACAAAGCAACAAGTATTCAGAAACAAACAGTTTACCTGTGTCGAGCTATTGAGAGGTGTTTTTTCCTTTCCCGGCAACATTAGTTGCCGAAGTAGGACCACCGGAGCCCGCGCTTGCCAGCTCTTCTTCATCGCGATAGAGCTCGATGGAGGAAACTCTTGACGGGGACTCATCCCTGGGTGATATGGTTGACGGAGGTGGCCTGGCTCCAGATGGTGCTCTTTGTTGCCGCTCCTCTCCTACACGCCCGGAGACGTCAGCAGAAAAGATGCAAACCCCGGCGCTTGCCAGTGGAAAGTGAGTAAACTCACGCTGGGGGCTGCGCCGGGGGCTGTGTTGAGGGCTTGACTCCGGGCTGATGGTGGATGATTCTGGCGCACTTGAAGTGCTTGCCGGCGGCTCGTCACCCGTCGAAGTCTTCGCCCTCTTCGCCATTCTTTGTGCCAATGTTTCCGTGTCCCTGCGGAGATGGGCCAAAGCGAAATAAATCAGTTAAGCAAGATCGGAAAATCAGAAGTTAGAAGATGTCACGGGACTCTTACTCTTCTTCTTCTCCTTCTGAGCTAAAGGCAGAGAGGTCGAAATCAACTTCCGCCACGGTGCTTGTGCGAGGAGGTGAAGGAGTGGTCCTGGGCCGTTTGGCTGCGGCCTTGCTGGCCGCCCCCTTGCCGGGGGCTGCACCACTTGAGGAAGCTTGGCGGACCGGGACCCCAGAGGTGGCACTCCGAAGGACAGGTTTCGTCTTCTTCTCGGGGGCCGGGGGCTCCTCGTGCAGCTCCTCCTCGGTTGAACCTTCAGTAGAAGGGCCCCCAGCAGACGTGCCGCTCTGCTCCCCGGCAAGATCACCCTGCCCGGCAGGTTTCTCCTCTGACATCACGTCTGCTTTGCTGGTTTCCTCTTCCATGTAGCCAGCGCTGCCGGCCTCCGCGGCAAGATTGGCCTCCTCCACCCTGCTGGCGATGTACGCCACTTCTTCCTCAGTGGTCTGGTGGATGAGGTTCGTTTCCGCTCGGATGGCCTTCTCCGACAAGTTGTCAAGGAATTCCTGTGCCTGCTCTGCGGATGGCACTTCCCAAGTTCCGTCAGGACCGTGTGCATTGCACACCGGCATCATAGCAATGAGCGAAGCCAGGGCGGAGTTGTTGCACAAAGGAATGACGCTTGCCGGCAGCTTGAGCTTCGCTTCAGGTCCGAACAACTTTTGGCTGAGAGCCGTGTGCTGCATGACCGTCAAGTTGTTGTTCAACCCAGGGCGCAACCTCATGATGTCTGCCGCGTTCCGGAATTCCCAAGCTGGCCTCCCCTTGTTCTGCAGAGGGGCGATGCGCCGGCGAAGGAAGTCCGCGCCAACCATCTCTACGGAGAGCCCGGCAGCTTTGAGATGGTGAATCCTGGCAACTGCGATTGAGAGCTTCTCATCTTGAAGATCGAAGGCGCTCCAATCAGTACCGCGCGCTATCTTTGTTTGCCGGAGCGAACAGAAAGGCTGGGGTTCCGCCTCCTGAATCCAGCACCATTTGCCTCGCCATTCTTCCCACTTCTCGCGATAGACCCCGTCTGGATATATCTCCTTGTTCCATGCCCATGGAATCCAGGCAATGGAGCCAGAGAGGGCGTCACCCTTTTGGATATGAGGAAGGAAGTAATGGCGGAAGAGGGCTGTGCTAGGGACTACTCCGACAAAGTTTTCGCAAAGGTGAGCAAAGGTGGACATACACGTCATGGCATTCGGCGTAAAATCTAAGAGTTGGAAGCCGTATGTGTACATGATATCGACAAAGAAATCAGAGAATGGGGGATAGAGCCCGCAGTAAAAGTAATCGGCGAAGAAGTGATATTTGTTTGGGACACCCCTGGAAGAACCTGGGCTCACGAGAGTTGTAGGATGCGCCGTTGTCTCCTTCGCCCACATGCACTGATACCGCTCCTTCAGTGTGCTCGCGTCGAGCACCGGAGCGAAGACGGCGTGCTCCCTCCGCATTTTCACCAAATCGTTCTCTGAGACGGCGGCTTTTGCCCCCTTGCCCTTGCTTGCCTTGGGCGGCATGGCGGCAATGGGGGCAGAGGCTGAGGACGGTGAGGGCATGGAGGCGGCGGATGAATGGAGGGGCTCTGTTTCGGGCTCAAGGAAGAAGACGACGGCGGTTCCCTAGATTGGAAAAGACAAGAGGTAAATGAGCGACGCCCCTGCGGATTCCTTTTTTATGGGGAAGGTGCGGGGCTGCCTCTTTACTAGTCAAATGAAAATGCTTTTTGCGAGCGCGCTCCAGTTACGGCCGCTCCACACACGTCTCCCACGTCCCGCATTCAATGTGCGTCATGGGGGGGCGCAGTGAAATGGAATGATTACGGCTGTTAACTCCTGCCATGCGTGCCCATGCACTGTTTGGGCCTAGCCCAACAATGCCTCGCACCCGTGTATGGCCTTGGCCCGGGGGCTCCTGTCGGTGTACTAAAGTTGGGGGCCCTTTAGTATCCCGTACTTGTGTGCGGACAGTTGTAGCCACACCAGCGGCAAGGCCTGCCGGGGGCAGCTAGATGCGAATGCAACAACTTCGAGAAAGCATTCAAGCCATTGACCAGAAGGCAGAAGACCGGAGGCTGGGCGCCCGGCAAGATCTTGCCGGGCTGGCCTGCAGAGCCCCGGCAAGACTCGCACCCGGCAAGACTTCGCCACCCTGTCACTACTCCAGCGCAGCCACCAGCTTGTCTTTTAGCTGTTGTCCCCCTGGTAACGTGTCAGGTGCTAACGGCGGATGGGCTTAAGCAGTGCTGATGGGACGGCCCCTTTTTCCGTCCCCAAGAAGCTAAGGGAAACCTCAACGGAGCATTAAATGCATTTGTCCTAAACCGTCAGTGTTAGGTATGATAGCACTGTAGCAACTTTACACCTCATGTACGCACTGTACGCCACTGTTGGTGACCCCTTCGAATGTATAAAAGGAGGCCCAAGGCGTAGCTATAGGGGGGGGGATCTTCTGGCCCATTCTGCATGCGTAACAGCTGTGTACTATTCATCACATAGCGCTCTCAGAGCTCGGGCTTGAACACACCTAATACAACAAAAGCAGGAGTAGGGTTTTACGCTTCTCAGCGGCCCGAACCTGGGTAAAAATTCCTCGTGTTGATCGTTGGATCTGCTCTTTGTGCAAGCCTTTGTCCCTGCCGAACCGTAAAGGGATCCTCTCGATCCCATATGTGTCGTTTCTCCGACAGCAGGAGTACTGTTCATGTCAATACAACTCACATGAGCTAAGAGGATCTACATTTTGTTTTGAAAGATCTTAGATAATCATCCTTCGTAAATCTACATGTCTTTTCAGATGAGATTGCTAGATGGTTTATAATTTTACCATCTTGATATAGCTGTAGCAATACTTGCTCAAAAGATCCAGACTAGAAAGCCACACTTCCAAGTGACAAGCACAAGTAAGGAAGGAACAAAAGATCCATACACTCTGTAGACATGTTTGGATGGTACAATGACATGTCATGTAAGTAGTGCTATTGGTGGTTGCAAAATCCATGTGATGTTGATGAAAGCTATTAAATCTTGCTGTATATGTCTAATCATATGCTAGCGAACTGATGGATGTTCTAGATTAACATTTTTGATTTGTGCCTGCCTACTTATGTGCACAATTCCAGATGGTGTGGAAATGTGACAACAAGAGATTAATTTGAGAACATATATTCGTCTTTTTACTCCGTTCCTGTTGACATATAATATCTCACAAGAATGCATCCTTTTCCCTTTTTGTTAGTAATGTCCAATGATGAATTGATGCAAAACTGAGATGGATAATTCTGCCTTCAATAAAAATAGCATTATCTTCCAAATGAGCACACAAATTTCTATATATTTAGTTAATTTTTGGTCCTTATATTGTTAAAATGGACAAGCGCGCGTTGCGCCTTCGATGATCTAGTCCACTATAGGACTAGGGTTTTTTATTTATACCATCGTACCTCCTCTCTCTCCCTTCCGTATATTTGAACATCATGGGAGACAAGTAGAGGCCGGTCCACCCTGTACATATATATGTATCATGCACATGATCAATGATTATCAATGCATGCAATCTCCTCCTTCCATCTAACTTTGGTATCGGTTTAGAACGTCTATCCCTCACTTCTGCCCTAACCCGCCGCAGCTGCACCCTATAGCTGTCGCCGCCGCCGCCTCCTCTCTTCTCCATGCACCTGCCCGCACCCGCCGCCGCTGCCCACTCCCTTCTCCAACCTCCCAACCCTAGCCGCCAGCGCTGCCAACCCTAGCCGTCACCGACAAAACCACTCCCCTCCACCGCTATGAACACTCCTGCATCCTCCATCTCCGACAACTCCAACCCCTTCGCCAGACCGGACCCTCCCACCACCGCCGACATCCGTGATCTCATCATCCACAACTGCATCCCCATCAAGCTAGATCAATCTAGCTCCTCCTACTTCATGTGGATGACCTACTTCAACCTTGTCTTCCATGAGTACTACCTCACCGAGCATATCGATGGCGCCGTTGACGGCGAGGTCATGAATGCCGACCTGGAGTGGTCCGCCATTGAGGCCATGCTGATCCGATGGTTTTACCTCACCATTTCGCGGGACATCTTCCACACGGTCATCGCCGATGACAACGACGCTTGCATCGTTTGGACTAATATCAACACGCTCTTCACCGACAACAAGCTCCAACGTCTCGTTTTTTTGAAGCAAGAATTCTTTGGGTGCCACTAGGATGACTCCTCCATTGATGACTGTTGAATGTGACTCAAGGTGCTTGTCGACAAGCTCCGTGACATTGGTGCTAAGGTGCCCGACAAACTCATGCTCAACACCCTCACCGTCGACCTCAACGAGGGGTTCGGCATGCAGCCTCCAACCTCACACTTCTGCCGAACCCCACCTTCCACACCACTGTCGCTTACTTGCATTTGGAGGAACGTAGGATGAAGAAGGTGAAGATGTGGGTGCAGCACACCGCTCTCGCCGTCGACACCCCCCGCAGCGCGTCCACCCTGCCTCCGTCGGCCCCGCCTCAACAGCCGCCTCCGACTCTGCCGGGGTACTACCCGCTGCCGCTCGCGCCACCCACGCCCCCAGCGCCTTAGCAGCAGCAGAAGACCGGCCACCCTCAGCGGCAGCAACAGCAACCGGGGTACGGGGGTGGGGGTGGGGTGATGTGGGGGCACGTCATCAACAACCCTCCTCGCAGGGCCGTCGGCACCAACCAGTGAACGGGTGTGGTCCACGCGTACCACATGGCCGTCCTGCGGGTCACCAGGCGCACTTTGCGGTGCCCCTCCAGCCGGCCGGTGGTGGCTACTCGGCGCTCCCCCGCCATCATACGCTGGGGGGTACCCGCCTGCACCGGTTCCGCCCTATGGCGGCCTTGCCTTGCTGCCGGAGCCAAGGGACCCAACCATCTTGGCCGCTCTCCACTCGGCTCCCTCGCCAAACAACTATGGTTGCGGCGGTGATAGGTACATGGACACGGGGGCTACACCCTCATGACAGCTCATCCCGGTAACCTCTTGTCCTCCTCTCCAGTTAACACCTCCACTCACATCACCGTCGGTGACGGTTCCTCCTTACACATTACACACATTTGTCATACTAATTTTCTTTCTACATCCATGCCAAACACTATGTATAATGTTCTTGTTTCACCCAATCTTGTTAAAAATCTTGTATCTGTTCGTTGTGTTGCTCGTGAGAATCCTCTTACCGTTGAATTTGATGATATCGGACCTTCTATGTATGACGCTCGTACTTGGATGGTTCTTCACAGATGTGACAGCCCGACGAGCTCTACCCGATGCACTCCTCCACCTCCACCACCATCTCTCCAGTTGCCCTCTCCGCCGGTATAGATCTTTGGCATGCTCGTTTGGGTCATGCGAACTCTGTCGTTCTTCATCAAATTCTTAGAAGTTTTCCATTCTCATGTAATAAGATAGACGATCATACTTTTCATGCTTCTAGTCATGGGAAGCATGTTCATCCTCCGTTTAGTGCTTCGACAAATATTTCCACTTTCCCCTTTCAATTACTTCATAGTGATGTTTGGACATCTCCGGCTGCGAGTAATATGGGTTATCTTTATTACCTTGTGCTTTTAGATGATTTCTCCCATTTTGTGTGGACGATTCCTCTTCACCGCAAGTCCGACGCACTAGCTACACTTACGGCATTTTATTCCAATGTTACCACACAATTTCGTCGCCCTATTCTCGCTCTTCAAACTGACAATGGAAAAGAATTCGACAATGCCGCCGTTCGCAATCTTCTTGCCTCTCACAACACCATCTTTTGCCTAACCTGTCCCTACACTTCCCAACAGAATGGCCGTGCTGAACGCATCCTCCGCACTCTTAATGACCATGTCCTTACATTGCTCATTCACTATAATGTACCTCCTCGGTTTTGGACGGATGCCCTCGCCACCGCCACCATCCTCCTTAACATTCGACCAAGTCGTCCTCGTTGGAATTATGCTTCCCATCAACTTCTCTTTGGCACCCCTCCTTCTTATGATGGTCTTTGCATCTTTGGGTGTCTCTGTTATCCTAGCATCGCGTCCACCACACCACACAAACTTGCGCCTCCTTCCCTCGCTTGTGCCTTCCTCGGTTATCCTTCCAACACCAATGGTGACCGGTGTTATTATCCTGCATATCATCGGGTCTATACCTCGCGACAACGTGTACTTTTATGAGCGGGTTTTTCCTTTTCACCAGGTACCAGCCTGTACGACCGACTCCGTGGTGTTGTTGGACATACATCCGGCGATGCGGCATGGGTCCAGGGAGCGGCTTGCCCCTACAACATCCCGCGACAAGTTGCTCACTCTCCCACCCTCAACTGTGGACGCCGCTCCAAGAACGGCCGCTCGCGCTGCCTCTTCAGGTGCAACTCTGGGCCCGGCCACCCCCATCGTCTCCTCGGATGAGTCTGCTTTGGTGGGCTCCCATGCTGCCTCTTTCGCTATCCTTCGGTGCGGCGACTGAGGCCGTGTAGTCCACTTTGGCCACTTTGGCCGACTCGGCTGCCGTCCTGACCGCCGGTCCTTCTGCGTCGGGCTCGATTTCATCCTCGCCTGGTGCCTCCCCGTCACCAGCCGCCCCTGCACCGCCTCTCGGTATGACAACCTGGGCCCGTGCTGGCATCCATTGCCCCAACACACGGTACACCTCTCACGAGTATGTGTGTGCTGCGTCAACCTCCTCAGCGTCACCCATTCCCTCCTTCGCTCGTGCGGCCCTTCGTGATCCACACCGGCTTGCTGCAATGCATGAGGAGTTTGATGCGTTACATTGTAACCGTACATGGCATCTTGTTCTGCAGCCTCCCCATGCTAACGTCATCTGTGCCAAGTGGGTGTTCCATCACAAGACATGTCTTGATGGTTCTCTCGAGTGCTACAAGGCTTGGTGGGTGGTTCGTGGCTTTCGACGGCATGCTGGTGTGGACTTCACCGACACTTTGCTCCTGTTGTTAAACTGGGAACCATTCGCACCATGCTGCAGTTCGCAGTCTCCCATGCGTCGTATGTTCATCAGTTGGACGTCTCCAATGCCTTTCTGCACTCCCATCTTGCCGAGCAGGTGTTCTGTGAGTAGCCTACCGGATTTGCCGACGTTGAGCATCCGAATCACATGTTTCTACGATCCCGTTCTCTCTACGGGATGAAGCAGACGCTCGGGCCTGGTTCCAGCGTATTGCAGCCTTCCTCTAGCAGCTCGGGTTTCGCACCACAAACTCCGACGGCTCCCTGTTCGTCTATTATCAGGGCGCCTCTACTGCTTACCTGTTGCTCTATGTTGACAACATCATCCCGACGACATCGTCTCCTGAGCTGCTCCAGCACCTCACGGCTCGTCTCCGCGATGAGTTTGCCCTCAAGGAATTAGGGGATCTGCACTACCTCCTTGACATCGAGGTTGTTCGACGCGTCGATGGTTTCTTTCTACATCAGCAGAAGTATGCCCACGAGCTACTCGAGCGAGCCGGCATGCTTAATTCCAAGCCCGCCTACACGCCTGTGGACACGAAGGCGAAGGTTTCCGCTTTGGAGGGCTCTCCTGCACCTGACGCCGCGTTCTATCGCTCCATCATCTGTGCATTGCAATACTTGACACTTCCTGACCTAATTCCAACTCTATATATTCTCTAAAATCATTAAGTCAATAGAGAGCCACCCGAAACCCTTTTTCCGCCGCCGCAAGTCTTTGTTCCGTCGTGTGCCCATCTGGAGCCCTGTTCTGATACTCTGCCAAAGGGAGGATCGATCACGGAGGGCCTCTACATCAACCTTGGCGCTTCCATGATGATGTGTGAGTAGTTCACCATAGACGTATGGGTCCATAGCTAGTACCTAGATGGCTCTCGCTCTATGATCCTGAATACAAAGTTCACCGCGATCCCCGCAGTGATCTATTCGATGTAATCATGTTTGCGTTGTGTTTGTTGGGATCCAATGAATTGTGGGTTTATGATCAGATTATGCATGAATATTAATTTAGTATCCTCTGAATTCATTTATGCATGATTTTTATAGCTTCATATTTCTCTTCGATCTATCGGTTTGGTTTGGCCAACTAGATTGATTTATGTTCAGTGGGAGTGGTGTATTTTGATGGGTTTAATCTTGCGGTGCCCTATCCTCGTGACAGAAGGGGTCAAGACGCGTATTGTATTACTGGAATTAAGGCTAAAACGATGGTGTTTATTCATATTAGTTGAGTTTACTTTGTCTACATCATGTCATATTGCTCAAAGCATTACTCTGTTTCATACTTAATACTCTAGATGCATGCTAGATAGTGGTCGATGGGTGGAGTAATAGTAGTAGATGTAGGAAGGAGTCGGTCTACTTGCTTATGGACGTGATGCCTCTGTACATGATCATTACCTTGGATGATTATCATAACTATCAATTGCCCAACAGTAGTTTGTTTACCCACCGTATGCTTTCTTCGAGAGAAGCCTCTAGCAAACACTATAGCCCCCGGGTCCACTTAAATATAAAAAATAAAAAACCTTATTAACCTTGCTGTCCTTTATTCTACTTTTATTTTATTTTGCATTTATAATATTTATCTATCAAGATTTAATCCTTGCAAGTAACGAGTTCAAGGGGCTTGACAACCCTCTTGCCCGCGTTGGGTGCAAGTGTTTTATTCTTTGTGTGCAGGTGCTGTTGACGAGGATTTGTATGATTCTCCTATTGGTTTGATAACCTTGCTTCTCATTGACGGAAATACTTATCTCTACTGTGCTGCATCTCCTCTCCTCTTCAGGGAAAAACCCAACGTAGTTTAAAGGAAGAATTTCTGGCGCCGTTGCCAGGGAGACATCATCAAATTCCTTCTAGGTACCTATACACAAATTGTCATTCACTTGTTCTAATTTTTATTTGCTGTTATATTTTACTGTATATAAAAATCAAAAATACAAAAAAATTTCTATTTGCTTGTTTGCTTAGTTATCTAGTTTACTAACTTGTTTACTCCTTTGCTTGCTTGTTGGAAGTTGCTATCATGTCTGAGTTTGAAGAAATAGTGATGCCTCCGCCTCTAGTGCGGAGGTGAAAGCACATACGCTCCCTTGGTGGTTTTGATAATTCATGATGACATACATTGTCTCTTGGACTGATAGTTTTACCTAGATTATTTTTGATGAAGTCCACAAATAGAATTGGCTGGAATGTGAGGAGAATCCCCAAGGAAAGAAGAATAAGGAAAGGAATACGATTGGTAACAAGCTTCAAGACTCTACATTTTGCATTTTGTGAGAAATCACATTTGAGTCCATAGGAAAGCCAATACTATTAAAAGGGGATGAGGTATCTATGATGATCTGGTTGCTCAAGTGCTTAGAGTTAGGCACCCAAAAATACTCATGAATTCTCCCACAAAAATACTCTGTCTAAACCCTAACACTCAAATTCGGTGCCACCAATATTTCCTAATCGGCCCTACCGAGTTTCACCCTAGACAGACCCAAATCCAAACCCTAGCTTCTCGGTGACACCACGTTCCATTTTGGTGCAACCGAAATCAGTGACCAACTTTCGGGTGACCAATTTCTAAGAATCAGAATTTCCGAGTTTTAGGAATCGGTGATACCGAAACTGGAAACTGCCTAGGTCAGCCAAAATCGGACCACCGAGAAATATATATTGGTCTCACCGAAACGCCAAAGTTGCCACATTTTGCACTAGTCGGTGCAACTGAGTTTTTGCTTCGGTTTCACCGAGTTGGGCAATAAATTTTTAACGGTTGGATTTTTGGAGATGCCTATATATACCCCTCCACCTACCACTCATTCGTGGAAGAAGCACTCAGAACAAACAACCACTTGCCCAATCCTTTTTCTAAGAGAGAACCACCTACTCATGTGTTGAGATCAAGATCCTCCACTCCAACCATATGAATCTTGGTTTCAAGCCTCCCCAAGTTGCTTTCCACCCAATCAACCTCTTCTACCAAGCCAAATTGATGAGAGAGTGATTGTGTGTTGAGGAGACTACCTTTTGAAGGACAAGAGCAAGGAGTTCATCATTCTTACCACATCTATTACCTTTTGGAGAGTGGTGTCTCCTATATTGGTTAGGTGTCGCTTGGGAGCCTCCGTCTTCATGTGTGGAGTTGAACCAAGAAGTTTGTACGGGCAAGGAGATCGCCTACTTAGTGAAGATCTACCCGAGTGAGGCTAGTCCTTCGTGGATGTAAGCCATGATGGAATAGATGAGGTTGCTACTTTGTGGACCCTTATGGGTGGATCCCTCCATGGACTCTCGCGACCGCTACCCTCCGAGGGTTGAAGTCTCCATCAACATGGACATACGATAGCACCACCTATCGGAACCATGGGAAAAATGTTCGTGTCCCCCATTGCGTTTGATCCTCCTATCCCTTCCCTCTTACTTACATATGCTTGTCTTTACTTTCCGCTGCTATACTCGTTGACTTGCATGTGTAGGATGTGCTAGACTTGTTAGAATTGCGAAAATCTGCCAACCATTAAAATTGGGAAAAGGCTAGGTTTTATTTTGCCAAGTAGTCTATTCACCCCCTCTAGATGCCCCTTCTCGATCCCACAATTGGTATCAGAGCTTTGGTCTCCATTGATTTGGTTTTATCACCATTGGAGGAAGATGGATGTGCTTAGTTTGGGGAGTCTTAGTTGTGAACTGCCTATTCTCGATGGGGAGTACTATAGTCAATGGAAAGACAAGATGCTTGATATATTCAATGAATTCCGTTTGAGCAAGTATGTTAAGAGCCCTTATGTGCCTCCCATTGATCCCTTACATCCCTCACACGAAGAAGAAATTGACATGCTTCGTAATCTTAGAACCATTAATCTTACCATTAGAGGATTGCCAAGAATTGTGTTTGATCACATGAGAAACTTTGAGTGTTCTTATACTTTGTGGAATGATTTAGAGAAAATATATCCAAACTACTCTTTGAGAAATCTTGATGTCATTCGCCATAAAACTATTGCCTTTCACAAGATGAAGCCTAGTGATCATAAATTTGTTGATTATCTCTTCGAGCTTAGAGACCTCATGCATTCTAAAGGAGATTTCATAACCATCAACAACATCATTGTTGAGGCAGTTCGAATTCATAATCTTGAACATTGTCATGGTCAAAATTCTAACGAATCTCTTGATTTTTCTGACGAGGATATTCCACTTGATGATGACAGTGTGGAGCATGGGTACTATGATGAAGATGAGATGTTTGACATCGAATATGAGAAGACTATGAAGAATCTAAGTCCAATGGCGAACTTCAAAGACTACATGTCCAGAGGAAAAGAGTGGATTCTTGATAGTGGATGCACCTATCACATGACCGAGGATAGAGACATGTTTCAAGATATCACACCAAACCATGGACCACGGAGGTATGTGACTTTTGGAGACAACTACAAGGGTAAGGTACTCGGTCTTGGTAAGGTGGCCATATCTCATGATATTTCAATTCAACATGTCATGCTTGTTGAGTCCCTTGGCTACAATCTTCATTCTGTATCTAGACTAGCCGATTTCGGTTTCAATGTGCTATTTACTAAATTTGATTGCCAAGTGTTTCATCAAGATAATCATAGCATGGTCTTTACGGGTTTCCATAGAGGTGATCTATACATTGTTGATTTCACTATGAGATCTAAACCTCGTACTTGTCTTATTGCAAAATCTTCTAAAGGTTGGCTTTGGCATAGAAGGCTAGGACATGTTGGTATGCGTAATCTAGACAAGCTCATAAAAGGTGATCATATACTTGGTGTTAAAGATGTTTTCTTTGACAAAGATAGACTTTGTAGTTCTCGTCAAGCAGGAAAACAAGTGGGTGGAAGTCATCCCGTAAAGAACATCATGACTACTAGGAGACCACTTGAGTTGCTTCATATGGATCTTTTCAGTCCCAATGCTTACAAGAGCCTCGGTGGAAATTCCTTTGGTCTAGTTATAGTTGATGATTTTTCCAGATTTACGTGGGCATTCTTTCTTGATGACAAGTCGCAGGTGCAAAAGATCTTCAAGAACTTCGCTAGCAAGGCCCAAAATCAATTTGGAGTGAAGATCAAGAAAGTTCAGAGTTCAAGAACACTAATGTGGATACCTTTCTTGACTAAGAAGGGATTTCACATGAGTTCTCGACTTTGTACATACCTCAACAAAATGGTGTTGTTGAGAGGAAGAACCAGACTCTCATAGAATGATGCTCGATGAATACAAGACGCCAAGACACTATTGTGCAGAAGCCGTGGAAACAGCTTGTCATGCTACGAACCGACTCTACCTACACAAGCTTCTCAGTAAAATGGCATACCAGTTGCTCACCGGTAACAAACCCCAAGTTGGACACTTTTGGGTATTCAGCTCAAAGTGCTACATTCTTGATAAACATTGTCATTCTAAATTTGCCCCTAAATCTCATGAATGTTTCCTACTTTGTTAGGAATCAAACTCTCACACTTACCATGTCTACAACAACTTCACTCGAAAAGTTGAAGAGACGGTAGATGTGAAGTTTGATGAATCTAATGGTTCGCAAGTCGAACAATTGCCAAATGATGTAGGAGATAAGGAACCTTCGAAACCCATTCAATATTTGTCCATCGGCAAGATACGTCCCATGGAGGTGAAGGAAAGCACTTCATCAACACAAGTGGAAGCTCCTACCTCGCGCCAAGGCGAACCACAAAACGACATGGAAGCATCCACAAAACGGTACACGACAAGATGAAGAGGAGGAAGAAGTACATCATGATGATCCACCTCAACCTCTTCACCACCACCTCAAGGAGATGACACCTTCAACAACAACAAAGAAGGAGATGATGATGAGGAAGCTCCACCATCCAACAAGCAAAAGCTACCACTAGTTCGAGCAAGAGTGAACAAGAATCATCCCTTAGAGCAAATATTCGACGACATACAAACCGGGAGAATCACTCGCTCTAAAACTCGTTTAGCTAACTTTTATGAGCATTACTCATTTATCTCTAGTATTGAGCCTATGAAGGTATAAGAAGCACTTGAAGACCCGGATTGGGTAAATGCCATGCATGAAGAGCTACACAACTTTGAGATGAATGAAGTGTGGACACTAGTGGACAAGCCCAAGGATGAGCAAAACATCATTGGAACAAAATGTGTGTTTTGGAACAAGCAAGATGAAGATGGTCAATTGGTACGCAACAAGGCATGTCTTGTAGCTCAAGGTGACAATCAAGTCAAAGGTATGGACTACAGTGAGACTTATGCCCCAATTTCTAGACTTGAAGCCATTCGTATACTTCTTTCTTATGCCAATCACCATGATATTATTGTTTACCAAATGGATATCAAAAGCGCTTTTCTAAATGGTGAAATTGAGGAGGAAGTTTATGTTAAACAACCTCCAGGCTTTGTGAACCCCAAGAAACCTAATCATGTTTATAAACTTCACAAAGCTCTCTATGGTCTTAAACATGCCCCAAGAGCTTGGTACAAATGCTTAACAAAGTTTCTTATTGAAAAGGGTTTTGAAATTGGTAAAATTGATGCAAACTTGTTCACAAAAAGAGTTAACGGTGAATTATTTGTGTGCCAATTTATGTGGATGATATTTCTTTGGATCTACTAACCCACATTTTAGTGAGAAATTTGGAAGGTTGATGTCCGAGAAGTATGAGATGTCTATGATGTGTGAGCTGAATTTTTTTCCTTGGTTTGCAAATCAAGCAAACGAGAGAAGGAACTTTCATCTCTAAAACCAAGTATACCAAGGACTTTATTAAGAGGTTCAACATGCAAGAGTGTAAAGGTATGAAAACTCCTATGCCTACTAGTGGACATGTTGACCTCACCAAGGAGGACAAATAGGTTGATCAAAAGGTTTATTGATCAATGATTGGTTCATTGCTATATCTATGTGCCTCCCGTCCTGATATTATGCTTAGTGTGTGCATGTGTGCTAGATATCAAGCCGCTCCTAAAGAGTGTCATCTTAAGGCCGTGAAAAGAATTGTGAGAGACTTGATACATACACCAAACGTTGGCATTTGGTATCCCAAGGGATCTTCTTTTAACCTTGTTGGCTATTCCGACTCGGACTATGCCGGAGATAAAGTTGATAGAAAATCCATCTTGGGTACATGTCAATTTCTTGGCAGATCTCTTGGGTCTTGGTCATCCAAGAAACAAAACTCGGTATCTCTATCTACCACCGAAGCGGAATACATTGCCACCGGATCATGTTGTGCTCAATTGCTATGGATGACTCAAACTCTTAAGGATTATGGAATCCATGTGAGACATATTCCATTGTTGTGTGACAATGACAGTGCTATTAAGATTGCTAATAATCCCGTGCAACATTCTCAAACTAAACATATTCAAGTTCGTCATCATTTCCTTCGTGATCATGTTGCTAAATGGGACATTAATCTCAAACGTGTTCGCACCAACAAGCAGTTGGCCGATATTTTTACTAAGCCACTTGATGAAAAAGTGTTTTGTCACTTGAGGAGTGAGTTGAACATCATTGATGCTTCAAACTTAAGCTAGACTCACTCATATGCATGCAAGGGCATGAGCTTACTTGACTATTCCTTGTTACTATTGATATGATACTATCTTAAACCCTTGGAAAACTATGCTCCCTTGTATAGTATCTAACCTTTTGTAGGTACTTGGATGAACTACATTCCAGAAGATTGCGAACAACTACTATCAAAAGCAATCTTGTCTTGGCCAATTATCAACAATCCTACTTTGTGATGGAGGAAGAAGACAACACAAGCTATATCCTTGACATACATTATGATGAAAACCACACTCTAGTCATTTGGATATACCTTGTTATTCCTTGCATGACTAACCCTTGTAGGAGGACCTATCTAGAGTGAAAGGAAGTATTTCCCCAAACTCTGACTCTTGGGCATCCACAACAAGTCCACCTACACGTCATGCCGCCTACGTCACCCAAAGGTATGTACTCATATCCTTGAAGAAGCTTTACTCCAAGTCATGAGTCAAAGCAAGGTATGTACTCATATCCTTGAAGAAGCTTTACTCCAAGTCATGAGTCAAAGCAATTCTAAGTGATATGAAAACATCAAAATTCTTAAACGAAAAATGGTAACCCCATTTTGAGCTTAACGATGAGTATGACCTATGATCAAGTATTCTTACTTGGTTCGTAAGTCAATATACTCTAATATAGGTGACCTAGTCGCCGACCTTCATCTAAACGAAGTTTCTTGTTTGGTTCATCTTCCACTTGCATGTTTATTTAGAACCATTCAATCTTCATCTAGTTGAAAATTCATTGCAAATCCTTTTGAGAATTCATTGCAAATCTTCTTGAAAATTCATTGCAAATCCTTTTGAGAATTCATTGCAAATCTTCTTGAAAATTCATTGCAAATCATTTTTAGAATTCATTGCAAATCTTCTTGAAAATGCATTGCAAATCCTTTAGAATCTATTGAGATTTGCTGAAAATCATCTTCGTCAACAAAATGGTCAAGAATACCTTTGCCAAGTTTCTGTTTGCAAATTCGGACCCTCCAAAATGGGAAAATCGGTTTCACCGATAAAGCAGATACACTGCCAAGAGCTTCTTCGGTACCAATACTATCATTAAATACCCTGTGACCCTTTGGCTGTACCTATACTATCATTAAAGAGGTACCGATACAAACCTCTTTGGTTGTACCTATTTTTCCCAGAGCCCTAAAATTTCCTTATTGGTTCTACCGATATATGTTGCCTCGGAGTCATCAACTTTTTTGCCATTACCTATATTCTTTGCCACTTTTTCTTGACATTATTAGTCAATGATCTCAGTGACCCTTACTCTCAATGAATACCCTCTGACCTTTTTTTGGAAATTAAGGCCAAAGGGGGAGAAATATCAATGCTTATGCTTGTCCAAGGGGGAGAAATACCTATCAAGGGGAGAAATATCAAGATCACCCAAATGGGAGAAACACTATCATTTAAGAAGAGAGAAAGTGTGATTTAGATTTGATTGCCTATTTGTGTTAGACTTGTCTCACCCTATGTAACGCCCAAGATGCGATCCTATCCTTATTTTGGCTCAAGGGCCTCAACAAGGATAGAAGCGCATCTCGTCGTTTCGCAAGAATGGATATTATTACAAGTACATGTAAAGAAGAGATGAGTATATGGAATTGGCTTACACTCGCCACAAGCTACATCAAGATCACTTCAATACAAAAACATATACAATCATCATACAGAAGAGCAGGGTCCGACTATGGATGAAATCAAACGATAAAATGACATCCATCCTTGCTATCCCAGGCTGCCGGCTTGGAACCCATCCTATGATCGATGAAGAAGAAGAAGAAGAACTCCAAATCTAACAAGCATCACTCTCACGTCAAAGCATCGCATTACCTGTACCTGCAACTGTTGTTGTAGTAATCTGTGAGCCACAAGGACTCAGCAATCTCATTTCCAAGGGTATCAAGACTAGCAAAGCTTAATGGGTGAGATATGGGTGAGTGGTGAGGCTGCAGCAAGCATTAAGCATTTATTTGAGTGACTAACTTATGAGTACAAGAATAAGGGGGGGGGGTGATCGTCGCATAAATGGACATGAATTAGTAATGATCACTAAGTGATCCTGAAAACCTACTTACGGTCAAACATAACCCCACCGTGTTCTCTTTCGGAGCAGGCCTCACGAGAAGAGACGGTCACGGTTACGCACGCAGTTGGTGTATTTTATTTGAGTTTACTTTAAGTTTTCTATGACCGGATTTTAAACAAATTTCCAAGTTGCCACATAACCACGGGCACGACTCTCATGAAAGATTTAACCCTGCAGGGGTGCTCCAACTCATCCATCACAAACTAACCACAAGCTGCGTTGGAATTCCTCAACCGGGGGATAACCCGTAGTATTTGCGGAATCCCGATGGAAAATGTCAACCTCGAGATAGCCCGAAGTGTCCTCGAAATCCCGCTCACAAGACGTTCAAGAAAGGTTAAACAAATCCAGCAGGGCCGCCCGACGTGCCGACAATCTTGATAGGACCTGCGTATCTCCTTCTCAGGGTACAATCGGATGAGCACAGCGTACAGTGGCCTGATAGAAATTACCCGAGTTGCCCTGGGTTGGCCCCGCACACGACTCTGTTTAGGACCAGCACCATCAGCACTGGCCCTCCCTGTATTATGTTGAATGAACTTCTCGGGTTCATGACGCCCTATGCTTTAGTAATGGTGTTTAGTATTATTATGTTGGGCAAATATAGTACCAATGTTGGGCCGCCATAAGAGTTTTATCCCAAAACAAAAATCAAGGGGGTCCCCATAACAACCCCGAGCATGTTAGGAGCGCTCAATATGGAACATAACACCGGTACACAAGTAACTAGGGCAGCAAAAGTGGAACAAAACACCGAGCAAAAGGCCAAGCCTTCCACCTTTTACCAAGTATATATGTGCATTAAATTAAATAGCAATAGTATTGTGATATATCCAAAATATCCATGTGGGCACATGGAAACAATTTGCACCTGCAACTAGCAATGCTATAAGAAGGGTGAGCAAGCGATAACATAGCCAAACAATGGTTTGCTCGGATGTGGAGGGTTAGAGGCTTATCATGGTATTTTGGGAGGCTTGACAAACAAGTGGTAGGTAGCGAGACATAGCGATAGAAATGAGACAGCTAGCATGGCAATGATAGTAGTGGTATCTAGGGAAATGGTCATCTTGCCCGAGATCCTGCTTGGAAGAAGAACGAATCCATGAAGAAGACGAACCAACGTAGTCGAACGAATCCTCACACTCCGAATGTTTCGGAACTCTATCGAGAAGAAGCAATTCGGAAACAAACAAATGACGCGGTAAACACCACAACATATTCATGACATGATGCGCAAGCAATGATGATTCATGTCAAGTTTAAATATGCAAGGCATGGCATGGCAATATGCAACAGTCAAACACTACACATTAAGTGAAGCTCAACATGCAACGAGTTGCATATTGACGAAACTCCACGTTCGGATCATTTAGTTCCCTCTCTTTTATTACACAACAAGTTTAAATGTTGTTAAACATGGCAAGGGGTGAAACATAAATCAACTACACTATCTAGGCATCTTAAATGAGGTCAGAAACAACTTATAGTATTTCCGAAGCGACCTCATATGCAAATTAAGAGATTGGTCCAGATCTTTCCTAAACATATTTTATTATTGTTAAACAGAAAAATAAAGTGGACCATGCAATTCTACATGTCATTCTAGTCGATTTACATATATGGATCATACGAAACGGAGCTACGGTCTAAAAGATACGACCCACACAAGACGAACATGACTTGAATGCAAAATACATGAAAATGACAACCACAAGCATTTCAAAACATGGATGCAACATGATAATATGATACTACATGCAATTCTACGCAAGATTCATATGCAACACCTTCAAAACGGAGCAACGGTTCGACCACAACAACCAACACAAGTTTTAGTTGAAATCTGTCCAAAACAGCAAGATAGCGTTTTGCACGCATGAAAACAATAAGCTACAAGATTCTACAATTCACAAACAAGACATGGGGTTGTAGCCTACATGATACACAACAATTCATATCATCACAACAAATTGAGTAGAAGCATGGATCACTAGGAAATAAGCTCACAATATGGCAATAAAATATAGCAGATTAGGACTTCGTGAAAATAACAGTTTTTAGCATAGCAGTTTTTCATGAAGGCATGTTGGCAGCAATAAAACTATATGCTATAGGGCATATCATGGCATGAAAATCTACAGCATGGTAGAGGACACGATGCACTACAATTCATTCCATAGTGGCAAAGTCTAATTATGCATAGTAACATGGCTAGCATCAACACAACATGGCATTTTGAAGAAAACAGATTCTCAGACTTTGTGAAAATTAGACTAGACATGAGCAACAGTTTTTAACAGATTGACATGTTGGACAACACAATTAATTATGATGCTAAACCTATTCATGCAAACAATTGGCACAATATGATAGAGCATGACATGGTTTACAACACATCCCATTGTGGCAACACCAAAAGAGCTATAGACCAATAGCAAACCACATGGCAACACAACAACATAATAACACAGTTTTCAGACTAAGAAATATTTTAGCATCTCAAAACAGTAACTTTTATCACATGTTGGCAACAAGAAAATAACACCTAAACATGGATTTCTATAGCAACCAAAAATACCAGGGCCTAGCACACATGTCCATGGGCATATCTCATGTTAAAAATTAATTTATATGATGCATGGAATAAAGCACACAAAATAAATAAAAGGGCATCACGGCAAAATGACATGCTCACAAATTTGCTCAAATGACAAAACTAATTGCACAGATAAATTCTATGGAATTTTCTACCCCGAAAACATATATAATATGTGGGTTTTTACTATAAAACAAATGACACAACATTTATGCGAGATTAGGACATAAACCGCTTTAGCAAGTTATGTATGCAAATTAAATGCAAACATCACATTGAACCTTTTTATCATGCATGAAAAAGGGTTATAAATAATCTACACATTTTACATATATGGTTTGTTTAATTCCGATGCACGGTTAAATAAATATGCGCAATGCAAAATCATGACATTTATGCAAATTAAACAAACAACAAGTGTAAACATTTTAAACATGTGTGAAAGTTGGATATTATTAATCTACATGAAATTCTAAGCATTTTTCATATATAATTCATTCCGATCCGATGCACCGTTAATTAGTTATTAAATGCGAGAAGATGAGGGTTTTTTTCTGTAAATTTGTAAATCCGTGGATAAATAGACAAATAAGCTGGACAGGAAAAAAATACTAACGGGCCGAATCTATAGCACATTGGGCCAACAGATATGGGCGCAGTATAACTATACTACGCGCATGGCGTAATATAGAGGAGGACGGCGGAGGCTCACCTAGCGGGCTTGGCCCAGGCGGTGGAGGAGCTGAGCTTTGGAGGCAGCCCACGTGGGAGGAGCGGTAGGCCGACCGCGGCTGCGGGTGGGCCTCTCGACGGCTGCAGCCCACGATGCAGGTCCATGCCTGCACGAGCGTCTTCCTCCCTGGACGCCGAGAGGCAGCCTGTGGCCGCAGCCGCTGGAAAGATCTCCAGCGAGGAGGCATCTGTGGGGGGGGGGGGGAATGGATGGATCTCGGCGAGGGGGCCGGATCTGGTGGTTTGGAGGGTCGTAGGGGGTCGAGGACGGCTCGAGGTAGAGCTCCGAGCTCCATGGCGGCTTAGGGTTTCCTGCAGAGAGAGAGAGAGAGAGAGAGAGAGGAAGTGACTTGAGATCAAGAGGAGGCAAAAACCACTGGAAGGACGGGACCAGGGGTGATGCGGGACTGGCCTGGGAGCGGACGACGTCACCGAAGGGGTGGCGGTGCTCCGGTGGTGGGGCGGCATGGTCCGGGCGATGGGCGCGGGGCGTTGGAGCTCGGGGAGCTCCCATGGCTGCGGGCGAGCAGGGTTCAGGCTCGGGCGGGCCTCCCGCGGGTTCGTCGGGCCGCAGCGCACTGTGGGTGGAGGCGCAGCTGGCTGCGATGGGGCGTGGCTGGCTAGCTGGCCCTCTGGCCGTCCGATCTAGCCGCGGACGGCTGGGACCATGGCTCACGAGCCAATCTGGGGGCTCGGCTGGGAACTGATGGCGCAGGAGTGGCTTGGGTGGCGGCGATGGCTCGCCAAGTGTCGCAAAGGGGATGGCTGGGTGTGGATTCGAGGAGCGGCGGCGGCTGGAGGTAGGTGGAGGCTAGGGGGTAGGGTTTTCTGCTGCAAAATGGAAGGAGGGGGTCTATTTATAGCAAGGGGGCTAGGGTTGGCAGTTTTTTTGCCCGTTTTCGGACCTTCGGATCTCGATCCGACGGTCCGGAAGCGGAGGGGGCTTAGCTGGGTTAAGGTGGGCTGTGTAGAGTGGTGGTGGGCTAAGAAGAGAGGGAGGTTTGGGCCCATGACATGTTTTAAAATACCGAAAATGTTCGCTAAGTAAACCGATTACGGTGCCGCTACGATTGACCTTTCGGGTATCAAATGGACTCTGAACGCGACGAAATTTTGCAGGCGATCTACCTACACTATATCAAGACCGCACGCCAACTTTCGACCCATTCCAAGAAAGTTTTATACGCACTTTTAAAATCAATATTTTAACGATGTCACGGGCACGTGCAAGTGTTGTTGGTCTCGAAACGGTCGTCGACGAGAACGGGGAGAACCGGCAACTACAAACAGATGCAAGTTTTGAAAAAAATGACGGCAACGGAGTGCCGATGCAATGCGGATGATGCGATGCAACAACCAGGCGAATCACAAGATAACAACGGAATAAAAGGGGAATCTTCTGGAGCGTCGGTCTCGGGCTGTTAAACCCTACCTACTCCCAATTTCTACAAGCTAAGATTCAGGGGGAGAGGGAGACTTACAAACCCATACTTAGGGGAAAAAGTTGAAAGTTCCAAATACTCTTGGAGACATATCAATTTTAAGAAATACTATTTCTGGTATGTCTTCCATATCTTGGTACATTTGAATTCTTTTGCATTTGGATGAGAAGAATAATCTTGTGTTAATTAACATTGTTTTCTCAAGTGTGCTCCTACTATTAAAATGCTCAAGAACTTCAAGGTAAGTATATGCATCATATCCTTGGTCAAGATGATCCCTTGTTTGTTGCACATATTGTTTGCAAGAGTGAGTCTTGAACATGTAGACAACTTATTCACATATGTTTGATGCATATGGCCAAGGTCCACATGACTTATCATGTTCCTTCTGCCATGTGTGTGTTCATGCGTTCCGAAGCAAGTATCCTCTAAAATGGATTGCACACATTTAGGGGGAGCTTATGTTACTCATGTGTTTCTTGAGGCTTTCATATATCTTTGCATATCTAAATTTTAAGCTTTGATTGTATGTTGTCATCAATTACCAAAATGGGGGAGATTGAAAGCACATATGCTCCCCGGGAGGTTTTGGTAATTCATGACAACATACATTGTCTCTTGGACTGATAGTTTTACCTAGATTATTTCAGATGAAGTCCACAAAGAGGATTGGCTGGAATGTCAGGAGAATCCCCAAGGAAAGAAAAAGAAGAAGTAAATGAATAGGATTGGCAACAAGCTTCAAGACTCTACATTTTGCATTTTGTGAGAAATCACATTTGAGTCCATAGGAAAGCCAATACTATTAAAAGGGGATGAGGTATCTATGATGATCTGGTTGCTCAAGTACTTAGAGTTAGCCACCAAAAATACTCATGAATTCTTCCACAAAAATACTCTGTCTAAACCCTAACACTAAAATTTGATGCCACCAATATTTCTTAATCGTCCCTACCGAGTTTCAGCCTAGACAGATCCAAAGCCAAAGCCTAGCTTCTTAGTGACACCAACTTTTCATTTCGATGAAACCGAAATCAGTGACCAACTTTCGGTTAGCCTATTTTTAAGAATCAGAATTTCTGATTTTTAGAAATCGGTATCACCGAGTTTTGGTAACTACCTAGGTTAGCCAAATCAGATCCACCGAGATTTATATATCGGTCTCACCGAAACGCCCAAAGTTGCCACATTTTGGACTAGTCGGTGCAACCGAGTTTTTGCTTCGGTTTCACCGAGTTGGGCAATAATTTTGTAATGGTTGGATTTTTGGAGATGCTTATATATACCCCTCCACCTACCTCTCACTCATAGGGGGAGCACCCAGAATAGACCTACACTTGCCCCATCCATTTTTCTAAGAGAGAACCACCTACTCATGTGTTGAAATCAAGATTTCCACTCCAACCATATGAATCTTGATTTCTAGCCTCCCCAAGTTGCTTTCCACCCAATCAACCTCTGCTACCAAGCCAAATCTGTGAGAGAGTGATTGTGTGTTGAGGAGACTATCCTTTGAAGCACAAGAGCAAGGAGTTCATCATTGTTACCACATCTATTACGTTTTGGAGAGTGGTGTCTCCTAGATTGGTTAGGTGTCGCTTGGGAGCCTCCGTCTTCGTGTGTGGAGTTGAACCAAGAAGTTTGTAAGGGCAAGGAGATCGCCTGCTTCGTGAAGATCTACCCCGAGTGAGGCTAGTCCTTCGTGGACGTAAGCCATGATGGGATAGACAAGGTTGCTATTTTGTGGACCCTTATGGGTGGAGCCCTCCGTGGACTCTCGCGACCGCTACCCTCAGTGGGTTGAAGTCTCCATCAACGTTCACGTACGATAGCACCACCTATTGGAACCACGGCAAAAATCTTCGTGTCTCCAATTGTGTTTGATTCTCCTATCCCTTCCCTCTACTTATATGTGCATGTCTTTACTTTCCGCTGTTATACTCTTAGACTTGCATGTGTAGGGTGGGCTTGACTTGATACAATTGCTAAAACTTGCCTTCATCTAAAATTGGGAAATGGCTAGAATTTTTATTTGGTCAAGTAGTCTAATCACCCCCCTCTAGACATACTTCGGACGCTACAAGTGGTATTATAGCTTTGGTCTCCATTGTATTGGTTGCACAACCTAGGAGAGTATGGCGTCTAGTGAGGGTTATCATTGTAGAGGTCCATATTTTGATGGTACAAATTTTGCTAGTTGGAAGCACAAACTGAAAATGCATATTCTTGGTCATAACCCTGTTGTTTGGGCTGTTGTTCGTGTTGTATTGCAAGGTGAATTCTTTGGTGATGGAAAGGAACTGGATCGTGAAGCGATCGGGGAAGAATTGAAGATGCTGCAATACAACGATCAAGCATGCGACATTCTATTCAGCTGCTTATGCCCCGAAGAGTTCAACAAGATAAGCCGTCTTGAGAATGCAAAGGAAATTAGGGATACTTTGGTTGATATGCACGAAGGTACCGAATCCCTTAGGGAATCTAAGTTGGATGTGCTACAAAGTCAACTTGACAAGTTCAAGACGAAGGATGGTGAAGGAGCCGCGGAAATGTACTCTAGGCTTGTTCTCATCACAAATGAGATTGCCAGCTTAGGAAATGAAGAGATGACCGACAAATTAATCATCAAAAAGATCCTTAGAGCCTTGGATGGAAAGTACAAACCATGTGCACGTTGATGCAAATGATGCCAAACTACCAATATCTCAAGCCTACTGAAGTCATTGGAGGGATTATTGCTCATGAAATGTAACTCAAGGGCAAAGAAGAGCTTCACACCAAGTCAAGCGGTGCATACAAAGCTACAAGTGATACTCCGGCTACTCTAAGTGACAACCTTGTTACCAATGAATAGATAAGCCTCATGGTTAAGAAGTTCAACAAATTCTACAAGAGTAGAGGCAAAGAGAGAAGCTCCAACTCAAGATATGAAGAGAAGCGTTCCTCTAGTCGTGACCAAAAATTTTACAATTGCGGAAGGCCCATACACAATTCCAATGAGTGAACGCCCCCCCCACAAAAGAAGAGAAGAGCCACCTAGGAAAAGAAGCTCAAGAGATGAGTCACCTCGTAGAGAGAGGAGTAGAGAATATCGCTATAAACGAAGACCCTCCCGGAGAAGCAAGGACTCGGAGAAGGACAAGTACACCAAGAGCTACACAAGAAGAAGACATCAAGCTCATGTTGGTGAATGAGTTTCCGGGTCCAATTCGGACAACCAATCCGAGAGAAGCTACCACTCCAACCAACTCCGACTATAGTCAAGACGAAGGTGTTGCCGGATTAGCACTCGTATCCTCCAATTCCTATGACATATTTGATTCACCAAATGAAGGAAGTGGAAGTTGCTTCATGGGTAAAGGCCGCAAGGTATCACACCCCGAATACATTGACTTTAATAGTGATGAGGATGACTTACTAGGATATGATGACTTGCTCTTTGATAAAACTAATGATGTTTGTCAAAATGAACTTGATAATAATCATGCTATTGAAGATAAGTCGTGTGATGATGATAAGAAGGAGATTGAGCATCTAACTAATGAACTAAACACTCTTAAATTAGCTCATGAATCTACCGAAGAATATCATAGAGAGCTTCTAAGAAGTCATGAGAAGCTACGCTTTGGGAAGCTTAATTGAGAGCAAGATCATGAGTTTCTTAAAGCTATCAATGACGATCTTCGAAAGAAGAGTTCTTCTTATCTTGACAAATGAATACTCTTGTCTACATTTGTTCCACAAGTTAAACCTAAGCAAACTAGTAAAAAGGCAAGAAAGGTTCTTCATCTAGTAACAACAACACTAATGCTAAATCCAATGATGTTGTTTCTAGATGTTCTATTGATTCCACTAATGATTCTCTTATCCAAGTCACACTTGAGAAAGAAAACGATTTATTGAAAGGAATTATAAAAAGGTGTCTACAAGAGTCTTGCCGGAAGTAAGTAATTCGAGGAGATTGTGCGCCAGCAAGGATGGCATTGGAAAAACCAAGGCATTGGCTATTTCAACGCCAATGGAGTTGAATGGGAAGAAGGTCAATACCTCAAGACGAAGTTTGTTCCTCAAAAGGAGAACTATGATCCTACTCTCCCCAAGGGAACAAAAGACCAAGATGACCTTCCACCAGAAGACCACAAGCTCATGGGCAAGAACAAGCTTCAAGAGGAGATTGACACATTTTAAGAAGAATCCCAAGCCATGGTCAAGTGGGTTCCCGAAGCTACTACAAGCTCTACTTCAACAAGTTCTACTTCAACTCTAAGGATCCCCATCAAGTTGATGTGGGTACCAAAGAAGAAGAACTAGAGAAGTTCTTGAGGGGTGACTCCGCCAACAAAATTCACTCACATTCATCATTGGCAAGAACTAATGCAATCAACTCCAACCTTATGCAATAGTTCGAGGAGTCACATATTCCCTCATTGGTAAGCAAGGGACAATGTAATTAATGAGTCAATGGACATCATCTCAATGTGTTTCACTCCATGTCCATAGATATCCTTGTATTTGTTCCTTGTGTGGGACTAACCCATGTAGGTGAGAAGAGTACAAAACAACAAGGATGACTCCCAACTCAAGATCATCTTCATTAACTACGAGCATCCACTACTACAACACCTATATGAAGTCTTCAATGACAGAAACCAAGGTTAGTTTGTCCCTCTTAGAGGGGATGTCACATCAAGGGGGAGCTTTACTCTAAGACTTGAGTCAAAGCATCTCTTAAGATGTGAACACATTAAAAGCTTTATGTAAAAGTGGCAACCCCACTTGAGCTTAAACGATGAGTATGGCCTATGATCAAGTATTCTTACTTGGCTCCTAAGTCAATACACTCATATATAGATGACTCCGTCATCGCCAAAGTGCTTGGTAGATACTAGAGTGGTTTTGCATGTTCGCCATATTTCATTTGACATCTTAATGTGTGAGCATGTTGGTATACATATTTTTGCTCATTCGAGGACATCCAATTGTTGTTATTTGGCTTTCATTTCCTTTGGACAATTGGATGTACAAGAATGCCTAAGTACCTCCCTCTAGCTATCTATGCTCTCTCATCTCAAATTCTATTCATGCTTCATCACAAAATTTGAACAAGCACTTTTCGGACCCTTTGTGTGAGGAGCACTCGGAGTTCCGTTTGGACAAGAGATATGTTCCAAAACCTCCCATGTGCCACTCGGTGTAACCGACTACCAAAACTCGGTTTCACCAAAGCACTAGGGCTGATCTGGTTCTCTATCTCGGTACTACCAATCCCAAAATCTTGGCATCACCGATTCTCTCTGTCCTCATGCAGTTAAGAAACTCGGTAGAACCGAAATTTTGGAATCGGTGTTACCGACAGTAGTTGGGTATATATATCCCGCAAACCAAACCTTTGCAATTAAATCTTCAAACGTCCTGTCTGCACCCCATTCCTACCGCCGCTCGAGTCTATGGACGTCTTACTTGCCTCTCGTGCGCCCTTGCCACCGGAGTCCGTCGCCGTCAATGGGAATCTTCCTAACCGTTGCCGCCATAGCAAAATCTTCACCGGGTTATGTCGGTCCTTTGGGACCGGGGGTACCAAGGCCCGTCTGCCCGTGGCCCAGGACACGGCGCCTGCCTTAAGTACCGCATGGCCCATCGATGAGCTTCGTGGTCAAGGCCCTCGCAAGGGCCCACGCCTCGTGAGGCGCATGACGGTGGCGTCATCAAGGACCTCCCGCGGCCCCTTCGCGAGGCCATCTCCCTGGCCCTCGCAGGGGGGGGATCCATCGAGGTTGCCCTGGCGGGGTCATACGGCCCTGCGCCATCACATGGATGACGCGCGCCGTGCCCAGCAGCGCCAGGAGTCGTGCCAGCAGGCACGGACGAGGAGGTTTTCCCCTTTGGTGCTAAGGGGGCAGGGCCAGCCCGCCAGTTCCCAAAGTAAGATCCAAAGGTTTCCTATTTGGTGTAAGAAGACCGAAGTGGAGGGCTCGCCAGGACGGAGGTCAGGACCGATCCCATTAGCGCGTCATGACAGGAGACTTTTACATGTGAAGACTACTTTTGTCAGGATAGGTTGCTGTCCTGTCCCCCTTCAAACGGGCACTTGTGGCAACCCTTCCCGCCTGATATTTTCGCGGGAAGAGGACCGAAGCCAAGAAAAAGGAGGGAGGTAGCAACGATAGGGAGGATCGACCCCGGCGGTATTCACTCTCACCCTCTAAGCAATCCAGACATGCAGGAGTAGGGTTTTACATCGCAAGGTGGCCCGAACCTGGGTAAATCGCCGGGTTCATTGTTCTTTCCCCCAAGCTCAAGCACGCCGGAGCATCGCCGTAGGTTAGCAAGAGAGAGCGAGGTTGGAGAGTCGGCGCACCCTACAGTTCGAACCTCTCTTGGGTCCCTGGAGCCCCGATTCCGACATTTGGCGCACCAGGTAGGGGGTGCGCCGCTGTTCTTCGGCCATGCCTTGGCTCCGTCCTTGCCAACCCCATGGCTGAAGCCCGTCGTGCGCATGCCGGACGGCAGGTGGCGGACGGCCATCACTACCCTGCCAACGCCGCGACCGCCACCGTCCCGCCGCAACCCCTTCCACCTGTGTCTACTTTGGGGACCTGAACGCGCATGACGCGCTGCTCATGGCGAGCGAACTGCTCCACCACTTCCCAACAGACGGTGGCCACAACGCTTGGGCAGACCACATCGCCGAGCTCGTCGCTATCTCTAGAAGGGCCCTAGCGCCCTACCACCCGCTTCAGCCCCCGGCACCTGGTGCTGGGAGCATGGCGCGCGAGTTGCCCCGGCCATCGTGCGGCAACCCAGCTGGGCTTCGGTGCGATGAGCCTGAACATGCTCTCTGTCGAGACCTTCGAGAAGCTCCGGGTGCTCTACAATCAGCTGGCACCGACCAGATTGTTCTTTGGAGTGACAGGTGGCCCTACCACTCCTCTGGGGCGGGTCAACATCCCCGTCACCTTTGGCACACGTGACAACTACCGCTTCGAGCTCATCGACTTTGACGTGGCGCGTATTTGCCTCTCATACAATGCTATCCTGGGGTACCCGGCACTGGCCAAGTTCATGGCGGTAGTCCACTACGGCTATAACGTCCTCAAGATGCCGGGCTACAGCGGTGTCATCACTGTCGCCTGCGACGAGAAGGATGCGGCCTGTTCCATTGAGCGCGCTCATCGATCTGCCGCACTTGGGGTACTCAGATGACGCAGAAGGTGCCAGGTGCCGCGAAGTCTCGCCCCCAGGGAGGAAGCAGCTGTTGCCCATTCAATGCTCCGCCGAGCAGGAGTCGGAGCGCCATTATCAGTGTCAGATAATCCAAGATGCAGCAGTGACCGGGCACCAGGACCTGGCCGCTCACGTGCGCGGTGCTCCCTCAGGTGGCGTGAGCTACCGAGCTTTCACCCGCGAGCTGCGTGGGGTAGTTTGGCCCGACGAGTTCGAGCCCCAACTGCCCCCGCGCTATGTTGGAGTCCCAGATCCCGCGGAGTTCCTCCGGCTCTACGCGCTGAGCATCAAGGCAACGAGTGATGATAACAAGGTCATGGCGAACTGGTTCCCTATGGCCCTCAAGGGTGGCGCAAGCTCGTGGCTCATCGGCTTACCCGAGGAGTCCGTCTCTTCGTGGAGCGAGCTCTGCGAGCTGTTCATTGCCAATTTCAAGGACACACGTGCCCACAATCACCCCGATGCCTCCCCCTCTGACCACGGCCTGTGGCGGGAGAGGCACCTTCTCGGGGAGAATTTGCGTGAGTATATCCTGCGCCTCAGGCGGGGGCGCGATTAGACCCCGTGAGGCCCCCTGGCGCTCCCCGAAGAGCCCCCGCGACCTGCTGCTTCGAGCGTCCTATTCCCCCATAGGGGCATGAGTGCCAGGTGACTTTTTGGTTCGTTTCAAGTCAAGCGTTCCCACCCCATGTGCTGCAGTACCCTCCAGCTGGTACTTCCTTGTCATGTAATGAACCCGATTAACCTTCATTGAGTTTATGTCGCTTGTTTTAACTTCAGTTTCGATGCCTCTCCGTCACCTGGGATTGCCGCGCTCCCACAACCACCCATTCGATGGTTCCGTGGCTGGGGGCTAGACACGGCGTCTGTGCCAGGATCTGTCCTTACAACGCCAAGAAATCTAAGTGACCGAGCTCTGGCTCATGGGCTGGCCCCCCGTGCATGTCACCTCACCAGGGTCCTTGGTGTCTCGCCCTCCCGGAGAACCATCATGGGTGGATAGTTGGAATGCGGCTCGGCTCGTGCTGCCGCTGAGTAGGCGCTTCGCCGCCTCGGACGCCGCACTCCGGTGGTCGCGCGGCACGCGCCGCACCCATGTTATGGGTCGCGAGAGCATGCAACCGTGCCAAAAACTAGGCGCAAACCGCCTGGAGACCGATGGAGGAGCTCTTGAGCCCAACGCTTGGAATGTCCGACCCCTCCCTTATCGCCGCTCGTGACCCTCTCACGTAAGAATGAGGTTGGGGCTGTGTCGTGGGAACGACTCCGACAGTACGAAGGGGGTAGGGTAAAGGAGCATGATCTACCGAGATGCATATGGGTGACACGAGTACTTTTAGCAGGTTCGGGCCCCTCTCGGAAGAGTAATAAGCCCTACGTCCTGTCCTCCGGAGAGGGTTCTTGTCTCTGCGTATGAACACGGGGTTACAGGGTGTGTGAGAGGGTTGGAGGAAATGAGTCTCTGGAGGGAGCCGAAGTCCCCCGAATGAGAAGCCCCGGGCGGCTTATATAGAGTCCGCTGCCCGGGAGTTACAAGTCATAAAGACAGGTTCAATTGCGTACTAATGGCCGACCGTTTCAGCCATAATGACGGTGGTAATTGTCTCTGGTGGTTGGACTGCTGTCGTCCGAGTGGACCATGCGACCGAGTGGTTGACTGTCGAGTGGAGGGAGGAGACTCCGAGTGGATGCTGTCGAGTGACTCACACACCATGGTGATTTCAGTCGGAGTCTTCCTTGTAATCTTGTAATCCTTAAGTTCTCCGATGTGATGTCCTTAGGTAGGGTATGCAGGTCAGGCCTGTGACCCTACCCTAGGTACATATCCCCATCATTAGTCCCCGAATTGATCAGGGTTTGAGTGAAAAAAGGGATCGATGCAGGTTCCGATATGACACAAAAATTCCGAATGCATTGTTGGGCTTCATAGAAGTCTTCGTTGATTGGAGTCTTTGTCATTCACCCTGATCGATTCTGTCTTGATATGCGGAGCTGCCGAGCGACGAAGGCGTGTCCGGTAGAATGACGGCGCGCGGGGTGGCCGAGAGACGATGGAGCGTCTGACTGAGTGTCGGTGCGCGGAGTTACCGAGTGACGAAGACGCGTCCAGTAGTACGACGGCTCGCGGGGCGGTCGAGTGACGATGGAGCGTCCGACTGAGTGGCGATGAAGACGCGTCCAGTAGTACGACGGCGCGCGGGGCGGTCGAGTGACGATGGAGCGTCCGACGGAGTGGCGATGAAGACGCGTCCAGTAGTACGACGACGCGCGGGGCGGTCGAGTGACGATGGAGCGTCCGACTGAGTGGCGATGAAGACGCGTCCAGTAGTACGACGGCGCGCGGGGCGGTCGAGTGACGATGGAGCGTCCGACGGAGTGGCGATGAAGACGCGTCCGGTAGTACGACGGCGCGCGGGGCGGTCGAGTGACGATGGAGCGTCCGACGGAGTGGCGATGAAGACGCGTCCGGTAGTACGACGGCGCGCGGGGCGGTCGAGTGACGATGGAGCGTCTGACTGAGTGGCGATGAAGACGCGTCCCGTAGTACGACGGCGCGCGGGGCGGTCGAGTGACGATCGAGCGTCTGACTGAGTGGCGATGAAGACGCGTCCCGTAGTACGACGGCGCGCGGGGCGGTCGAGTGACGAAGGAGCGTCCGACTGAATGGCGATGCGCGGAGCTGCCGAGTGTCGAAGGAGCGTCCGATTGAGTGACGGCGCGCGGAGCTGCCGAGTGTCGAAGGAGCGTCCGACTGAATGGCGATGCGCGGAGCTGCCGAGTGTCGAAGGAGCGTCCGACTGAAGGGCGATGTGCGGAGCTGCCGAGTGTCGAAGGAGCGTCCGACTAAACGGCGATGCGCGGAGCTGCCGAGTGACGATGGGGCGTCCAGTTGAGTGACGGCGCGCGGGGCGGTCGAGTGACGATGGAGCGTCCGACTGAATGGCGATGCGCGGAGCTGCCGAGCGTCGAAGGAGCGTCCGACTGAATGGCGATGCGCGGAGCTGCCGAGTGTCGAAGGAGCGTCCGACTGAATGGCGATGCGCGGAGCTGCCGAGTGTCGAAGGCGCGTCCAGTTGAGCGGCGATGCGCGGAGTCATCGGCAGGGGTCTTAGATTTGTTTTGATTGTAGGTCCAGTGGGGGCACGCTGAGTGCACCCACTGGGTGTAGTCCCCAAGACCGCCGTCGAGTGCTTGCATCGGCGGGGGTCTGATAGAGACAATGTTTGCATGTTTGCTTTTCAATCCTTTACGTTTGTTTGGTTTCCGAGGGAGATGGATGCTCATTACTCAGAAGAAGTTTGAACCTAGGCGAATCTTAAACGGGGTCCGACTCGCGGCTAAGTCTCCGAGTGAGAGGTGCTGGTCACTCGGAGTAGGTTTTTACTTGGGCGAAGCGGATTCGCGGCCAAGCCCCCGAGTGGAGGGATGCTCGTCACTCGGAGGAGGTTTTTACTTGGGCGAAGCGGATTCGCGGCCAAGCCCCCAAGTGGAGGGACGCTCGTCACTCGGAGGAGGTTTTTACTTGGGCGAAGCGGATTCGCGGCCAAGCCCTCGAGTGGAGGGACGCTCGTCACTCGGAGTAGGTTTTTTACTTGGGCGAAGCGGATTCGCGGCCAAGCCCCCGAGTGGAGGGAGGCTCGTTACTCGGAGGAGGTTTTTACTTGGGCGAAGCGGATTCGCGGCCAAGCCCCCGAGTGGAGGGACGCTCGTCACTCGGAGGAGGTTTTTACTTGGGCGAAGCGGATTCGCGGCCAAGCCCCTGAGTGGAGGGACGCTCGTCACTCGGAGGAGGTTTTTACTTGGGCGAAGCGGATTCGCGGCCAAGCCCCCGAGTGGAGGGATGCTCGTCACTCGGAGGAGGTTTTTACTTGGGCAAAGCGGATTCGCGGCCAAGCCCCCGAGTGGAGGGACGCTCGTCACTCGGAGGAGGTTTTTTACTTGGGCGAAGCGGATTCGCGGCCAAGCCCCCAAGTGGAGGGATGCTCGTCACTCGGAGGAGGTTTTTACTTGGGCGAAGCGGATTCGCGGCCAAGCCCCCGAGTGGAGGGACGCTCGTCACTCGGAGGAGGTTTTTACTTGGGCGAAGCGGATTCGCGGCCAAGCCCCCGAGTGGAGGGACGCTCGTCACTCGGAGGAGGTTTTTACTTGGGCGAAGCGGATTCGCGGCCAAGCCCCCGAGTGGAGGGATGCTCGTCACTCGGAGGAGGTTTTTTACTTGGGCGAAGCGGATTCGCGGCCAAGCCCCCGAGTGGAAGGATGCTCGTCACTCGGAGGAGGTTTTTTACTTGGGCGAAGCGGATTCGCGGCCAAGCCCCCAAGTGGAAGGATGCTCGTCACTCGGAGGAGGTTTTTTACTTGGGCGAAGCGGATTCGCGGCCAAGCCCCCGAGTGGAGGGATGCTCGTCACTCGGAGGAGGTTTTTTACTTGGGCGAAGCGGATTCGCGGCCAAGCCCCCGAGTGGAGGGACGCTCGTCACTCGGAGGAGGTTTTTACTTGGGCGAAGCGGATTCGCGGCCAAGCCCCCGAGTGGAGGGACGCTCGTCACTCGGAGGAGGTTTTTTACTTGGGCGAAGCGGATTCGCGGCCAAGCCCCCAAGTGGAGGGATGCTCGTCACTCGGAGGAGGTTTTTACTTGGGCGAAGCGGATTCGCGGCCAAGCCCCCGAGTGGAGGGACGCTCGTCACTCGGAGGAGGTTTTTACTTGGGCGAAGCGGATTCGCGGCCAAGCCCCCGAGTGGAGGGACGCTCGTCACTCGGAGGAGGTTTTTACTTGGGCGAAGCGGATTCGCGGCCAAGCCCCCGAGTGGAGGGATGCTCGTCACTCGGAGGAGGTTTTTTACTTGGGCGAAGCGGATTCGCGGCCAAGCCCCCGAGTGGAAGGATGCTCGTCACTCGGAGGAGGTTTTTTACTTGGGCGAAGCGGATTCGCGGCCAAGCCCCCAAGTGGAAGGATGCTCGTCACTCGGAGGAGGTTTTTTACTTGGGCGAAGCGGATTCGCGGCCAAGCCCCCGAGTGGAGGGATGCTCGTCACTCGGAGGAGGTTTTTTACTTGGGCGAAGCGGATTCGCGGCCAAGCCCCCGAGTGGAGGGATGCTCGTCACTCGGAGGGGGTCTTCATGTATTCGGATTGGATCTTCGTGGGCTCGGCATGGTAAATAAGTTCAGCCTGGAACTGGGTCAATCAGGTGAATCTTCATGCACTTGGCACGGTATGTAACTTCGGTCTTGAAACTGCCGACTGGAGAGAAAAGTTGGACACTGCGAGGAAAAACTTGGTGGCACTCGTATGTCTCCCGGAGGAGATAGACTAGTGGTCCGAGGTGGACGTGCCATGAAAACCCGAGTGGCGAGGCTAGCGCGTGGACTGACTCTTCGGAGAGAGGCCACTCATTATCCCGGGGGAACACCAGCACAGGCCATCTCCAAGTCCAAGTGTATCCGTAGAGGAGAGTCATTTTCACCCTTTTGCAATCCTGAAGATGACTCCAGGTAATGATTTGGGCGGCTGAGTCGAGCTTGTCGTCGAAGAGGAGTCGACCCAATGACGGCGCACAGAGCAGCCGAGTCGAGTGATCTTGTAACCTGTGTATGAAAAATAGCACAGGCCAACATAAAAATCTCTCGGAATACTTTGAATTTGCTGAAATGATTTGCATAAATAACACCCATATACACCCACTGGGTGCGCCAGGTGTTTGCTGGTCCAGGACCAGCGAAAGTATAAAAGAATGAAGAATCTGACTGAACTCGCTTGAGTACTGGACCCAAATGAAGCGGAAGTGTAGTGGAGTAATGAAAATAAGCAACCGAGCGCAGACGTACACTCGGTGGCGTGGCCTCCGAGCGAACGTCATGTGCGACTTACTTAACACTCGGTAATGCAATAACTATTTAATTGGATGCAGTCTGTGAAGAATGACTTAGCTGTCTGACGACGCGCGGGGCTGCCGAGGGACGATGGAGCGTCCGACTGAACGGCGATGCGCGGAGCTGCCGAGTGAAGGCGACGCGTCCCGTAGCGTGAAGGCGCGCGGAGCTGCCGAGCGACAATGGAGCGTCCGACTGAATGGCGATACGCGGAGCTGCCGAGTGAAGGTGACGCGTCCCGTAGAGTGAATGCGTGCGGAGCTGCAACGAGACGATGGAGCGTCCGACTGAATGGCGATGCGCGGAGCTGCCGAGTGAAGGCGACGCGTCCCGTAGAGTGAAGGCGCGCGGAGCTGCCGAGAGACGATGGAGCGTCCGACTGAATGGCGATGCGCGGAGCTGCCGAGTGATGACGACGCGTCCAGTAGAGTGACGAAGAGGTGTCTCGCCGAGTGGCGATGGAGCGTCCGACTGAATGACGATGCGCGGAGCTGTCGAGTGTCGAAGAGGTGTCTCGCCGAGTGGCGATGGAGCGTCCGACTGAATGACGATGCGCGGAGCTGTCGAGTGTCGAAGAGGTGTCTCGCCGAGTGGCGATGGAGCGTCCGACTGAATGACGATGCGCGGAGCTGTCGAGTGTCGAAGAGGTGTCTCGCCGAGTGGCGATGGAGCGTCCGACTGAATGACGATGCGCGGAGCTGTCGAGTGTCGAAGAGGTGTCTCGCCGAGTGGCGATGGAGCGTCCGACTGAATGACGATGCGCGGAGCTGTCGAGTGTCGAAGAGGTGTCTCGCCGAGTGGCGATGGAGCGTCCGACTGAATGACGATGCGCGGAGCTGTCGAGTGTCGAAGAGGTGTCTCGCCGAGTGGCGATGGAGCGTCCGACTGAATGACGATGCGCGGAGCTGTCGAGTGTCGAAGAGGTGTCTCGCCGAGTGGCGATGGAGCATCCGACTGAATGACGATGCGCGGAGCTGTCGAGTGTCGAAGAGGTGTCTCGCCGAGTGGCGATGGAGCGTCCGACTGAATGACGATGCGCGGAGCTGTCGAGTGTCGAAGAGGTGTCTCGCCGAGTGGCGATGGAGCCTCCGACTGAATGACGATGCGCGGAGCTGTCGAGTGTCGAAGAGGTGTCTCGCCGAGTGGCGATGGAGCCTCCGACTGAATGACGATGCGCGGAGCTGTCGAGTGTCAAAGAGGTGTCTCGCCGAGAGGTGACGCGCGGGGCGGCCGACTGACGAAGATGCGTCCGGTTGAGTGATGACGTAGCGGGCGGACAAATCGCTACACGTTAGTCGTCTGGACGCAAATTTCATCTGCGTGTCACCGCGTCAGTTGGTCGTATGAAATGTCCATCCCAGTATATTGCTGTCCGGAGATTATGACGGACGAATGACCTTAGCGAAAACGGCCACCCCACGTTCTTCCGATTCCTTGCGTGACGAGGAGGTGACTGGGCGGAGGAGCGCTGCGCTGCGGCCAGGCCGATGCCTCCGCGGCGTGGAGGCCGACGTCGGGCGGGCGACCGGGTGGAGGAGCTCCGCGTTGCCGGCCAGGTTCGTGTCTCTGCGGAGAGCGGAAAGGGAGGAGTCTCGCGTCACCGGTCGGGCCTACTCCTCCACGGCGCCGATGCCGCCGTCGAGCGGGCGATCGACTGGGGAAGCCCCGCGGCATGGAAGCCGCCGGCAGGCAGTCGACCAGGCGGAGGAGCCTTGCGGCGTCGAATGGAGATGTATCGCCTCTCCTCCTTTTTCGTTTAATGATTGATCACGCCTGGGTGATGTTTGATCCTACAGGAGGAATAGACAAACTCATTGTGAGACAATTTGTTGTAAAAATACTAGATTGAATGGATACTTCCCTGATCCTTTTTTTTTGTATGAATGGCGCAATGGCCAGAATTCCAGCAGCCGATCTCTCTCACGATGATCGTTGATCTGCCGTCGGAGATTGAAGAAAAAAAACCATGTACATCATGGCTCGATAGACGCCATGCCCCAAGGTGGGCGCCAACTGTCGTGGGAACGACTCCGACAGTACGAAGGGGGTAGGGTAAAGGAGCATGATCTACCGAGATGCATATGGGTGACACGAGTACTTTTAGCAGGTTCGGGCCCCTCTCGGAAGAGTAATAAGCCCTACGTCCTGTCCTCCGGAGAGGGTTCTTGTCTCTGCGTATGAACACGGGGTTACAGGGTGTGTGAGAGGGTTGGAGGAAATGAGTCTCTGGAGGGAGCCGAAGTCCCCCGAATGAGAAGCCCCGGGCGGCTTATATAGAGTCCGCTGCCCGGGAGTTACAAGTCATAAAGACAGGTTCAATTGCGTACTAATGGCCGACCGTTTCAGCCATAATGACGGTGGTAATTGTCTCTGGTGGTTGGACTGCTGTCGTCCGAGTGGACCATGCGACCGAGTGGTTGACTGTCGAGTGGAGGGAGGAGACTCCGAGTGGATGCTGTCGAGTGACTCACACACCATGGTGATTTCAGTCGGAGTCTTCCTTGTAATCTTGTAATCCTTAAGTTCTCCGATGTGATGTCCTTAGGTAGGGTATGCAGGTCAGGCCTGTGACCCTACCCTAGGTACATATCCCCATCAGGCTGTACACGCCCCGGAGCCTCCCGCAGCGCCACCCCTTGGCCTCGGAGAGGACTCCTGCCCACGCCCAAGTGGAAGCCCCATGCTCCGTGCTGGCGGAATAACTGTCGAACTGCGACTATGCCCACGCCCAAGTGGAAGCCCCATGCTCCGCGCTGGCGGAATAACTGTCGAACCAAGACTATGCCCACGCCCAAGTGGAAGCCCCATGCTCCGCGCTGGCAGAATAACTGTTGAACAACGACTATGCCCATGCCCTATTGGAAGCCCCATGCCCCGCGCTGGCGGAACGATCAAGCTATGGCCACGTCCACGCCCCAGTGGAAGCCCCACGCTTCGCGTGAGTGGATAAGTCCGTTAGGCCACGCCGCCCCCAGGGTGGATCGCGCCTGGCGCAACAGACGGTGGACCCTCTCCGGCAGCACACGCTCGCAAGCTCCCCTTGGGCCTCACGTGAGCGGGGGATGGGTACGGTGCTAATGCTTGGTTGACCTCAAGGGATGGGCCCTGGCCCATGGACCTACCCCCGTGCATGTCACCTCACCAAAGCCTTTGGTGATTGGCCTCCTCACACAACGCCTAAGCGCAAGCTGGCGAGCGTGTGGCATCTAGAATGGAGCATCCTGCGGAGGGCCCTCCTCGCGAAGCATCGTCTGAAGGGTTCCCCAAGGTATGCCCGACAAAAGGCAATGTCTTGGCAGGACAACGGCTAGGTACTAAAACCCCTCGGGGGCTGCCGTCCCGAGGCCCCCTCGCGCGTCGAAGGAGGAGGCCCCATGCACCGCGCCTCAAGGGCCCCCACCATCTCCGGAAGCCCTCGCTCCCTGGCACCCAGGGTTCACGCAAGGGCGGTTCCTTGTTGATGATGCGAGGCTCGCTCGAGGGATGGGTCTAAGTGACGCGGGACATGAGGGCAGCGCAAAGGAAAGCAGAAAGGCCTCGCGGAAGGAGCAAAGATGCATCAAGCATGACAAGAAACTAGCACTTAAAACAAAAGCATCCTATGAAAGTCTTCACGCCCCCACGGGGCCGGGTGGTTCATAATGCAACAGGAAGAAAACATAAAAACTTAGGCGGAGGAGGCGCTGTCTTCGTCGTGGCTGCTGGAGAGGTCTGCGCCAAGGCTGCCGCTCTCCTCGGAAGGCAGAACCTAAGCGAACCGCCCAACCAAGGACTCCACGTGTCTGTGCACCTCGTCCCAGAGGGGGCTCTGGAGCTCCACAGGCACCGGCTCCACCATGCGAGAGAAGTCGAAGGTAGGGTCGAAGCGCTGTAGGTTGAAGAAGACACGCGTTAGTGCGCAGTCCAGGAGATCGCGGGCGCACGACTCGATGTCCGCGTCCACCTTGGAGACGCCCGACTGCAGCGCCTCCACTGCCTTGAAGAAGAAGTCGAGGTAGCCCCGTCGCCGTGTGCGCGGGGCAGCTCCGGGACGTCCCCGACGAAGTGGGGAAGTCCGCCGCCGGCGCGCCGTGGAAGGTCCAAGAACTGTCTGGCGCACTACGCCTCCATCATCCGCGCCTGTGCCTCATCATCCTTGGCCCTTCGCACAACATCAGCGGCTTCGTGGACTTGGGTTTGCAGCAATGCCAGCTCCGCCTCGACGTCACCCTTGCTCCCGAAGGCGGCCTAGAGATCGGCCTCGATGCCCTGCAGCTGGGCGTTGAGCTCGCACACCTCCTCCAGGAGCGCGTTGCATCGGAGCTGGAAGCGGGTTTCCTGTTGTGCCAGCTTACCGCGGCACTCCTCCAGAGTGGCCTCCCACTCCCGAGCCACACTTGCGTCGACGTCGGCTCTACCTGCGGCCACCCTCCTCTCGAGCTGGGCAAGGGCCTCGTCGCGCGTAGCCTCAAAGATAGCCTTGTCGGCAAGGAACTGACCCTCCAGGGTCTCGAGACGTTCGCGCTCTGCCTCCTGGTCGAAGGCGGTCTGGTCGGCCTCTCGTTCACGGAGGGCCACGTCGGCCTCCCGCTCGATGATGGCCGTCTCCCTACGGGCCAGTTCCGCCTCGCACGTGGCATCTCGGAGAGTGTGTGCGGCGGTAACGACTGCACGCCCCCAGGGCTCCGCCGCGGACCATCCTGACCCTGCCAAGCCGGGCGCGGGGTCTGAGGCCGCGCCGGCAGGTGGCATGTGAGGGGTTGCCTCAGGCGAGGCACCCCTCCGCCTCTTGAGCGTGGGCGCCTTGGGAACATCGGTGACCAGGCTCGCTGGCCCAAACGAGATATACAAGGAAAGTCTGGAATGGCAATGCACTTACTCGTCGCCAGCGGCCCAGCGCCATCGCGTCGGGGTCGGCCTTGGGCGTTGGCCTCCGCCGCTCCCAGTGGAGGGGGGTGGTGCTGAAGACCTATGGAGCTCCTTTTTGCCACTATGGTAAGGGGAAGAGAGGAGGAGACGACGTTCGCGCAAGGAAGGAGGAGCGGCGCAGGAGGGAGGCGTACGGGAGAAGCCGAGGGATGATGGTTTCGCCCGACGCGCATGGTGGTTTTCTAGGCAGGAGCGCACTCCCTGGAGCGTCGTGGGGAAGTGGAGGCGACACATGCTCCATCGTGCACCACGCGTCGCGCCTAGCCCACAGGCGGTTGGGGCCCGCGCTGTTTCACCCCCTCCAACAAGCGGAACCATGCACACCGCGGGACCAGGGGCTACTGTCGGGTCTTTGGGACCGGGGGTACCCATGCCCGTCTGCCCGCGGCCCAGGATGCGGTGCCTTCCTTAAGCACCGCATGGCCCACCAACGAGCTTCGCGGTCAGGGCCCTCGCGAGGGCCGACGCCTCGCGAGGCGCACGACGGCAGTGTCATCAAGGACCTCCCAAGGCCCCTTCGTGGGGCCACCTCCCGAGGCCCTTGCGGGGCAGACTCGCGAGGTTGGCCTGGTGGGGTCATACATCCCTACGCCACCACATGGATGACATGTGCCATGCCCAGCGGCGCCAAGAGTCATGCCAGCAGGCACAAACGAGGAGGGTTTCCCCTTTGGTGCTAAGGGGGCAAGGCCAGCCCGCCGGTTCCCAAAGTAAGCTCCAGAGGTTTCCTATTTGGTGTAAGAAGACCGAAGTGGAGGGCTCGCCAGGACAGAGGTCACCACCGAGCCCATCAGTGCGTCATGACAGGAGGCTTTTATAGGCGAAGACTACTTTTGTCAAGATAGGTTGCAGTCTTGTCCCCCTTCAAACGGGCACTTGTGGCAGCCCTTCCCGCCTGATATTTTCGGGGGAAGAGGACCGAAGCGAAGATAAATGGAGGGAGGTAGCAACGATAGGGAGGATCGACCCCGGTGGCATTCACTCTCACCCTCTAAGCAATCCAGACAAGCAGGAGTAGGGTTTTACACCGCAAGGTGGCCCGAACCTGGGTAAATCGCCATGTTCATTGTTCTTTCCCCCAAGCTCAAGCACGCCGGAGCATCACCATAGGTTAGCAAGAGAGAGCAAGGTTGGAGAGCCGACGCACCCTAGAGTTCGAACCCGGAGCCCCGATTCCGACAGGTTAGGGTAAGATTTCGACCCCTTGTGTGCTCCAAGCTATGATTCATGCACATTAGGATAAGTTCCACATCTTGCCGCCAATTGCAATGCATCTACCCATGAGGAAATTCTGATAGATTAAGCGAACGAGAAATTTTAGGTTTAGGTTTCTGCCGTATGCGTCTCGAAGTCACCGAGTGGAAACGAATCGGTGTCACCGATTAAGGTTTTAGGGTACTGAGAACATTCTCGGTGAGATCGAGTCACTGTTTTCAGTGAAACCAAAAATGGTGACCAAGTTTCTGTTAAAGAGGATGTTAGTCTCGCATACTCGAAAAATCAAAACTCGGTGGAACCGAAACCCATACAGCAAAAGCCTGAAACTAAGATTTTGAGTTCAATTTTTTTTGCAAAATATCAATGTTTTGTGATGCTTATCCCTGCCACTCTTATACATGTATTCACAGGGTCAGTTTTTCAGTATGCCAGGCTCAGATGACAGTGAGAATGCCTATAGAGAACCAAGTGTTGATCTTGATGCTGCCACTAGTCCAGAAGCCAGTTCCTCAGACCCAGGCACCCCTAGCTCACATGGGTTTCCCAAGGCAGCCACCAGGGCCAGAAGAAAGGTAAACTCAGATGAGGAGGATGAAGATTTCATCCCAGATGATGCTACTTCCAAGAGGAAGACTGTCGGGAAGGAGTATGCCAGTTCTGATGTTGTGAAAGCTCCCGAGACTGCCAAGAGAGGAATGGCCATTACTCTTGAGAATCCAGGATGCTCCACGCAGACCAAGTCTATGGCAAATAAACCTGCCCATAAGAATAGAGAGAGAGTAAGAGGACCATTCGTGTCCAATGTCGGGCAACTTCTATGTTTGAAGACCCAGCTAAGCTTGAGGAAGAGGAAGAGGAAGAACCTGCTGCTAACCCACCTGTTTCCAAGCAGAGGAAGCTTATGGCTGATGCCATGCCTAGCAAGCCACCTTCCAAGGCCAAACCATCAGCTCCCAAGAAGCCAGTTTCCACCAAGCCCAAGAAGACCACTAGAGAGATCGCAGAAGCTGAGAAGAACAAGGGTTCTACCTCCAGGGAAGAAGAAGAAGATATTGCTGTTTTGAGGAAGCTGAGACCTCACCTGCCAGAACACAATGATGATCATCCTATGGCAGAGAACATGAAGGAGGGAAAGGATCAAGTGATCAGGGAATGGAGAGCAGCTGATCCATATGCTATCCAGAGAAGGACTGTTGTTGGTGCTTGCTTCCACATTAAGGAAGAACAAGATTTCTATGAGACTGTCTTATTAGACAAGAGCCCACCTGTCAGTGACATGAGATATGTTGATTTGAAGTTCAACAAGGAGGATGAAGAGTACTTGTCACACCCTGTGTTTGTACCACTTTGCTATGCTATAAGTTCATAAAATTTGGACCCATTTAAAACTTTTTGTGTGCATATGAATGGTTGACTTGTTTGATAATTGCTTGCTTGTTTGATTGTGCCACCAACCATTTTATTCCTCCTACTCTCCAAACTCATCTCCTTTATCCAAACCCCTTGCCCAATGATCATGCCATGTGTATAGGACCTAAAACTATTTTTCTAAAATATTATTTTGGCCAAAAAGCATTTATTCAATTTAGGTTTTCAAAACCCCTGAATTGAGGTTTGTACGACAAGTCCTCAAATTAGGGAAACTATTCTTCCCAAATTATTTTATTTGGAACCTATTATATATAAGACCTCCCAAAACCACCAAATATTAGTTTTAAAGATTATTTTCCTATTTTATTTAAAGACTTTTTCTTAAGGCCAGAAATGGTCTTTTATAGGGCAAAATATTTTAATGCTTTGAAAATATTTGAGAAAATTTAGGGAAACTCACTGGACATATATTTTCCATATATAAGAGTTTCAACACATGGTCATGTTCAAAATATTGGACAAAACCCTCCAAACCCTTTCTGCATATTTCAAGCATTTGAAATATTTCTATAGGAAATATAATCAAATAAATCCAGGAAAATTCTAGCAAGTCACACATGCCATATGTGATGACCTTGCCAAGTTTCATCTCAATCCCAATTGTTTTGATTCACCAAAATGTCCCAAAACCCTCTCTCTCCAGATCCAAATTTGAGCAAGTTTACATTGTCAAATATCTCCTATTGAGCCCAAACTCTGTGGACATCATCTAATCCCCAAATGATGCCACCACACCAACTGGTGCATTAAGGAGAATAGATTTGCATGACTAGATCTAAGGAAATCAGTTTATGCTCATTTCTAGGGTTTACAAAGTTTGCAACTTTCTTCAATTGGGATCAAACTTGGTGATCAACCCCAATTCTATCTACTATTTCATACTGTTAAATACCATGGCAAGTAGAATATTTTTACTTGCCCAATCACTCATCAAACACCTTCTAGTGGAATTGTAAAACCTTTGTTTTGACCCCTTTCACTGTTCCCCTTCACTCCAAATTCTTACCATAGTACCTCCTAGTTGCCCTGCACCCCCAGTAACAATCTCAAGTCTCCTGCTCAATTATTAGAGGGGGTAAAGCCCCATTTACCTCTATGATTTACCCTGGCAGAGCTACTCTCTCCTCCTCCTCTCGTTTCTACACTTCCTTAACTCCTAAGTCAACTCCACTGCTTCTCCAGACTGTCCAGGCGCTAAGGGACAAGGTAGGGCGTGGCCAGAGCGCACGAGGCATGCCCTGGCATGCCAAACACATGCTTTGGAGCACGCTACAGTGCCAAGCCGCACTGTAGCAGCTCCCATCCCTCTGACCCGACATCATTGGGAGGCGAGGCCGTGTCCCCCGAGGCTGCCTCGGCGTCTGGGACACGCCACCGGGTCTTCCCCCTCCTCTCACCCCCTCTGTGGACCTCCCCTCGCATGTGTTCAGTGCCACCCGAGAGCTCAAGTGAGCTCGCTCGCACGCATGGCCCCCTATCCCCCTGGTACCCTCCTCTCTCCTTTTCGCGTCGTGGACCACTCCCACGAATGCCCCTCGGCCTCCCATTCAACCTCCCGTGGCCACTAGCGACACCCCGGACCATCGCCGTGGACGCCATGCACGGTGCACCGGCGCCGGCCTATAAGAGGCCGCCCAAACCTCCCACTTCTCCCCTGTCGCCCTCCCTAGCTCCCAATAGCTCGAATCCGTCGCCCAAACGACCCCCGAGAGCTTCTGTGCCCGGAATCAAGGCGATCCCCGCCGCATCTGGTCGCCGGAGTACGCGCGGTACGGGCCTCCTCCGCCCGTTCTCTCTTCGTATTTGGAACCACCACGCCCCCTGACCTTCCTCCCACTCTTTCCCACCCCGTTTGTAGGCCAGAGATGACCAGAGCAGGCTCGCCCGAAGCTCCCTCCGCCCCGTCCACTTGCCGCCGCTGACTCAGGCCACGCCGACGTTCCCTTCGACCTCCACCCGAACGGCGGGTCCACACTGGTTCCATCCCCGCCATCGTCAAGCCCTGACATGCCTCCTATCATCGACGATGAGCGCCGCCACCTCCCTGGCGGGAGGTTGACGATGATCCCATGGGGGGGAGGGGGCGCGTCAGCCTCCTGTGCTGTCCCCTCTCGCTGACCTTCGGGCCCCGCGCGTCAGGTTTGAACCTGGCGCGCGTGGGGGCGCCGAATCGCCTGGGCTGGCTAGCCTCTGGGCCGACCCAGCTACGGGTCAATCTGGCCCAGGGAACAGTGCCCTTTTTTCTTTTCTTTTTTTGTTAATTTTCCGAAAAATTCCTATGGATTAAATATTGATCCAAATCCAGTGATTCCAACTCAACAAATCTTGTAATAAGCCAACCTATTTAATGATGCCACTTGTGCAACCTTTTGGAAATATTTTTTGTACTCTTTTTATTTAAAACCCTGATTTGAATATTTAAAACCACTGTAAAAATACTTTTCACTACTTTTGACATTTGAAAACCAGAAACTAATAATTTTAGTATTTTTAGTTTTCAACCTAGTATTTTACAAAAGTGGTTTGACGTTTTTCTGAGTGATTTATTTTTGTCTATTTTGTCGTGATCTTATTCGTACCCCGTTACTTTGCGACGATAGATCACATTCTTGACGAGGGAGTTGGAGAGGAAGCACTTGAAGACTTTGAAGACTTTGCTGAGCCAGGCAAGCAGCTCCTTGACCATGTCTAAGAAACCCTTTTCATGCATGTCATATAGCACTTGAAATTGATGCATCGGAATCATGATGATTATGGTGACCACCTTGATGGGTTGCCTCCGTTACTTTCCTCGTTGATACTTGCATGGCATGCCTCTACTTTCCTCTAGAGTTGTGTGGGTGGGAAATAGATATGATGCTAAAGTAGTTGCTACACGAATGGGTCGGGTAAATGCATGGTGATGGAAACAACAGTGTTTTTAAAGACTTCTCAAAAAACCCGTCAGGTGCCACTGATGCCCGAGGGAGAAGAGGAGCTAGGTAACCACTTGTAAGAACACATTTATCCATGTGTGGTTTTGGTAATTGATGACAATCCCTAAGGACTGATGGTTGCCTTGAGTTATATTCGAAGGATTTGTCCGTAGGTACTTCTTGAAGTCCATCTGTTGGTTTCAAGGAGTGTATATGGTGACCAAGGTGGTATTCAAGGTTATATCCAAAGATTGGTCATGTGAGAGTTAAGCTTATCACAAGCATGTCTTGAAGAATAAGATTGTGTGAGCATTTATGTTTACCTTCAAGACATCATCTTTATGAAGAGAGAAGATAAGATACAAGGTTGATCAAGACTAAGTCCAAGAGTGAATCAAGTTGATCAACATACATAGCGTACAAGATGTACCAAGAGGGATCAAGTGATCCCATGGTATGGTAAGCATTGTGCATTACGCTTTGTGTACTAACCCATGGTCTACGTGAGAGTTCTATGTGGGGTTAGGTATGTTTCCATGGGCTTGCATCAAGAAGAAGATCTCATACAACCCATGGAGGATGACATCAAGTGGTGATCGGCATCAAGGTTGCGGTGTGCAAGTTCAAGTGAAGCATCACGGAGAGATCATGCTTGAAGCTGGCCGTCCATTGTGGTGACAATGGACTTTTGAAGATGTTCCGAAGAGTGGCTCACCCGTAGTGGAGTATGGGGGAGCAATCTGCTAGTCTTCATCGAGCCGGCACAATCAAGAAAGGTGGTCCATCTTGAGAAGGACAAGATCGTCATCATCTAGCTCAAGTGGACTATGCGCAAGGCAAAGGTTTGACCTTGATAGGGTTTTCTATTTTACCGGTCTCATGGTGGCAGTTGGGAGACCGGGTTATAGGATCGATAGCCGTACTATCAAGGGGGGCTCTCAAGTGAGTAGCTTGATCGTATCGTTCGTTGAGAGCTCAAACCATTGCATTCTTGGCATCATCATCTTTCTTGGTTCTTGGTTGGCTTTTCTCTATGTGGGTTCTTGAGCTTATGGTCAGCTTCATGACAAGCTCAAGTTCATCTAAAACGGAGTCCATATGCATCTTTTATGATGTTTTCGATGTTGGAGTTTTTGCCGGTTCTTCATTCATAGAGGTCGCTGTTGGATAGCTCTTGTCGTCCTGAATCCAACAAGCTTGACTTTGCTCAATTCGGAGCTCATATGCGAAGGTTATGGCAGTTCTGGTTTTACTGTATCCATCTGGTTGCTTGGGTTCTTTGTTTCTCTCCCGCGGTAGTACTGCTCTGGCCAGCATGGCAGTACCGCTTATAGCCGGTACTACCGCCCTGGCCAGCGGTACTACCGCTGGGGGGAAGTGGGGTGGCTCGGGGAACTCGCGCGAGGCACCAGACAGTTCCAGTCACTTGTCTGGTGTCCCGCGCCAGCCCTCCAGCCGTAGCGGTAGTAGTGGCGGTAGTACTAAGCGGTACTACCGCCGCCCCTTCTACTGCTCCTCAGTTCTGCTGGTGGGCGGTAGTACCGCTCCCAGGGGCGGTACTACCTCTTGTGTGCGGGCTGTGGGGGTAACGGTTGGATTTCCCCCCACCTATTTAAGGGGGCCTTCTTCCTCAATGGTTCTTATCTCTTTAGCTCGAGGTTGCCCCCCATTGTTGACCTTCTTCGCGCTTGCTAACTCTCAATCCCTCCAATGATTCTTGCTAGTTCTTGAGGGAAAAGAGAGAGGAGATCTAGATCCACATTTCCACCAATCACTTTCTCCTCTAAGTGAGGGGAACCCCTTGGATCTAGATCTTGGAGTTCTTCGTGTTCTTCTTCGTTCTTCCTCTCATTTCCTCCATAACATTTGTTGTTGTGGTGGGATTTGGGAGAGAAGGACTTGGGCACTCCGTGTGCCCTTGCCATTGCATTTGGTGCATAGGTTTGAGTTCTCCATGGTGATACGTGGAAGTGAGAAGTTGAGAAGCTTATTACTCTTGGGTGTTTGAGTACCCTAGAGCTTGTTCCTCTTGGGTGCTTTGGCGCCCTAGACGGTTGGTGGTGGCTCGAAGCTCAATCATTGTGGTGCAAAGATCCGGGCAAGCGCCGGGGTCTCCAATTAGGTTGTGGAGATTGCCCTGAGCAATTTGTACGGGTATCGGTGACCGCCCCCAAGGGTTGCCAAAGTGTACGGGTACCGGTGACCGCCCCCAAGGGTTGCCATTTGTACATGTTCGGTGACTGCTCTCAAGGGTCCCTTAGTGGAATCACAGAATCTTGCATTGTGCGAGGGCGTGAGGAGATTACGGTGGCCTTAGTGGCATCTTGGGGAGCATTGTGCCTCCACACCGCTCCGAACGGAGATTAGCATCCGCAAGGGTGTGAACTTCGGGATACATCGTCGTCTCCGCGTGCCTCGGTTATCTCTTACCCGAGCCCTTTACTTATGCACTTTACTTTGTGATAGCCATATTGTTTCATGTTATATATCTTGCTATCACTTAGTTGTTTATCTTGCTTAGCGTAAGTTGTTGGTGCACATAGGTGAGCCTAGTTGTTTTAGGTTTTGTGCTTGACTAATTAAACGTTAGTTTTATTCCACATTAGTTCAAGCCTAAACCGTAATTATTTTAAAGCGCCTATTCACCCCCCTCTAGGCGACATCCACGTCCTTTCACCACTTGAGAAAGAAGTGGTGTGCCGAGGCAAGTGAGTGTGTGGTTTTCAAAAACGGATTAGATTTAAGATTTACTGATCGTCCCAACCTTACATGCACGACCACGATACCCCTTATGGGATGGGGCCTTGTTGATTACTTTGGTCCATGCTAGAAGAGAACCCGCATTACTAGTGGCGGGAGTGGCGTGGTTACTTTCGATACGGGGTCGTGCCTGAATGGACGACTATGGCTGTTTTTACAGACACTGGGCACACCGTTGCGTGCCCTCATGGAAGGTACATGTGATGTGCATCATGAGGGATGACACCAACGAGTGGACTCTTTGTTTAGTGTCGTCAAGGGAATGCATTGTTCGGGTGCTTACCTCAGATATGTAATATACCGCGAGTCGTGGATGACATGGAAGTTCCATGAGTCTTGTGGGTAAAGTGTGCAACCTCTGTAGAGTGTAAAACTATTCGAATAGCCGTGTCCACGGTCAAGGATAGTTGGGTGGTCCTGCTTAAACTATGTCCAGATGTTTTCAAAAACTTGGTGTGAGTGTGTGGGAAAGGAATACTTGAGTTGAGTCGGATGGCTTGACGTGATGATTGAACATGAGATGTTCAACCCCTGTTCATATTGGTATCTGTAACCTGTTCGCATGGTTACTCGTGACCTCATGATGCATGCCTTCAAGCTGTTAGGACATGCATTTGCACTCAAATTAGCTTTCTGCAAAACTACCTACTTAGTGCTATATCATGCATTGTTATATTGTTATACCTTGTTACAAAACATGGATTGCTTGTGAGTACATTCAAAGTACTCATTGGCTTGCCACTTGTTATTTAATTGTCCAGGCATGGAAGAGCAGAAATATGGTGAAGAATACCTCAGTGATGAACATGCGAATTAGGACGCTTCCCAGTCAGAATGCCTGTAGGGTTAAGGCAGATGGCATGGGCCTACGTTACCTTTCAAGATTTCCGCTGCAAGTTTATGTTGGTTGTTTGACCTTCATGGCCCTATCTATGTAAGACTTGACCATGATGGTCATTATTTGTGAAAAACGATATGTATGGATGTAAGACTCTTGTTCTCCAGCTTCTGTGTATTTAGTGAGCATTGATCTCTGGGATCACTGTACACGTGCATTCGGTGATCACGACTTATGAGCCGGGATCCCCACAGAGCTGGTATCAGAGCCATCCTGACCGTAGGAAGCCTTAGTTAGCATGGACTTTATTTAGGATAAAACCCTTTTCAAGAACCATACCTAGTTGCTGAGTGCAACAGTTTCTATACTTCTATTCTCTTGTAGTCTATTTCAAACTCTTGCTGACTCTCCTCCCTTCAGATCTTGTAGATGGCCGTCATACCCGAGGACATCCTAGCATCCGGCTTTCCCCTTGATACTTGTGATCTGCGTTGGGTTCTCCGTGAAGAGGAACATGTAATTGAAGCACAAAGTGGGTAAGTATTTGCCTCAGTTATGAAACCAAGGTTTATCGAACCAATAGGAATACCAATCCTCAACCGTCGTCAGCGGCTACACACAAATGAACAAACAACTTGCACCCAACGTGGGCAAGAGGGTTGTCAATCCCCTTGATTTCATTATTTGCAAGCAAATGAGTTGTGTAGATAATTGTTGATAAATATAAATTGCCAAATAAAATAAAAGGTAAATAAAGGCAGCAAGGTAATTGTAGCATTTGTAAATTTATATGTGAATAGACCTGGGGGCCATAGTTTTCCCTAGAGGCATCTCTCATGTAGGCAGCATACGGTGGGTAGCAAATTACTGTTGGGCAATTGATAGAAAAGCGGATAGTTATGCGATTTGCACGGCAATGATCATGTGTATGTAGGAATCATGTCCATAAACAAATAGGCCGACTCCTGCCTGCACCTATTAATACTACTCCACTCATCGACCGCTATCCAACATGAATCTAGAGTATTAAGTAAAACAGAGTGACCCTACCAAAGGAGCCAGACCTCTGTCTGGGTTTCCCAAGCTAATACGGCCAACATCGAACTTCACATCATAAGAATCACTAATGAGATTGAAGTCTCATCTGCAAAAACATAAATAAGCAAACGTGAGTACAAAGGTACTCAGCAAGACATACATCAGAACAATCTACATATGCATCATTGTCAACAAAGGGGGTTGTCGAGTTTATTGCAGCAAGCCAGCTTTGACTCTTAGCTAACCTGTACTACGACTATGAGTATCTTCTTTGAGGTGGCGTATTGCACACGAGTCCACATATTCACCACATCAATACACCACTATGGATCCTCTCTCGTATTCCTACGAGAAGCCATCCATAGCACTCACACTTATCTGGAGCATTTTAGAGTATCCATTTAAAGTTATCTATGAACAATTCAAGTCTCCAAGTAGTCCATATCCGCGGATGCGGCTATTCGAATAGATAGTTTACCGTGCAGGGGTGTACTTCGTCACACATGCTCCCACCACTTATCGCCATGTGCACGTAAAAAGGCACCTCGGCAACCTTCAAGCGGAAGCCCAGCGAGGGAGTCGGCCACAGACGTTAACTTACAACGACTCACGTCCAAGGCAGTCGCCTATCTGAGTTGGAACCCATAATGGAAGTCCAGACGAGGTTTCCAACATGGCCTCAAACGTTGTGAGCAGGGCCCCAAGCCAGTCCTGATTGGGCCGTTCATCCACTTCGCAGGCCGTGCCACACCTATCAACGTTTCTAACTACTGCTACTCCTAGACTGAGAACAGGGTAGGTTAATAGGCCGAGAGGGTCCATTGGTTTCAGGCCCAATGTGCGGTAGTTGCTAGTCTTGGAACACAAACACGGAACTCAGTTCCTATGAGCGGTTTCAAAGAGACAACCCACCATGTACTCCTGCATGGCCTCTCATCACTAGCTTTACCAAAACAAGTTCAACACTTAACCCTCATCATCAGGACACATGCATTTCGCTCTGGTTCATCACCCAGATGAATCAGCCCTGACACAACTCTAAGCATAGCAAGCATAACAGGGTTATGACACAACATGTCTCAAGCATCTACCAGGTATGCTAGGTTGCTTGGTTTAGCTATTTACTGTGACAATGACAGGTCATGCAAAGGAGTGGGTTCAACTACCGGAACACAAGTAACAGTTGAATCGTTTGTCCTAATGCATTGAAATGAGAGCAAGAGCGAGGGAGTGGGATTATATCGAAATGCTCAAGGGGGGATGCTAGCCTAACACTTCTGAAGATAACAATGAGTCTTCATCGTTGGTATCGATCTCAATGTCAGAGTAACGTCTACCGAGATGAAACAATACTGGCAAACAAGGAAATGAACACATTGAATGCAATGCAGCAAACATGATTTATGACATGGCAACTTAAGGTACTGAATTGACCTAATGTAATAGTTGGTCATATTAATTGAAGTGGAATTCAAACCTAGTTCAAATTCCAACTCCAAATGTTATTTCATATATTGTCCTAGTCATGAAATGTCCTAGTCGGTGATGTTAACTTGCTCAAACATGCATGATCATGGCATAAACAGATTCATCAGATTTTTCTGATCATTTTTCATACATAAATTATTTTCATCTGACTTACAGATTATTTTCTATGAATTTTTGAAGTTTAAAGCATTTTCTGGAATTATTAAACTCAGAAACAAATACTACGTCAGCACTGCGTCATGCTTGCGTCAGCAAGTCAGCAGCGCCGGCCCAGGTCAAACTTGACCAGTGGGGCCCACTGGTCAGTGGCCCTGGGCTAAACCCGCGCTGACCAGGGGTTTGACCCACTGCTGGGGCCCACAGTCAGCCTCTAAGGGGCCGAATTAGCGGCTGCTTACGCCCTAATGGCCGGGAAAGGACAGCACCGGCCGGGGTGAGACCGCCGGCGACCATCCGACGCGGCGGAGGCTCGCCGGAATCCGCTACGGACATCGGTTTGATGCGCTGAGAGGACCGGGAGGTAGCCCGTGCTCGACCGCATCGAGCGGGACTGGATAGTGGGCTCAGGGTCACCGGAGTGCTTGCCGGCGAGCACATATGCGGCGGCCGGAGCTCAGGCGAAGCGCGCGAGGCTACCATGCACGGGGTAAGAATCTCATGGCATCTACGGCTTCCTGGGGGCACCCTGAGCACGTTGGCGTGCTCGGGCGAGGGCCGCAGTGGCTGTGGCCACGGCCACACCATTGCCGGTGGCGAGGAGCTCGTCCACGATGGCGCAACGGCCTAGAGAATGCGGGAGGAGCCGGGGAGAGGGGGAAACGATGCGGTGGGTCACCGGGAGGCAGCATGGGGAATCAGCGGGCTCGAGGGCGCTCCGGTTGCTGAGAATCGACGACCGGTGGCCTTCGGTGCCTGGCAGTGGGAACGGCAATGGTGACGACAATGAGGAGCTCCCGGGCCCGATTCCTTCGGCTGGGGGGTGCAACGGGTTGACGCGGACCCAAGGGGCCCTATAGAACAGCGGGACGGCGGCGGTGGCTACACGTGCAGCGAGCGGCGGCGATGGCAGGGCTTGTTTGTGTGCGTGCGAGAGAGATAGGGGTGGAGAAGAGTCTCGAGGGGGAGAGGAGACATGCACGGGAGGGGTCTCGGCATCCCTATCCGCCTCCAGGCGGTCGGCGGCAAGCAGGACGTGGCCGTGGCGCGTGTCGGCGCGCACTGGCCACGCGCTCGTCCTCCTGGCCGAGGAGGAAGACGACAGGGAGCTCCTGGTGGGCTGGGCCTCTAGGTGGGCTGCGTGCCAGGTAAGTGGCCTAAGTTTGCCTCTTTCTTTTATTTATGTATCCTGTTTTCTATTCTGTTTTGTGCAGTTTGTTTTGGCTTCAAATAAAATACTTAGCCATTTGTAAAGATCCTGAAAATAATCATGTGGGCTTAGTGGATTTTACCAGTGCCACATAAAAAGTCTCAGAATATTTGGATCTATATTTTATATATAGTAAATATAATTCCATGGCAAATAATTGTTTGATTAATTCAAATGCCCAAAATAAAATGTTGCTGTGATTCAAAAATATTGGTTGGAAAATTTTCCTCAGTCCAATATTTTCTTAGAATACCAGGAACATTTTCTTGGTTCACATTGAAGCAATTTTTATGTTGCCTATTTGACAAAAATTTGGTTTGTGAGGCTTGATCACTCCTCATTTCATATCCAGAAGAAAATAAAAATGCATGCATGAATGCATTAGCAAGCAAAGTGAAACTAGGGCTGTGACAACTCACCCCCACTAAACAAGAATCTCATCCCGAGATTCAGTCATAGGGTAAGAGGACAGAGGGGATACTAAACGATCACAATCTTCATGATCCAATCGCCCTTTCCGAAGATGTTGATGCATTGCACCAGGTTGATCTTGACAGCTCCGCTTTTGAGAACTCCACCCTGCACAAAGACAAAGGGAACATGAAAACTTGAGCATTTCCATATTCATCAAGGTTTTACCAATATCTATGCCAAGGATCTTGGTCACATCATACTACCATGATGAATAATGATGGAGGATGCAGATGCAAACGAAGACAACACTTTCTCAGATTTCACCTTAGCTATGCCAAGGGAGCGAAATCTAGATGATCGACTGAGAGACATTTAGCACTCCGCTTCTAATGTTCCCCTTGATGTACTAGCATAACCCGATTATAGGTATTGTTTGGTATCTTGAGCATCAAGTAAAAGTCGGACTTCGGGATCTAAAAAGGGTCCATGAGGAACAACTTCTAGAATAAGTCATACGAAATCCTCATGTAGAAGTGGTCAAATTCGCTGAATCAAGATACTGCAATGATAGATCTGCCGACTAGGTGTGTCGGTCAAAACATCAACCTTGCAGAAGCCTACATCATAGATCTTGGGAAAAAAAATTCAACCATCATATCTGCCTGAGATTCAGATCTGGTTGGTGGTAGGGTATTTCAGGCTCAGCCTGCCTGAAGGAGAAGGTTTGCAACACAAATCGAAGAGACGACGTTGCAGGATTCTCGGGGAATGAACTACGGAAGTCAGCTCCAAAACATGAGCTGGATTGCAAGACTCGCGTGGACACACTGTCCAAGACAATCGTGACCACATGGAATTCTTACAACAAAACACTACCAAGTTCTGGTGGGGAACCATCATTGGAGGATAACGAAGTCTTGTGCATAGCCTAGGATTAGCACTTACAGACTCCTTTTTCCTTGAACAAGTCAATCAGTGGCTTAAGGTGCTAGGCACACGTATGGAATGGAGATGACTAGTCTATCAACCCATAGAATACTTCGCACAGGCATGATTGACTTGGGATGACTCCGGAGACAACAAAATAACTTATCTCGAATTCACGGCAGCAACTTGCATCATGTACATGTGCATCAGAGGAAGTCACTTCTTACACCATACATATACTTCGGGTACGAGACCTAAAGATAATACGTACAAAAGTTTCCAATACTAGCTTAATGTTCATCATGAGTTATGGAGGAGATAAGGATGTTGTCGATGGGCTCAACAACAATTCATCAAGATATCGATGAAGATGGAATTCCACAACTATGTGAGCAAGATAGTAGCATTGGTCAGACCAAAGGATGTAATGGTGTATGGTCGAGGAAACATCCATGAGTAAAACATCATTATGATAATCGTTGGTTCTGATTTTGATTTGACGATACCCCATGCTCAAATCAGATATTGAACAAGACAATAAATGCAACAATTGATCACGAAGATCAATCGGTGAGGATATCATCCTTCTTTAACACACTCGCACAAACACAAAGATATCCCCTTGACATGAACTAAGTTAGATCAAGCTTTTATCTTTCAACTCTCCAAGTTGTTGTTTAGCTTAACCAACTAGCTCAGGGGTATCCAACATAGAGTCTTGGAGAAGGGGTGGCTTACAGGAAACCAACTTGATCACGAACTCAGCATAATGGTCAGGGGACAACCTGGTGATACTTCCGAGAAGATATTCGGAAAATCACAGACCACCGATATGTTTTCAAGCTCGGGAACAATCTTGCTTTTCAGGGCAAGATGATATGATCAAAAGAGCGAAGGATTGACACAATCCTAACTCGTTGAGCGAACAGTGCACCATGAAAGATGGACTAGGTGGCACAATCAATCTTAGAATGATGATTCAATAACCAACACAGCAAGAATGAAATTATTTTCTATTAACTTCCAAGCAATGGAATTGCTAGGAGTATTGATTTCACACATCACGGTTTACTTGTCGACGTTCCGGTTACAACCAACACGGAGGCCAAGGAATGAATAATGATGGCGAGAAGTATTACTGTATCAAGAATTCATGGGAGGTGGTGCAATTCTCATGACAATCTTGACATGAAGAGGGTAATACCTCAGGGTAGAACAAAGCAAAAGCTAGATTGGCATTTTGATCTGCGGAATACAACTAGTTCGACCCAATCCAAGAAATGGATGAGGCACTGAAGTTTGTTTCTCCTAGGCATTATGAAATAGAATGACCTGACAGACCACAAGAATGATAGGCATCGACGAACGAATGGACAACTACTCTTGACTATCCACAGATAGATAATGGTCAGAGAACAATTGAAAAGGGCAACTCAAGAGCACATGATTTTCGTGAGTTGTAGATGCATAGGTCAGCATGTCGAACGAGTTTAACAAAATTCTTCCGGATAACCCATGCGGAAAGGTAGGATTGGCAAAGTCACAACTCTGGAATGGAGAACTCATCAAGAGCACTCTTGTGGTAACCTTCAGTTCACGAGGAACTTATGGCATAACTGGTTCATGGTATTGGAAGAATGATAGACCACGAACCTTGAAGACTATAACAAGGTTACTAGTCATCCTAAAGGGACGAGCAAACCCTATCAACAGGAGTGAGCAGAATGATTCTCGGGTTCAAGAACCCAGAAACAGAATACCTATTGACTAATTAGCATCGCGGGATGCTTTCGATAACGATGGCCAGAATTACCACACTTGAAACAATCAACACAACTAGACTATTGGGTGGTTCTCAGAGATAACATAATTTCCTAACACTTCAACAAATACGTCGAGGTAAAAGAGTACCTCAACACAACAATTAGTGTGCTTTGTCTTGCCCAAAATACATCGATTCGAGATGAAAGAGTTTGCAATTGCATCAGATTATTTATAACCCTTGGATAACTCGGATAGCATAACGGCTGTACGGGCATGAAATATGAGGCATCCTGCCAGACAACTGACAACATAACAATTGAATTTTTATGGAGACACCAATCCGAGAAGACATCAACTTCCCTATAAGTCTCCAGCATAGTAACTCATCCTCCTGATAGATAGATGAGAAGGCCTAGTTCTTAACCCGGTAGAAAATAAGAGGGTGACTCAGAATTAGAATGACACAAGGAAAGGAGTAAAAAGAATCTTACGTTCCCATCCACAATCAATTCCCTTATATAACTAAAGCAGTTCTAGACTCAACATCAACCAGTTTGGCTTGGTGATCCTACATGCAGTCAGGCTCTGATACCAATGCTGTCGGGACCCTGATCCTAAGTCATATGAATCCAGCTTGTAACATATCACATCACTTTGCGGCCTCACGCACGGTTATCCCCACGGCTGCCACCTTACCTTGGATGGGACCGTTTGCATATTTTGCTCACGTATATCATTATGTCGCTAGCAATCATATGCCAGAGAACCCCGGTCGACATGACTAGTCATAGAACCCAAGTGGCACATCCATACACGAACATGCATACGTAACCCAACAGTGCAGGTGTCGGTCATCAGCGTGTGTAGACAAGTCATAGCAAGCTACATGGACTCCATTACACCATGAGATATTTCTGTTATCAACTGTGTGTAGACGAGTCATAGCAGGCTACATGGACTCCATTACACTGCGAGACATTTCCCCGTAGGGACAGACACAGCAGCAAAGAAGGATACACGCCGGTCAATCAATGTGTCCGGAGCAGTAGCAAGCTACCATGGCTCGGTGGAAGCACAAAGAGGCATTTTCCCGTAAAGAGGGCTACTAGAGGCACACAACTAGGTGTCGAATCCCGCACATACCAATGCATTTCAAACACACACGCAATATGCATGATATGCGTAGATACAACATGGCATCACAACATAACTCTATGACTCAAGTATTCATTAATGAATCATAAGACCCAACATAGTGTGATATTACAAACAGGGGTCACATGACCCAACACTCAAGTCATACAAGTATCAAGCGGAAGCAAAACATGTCTGGGTACAGACATCTACTAAAGTAGCTGGAGGAGCCTGAAAAGCTACAACGACCCTACTAAAGGAGCCAGACCTCTGTCTGGGATTCCCAAGCTAATCCGGTCAACATCGAACTTCACGTCGTAAGAATCACTAATGAGACTGAAGTCTCATCTGCAAAAACATAAATAAGCAAACGTGAGTACAACGGTACTCAACAAGACTTACATCAGAACTATCTACATATGCATCATTGTTAACAAAAGGGGTTGTGGAGTTTATTGCAGCAAGCCAGCTTTGACTCTTGGCTAACCTATACTACGACTATGAGTATCTTCTTTGAGGTGGCGTATCACACACGAGTCCACATATTCACCACATCAATACACCACTATGGATCCTCTCTCGTCTTCCTACAAGAAGCCATCCATAGTACTCACACTTTTCTGGAGCATTTTAGAGTATCCATTTAAAGTTATCTATGAACAATGCAAGTCTCCAAGTAGTCCATATCCGCGGACGCGGCTATTCGAATGGATAGTTTACCCTACAGGGGTGTACTTAATCACACATGCTTCCTCCACTTATCGCCATGTGCACGTAAAAAGGCACCTCGGCAACCTTCAAGCGGAAGCCCAACGAGGGAGTCGGCCACGGACGTTAACTTACAACGACTCACGTCCAAGGCAGTCGCCTATCTGAGTTGGAACCCATAATGGAAGTCCGGCCAAGGTTTCCAACATGGCCTCAAACATTGTGAGCAGGGCCCCAAGCCGGTCCCGATTGGGCCGTTCATCCACTTCGCAGGTCATGCCACACCTATCAACGTTTCGAACTACTGCGACTCCTGGACTGAGAACAGGGTAGGTTAATAGGCCGAGAGGGTCCATTGGTTTTGGGCCCAATGTGTGGTAGTAGCTAGTCTTGGAACACAAACACGGAACTCAGTTCCTAATGAGCGGTTTCAATGAGACAACCCACCATGTACTGCTACATGGACTCTCATCACTACCTTTACCAAAACAAGTTCAACACTTAACCCTCATCATCAGGACACATCCATTTCACTCTGGTTCATCACCCAAATGAATTAGACCTGACACAACTCTAAGCATAGCAAGCATAACAGGGTTATGGCACAACACGGCTCAAGCATCTACCAGGTATGCTAGGTTGCTTGGTTTAGCTATTTACTATGACAATGATAGGTCATGCAAAGGAGTGGGTTCAACTACCGGAACACAAGTAACAGTTGAATCGTTTGTCGTAATGCATTGAAATGAGAGCAAGAGCGAGAGAGTGGGATTATATCGAAATGCTCAAGGTGGGTTGCTTTCCTGACACTTCTGAAGATAACAATGAGTCTTCATCGGTGGCATCGATCTCAACGTCAGAGTAACGTCTACCGAGAGGAAACAATATTGGCAAACAAGGAAATGAACACATTGAATGCAATGCAGCAGACATGATGTATGACATGGCAACTTAAGGTATAGAATTGACCTAATGTAATAGTTGGTCATATTAATTGAAGTGGAATTCAAACCTCGTTCAAATTCCAACTCCAAATGTTATTTCATATATTGTCCTAGTCATGAAATGTCCTAGTTGGTGATGTTAACTTGCTCAAACATGCATGATCATGGCATAAACAGATTCATTGGATTTTTCTGATCATTTTTCATACATAAATTATTTTCATCTGACTTACAGATTATTTTCTATGAATTTTTGAAGTTTAAAGCATTTTCTGGAATTATTAAACTCAGAAAACAAATACTGCGTCATACTTTTGTCAGCAAGTCAGTAGCGCCGGCCCAGGTCAAACCTGACCAGTGGGGTCCACTGGTAAGTGACCCTGGGCTAAACCCGCGCTCACCAGGGGTTTGACCCGCTGCTGGGGCCCACCGTCAGCCTCTAAGGGGCCTAATTAGCGTCTGCTTACGCCCTAATGGCCGGGCCAGGTTAGCACCGGCCGGGGTGAGACCGCCGGCGACCATCCGACGTGGCGGAGGCTCGCCGGAATCCGCTACGGGCATCGGTTCGACGCGCTGAGAGGACCGGGAGGTAGACCGCGCTCGACAGGATCGAGCGGGACTGGCTAGAGGGCTCGGGGTCGCCAGAGTGCTCGCCGACGAGCAAATCCGCGCCGGCCGGAGCTCAGGCGAAGCATGGGCGAGGCTACCAGGCACGGGGGAAGAATCTGATGGCATCTATGACTTCCTGGGGGCACCCTGAGCATGTTGGCGTGCTCGGACGAGGGTCGCAGTGGCTGTGGCCATGGCCACACCATTACCGGCGGCGAGGAGCTCGGCCATGATGGCGCAATGGCCTAGAGAATGCGGGAGGAGCCGAGGATAGGGAGAAAAGACGCGATGGCTCACCGGGAGGCTGCAGGGGGAATCAGCAGGCTCAGGGGCGCTCCGGTTGCTGAGAATCGACGGCCGGCGGCCTTCGGTGCCCGGCGGTGGGAGCTCCTGGGCCCAATTCCTTCGACTGGGGGGTGCAGCGGGTCAACGCGGACCCTAGGGGCCCTATAGAACGACGGGATGGCGGAAGTGGCTACGCGTGCAGCGAGCGGCGGCGATGGTAGCGCTCATTTGTGTGCGTGCGAGAGAGACAGGGGAGGAGAAGAGTGTCGAGGGGGAGAGGAGACGTGCACGGGAGTGGTCTTGGCGGCAAGTAGGACGTGGCCGTGGCGCGTGCCAGCGTGCACTGGCCACGCGCTCGTTCTGCTAGCCGAGGAGGAAGACGACATGGAGCTCCTGGTGGGCTGAGCCTCCAGGTGGGCTGCGTGCCAGGTAAGTGGCCCAGGTTTGTCTCTTTCTTTTATTTCTTTTTCCTGTTTTCTATTCTATTTTGTGCAGTCTGTTTTGGCTTCAAATAAAATACTTAGCCATTTGTAAAGATCCTGAAAATAATCATGTGGGCATAGTGGATTTTACCAGTGCCACATAAAAAGTCTCAGAATATTTGGATCTATATTTTATATATAGTAAATATAATTCCATGGCAAATAATTGTTTGATTGATTCAAATGCCCAAAATAAAATGTTGCTATGATTCAAAAATATTGGTTGGCAAATTTTCCTCAGTCCAATATTTTCTTAGAATACCACGAACATTTTCTTGGTTCAGTTTGAAGCAATTTTTATATTGCCTATTTGACAAAAATTTGGTTTGTGAGGCTTGATCACTCCTCATTTCATATTCAGAAGAAAATAAAAATGCATGCATGAATGCATTAGCAAGCAAAGTGAAACTAGGGCTGTGACATTGCCACAATTTGGCCCTTGAGGACCTTTGTTCCAAGTTCCAATTGGTCAAGAAGAAGCACCGTCGCCCCTACATGGTCCAATGGCTAAGTGATTCTAGCACCCTCCAAGTTGAACACACCGTGCAAGTTTCCTTCAAGATAGGTGCTTATGAAGACACCTTGGAGTGTGATGTGGTTCCCATGTCTGTTTGCCACCTTCTCCTTGGTAGGCCGTGGCAATTCGACAGTGGCGTCATCCACAATGGTCGGACCAATCACTATAGCTTCAAGATGAAGGGCCAGGAATATGTCCTTCGACCAATGACTCCAAGTCAAGTCATCGCCGACAAGCACGCTTCATCCCATCATGGAGACTAAAGTTTGAGAGTGATCGACCTAAAAGAGAGTGAGCGCCACAAGCCAAATTTGAGTGACTCCACGATGAGGGACATGAGAGATATAGTTCTTTTAGCCACCAAAAGAGAATTGAGGGATGTGAGTGAGAGCCCATCGACCGTTCTTCACTATATACTTGTGTGCAAAGATGGCGTCATACGGACTAACCCTTCACAACATCTTCCTCTTGTGTTATCTCGTTTTTAGCAGGAATTCCAAGAGGTTTTCCCCGATGATCTACCTCCGGGACTATGATAACCCACAAGTATAGGGGATCGCAACAGTTTTCGAGGGTAGAGTATTCAACCCAAATTTATTGATTCGACACAAGGGGAGCCAAAGAATATTCTTGAGTATTAGCAGCTGAGTTGTCAATTCAACCACACCTGAAAGACTTAATATCTGCAGCAAAGTATTTAGAAGCAAAGTAGTATGGAAGTAACGGTAACGATGGCAAAAGTGACAGTAGCAGCGGAAAAGTAACTTAACAAAGATCAATATGTGAAAAGCTCGTAGGCAACGGATCAGTGATGGATAATTATGTCAGATGGCATTCATCATGCAACGGTTATAACATAGGGTGACACAGAACTAGCTCCAATTCATCAATGTAATGTAGGCATGTAGTCCATATATAGTCATACGTGCATATGGAAAAGAACTTGCATGACATCTTTTGTCCTACCCTCCCGTGGCAGCGGGGTCCTAATGGAAACAAAGGGATATTAAGGCCTCCTTTTAATAGAGAACCGGACCAAAGCATTAGTGAATACATGAACTCCTCAAACTACGGTAATCACCGGAAAGAATCCCAGTTATTCTCACCCTGGGGGATGCAGATCATAACTCGTAATAGGTGTCTACAACTTGCAAGATAGGATCAAGAACACATATATATTCATGAAAACATAATAGGTTCAGATCTGAAATCATGGCACACGGGCCCTAGTGACAAGCATTAAGCATAGCAAAGTCATAGCAACATCAATCTCAGAACATAGTGGATACTAGGGATCAAACCCTAACAAAACTAACTCGATTACATAATAGATCTCATCCAACCCATCACCGTCCAGCAAGCCTACGATGGAATTACTCACGAATGGCGGAGCGCATCTTGAAATCGGTGATGTAGGATGGTTGGTGATGATGACGGCGTCGATTTCCCCTCTCCGGAGCCCAAAACAGACTCCAGATCTGCCCTCCCGAGGAAGAACAGGAGGTGGCGGCGGCTCCGTATCGTAAAACGCGATGAACTCTTCTCTCTTATTTTTTGCTCCCCGAATAGGAATATATAGAGTTGGAGTTGAGGTCGGCGAAGCTCCAGGGGGCCCACAAGCCAGGGGGCGGTTGATTCTTTCGCCAGTATTTTTTATTAATTCCAAAAATATTCTCCGTAAATTTTCAGGTCAATCCGAGAACTTTTATTTCTGCACAAAAATAACACCAAGGCAATTCTGCTGAAAACAGCGTCAGTCCGGGTTAGTTCCATTCAAATCATGCAAATTAGAGTCCAAAACAAGGGCAAAAGAGTTTGGAAAAGTAGATACGATGGAGACGTATCAACTCCCCCATGCTTAACCCATTGCTTGTCCTCAAGCAATCCAGTTGACAAACTGAAAGTGATAAAGAAAAATTTTACAAACTCTGTTTGATCTTGTTGTTGTAAATATGCCTAACTGTTGTTCAGATTTTCAGCAAGGATTATAGATTAACCACATTCACAATAACATTTAGGTCTCACATTTACTCATATCAATGGCATAATCAACTAGAGAGCAATAATAATAAATCTCGGATGACAACAATTTTATTAAAACAATCATGATACAATATGATATAATATTATCTCGCTAGCCCTTTCTGAGACCGCAAAACATAAATGCAGAGCACCTCTAAAGAACAAGGGCTGACTAGACATTGTAATTCATGGTAAAAGAGATCCAATCACACTCATACTCAATATCAATTAATAACAAAGCATACAAATGACGGTGGTGCTCTCTAACTGGTGCTTTTTATAAGAAGAGGGTGACTCAACAGTAAAGTAAAATAGATAGGCCCTTCGCAGAGGGAAGCATTGATTTGCAGAGGTGCCAGAGCTCGAGCTTTTAAAATAGGGATAAATAATATTTTTGAGCGGAATGCTTTCATTGTCAACATAACAACCGAGAGATCTCGGTATCTTCCATGCTAGATACATTATAGGTGGTTCTCAAACAGAATAGTAAAGGTTTTACTCCCCCTCCACCAATCAATCACACTCCATGGCGAGCCGAATCCACGGGTACCATCCATACAAACAACAATCCTGGGGGAGTTTTGTTTCATTATATTTTGATTTGATTTTGAGCATGGAACTGGGCATTCCGAATACCAGCCACTTTCTCGTGAATGATAGTGAATCAACACATATCGTGAGAATAACCCACCTAGCATGGAAGATACTGACAGCCCCTAGTTACTACATGAGCAATTCGGGCATGCAAAACAGAATATTATTTGAAGGTTTAGAGTTTGGCACATGCAAATTTACTTGGAACGACAGGTAAATACCACATATAGGTAGGTATGGTGGACTCATATGGAACAACTTTGGGTTTATGAAAATGGATGCACAAGCAGTATTCCCGCTTAGTACAAGTGAAGGCTAGCAAGAGACTGGGAAGCGACCAACTAGAGAACGACAACAGTCATAAACATGCTTTGAGATTAACCAACATTGAATGCAAGCATGAGTAGGATATAAATCACCATGAACATAAATATCGTGGAGGCTATGTTGATTTTGTTTCAACTACATGCGTGAACATGTGCCAAGTCAAGCCACTTGAATCATTCAGAGGAGGATACCATCCTATCATACCACATCACAACCATTTTAAAATGCATGTTGGCGCCCAAGACAAACCATTATACACTCTTAGCTAATTAAGCATGGCATGAGTAACTATAATCTCTAATTGTCATTGCAAACATGTTCCATCCATAATGAGCTAAATCCAGAACGATGAGCTAATCATATTTACAAAAACAAAATAGGTTGAGTTCATACCAGCTTTTCTCCATCTCAATCATTTCATCATATATCGTCATTATTGCCTTTCACTTGCATGACCGAACGGTGTGAATAATAATAAGAGTGCACATGCATTGGACTAAGCTCGAATCTGCAAACAATAACTCAAAGGAGAAGGCAAGGTAATATGGGCTCTCTGTAAGATAAACAATAAGGCATATGAGAGCCACTCAACATTTTCATCGTGGCCTTCTCCTTACGACCCAAAGAAAAGAAAAGAAATTTCAAAACGAGAACAAGAAAAACTATTTACATGGGAAAGCTCCCAACAATCAAAAGAAGAACGAGAAATCTTTTTGGGTTTTCTTTTAATGCTACAACTAAACAAACTGAAAGGTAAAGCTAGAACTAATTTTTTTGGATTTTCTCAAGGTTAATCAAGCACACAAGAAGAAAGCGGAAAGAAGAAATAAAATACCATGGATGATACAATGAAAACGTATAAGCACCGGCAACTAGAATGAGTGTGTGAACATGAATGTAATGTCGGTGAGAAATACATACTCCCCCAAGCTTAGGATTTTGGCCTAAGTTGGTCTAGTGCCATGGCTGGAAATAACCATCTCCTGGATACTCCGGAGGATACTGAGGGTTCCACTGGTTGGCGAGCTCCTGTGGCTCCCACTGAAAAACTGGATCTTGATATAGATCAAGGGCTGGTGCCGACTCAGGTGCCGGGGGTTGCGACAGGCCCCAATATCTGTAGATGTCCTCGGGCATAATAGTGTACCTGCCTGAATGGATATCGAACAAAGAAGAAGCAGGCAGAGTAATAATCTCACAAGTACCCTGACTAAATACTAAGTTGTAAAGCAGCCTTCTATCATTATCCCTCCTAATAAAATCATGTGCTACCATACTATCATAGTCTAAATATCTTGTAGGTAGTAACATTTCCTCTTCCTCGTCAAGCCTAATGGGTATTTTAAAGTGTTCTGCTAGACGAGATGCATAGATACCTCCGAATATGTGGCCCTTCGAACGGTTTAAGTCAACCGTTGAGCCACTATAGCGCCCAGACTAAAAGTTCTATCAGCAAGTAAAGCGTGGCGTAGAATGGCGAGGTCAGGAGCACTAAGGCTTCCACTCTCCCCACGACCAACTAAACATCTCCCCGCGAATAACCAATAATAGCGTAGAACAGGAAAATGTAAACTAGCCGCTCTTGCCTTTGACACCCTTCTCTCTTCCCCCACAGTGATTGCGGCAATAAAGTCCTACATGTCTCTAGGACGTGGTTCACTGGTGCTGCCCTCGTACGGTATTTTGCAAACTTTGCAAAAATCGTATAGTTTCATCTCCTTAGGCACATCATATAAGTAAAATTCCACCATGGGAGGATTCTTCCTAGGATAAAAGTGAAAATTTTGCACGAAGATATTAGTGAGTAGGAGGTACTGGTCACACTTACGGTTGAGGAAGTCGGTGATGCCTGCATTCTCAGCCAAATAATAAAAATCTTCATAAATTCCGGCCGCCCTCAAGAATGCATCACTTGGCCATTCACATGGCCGAACCTCCGCAATGCGAGGAAGATTATATTTGGACTTCTTCTTCACCTCATTTTCATCTTCTTTAGAGCCCCGGCTTGAAGAGCCTCTTAATAATCTCCCCATCATTTTTTTTTCTGAAAAATTTCTGAAATTTTTAGTGACTCACAATAAAGGTGAACAAAACTCAACAAAACTTATAGCAACTATTCCCACAAGTGCTTAGAGGCTATATCATGCATCAAAACTACTTGGGACCATACAAATTTGACATGCAAGCTCAAGAACAAGGTCACCACAGCAGCAAACTTTTGCAATATATAAAGCACTAGAACAAAAACTAATTGGACCATTGGAGGAGTCATATACCGAAGAACAATCCCCCAAAATAGTTTTGCAAATGGAGCTTTGCACAAGGAGATCGAAAATGGCAGCAAAATGAGCTAGAACACGGGTTTGAGCAATGGTGGGGGTTTTTCTGGAGGAAGACGAAGTGGATGGTGGCTGGAATAAGTGAGGGGGGCCAGCGTGGGACCCACAAGCCAGGGGGCGTGCCCAGGGGGGTGGGCACACCCTGCAGGCTTGTGGCCCACTGGTGCAGCCCCCTGATGTGTTCTCAGTGCCAAAAATTCTTAAATATTCCAGAAAAAATCATACTACATTTTCAGGGCATTTGGGGAACTTTTATTTTCAGGTCACTTTTCTATTGCACGGATAAAACAGAAAACAGAAAAATAATAGCATTTTTACTGTATTTAACTCTAAATAACAGAAAGTAAAATTTGGGTACATAAGGTTGTGCTTTCTAAATTCATCCATCTCATGCCCGTCAAAAAGAATCCATCAATAAGGTTGATCAAGTCTTATTGACAAACTTTTTTCAAATGACACGGAACTGGAGAATTTTCGAATAACACTAAGTTACCTCAATGGGGATATGCATGTCCCCAACAATAAGTATATCATATTTCTTTTTGGCAGTAGGGAGAGGGAATTCAAAATCTCCAATAATAATCGTTGAATTTTTTTCAATGGAGTTGATACTATGAACTTGAGATTGTTTCTTCGGAAAGTGTACCGTATGCTCATTACCATTAACATGAAAAGTGACATGGACTTTGTTGCAATCAATAACAGCCCCTGTAGTGTTCAAAAAGGGTCTACCAAGGATGATCGACATACTGTCGTCCTCGGGAATATCAAGAATAACAAAGTCCGTTAAGATAGTAACATTTGCGACTACAACAGGCACATCCTCACAAATACCGATGGGTAGAGCAGTTGATTTATCAGCCATTTGCAAAGAGATTTCAGTAGGTGTCAACTTATTCAAATCAAGTCTACGATATAAAGAGAAAGGCATAACACTAACACCAGCTCCAAGATCACATAAAGCAGTCTTAACATAATTTCTTTTAATAGAGCATGGTATAGTAGGTACTCCAGGATCTCCTAGTTTCTTTGGTACTCCACCCTTAAAAGTATAATTAGCAAGCATGGTGGAAATCTCAGCTTCTGGTATCTTCCTCTTATTTGTCACAATATCTTTCATATACTTAGCATAAGGAGGCATTTTCAGAATATCAGTCAAGCGCATACGCAAAAAGACAGATCTAAGCATTTCAACAAAGCGCTCAAAGTCCTCATCATCCTTTTTCTTGGATGGCTTAGGAGGAAAGGGCATGGGTTTCTGAACCCATGGTTCTCTTTCTTTACCATGCTTCCTAGCAACAAAGTCTCTTTTGTCATATATTTTATTCTTAGGTTGTGGGTTATCAAGATCAACAACAGGTTCAATCTCCACATCATTATCATTACTAGGTTGAGCATCAACATGAACATCATCATTAATATTGTCACTAGGCTCATGCTCATCACCAGATTGTGTCTCAGCATCAGAAATCGAAATATCATTTGGGTTTTCATGCGTATCTATAACAGGTTCACTAGCAGCATGCAAAGTCCTATCGTCATTCTTTTTTCCTTTTATTACTAGGACGATTAGGTGCATCAGAATTAGTTCTCTGAGAATCTTGCTCGATTCTCTTAGGATGGCCCTCAGGATACAAAGGTTCCTGAGTCATTTTACCACCTCTAGTCACAACTCTAACAGAATGATCATTGTTCTTACCATTCATCTCATTAAGCAAATCATTTTGTGCCTTAAGTACTTGTTCTACTTGAGTAGTTACCATGGAAGCATGTTTACTAATAAGCTTAATATCATTGATAGTTCTACTCGTATAATCACAAAAGCGATCAAGCATGTAAGCATTGTGTTTCAATTGTCTACTAACATAAGCATTGAAATTTTCTTGCTTAACAATAAAGTTATCAAACTCATCCAAGCATTGGCTAGGAGACTCATTATAAGGAATATCACCTTCATCAAATCTACAGAGAGAATTTACCTCTACTACCTGTGTCGGGTTATCAAGACCATGTATTTCTTCAATAGGTGGTAGATTCTTAACACTTCAGCTTTAATACTTTTTTCCTTCATAGATTTCTTTGCCTCTTGCATATCTTCAGGACTGAGAAATAGAATACCTCTTTTCTTCGGAGTTGGCTTTGGAGGTGGTTCGGGAATAGCCCAATCATTATCATTGCTCAATATATTATTCAATAGTAGTTCAGCTTGTTCAATAGTTCGTTCCCTGAAAACACAACCAGCACAACTATCTACGTGGTCCCTAGAATCATCGGTTAGTCCATTATAAAAGATATCAAGTATTTCATTTTTCTTGAGAGGATGATCAGGCAAAGCAATAAGTAATTGGAGAAGCCTCCCCCAAGCTTGTGGGAGACTCTCTTCTTCAATTTGCGCAAAGTTAAATATTTCCTGCAAGGCAACTTGTTTCTTATGGGCAGGAAAATATTTTCCAGAGAAGTAATATATCATATCCTGGGGACTACGCACACAACCAGGAGCAAGAGAATTAAACCATATCTTAGCATCACCCTTTAATGAGAAAGGAAACAACTTAAGAATATAGTAATAACGAATTTTTTCCTCATTAGTAAATAGGGTGGCTATATCATTCAATTTAGTAAGATGTGCCACAACAGTTTCAGATTCATAGCCATGGAAGGGATCAGATTCAACCAAAGTAATCAACTCAGGATCGACAGAGAATTCATAATCCTTATCAGTAACAAAGATAGGTGAAGTAGCAAATTTAGGATCATATTGCATTCTAGCATTCAAAGATTTTTCCTTCCACTTGCACAGCAATTTCTTAAGATCATCTCTATCCTTACAAGCAAGAAAGTCCCTAGCTACCTCTCCTTCCATAACATAACCCTTAGGTATATTTGGCAATTCATATCTAGGAGAGCTAGGTCTAGCAGGTGTAACATAGTGTTCAGTTTCAATAATTTCATCAGATTCAGAAATATCATCAGTTTCAGCATTCACTCTAGCAATTTGTTCATCAAGAAATTCACCCAGTGGCACAGTATTATCAAGCAAAGTATCATCATAAGCATCGTGCATAGCAGAAGTGGCATCATCAATTACTTGCGACATATCAGAATTACTAGCAGGTGGTGTCGCAAGTTTATTCATAACAGAAGGTGAATCAAGTGCAGAGCTAGATGGCAGGTCCTTACCTCCCCTCGTAGTAGAGGGATAGATCTTGGTTTTTGGGTCTTTCAGATTCTTCATAGTGATCAACAGATATAAATCCCAAGTGACTCAGAGAATAGAGCTATGCTCCCCGGCAACGGCGCCAGAAAAAGGTCTTGATAACCCACAAGTATAGGGGATCACAACAGTTTTCGAGGGTAGAGTATTCAACCCAAATTTATTGATTCGACACAAGGGGAGCCAAAGAATATTCTCGAGTATTAGCAGCTGAGTTGTCAATTCAACCACACCTGAAAGACTTAATATCTGTAGCAAAGTATTTAGTAGCAAAGTAGTATGGAAGTAACGGTAACGATGGCAAAAGTGACAGTAGAAGCTGAAAAGTAACTTAGCAAAGATCAATATGTGAAAAGCTCGTAGGCAACGGATCAGTGATGGATAATTATGTCGGATGTCATTCATCATGCAACGGTTATAACATAGGGTGACACAGAACTAGCTCCAATTCATCAATGTAATGTAGGCATGTATTCCATATATAGTCATACGTGCTTATGGAAAAGAACTTGCATGACATCTTTTGTCCTACCCTCCCATGGCAGCGGGGTCCTAATGGAAACTAAGGGATATTAAGGCCTCCTTTTAATAGAGAACCGGACCAAAGCATTAGTGAATACATGAACTCCTCAAACTACGGTAATCACCGGAAAGAATCCCAGTTATTCTCACCCTGGGGGATGCAGATCATAACTCGTAATAGGTGTCTACAACTTGCAAGATAGGATCAAGAACACATATATATTCATGAAAACATAATAGGTTCAGATCTGAAATCATGGCACACGGGCCCTAGTGACAAGCATTAAGCATAGCAAAGTCATAGCAACATCAATCTCAGAACATAGTGGATACTAGGGATCAAACCCTAACAAAACTAACTCGATTACATAATAGATCTCATCCAACCCATCACCGTCCAGCAAGCCTACGATGGAATTACTCACGAATGGCGGAGCGCATCTTGAAATCGGTGATGTAGGATGGTTGGTGATGACGACGGCGTCGATTTCCCCTCTCCGGAGCCCAAAACAGACTCCAGATCTGCCCTCCCGAGGAAGAACAGGAGGTGGCGGCGGCTCCGTATCGTAAAACGCGATGAACTCTTCTCTCTTATTTTTTTCTCCCCGAATAGGAATATATAGAGTTGGAGTTGAGGTCGGCGGAGCTCCAGGGGGCCCACAAGCCAGGGGGGCGCGCCCCCTGGCTTGTGGCCAGGTGGTGGACCTCCTCCGGTTGATTCTTTCGCTAGTATTTTTTATTAATTCCAAATATATTCTCCGTAAATTTTCAGGTCAATCCGAGAACTTTTATTTCTGCACAAAAATAACACCAAGGCAATTCTGATGAAAACAGCGTCAGTCCGGGTTAGTTCCATTCAAATCATGCAAATTAGAGTCCAAAACAAGGGCAAAAGAGTTTGGAAAAGTAGATACGATGGAGACGTATCAGACTACCACCAAAACGAGGAATCGAACACCGCATTGACCTCATCCCCGGAGCACCGCTTCCTAACAACGCACCCTACCATGTCAACCCCGAAGAAACAAAGGAGATACAAAGGCAAGTCCAAAAACTCCTAGATAAAGGACATGTACGTGAGAGTTTGAGTCCTTGTGCGGTCCCGGTGATACTAGTACCTAAGCAAGATGGTAGTATGCGCATGTGTTCTGATTGCCGTCCTATCAACACTATAACCATTAGATATCGACACCCTGTTCCTCGCCTAGATGATATGCTAGATGAACTTAGTGGTGCCACTATAGTTTCCAAGATAGACTTAAAAATTGGTTACTATCAAATACGCATACAAGAGGGTGATGAATGGAAAATGGCATTCAAGACTAAGTTTGGTCTCTATGAATGGCTAGTGATGCCCATGGGCTTATTCGAAGCACCGGGTACATTTATGCGTGTCATGCATTATGTCTTACGACCCCTAATTGGGTATTGTGTTGTGGTCTATTTTGATGACATTCTTGTTTTTAGCAAGTCTCTCGAGGAGCATGCTACTCATGTTAGGGAAGTCTTGCAAATTCTTAGGAACTAGCAACTTTATGCGAACATGGAAAAACACACTTTTGGTATTGAAAAGGTCGTTTTCCTAGGATTTTTGGTATCTTCTAAGGGTGTTCATGTTGATGAAACTAAAATTGATGATATTAAAACTTGGCCTACACCCACAATTTTGCAACAAGTGCGTAGTTTCCTAGGACTAGCCGATTTCTATCGTCGTTTTGTCAAGGACTTTAGCACTATTGCATCTCCTCTACATGCTTTGAGCAAGAACAATGCACCATTTGCTTGGGGACCTTCCCAAGACACCGCATTCCATGAGATTAAAATTTTTCTTACTCACGCACCTTTGAGTGCTTTACCCAACTTTGATAAAACATTTGAAGTGCATTGTGACGCTAGTGGTAATGGCATTGGTGGTGTGCTAATGCGAGAGAAGCGCCCAATTGCGTACTTTAGCGAGAAACTTTCCGACGCTCAACTTAACTATCCCATATATGACAATGAATTGTATGCTTTGGTGAGAGTGTTACATGTTTGGGAGCATTATCTACGACCTCATGAGTTTGTCATTCATACCGATCATGAAACTCTCAAGTACCTTAAGGGTCAAACTAAGTTGAACAAACGGCATGCCAAATGGAGTGAATTCATTGAGTCTTTTACTTATGTCATCAAATACATTAAGGGTAAAGAAAATGTTGTGGCGGATGCTCTTTCCAGCAAATGCATGCTAGTTACTCAACTTGAATGAATGTCATTGGTTTTGAGCATATCAAAGATTTGTATGAGCATGATGTTTCCTTTGCTACTCCATATGCAAAGTGCCAAGTGAAACCTTGTTGGGAAAAATACTACATTATGCGTGCTAACAAACTTTGTATACCCGAGTCTTGGCTTCGTTTGTTGCTTTTCCAAGAGGATCACGATGGAGGACTTATGGGTCACTTTGGACGCGACAAGACATACGCCGCCCTATCCAACAAGTACTTTTGGCCAAAGATGTTTCATGATGTTGCACACTTCACCAACCGATGCTCTACATGCCGCAAAGCTAAGTCTAAAGCTCAATCCCATGGTATTTACATGCCTCTTCCCATACCCTTCCAACCTTGGGAAGACATATGTATGGATTTTGTGCTTGGTTTGCCACGAACTAAAAATGGCCATGATTTTGTTTTTGTCGTTCTGGATCATTTTTCCAAGATGGCTCATTTCATTCCATGCTATGAGATCGACGATGCTTCACATGTTGCAAATCTCTTTTGTAGGGACATCTTACGACTACATGGTGTACCCAAGACAATTGTCTCCGATCACGACGTCAAGTTCCTAAGCTACTTTTGGAAGACTCTATGCGCCATGCTCGAAATCAAGCTTCTATTCTCTTCGGCATATCATCCACAAACCGAGGGCCAAACAGAGGTGACGAACCGGACGCTATCTACTCTCCTACGCGTGTTGATCAAGAAGAACATCAAGGAATGGGAAGAATGCATCCCCATCCCCGAGTACGCCTACAATCGCGCGCGTCACTTCACCACCAACAAGTCTTGTTTCGAATTTGTCTATAGCTTCAACCCTTTGTCCCCATTGGACATCCTTCCTCTACCACTCCAAGAGCGTGTCAACATGGAAGTGAGTAAAAGGGCAAGCTACATCAAGAGGGTGCATGAATATACAAGGCGCACGATCGAACGTCAAGTGGAACGCGTCACCAACAAGCGCAACCTCAACAATCACCCCATGGTGTTCAAGACCGGTGATCTTTTATGGCTATACCTACACAAGGATCGCTTCGCCGCCGAGCACAAGTCCAAGTTACTTCCTCGAGCCGATGGATCTTTCAAGGTGTTGGCATGCTAAAACAACAATGCCTACAGGATTGACATCCCACGCGACAAATACAATGTGAGCAACATCTTCAATGGTAAGGATCTTTCCACTTTACATGGTGATGAAGATCTTGATACGAGGACGGATCTTCCCCAAGGGGGGAGATGATGCGGAGCATCCCACCATCATCCCCATGGATTCTACACCACCACTACAAGAACCAAGTGGCCCTATAACTAGAGCTCGAGCGCGTGCCATCGAAACAAAGGTGAACTCCCTCCTCTTTGAGATACACATGGATATCAATGGAACTTGGATGCTACCTCACAACAAAACCCTATGAATCATTAGGTACGAGGAAGACACCCAAGGAAGGACTAGGAAGGATAAACAAGACCAAGAGGAGGAACGTCAAGAAGAACGGACGATGGAGTCCAAGCTGCAGCCAAGAAGCCCAGCTCCAGACGACCCCGTGCGCACGGGCCCAAATGACATCGTGCGCACGAGGGTACCCGAAGTCCCTGGACACCCCGTGCGCACGGGCCCAAAAGACCCCGTGCGCACGGGCCCTCTACTGTAGCTACTGGACAACCCGTGCGCACGGGCGTGTACCGTGCCCACGGGACCCCCGTGAGCACGGGGGCGACTTAGGCCGTGCGCACGGGCCCTCCAGACTGTTTCGTGAGAAAATGACCTTTATACCCCCACTTCGTCTCCTACCTCTTGCTACCTATATAAGGCACCCTTGGACCATTTGCTAGGTTTAGCTTATGTTTAGCAGTTAGATTTGTTGAGCATAGCTCCATCTACTTTCCTCCTATCCTTGGAAATGAACTCTCCATGAGAAGATCCTAGTGGATTCCAAGGCCCCTATCAAGGGAAGATCCCTAGTGGATTTCAAGACCCTCCTTTGTTGTGGAAGCTACCGGTACTTGTATACGTTCGTTGAATTCGTTTCGAGACTCGTGTGTTCGAGTGGATCTAGTGGATGTCTAATTGGAGACTGTGTCTTGAGTGTTTGTGTTCTCTCTTGTGATTTCCTCGCGTTTTACTCCATGTTCTTCGTGTTCACCCCCAAATCCACCTCTAATTCGTGAAAGATCAACGCACACGGGTGTGCCCTGTATCACCCTTGATTTTTGTTTTGGGATAAAACTCTTCCGGCAAGGCTCAACCGTGTATGTAACCATGACTGTTTCTTCTTGTGAGGTTTGAAACAAGAAGAGAACAAGGTGGGGTTATGATTGAATCGTAAGTAGGTGTTCAGGATCACTTCTTGATCATTACTAGTTCATGTCCGTTTATGCGTAGATCACTCTTCTTATTCTTGTACTTGTAAGTTAGCGAGATGTCAAATGCTTAGTGCTTGTTGCAGCCTCACCACTTAACCATACCTCACCTATTAAGCTTTGCTAGTCTTGATACCCTTGGAAATGAGATTTCTGAGTCCTCGTGGTTCACCAATTACTAAAACAACAGTTGGAGGTATAGGTAATGCGATGCTTTGACGTGAGAGCGATGCTTGTTTGATTTGGAGTTCTTCGTCTTCTTCATCGATCATGGGATGGGTTCCAGGCAGGCAGCCTGGGATTAGCAAGGATGGATGTCGCTTTTATCATTTGATTTCATCTGTAGTCGGACCCTACTTTTATGTATGATGATTGATATGAATGTTTGTATTTGAGATTATCATGATTTATCTTGTGGCGAGTGTAAGCCAATTCCATATACTCATCTCCTCTTTACATGTACTTGTAACGATATCCATTCTTACGAAACGACGAGATGCGCTTCTATCCCTATCGAGGCCCTCGAGCCAAATTAAGGATAGGACCGCATCTTGGGCGTTACATGGCAAAGCCACAGTTAATCATTGTTATACGTGTTACGCTGGATCATTGGACATCGTGGTACACTGCCACAGGCATTCATATGTAGCCATCATATTGTTCATATATCGAGTTTAAGGAAATAAAAGTGTGATGCATTATTAGCGTGCGCCCCTACCTGCGAGGATAAAAAATAGGCCAAAAGAGACCAACAAAATAAGTAGAAATGAAAAAATGAAAAGAAAAAATATGAGAGAAAAAGAGAGATGACCTTTTTTATTGATCCGTTATTGCAAGAAGAAAGGGTATCCCGCGCCTTTTTGCCTAGAGGTGACCTTGGGTATCAAACCCATGAAAGGAAGATTCCCTTGAAGCAATTGTCTCTAGCAAGCTTTTGCCAAAGTGTCAAATCCAGCTTTTGACCAGATCAGCAAGCAAATTGTGATTCAAACACTTATAATAGGAAGAAGGTACGGGGATAAGGTCTTAATGCTTACAATCATGTATTTGTGTTGAGATAAAAAATGATATTAGTTTGTGCTCGGGAAGTCACCCGTCAAGAGGTGCTTGCTTCGTACCGTAGTGGGGGATGTTTCCAAATAACATCTTGACTAGCACGAGTCCTGCATTAAGAAACAGTTGTCCTACCGAAGGCCATATCTATCTTGCGGGGTTGCCCCGATAATTAAGATAATAATATCAGACAATAGCATTGGGTGTTTAATGACTACACCTCATGAATCCCATGGATATGATTCATGTTACCCTACTAAGCCTTATTGTCAGCAGTGTTCGGTATTACACTTCACGGTCCCCTTGCTCCTAGCCGCACTGTCGCTCAACCTCCATGATCCTGGGTACCTGCAGGGATCAAGATCGCGGAAAATACAAGAGACACTTCACGAAACAATTTCATTTCATACATATGAGACGCTATGTCAAAGACTTCCATTGGTCCCTTCATCAAATACCTGGGGTTGCAAGGGTCATGCCTCACCCCATACCTTACCAAACTAATCACACATGGAGATCAGATCGCGGGAAGAAAACATTGAAGAACATATCTTGGGATTGATTGATTGCAATATGCCTTACAAGGGATGCCGTGTGCGATGCACGATTACAAGTATGAACTAGATGAGAGAGCACTATGGTGGTGGAGATGGCTATAAAGATGAAAATGGCGGCGACTAGGGTTTGTGGATGAAGATGATGATGAATAGGTTCTGGCTATGCTCGACGTTATTCTGTTGATATTTCAATGGGGTCTCCTTTATAAAAGTTGTTCAGGTGGACGACCTGCCTCGGTTTCCATGCCAAACTCCGCTCATGCAAGCGCGTGCGGTCGCATGGAATGTCGTCTTTCACTCTGGTTGCCTCCTAGTGCCTCCGGGTGACATATTCCTTCTCCATTTTCCTTCCTTTCCTTTCTCTCATGTGATTTCTTCCCTTTTAGCCCATTTCCTATGGAAAATATCAAAGAGAGGATTTGTGGAATCCTTTGCATTCATTAGTCATTAGTGGCAATATCGGAGCTAATATCTCTCTTTTAATGAAATATCTCGGTTTAAACAAGGTTTATATGAGTGTAAAAATATCACTCATCAACTCACCCAAGCTTAAACTTGATCGTCCTCGCGCAACATAGAGAGAAATCCAAAGCATAAGGAACTCAACTGTTTAAACGGAAATAATGAGATGGTTTTGGTTCACTTACCATCGGTATGCCTAGATAGCACTCTGCTTCTTAACTTGAAAACTTATCATAGATATGGTGGTGGCATAGTTAAAGTGCAAGTGTTTGTGAAGCAAAGATAATCAACAAATAGTTTCTGATCAACTAGATAAAACAACTTTGTAACACATCATTTCATTTAATCTAGACAACACTTTCTTGCCAGGAATGCATGGAAGAGTTTCTTTAGATAGATCCATGAAAACATAAGCTAGGCAGTAGAACGCATGTATTCCCTCTGTTCCTTTATATAAGGTGTATTTGTTTTTTGATAAAATTCCACAATGTAAGGTGCATTTCTTCTAATTGCTCATCATTTTGTTCCTAACCCTCGAGAAAATAGGAAAGTATCTCTCTCCTGATTGCATGTATGATGTGGAGCATCCTACGGACATCACCATGACAAGAGTCTGTTTAGAACCTGACACGTGCCACAACTACTTCACATACATAAAGGTGAATCATCTCCTTTACACGTGTTCACTTGACCCCTTCAAGGATGGTATACTACGTGACACTCCTCTTGTGTGCATGCATAGGTATTATTGGAGCTTCACGGAAGACGAGGAGGAGTGCCGGCACCTATGTACAACTATACCATCCGCGAGGGAAGCTTGGAATCAGAGACGGAAGAAGACGGAGTCTCAAATAAGGAGTGAAGCCCCTGGACACCACGTGCGCACGGACTCCCTGGACCCCGTGTGCACGAGCCTACCAAGAACTCTCTGGGTACCCCGTGCGCACGGGCCCAGAAGACTCCGTGCCCACGGGACCCACGTGCCCGGAGTACATGCCCATGCGCACGGGCTAAATGAATGGCTCCCTGGATACCCCGTGCGCACGGGCTCCACTTACCCCGTGCACACGGGGCTGCCTGCGTGCATTTGTTGGGATTAGCCCATGTATCCCCATCTCGCCCTCACTTACCCCTTGGCTGCATAGGACTATATATACTCCTTCCCCTCCTCATTTCTAGGATTAGCAATGGTTTAGCTCATAGATAGTTGAGCCTATCTCCGTCCACTACCTCTCCCATAGAGTAGATGCCTCTATGAGAGAAGATCTCCTAGTGGATGTCAAGGCCCCTCAAGAGGGAAGATCCCTAGTGGATTCAAGGCCCCATCTCCCCATGGGATTTTGGATGAACTCTACCTTGTATCCTATTTCCCTTTGTTGTTCTTGTACTTTTGTGGATCTTATGTGTATGTGAGTCTAGTGGATGTGTGATTGGACTTGTTCTTGAGTGTTTCTCTTGTAATTTCTCCTCGTTCTTCCCCGTGTTCTTCGTGTTCTATGTGGAACCCCCCTCCAATTCATGAAAGATTGACGCACATGGCTGCGCCCCGTATCATTTTGGTATCATGAGCCACGTTGATCATGAATTTGGAGTCACCCCTCTTCGTTTTCTAGCCTAATTTTGTTTGATTTTGTCCCAATTCAAAAATCCCACAAAAATAGCCTCACCAATTTTTTTGTGATTTGTTGGTTCTTGTGAGATTTTGTTGCTTTTGATCCTTGGAATTGGTGTTTGGCAAGTAGATCTAGCTTTCCCACCACCAAATCCCCCTAATTTTTCTTTTCCTCCTTCAAATCTGACCCAGAAATCGCGAAATTTCCGCCTACCCCGTGCCCACAGAGTCCCCACCCCGTGCGCACGGGCCCCCGCGAAGTTCCTGACCACCCCGTGCCCATGGCCATGTAACGCGTGCACGGGACCCCGTGCGCACGGGACCCCGTGCCCATGGGCCTAAGACCCTGTGCGCATGACCCTCCCAGAGCAGGCACGACTGCTTCACTGTTTTGCCTGTAACTTTCGCTCCCGAACTCCGATTTGAGTGTTCCTTGGCTCGTGTTGAAGCTATCGACGTGAGCTGCTCATCTTGGTTTTACCACCATTTGACTCCATAGATTTCTTTTTCCATTTTGGCATCTTTGCCTAGGCCTCCACCATAAACTTGCGCCAACCTAACCCAATTGGTTTGAGATTCTGAGTTGCGGTTTCCGTTTCCTAAGGTGTTTCGGCTAATTAGGGACGGTTCTACATCGACAATGCCGCTACTCATCATCGCCTCGGCCTCAACATCGACATCGGCCACTTTGCCTTTTGGCACCCAATCGTAAGCAAGGACGGTAACCTCGACGACATCATTGTCTATTACCCTGCCATTGCATTGATCGCTTCGAGCCTATTGCATACCTTACCCATTGAGACTAGCGAGTTGAGAATTTCTGGGCCACGTTATTTATGCACCGTAGTGTTACTCTTATGCCGCATAGCTAGTTCTAGCATGCAAACATCTTGCTCCCTACATTGTGCCATAAGTCCCTCCCGTGCATATCCATCATACTTGTCTCATATCTTGGTTCGAGAATCAAGCATAGCTTATCAAAAAAAGAGAAAAACAAGAAAAATCTTTTAAGCAAAAGAGGAGATACAAAGAGCTTATAACCAATAGCATTGAGCCACTTTGCATAGTACATACTCTTGGATCATACTGTCGGCGTTCTGGGAACGGGGGTACCCAGACCTGCCTGCCTGCGGCCCAGGGCATGGCCCACCTCGTCAGCCAAACACGGCCTGGCGAGATTCCACTCAAGGCAAGGCCCTCTCGAGGACCCCAAGCTCGCGAGGGAGAACAGCGCCAAGACCAGCAGGGGGTAGGCCTCCTCAGGCCCCCTCCGGAGTGGTGGAGATCTCTATGCAGAACCCGGCCTCAGGAGTCAAAGATGACGCATGGAAGGACAGGCAGGCGCCAGCGCGCTAGACGGAGCAGTTTCCCCTTTGGTGCAAAGAGAGCAAGGACGTACGCGGGTTCCCAAAGCATCCCCCAAAGGTTTCCATTCTGGTGCAACAAGACCACGACCCCGAGCCCCGCATGACGGATGTCATCGCCGAGCCCACCTCTGCATCACCGACGGCTACTTTGCAGACGAAGACCACCTTTGGACAAGGCGGGGATGTACTCCTGTCCCCCTTCAAATTTGGCCGTTGTGGGATCCCTTCCCGCCATTGTGATAAGGGAAGAGGACACGGGCCACTGCTATATATAGAGGCTAGGCCGCACCGTAGAGGGGGGGGGGAACACAAGACAAGGCAGAGAGCCAAGAACACCACTCGAGCGCCCTCACGAGGCTCGAAATCACTGTACTAGTTCATCCACCACACCTCCCCGAGAGGAAATCCACCAAAGCAGGAGTAGGGTATTGCGCTTCGCAGCAGCCCGAACCTGGGTAAACCACCGTGTTCATCTTCTTCCTCGTCTTCGTGCGAGTTCACCATAGTCACCATCGAGTAGCGAGCTAGGTAGGGCGAGGCCGCAGGGAAGCTTCGCACACGCCCCTGTGTTCGAACCTTGAGGGTTTTGCGGAGCCTGAAATACGACATTTGGCGCGCCAGGTAGGGGGCGTGCCGAAGTCTCCCTCAAGTCTCGCCTCGCCTTTGCTCGCCGCACCCATGGCAAAAGGACGTCGAGCCAGTGCTGAGCGGCGGGCTGCCCGCGTGGCGCGGGCGGCGCCGGCAGGCCTCGGTGCCCCGCGTCGTTTCGCCTCCCCGTCGGCGGGCTCCATCGTCGGCCGGGCCCTCAACGGGCGCCGGAGGCTGCCGCCTTCACCAACCGCACGGCACGCCTTTGCCGCCCCGGCCCTTCCCCGCATCCGGGCCGCACCGCCGCCACTCCGGGACTGCCACGACCCGACGCACAGACACGTCGCGCTCCTCGTGGCGCACGAGCTACAGCGCCACTGCGCTGCACGTGATCGCCGCAATGACTGGGCCGGGCGTGCCCTTAGGCGCGCCACCACCACCGGCGGGACCCTGGTGTACCTCGGCGAGGCTCATGCCCGTGAACTCACTCAACCGGCTGGCTCAGCGCTTGGGCCGCACGGGCGCGTTCGGGACGTCCGTGACGACCCGCGCTCGCCCGGGGCCTGTCCCGGGTCACCGGGGGCGCGTGGGCCGGCCGCAGGCGCCGGCAGAGGCCGGTGCGGGGCGCAGCCCGCGCGAGAGTGGCGTCCCCTCGCACCCCTCAGCACGCCTGCCGGAACCAGGGAGGAGGACCAGGGGCTCGACTGCGCCGGCACACGGGGGCTCGAGCAACTCTACAATGACCATGTTGACGAGCATCCGGGCCGCGAAGGAAGCAACGCCGGCTACCACGGCTGCAGGAGGCACGTACGCGACTTCGTGAGCAGCTCTCACGCGGGCTGGTATACGCAGCCTCGCGAGGGCAGCTTGAGGGATCGGCCTCGTGACGATGCCCGGCGCAGGCAGCTTCGCGAGGCGCACCCGCTGGTAGGGAGCTGCCTTGAGCAGGCATCTGGGTCTCGGGACCGGGGGTCGCTAGCCTAGGAACGGAGGGTGGAACATGCGCCCACGTCCCCGGGTTGGGTGGCCCCAGCTTGGAGACGGAGGGTGGAACACGCGCCCATGTCTTGGGGCCAGATGATCCCAACCTGGAGACGGGGGGTGCAACACACGCACTCGCCTCCAGGGCGCGCGACGCTCGCCTGGAGACAGAGGGTGGAACATATGCCCATGTCTCCGGGTCGGGCTTCGCTCGATCGCCAGCGGGCGATCCTGTACTCGCCCATGTCCCCAGGACCAGCTCACCAAGCCTGGGGGCAGGGCCTCGAGTACCTCCGTGGGGACCTGGGGCGCCCCAGCGAGGCACGCTGCGGTACCGCCCAGGGTGCCGACTTCGCGCGCAACGGAGGGGTGCCACTGGACCTGACCCGCGGCGCAGGGGGCTGCGCCATCGCCATGGCGGCAGCACCCGGACATGGGCTCTGGGGTGCCCATGCTCCTTTTCTGAGGTGGGCCCTCCCTTCGGAGAGCGCGAGGGGCTCCCCCTATGCTCGGGGGCCCGTCCGGAACCAACCCTACTTCGCCACGCCAAGCCTGGGGGCTGGGAGTGGGCTTCATGTCCGCGAGGCATGGAGCTCCCATTACACCCCCGGGGCCAACCCGTGACACTCTCACGTAATAATGAGTGGGCTGTATACGCCCGGATCCCCCCGAGGATGCGGAGGGGTTCCTTCCCATGCAACGTGGAAGCCACAGCTCCGCGCTGGTGGACAACACTGCCCACCAATGGCTATGCCCACGCAACGTGGATGCCCTACGCTCAGCGCTGGGGGAAAACAAAGACTAGCCTAGGTGCCGGACGCGGCAGTTGCTTGCTTCTTTTTGTGTTCAAATTGCAACTTTTTGGAATGGAGTTTGAGGACTTCGGAACTCTATATTTAAAAGAAAGAGGGTCGGGGACTTTTCTCCCATTGCTCTCTCGTTTTACCGGACTTGAGTTCCCTTTTTTCTGGATTTGTGTTTCACTAGGGGCCGTGCGCTCCGGTCCACCCCGAGGCACCTCGGAGCTGGATAGCAAGGCCCTGTAGCCTCAGGGACTTGCATCTTTGGGCAGTCGACCCCCGCTCGGGGGCTCCGACCGCAGCACGGTACCACAGCATGGGGTCTCAGGAGGCTCCAGTGCCTCCTGAGGCAGTACCCAGCAGGGCGGAATGGGGGTCGCTCGAGCGTCAAAGGGGGCTCCTGAGCAATGCGCCTCAGGGGCCTTACCGGTCATATAGCCACTCACCCCTCGATGTCGTCCTTGGTGATCCGGTCGGCATCGAGGGTGTCGAGGTCTCACCCCGTAGTTGCGTCCTTGGTGATCTGGTCGTACACTACGGTGGTAGGGAAATGTGCGGGACTGGGACGTGCCGACGTAGAGCTGCTTGAGCGTCAAAGGGGGCTCCTGAGCAGCGCGCCTCAGGAGCCTTACCGGTCATATAGCCACTCGCCCCTCGATGTCGTCCTTGGTGATCCGGTCGGCATCGAGGGTGTCGGGGCCTCACCCTGTAGTTGCGTCCTTGGTGATCCGATCGTACACTACGGTGGTAGGGAAATGTGCGAGACTGGGGCCTGCAGACACAGAGTGCCGAAAGGGCTCCCAACCTGCCTCACTCATGAGAAAGAGAAACCCTCGGGGCGTCCGGACCCCCCCCCCCAAGCGCCGTTGCTGAACCTCCCTAACGCAGATGGCTATCGCGAGCATGCCGACCGGGTTGGCGGCAACCCCAGGCAAAAGGAAGCGCGGCGCAACACACCTCGTCATTCGGAAGCACATGCAAGGGTATTTTAAAAAATACATTAAAATTGTCACTAGGCCGCATGCATAACCCTGCCAGGAAAACAAGAAGGCTGCTCAAAGGGACATGTAGCCGCCGCCACTCTCTTCATCACCACCGCCGGCGGCCTCGTGCTTCCCGGCCCCGGCATGGCCCTCCGCCTCGTCAGAAGAAATCTCCGCTATCAGACCTTCCACATGGTCCTCGACCCACTCGGCGAGGGCGGCTCGAGTCACTTCGGGTACCAGGCCAAGCACCGCCCCGAAATAGAAGTGCGGGTCAAGACGAAGGAGGTGGCTGAAGACGTTCGAGACCGCCCGCACAAGGAGGTCGCGGCGCTTCTCCTCCACAAGCATGCGGATCTTCTCCGCACCCCCCTCAAGGCACTCCATGACACTGGAAAAGAAGCCCAGGTACCCAGCGTCATCTGGAACCAAGGGGCTCGAGAAGCTCGCACCACAGATGTCGCTTAGGGCCCGGTTGGCCCTCCCCTCGAGGGACTGGAACATCTGGGAGCGCGTGTACTGGAGGCCGCGAGCACGGTCCGCCTCGTCCGAAGCCTTCTCCACCAGGGAAGCAGCGCCCTCTACTTGTTATAAAGAAAAGCTAACTAGGCCTCGGCAGCAGCTTGGGCATCCATCACGGCTCGCCGGCGGCCCTCCTCTTGGTCTAACCTTTTCCTGAGGGCATCGACCTCGCCTTTCAGGTGGTCACGTCGCTTGCAGTAGCGGGACTCCTGGAGCTTCAGCTTCGCGCGATATTCTTGAAGAAGGGAACACCAAGCCTCTGCCACCTTGTTGTCGACCTCCTCCTGGAACCTCGCCTCGCGGGAGGCAAGGGACTCCTCGGCAAGCGAAGCTTGGCGCTCCCTCACCTCCAACCTCTCCTGCTCCAAGCTCTGCTCCAACACTTCCATCGCCAACGCATCAACAGGCGCGTGGGGGCCTACACCAGTGGCGAAGGACGCAAGCGCCGAGCCGTCAAGTGCGGACCTCCGCGCTTGGGCCTGCCTATCAAAGGCGGCGTTCAGGGCTTGAAGCTCCTCAAGGCGTTTCTCGGAAGCCCTGCGCCGGCAGTCGGCTTCCTGGGCCTCAGCGAGGGCGCGCTCGCGGGCCTCCACCGCCACGGCAAGGGACTCCTCGGCCTTCGCATGGGCGCGTTCACACTGCAGGCGACCGAAATTCACAGCGACCTCGAGACGATGCCATTCCCGCTTGAGGCGCTGGCGTTCCGCCTCCAGGCGGGCATCGTTGTCGGCGAACTCCACCCCCAGGCGCCCCAGCGCTTCCATCGCAGTCTGGAGCAAGCCCCACTGCACGGTGCTCCGGTCACCTGCGAGCTCGAGGGCCCAGCCAGGGTCTCCGCCCTTCCCGGGATGGACGGAGGAGATATCCGGGGGACCGCCCAGCCCAGACGAGTGCCCGGGGGCTGGGGGCTCCCGCCTGACCGCCCCAGAAGAAGGACGCGCCACCTCAGACCCCACTTCACCAAGCGAAGGGGGGCCGAGGACACAGCGGGGCGCGCCCCCAGGGAAGGCGCCAGCGAGGGGCACGGCCCCGCCTCGGAGAGCTGGAGGCAACGGGCGAAGAAGATCGCAGGGGGCTCACGCTCGAGGCCCCCTGACGAACGAGCAGGCTCGGGCACGGGCGCCCTGGCGACCAAAGCCCCGCGGTCGACGGAAGACGAGGCCACGAGAGGCTCGGCGGCTGAGGAAGCAGGCAGCGTCGACTCGGCTCCTCCTTCACCAGAGGGAGACCTGCGAAACACAAGCTCAGAAGGAAGGTGACAAAGGGGAGGCTGAGGGGACGCGGGCGCTTACTCATCCACGGCGATCCACTTCCTCTTCACCGGCGCCCAAGGAGCCGAGGAGCGGCCGCCCCCAGGCGCCTTCCTCTTCAGGCCGGCGCGGAGGCCGGGGGATGACGAACTGACAACCGGCACCTTGCACTCCGGGGCGGAGACGGCGACCTTCATCATCGACGGGGCGCCACACTCGATCCCGGGCTGACCCGAGGCGGGAACCGGGGAAGCAGGCGGCGAAGGGCGCCCCATCTCGACCACGGGAAGAGCAGCGTCTTCAGGGCTACCGGGGATCAGGGCCCTCGAGAAGGGGACACCCTGAGGACACGGCCCCTCAGGAGGAAGGAACCCCCACTCATCGAAATGTGGCATCTTCAGGACGAGGGCTTCCCAGTCCTTGTAGTTATACAAGGGGAAGCCACCCTGGAGGAGCTCGCCGGGCTCACCACCGGTCAGACGGCGGAGCAGCTCGCGCAACACGTCGGAAGAAAGAGACGGGACCTGGATCCTCATCGGATCGCGAGGACCTGTGAAGGTCCACATCGGGCAGGAATGGCGCTGAAGGGGAGCGATTCGTCGACGTATGAACTCCCGCACCACCATCGCCATCGTCACGCCCGCCTCCTTCAGCCTCGCCAGCCTGGCTAGAACCCTCGCGCACCATGGGTCGGCAAGCTCCTCGTGCATCCACCCGTGGTCCGGCACCGTGGGGGACAGCGGGGGTTGAAACAGGGGGCCGGCTTCAGCTGCACTGACATGCACCCACTGCCGCCGGAACCCTTCTGCCTCTGGGGAGAGTCCGGCGTAAAGGGCCCCTTCGGCCGATACGTCAGCTGCTCTCAAGGACACGCACCCAGAGCACTGTTCCCCCGAGACAAACTCGAGGGAGAAGAAGTGGCGCAACAGGGCCATAGAGGGGAAGACACCCACGAAGGCCTCGCACAGGAACACGAAGGCCGAGAGGAGGACAAGGGAGCCAGGGTCAAGGTAGAGCACGTGGATCTGATAGTGCGAAAGTACGGCGGAAAGGAAGCCCGAGAACGGCGGCAGCAAGCCCGAAAGAAGGGCGTGGATATGGAGGGGAATGGCAGGGGCCGCGAGCTCACTCCGTGGCCGCGAGCCTAGCCAGATTTTGGTTGCCCCCCATTCATTGGAGCCAGCGGCGACCACGAGCTGAACATTCTCCAACCCCTCCAAGTTCACCACCAAAGACTGGCCCAGTGCGGGCGGCACCGACGCGTTCGCCGGTGCCCTCAAGCCCTCGCCCTCTCCCTTCTTGGAAGCCATGGCAAGGGGGCGGAGTGGCGCGCGCGCAAGGATTTGGCAGAAGGGGCGAGAGCTGCAGAAGAGGGGAAAGCGGACGTCGAGATCGACGGGGAGCGAAGGCGGCTTGGTGGCGTACACCAGGCAATTTAACAGACCTGACGATGGCTAGGCTGGCATGGAGAAGAGGAGGCCCTGGCCCCTCAGAACCTGCCGCGTGGTAAGCCTGGCCCGCACGCAATTCGGGCCACCATCAACGGCTTCGCCTAGAAGCCAACTCGGGCGCGCCTTGGGCCCGGGGGCTACTATCGGCGTTCTGGGAACGGGGGTACCCAGACCTGCCTGCCTGCGGCCCAGGGCATGGCCCACCTCCTCAGCCAAACACGCCCTGGCGAGATTCCACTCAAGGAAAGGCCCTCGCGAGGACCCCAGGCTCGCAAGGGAGAACAGCGCCAAGACCAGCAGGGGGTAGGCCTCCTCAGGCCCCCTCCGGAGCGGTAGAGATCTCTATGCAGAACCCGGCCTCGGGAGTCAAAGATGACGCAAGGAAGGACAGGCGGGCGCCAGCGCGCCAGACGGAGCAGTTTCCCCTTTGGTGCAAAGGGAGCAAGGACGTACGCGGGTTCCCAAAGCATCCCCCAAAGGTTTCCATTCTGGTGTAACAAGACCACGACCACGAGCCCCGCATGACGGATGTCATCGCCGAGCCCACCTCTGCATCACCGACGGCTACTTTGCAGACGAAGACCACCTTTGGACAAGGCGGGGATGTACTCCTGTCCCCCTTCAAATTTGGCCGTTGTGGGATCCCTTCCTGCCATTGTGATAAGGGAAGAGGACCCGGGCCACTGCTATATATAGAGGCTAGGCCGCACCGTAGAGGGGGGGAACAGAAGACAAGGCAGAGAGCCAAGAACACCACTCGAGCGCCCTCACGAGGCTCGAAATCATTGTACTAGTTTATCCACCACACCTCCCCGAGAGGCAATCCACCAAAGCAGGAGTAGGGTATTGCCCTTCGCAGTGGCCCGAACCTGGGTAAACCACCGTGTTCATCTTCTTCCTCGTCTTCGTGCGAGTTCGCCGTAGTCACCATCGAGTAGCAAGCTAGGTAGGGCGAGGCCACAGGGAAGCTTCGCACACGCCCCTGTAGTCGAACCTTGAGGGTTTTGTGGAGCCCAAAATCCGACACATACATACATAGCATACTTGGGATTGAAGACGGCACATTTACTCTCATAGGTTGGTGCACAAGCACGTATCTAGCCCATTTGAGCAATCAAGCTATTGTCTCTCTAGTATCCGTGCAACACGAGCCTTTTCCCATGGTCTCACATTTTGTGCTCATTCCTTGGTTGCGCAGATCCCATTTATCTATTCGTATGTGTGTTCCTAGTGCCACCATAGCTATTGATCTTATTTGCTTTGCATTGCAATTTTGTGAATCTTCCTCAACATTTTCGATATCTTGGATTAACATTTGCTTGAATTTTCTGCCACTTTTCCTAACCAAGCTACTCGATAAGCTTTACTTTGTAGGTGTGAGTGAACAAGTCCGGCACCAATTCCCCTATTCTTTCATTCCACATTGAGTGAAACGGGATACATCCTCAACTTTGTGAACGGTATATTGGTACTGTTTATCTGATTTCCTACTCACCCTTGCTCGAGTCTTGTGACGGATAGGCACGGCACATCATCTCTTCCAGTCTACAACAAGAACGACGAGTTCGATGCCATGAAGAAAACCATCGACGCCAAGTTGGATGCTCAAATGGAGGAGCTCAAGGTCCTCACCAACATCGGCAAGAGGTCTTCATCTTCTTCGAGAAGACGCTCAAGTGAACATGCTTCCGAGATACCATCTCCGGCAAGATCACCTGGACATCGAAACCATCAACGACATGAAGAAATAATGATGCCAACATCAAGGCGTCCAACAAAGAACAAGTGTGAAGGTCACGAGCTCGACACCAACCACCGCTTGATGACTTCACCACCTACCTTGGCATCTTCACCAAGCGACTTCAAGGCATCTTTGCCTTTGGATATGCAGCACCTTCACCGACAAGCACCTCAAGAGAAGATCCTCTAGCTCAAGACCACGACTTCCATGAGCTTCTACGACCTCGACATTCCATTCTATGTGACTCATGACCCCGAAGAGTACCTCGAGTGGGAGCGCAAGATGGACACCTACCTCAAGCTACTTCAAGTCCCTTCCGAAGATCAAGTGAAGTGTGCCACAAGAAACTTCCATGAATACGCGTCAACATGGTGGCTTCACACACCTCCGATGAGCTTAGACATGAGTTGATCCAAGACGAAGAAAGCTATGAGGCAAGCATTTGTGCCTTCCAAGTACACAGAACATCTTCAACGCCAATTGGAGAACACCATACAAGGATCCAAGTCCCTCGACGAGTACTTCGTGGAGATGACGAAAGCCTTGCGATGAGCCGGAGTGGACGACCCCATTTGGATGAAGTTCCACTTCACGACGGGATTGAACAACGGCATCGCCAAGACTATCTTCAACAACACCTACAAGTCTCTCGATGACCTCTACATTGGTGCTCTCAAGGTGGTTCAAGAACTCAAGAAGGCCAAGGCTTCTCCACCCCAAGCACACTTCGCGACGACCAAGCTCCACGACTACGAGCATGAGGATGGTACCACCAAGATGTCCAAGCCCGACGAGCTCCAAGATGACGCTCCCAAGTTTGACTTCACAGCCATCCCTCTTTGTGGCATTGACGATGCCGAGTCTACCATGACTCTTTTTGAAGACGGTGCGGTCATGACTACAACTACGGAGCCACTCAAGGAACATGCTTTGGAGGCGAGCGACAAGGTGGCGAGCACGGATGATGTTCCCATCTTTGGAGGAGAGAGTGATGATGTGCCATCTTTGGCCTTCATCCACGGCAACGGTGATGAGATGCTTGGGCATTGGATTTTCCCTTCGACCACAGCGACGTTTGGATATGAGTTGAGAGACTCTTGCCACCATATTGAGAGTGAGAGTGACTTCACTACTGGCCCCATATATGATGAGTTGCCCCAATTCCCATGTGAGGATAGCCACAACCCCCACCACTTGAGTGATATGAGTGACTCCACCATATGTGAGTATGAGTGTAACTACCTAGAGGGAGTGAGTGAGCCACCACCACATAGAGCGAGTGAGGTAGTTGATAGGGCATGTGAGGCCATTTCAATTTCTAAAAACTTAACCTCTACCTTTATTGTGTCTTCTCCTTTGGTGCTAGGTCCCATATACGATGACGCGCCGATCCTTGACGACTTCGTTTTTTCCTTTGGACAAGACAATGGCCATGGTGGAATATGATGCACCCCCCATATGGTTCCATCATGATGTTGACCACGAGTTGGTACTTACCACCTCACCTACATCACATGAGCGGAGCTCTAAAGGTAACATAGGTGAAGGTTCTTTTCTTGTCCCACTAGTGGACTATCTTGCCATTGATTGCTTACATGATGTTGATCACCTTATGGACACACCACATGCCATGTCTTCTTCATGCTTAGATATGCCACCAATTTTTGATGAATATGATGATGAGCATGTTGACTTACCTAGTTGTGATGCTATACTCCATAGGATACCATGTGAAAATTCTATTTGTCACATCATGTTCGACAACCCGCTAAACTTTTCATATGCTATGCTTGAAAATTCCCATATTGCATCTTTGCAATCTCACCGTAGCGACTATGTCTATCCCATAAAAATTACTCCCATTTGCTCATATGGCATAGATGACAAACCCATGGTTATTGGCATTTTCTTTTCTTGTGGTGATATTGCCATGCTTCCTTTGCATCATTTGCGCAATTTTCACTATTGCCATGCCATGACCACCATGCTTTCGATGTGCATTGTTTTCGATGTTTCCCATATTCTCCATATTATGCTTCCGCTATTGCACATGAGAAGACCCCAATAGTTTCCTCATACATGTTAGGACATTTTGTTCCATCCCATCCATTGCATGATCCCAATTATTGTATGCACCATCCGCATATCACAAATAAGAATGCTCCTGATAATTCACATGATGCACTACATATTTCTAGTCTCCATTATGATATACATAAAAACAAACCTTTCATGATGGATGACATGTTCTTATATCATGCATCTCATTTATTTGAGCATTGGATATTTTGTGCTAACGAACACAAGCACATGCAGATCCTAACGGATGATGTATACATATACCACGCGCACACAATTTTCCCTTTGCCTTGGATGTGTGTAGGTACTCATGATTACTCATCAACCTCAAAATCCTATGAGTTGACGAAAAGAGCTCTTGAGAGCACCGATGCTTTGGGATTCACCGGAATGTATCTCCAACCATTCCCCTTATGCAAGGACTTCGAGCAGTTCTTATACATGGCTCTCACATGGCTATGGCTTATTCCTCATTACACTTATTATGCCCATATTGCCATGTTCACTTTGCGTGAAATGCTCATTCTATGCTGTCGGGGTACACAAATAGGGGTGTTTATTTCCCCCTGACTTGCGCACGGACGATAAGCCTCCGAACCGATGGCCTAAGCCTGCCAGGGAAAGCTACCGCCCCGTCAAGACCAATCCAAAGCAGAGAAGCCGCTCCACGAGAGGTCAAGGAGCGCATCAAGAAGACGAAGCCAACAATCAAGACCAAGACTCCTGCAGAAGCAACCTACGCAGGCCAAGCAACGCCGGCAAGGTCAATGCAACGGCCCAGGCAGGCCCGAGCCGCGCCAATCGCGTCCCCGGTGCCTGCCGGGGACCGAGGCGCACGCATCTTCAGGAAGACCCGACAAGCGATCCCCCGGCAGGCGCGAGCCGATCGGCCACCGCTCCACCGCATCGTAACACCAGTCATTTGTCGATGCGGTGTCGAGCCCTCAGGTGGCTAAGTGGCTCTCGCTAAGTACGTTGCGGCACACCGGAAGGCAGATTACGCCCGTTTGACACCCGTCTAGAGGCGTGTCAAGATACTAAGCAACAGTTAGCCAAAGCGGTGGTAGAAGCTTGCCGGGGATGCATCCCCGCACGCCTCCTAGACTAGCATTTATGGCATTTTGTCCTGGATGCCAGAGTTAGGTATGATAGCACTGTTAGCTATCCAATCACTAGATAATGTCTGTTTTGCCATTGTGGTTTCCCCTTAAGCTATAAAAGGAGGCCCAAGGCAACCTAGCTAAAGATTTGGACTTTTGGACACTTGTACTCGCGTAGTAGCTCTCCCAAAGGCCACCTTGCCGGGTTTGAGCTCTGCGTGTGCTTCGTGCTCCCCCGATCAATCCACCAAAGTAGGAGTAGGGTTTTATGCTTCCCAGCTGCCTCACCACCTCTGCTCTTTGTGCAACGTGACCTCTCCCCCGCCGAACCACAAAGGGGCCGATGGCCCCATAGGTGATCATGAGCATCATGACCTGACATATGCCCTTGCCATGCATTTGTGACACATGCTTTGCATCTCACATGATACTTGATTATATGACCTGTATGTGTATTTGCAAGCTTGGTGGAGATATTTCTTGTCATTGTTGCCATGTTCCTTTTGTGAGCCATGCTATTGTTCATGCTTGTGTTGGGAGAGTCATGTTGACCAATTGCTCTTTACATAGGACTTCTCAACAATACAATGATGATACTTTGATCTTGCTTTGTGTTCGTGCTCGCGATATGTCATGTGCATTACTTATGCCTACTATTTGCTCACATGACATGATTGCCATGATTTCCTCTAGTATGTTGTATCTTAGCACTACTATTTTGCACAACATGATTACTATGCTTGTTTATGTTACATAACCGATGATTAATACTTGCTTCTTTCATGCGGTTGATGACAACCATTGACATGCTTTGCACATGATTGATATCGCTTATTGTCATATGTCTCCATATGTTGCCTCTCTCATGCTCGATGCTTTGCCATGTATTGAGTGCAGCAATGCTTTTGATCTTGCTAATGAGATTGCGCCCATAGCTTTATCTCATATTAGTGGAGCTTTTGACATCTTTCATGTGAAGCATGCTTTCCTTCCTTCTTTGCACCATAAGCCTAGTGCCATGAATATTGCCATTGTTGCATCCTTTTATTCATGTACTCATGATCCTAATAGTTATGTGCAAGAGAAGAGAACCATCATGATGGATGATGTGTTTGTCTACCATGCACATACATTGTTTCCTTTATTGTGTGTATGTGTATGATACTTTGACTACATGTCAACTTCCACTTCACGTGAGTGGACCATTCGAGCTCTTGAGAGCGAGCCATGCTACACCGACACGATTCTACATCGCACTTCCTTGCACAACGACATTGTGAAGGAAGCACAAGGACAAGTATTCAAGGTAACATTCTTCTTGAGCATGGATATTAGGGATCATCCTATTTGTGTTTCTTGTACCATGACATATATTGGTCATCTTGGACCACTTACTTGCACACATGATAGAGATATTGCTTCCACTCATGATTGTCATCATTTCATGCCTCATGACATATATACTTTATGTGTTGCATCCAACTTGTGGATTGATTTCTCCTATCATATGTTTGGTTGCAACAATGTCATTTCTTCACATATGTCATACCTGATTGCTTGCTACATGCTTGACTTGATTGCCTCACACATGATGACCAATTGCTCTTTCTATTGTGTTGAGTGCCGCCCTATCTTTACTACACCATATGCACATTATGCTTGGATTTCCTTGCACTTTGGATTACCCCATGTGTATAGACACTTCATTTTACTTGGTGTTGTGAATGATTCCTATGCCTACCATAGACCTTTTGTTGATTGCTTTGTGCATGCGTGCTATGACCTTGAGGTAGATGCTTGTTATATTGTCACACATATTGGCATCCCTACCTCACCTAGGCATACTTGTTTCCATGATTGCATTGCTTGTGCTCAATTTATATGCTTACATACCATGACACAATCACTTGTCACACCATATGTTATGCATGATCACAACACTCGTGCGGTGATTGACCACTTGAATGCTTGGTTTTGCACTAACGCTAACCACATTTGTTTCTCCAAGTGTTTGTCGTATTTGCTCCTTCTGGAAGGAATTCCTAGGCGGTCAGACATTGAGAGTGCCCCTTTAGTGCTTGATGATGATGAGTGCTTGGTGATCATCCACTTCTACACGGCGACACCATCTCCTTTCCATGGTGATTTGGATTTTGATCCGAGGACAGATCTTTCCCAAGGGGGGAGGGGATGATGTAGAGCATCCTACGGAGATCACCATGACAAGAGTTCGTTTGGCAAGTGACAAGTGCCACAACTACTTCACATACATAAAGGTGAATCATCTCCTTTACACGTGCTCACTTGACCCCTTCGAGGATGGTATACTACTTGACACTCCTCTCGTGTGCATGCATAGGTATTGTCGGAGCTTCACGAATGACGAGGAGGAGTGTCAGCACCTATGTACAACTACACCATCCGCGAGGGAAGCTTGGAAGCAGAGACGGAAGAAGATGGAGTCCCAGAGAAGGAGTGAAGCCCCTAGACACCACATGCGCATGGTCTCCCTAGACCCCGTGCGCACGAGCCTACTAGGAACTCTCTGGTTACCCCGTGCACACGGGCTCAAAAGACCTCGTGCCCACGGTACATGCCCGTGCGCATGGGCTAAGTGGACGGCTCCCTGGATACCCCATGTGCACGGGCTCCACTTACCCCGTGCACACGGGACTGCCTGCGTGCAACTGTTGGGCTTGGTCCATGTATCCCCATCTCACCATCACTTACCCCTTGGCTGCCTAGGACTATATATACTCCTTCCCCTCCTCATTTCTAGGGTTAGCAATGGTTTAGCTCATAGATAGTTGAGCCTAGCTCCTACCACTACCTCTCCCATGGAGTAGATGCCTCTATGAGAGAAGATCTCCTAGTGGATGTCAAGGCCCCTCAAGAGGGAAGATCCCTAGTGGATTCAAGGCCCCATCTCCCCATGGGATTTGGGATGAACTCTACCATGTATCCTCTTTCCCTTTGTTGTTCTTGTACCTTTGTGGATCTTATGTGTATGTGAGTCTAGTGGATGTGTGATTGGACTTGTTCTTGAGTGTTTCTCTTGTGATTTCTCCTTGTTTTCCCCGTGTTCTTCGTGGAACCCCCCTCCAATTCGTGAAAGATCGATGCACACGGGTGTGCCCCGTATCAATGTATCTCTAATTATAGCAAAAGAAGGAAAGTATATCTCTCTTGATTGCATGTATCTTTTTCTTTCTTGTACTACCTGATTTACTTGCCACTAACCAACGAATTTGTCAAGGGTAATTTTGTCCTAATATGTCTATAATTATGTGCCTTGGTCACCATGCTAAAAATAATACACCTTACATAAAGGATTCATGGGTGGTTGCAATAAGAACTCAATTGTGGGTGTATTCTGTATATAGTCATACGTGCGTGCAATAAGAACTTGCATGACACCTTTTATCCTACCCTCCCGTGGCAATGGGGTCCATAAGGAAATCTAAGGGATATTAAGGCCTCCTTTTAATAGAGAACTGGAACAAAGCATTAACACATGGTGAATACATGAATACCTCAAACTACGGCAATCACTAGAAAGAATCCCAATTATTGTCACCTTGGGGTATGCGGATCATGACACGTAATAGGTGCATACAACTTGCAAGATAGGATCTAAAACACTCTCATATTCATGAAAACATAATAGGTTCAGATCTAAAATCATGGCACTCAGGCCCTAGTGACAAGCATTAAGCACAGCAAAGTCATAGCAACATCAATCTCAGAACATACTGGATACTAGGGATCAAGCCCTATCAAAATAACTTGATTACATGATCAATCTCATCAAATAGCATCACTGTCCAGCAAGCCAACAAAGGAATTACTCACTCCCGGTGGCGAGCATCATGGTGGTGTTGATGAAGAAGAGTTGGTGATGACGACGACGACGAATCCCCCTCTCCGGAGCCCCAAACGGACTCCAGATCAGTGCTCCCGAGGAACAAGAGGAGTTGGCGGCGGCTCCGTCTCGTGACGCACGTTGAAAACTTCTCTCTTGTTTTTTCTCGGGAAGTAGGAATTTATAGGACTGAAATTAGGGTCGTGGGAGCCACGATGTGTCCCCAAGCCAACACGGCACGCCTAGGGGGGTGGCCGCGCCGTGTTGGCTTGGCTCCAATATTTTTAATATATTCCAGAAAAAATCTCCAAAAAATTTCGTCCAATTCCAAGAACTTTTATTTCTGCACAAAAGCAACACCAAGGGTAATTCTGCTCAGCATCAGTCTGGGTTAGTTTCATTCAAATCATGCAAATTAGAGTCCAAAACAAGAGCAAAAGTGTTTGGAAAAGTAGATACGTTTGAGACATATCTAACACCCGGCAGTGCGAGGATTTACAAGGAGGGGGCGATTCATGTGGGTAAAGTGCACAACACTCTGCATAGTTAAAACCTAATCGATTAGCCGTGTCCCCGGTTATGGATAATTTGAGCCTCTGGACTTGAATCTATCTTAGAAATCTCAATACCGGACGGATAACTAATCGTGGGCAAGTTATGATACTTGTGGGCTATGCGACATCAGTTGGCCGAACCATGACATGGTAGATAACTCTATAGTGAAGACTCCTAATATTCCTTTGATGTAGGGAAAATAAAACCAGTTTTATGTAAAAAAACTCAAACACGGATCCACAAAGCTTTATTGCATATAGAATAGTCCTTATCATCTGCTTCAATTGTGATCTTGCTGGTACATTCAATGTACTGGCCTACACGGCTGCAACGTATCATGTTGCAGGAATTCAGCGACGAGTAAGATTTACGATATAGGGTTACGGTCTACACTCAACTTGTCGTTGGCGTTGATGGAACTCCACACCCTTAATGATTTGTTTCCGTTGTGATATAAGGTATACTATGGATCTACAGTATTTATTTTACATGTGATGTTATGTTATTTCATTAAAGTACTGTGTGTGCCAACATACTGATCCAGGGATGGCATAGAATGCACAAAGAATTAACCGTATTGCGCCGGGTCGCTACAGAGATGGTATCAGAGCACATGTTTACTGTAGTACATGACCCTAGAAACTGGAAAGCCCTTGGAAAGGATATCTCTAAAACTTTATTTTCAAAAAAATCCTTTACTTCTCATACTTTTCTGATTTTATCAAATGGCCCTCTTACCTCATATAGTTAGAATACACCCATTGGCTTTTGACCACACGGAGAATCAACTGAGGACCACTTCATAGTAAAATGGATTCATCATACAGATTTGAAGCTACAACAATTGAAGACTCCGAAGACTCGAAGAAATTGAAGACCCTGAAGAATTCCAAGATTTACATGACACTTTAGAAGACCAAAACCCCAATTGTATACTCACGTTAGATACAATGATTTGTGAGCTGCCATGGTGTGATGTTTTTATTTTGACAGCCACAAATAAAATCTATTTTCAAAACTATTTTTTGTATTGTGTGTATCTCCCTCTATCTCTCTCTCGTATCTCATCCCAAAACCCTTAGACGACCCAATAGATGATGAATGAAGATGGACTTGTTGTAACAACCCGAGACCAAGGCCTCACTTATTTTGTGATATGATCGTGTTGGCATGCTTGTGATGTGTGTTTTATTTTATTTTGCATCATGCATCATCTTCGTATTGTTATGATGTTTTTATTCTCTTGATCTTGTGATTGCAACTCATACTCCCTCTCTTTGATCCTTCCATAAACCTTATGTATTTTTTATATAGAACTGCACCACTTTCATTTTTCCCGATGCTCCACCTCCAATTTGGTTTCACCCAAGATCCAATATCTCAAAGTGCAATTTCCTTCTTTCTCCATTCATTTACTTTTTTTGAGATGCATTTTTCGCTTCTTCGATTCTTGTCCAGACCGTGCCTATAAATCATATATCTTGGATCCAGCCACCCTCTCAAGTTTCAACCCATTTGAACCTCATTTGGATGGGTCTTCAAAGTCCAACATATTGGATATATTCAACATGTTTGGAATTTACTTCATCCAATGATTTTTCAAAAATGTCCATAAATCACAGCAAATGTGTAGGACATTCTCCCATGTTTTTCAGTCCTTCTTGCATCCATTTTCAAATAAGATTCAGATGAACACAGATTGAAATATGTCCAAAATCATCTGAGATTTTATCTTCCAAAAATATCTAGATCAATTTTATTGAATTGGGCATATTCCATGGTCTCCAAAATATTTTGTCTCTCTACAAATTCCCAACCAAACTCTCTATTCTTTTCTTTTAGTTTCTATTTATTAAATAAATAGAAACAAATAAGTTAATTAGAGAGAGAGAGAGAGGAGGCCCAAATCTTACCTGTTCAAACCAACCCACCAAGCCCACCAACGCATGCCTTCCCGTGTTCTTCGTCTTCTTCTTCTTCTCTGTACAGCGTCCATCCAGGAGCTCCACATAGGAGTCCTCGCTGATTTGACGGCCAACAGCTTCCCTAGCCTCCTATAAAGCTCGCCAAACCCTTCCCTGGCCTCTACAGTATCCATTTCCCCCCTCTCTTGCCCCTCCCACTGCCATGGCTAGCCTCTCCATGCCACCATAGTCATGGACATGGCCGAGCCTTGTTTGAGCTCGAGCTCGGCTTGATCCTTCCCATAGACGATTTTGTTCTTCCTCGGGAGTGGCGCAAGCATCTTCGTCGTCTTTGTCACCCTCGCGTGGGATCCCAAGGACCACGGGAAGCCTCCCCGACGAGCTCTTCCTCCCGTGCTTCCTCTTCTTCACGGACCGAGCACCACCGCCTCGATCAGCGCCTCCCCACGTCGCCTACGACGCCTCTCCGAGCTCCTCCTCGTGTTTCTCCGGCCCATGGTGAGAAACCGCTCCTCCCAGCCCCTCTGGTATGATTCCATCATCATAATCGCCAATCCACGCTGCCCGAGTTCGTCCAACAAGAATGACCTGAGTTTGAGCTTCCGCACCTCGTCTCACTTCGTTTATTTTGCCTGCGCACCACATGCTCTCCCGAACTCGCAGAACCCCACAGGTTGGCATGTTCAGTGCATGTTTTGCTCCTGTGCGAGCCCCATGCACCTTCATACTCGGCTATGTTCTAATCGGCAACCATGGTCGTAGCCATGGCCAGCCAGGCTCTGCCTCGCGCAAGCCCCCACATGCGCATCCACATATCACACCCATGAAACATACAGCTCTGGTGCGCTGCACCCTTCCCTGTTTCCACATGCCCGTGACAGCTCCACATCCCCACCACCGTCGCGCTTGCTCACCGGCAATAGCTCCAGGCTCCCTGAGCGCCATGGGGAAGAAAGCTCGGTCTTTTTGTTATTAAATAGAACCAAAACCCTTCTACGTCACAAACACCAGCAGCAGCACAGTGGTCTTGGCCACGTTGTCCAACCTAGGAGCCGTCGGTTTGAATCCCCATAGCTGCACATGTTTTTTTGCATTTTGCGCCTCCAGAGAATCAACTGTTGCGTTATTTGATTAGATGTCTGCCTCTGTTCTAACACGAACACAATACTCAGCCGAGGTGGTCAACTTAGATGTTTTCCAGCAGGGTGTTCTGGGATCGAATCCCACCGGCTGTTTCATTTTTTTGTGTTTAATTCAACATGCACACCACTTGGGCCAATCCCAATGTTGAGCCGCACTGTTCTAGCAATTTCAGCCCGACGCCCTGTCCCTATAGCTTTTCCTTATATTTATTTTTGTATTGTTTTGTGTAGATTCAATGCAATTAACTTTTCTCACCTCTTTAAATGATTTTACCCATGTGCACAAGTTGTATATAGAAACGCTCAAAATTGCATCTAGTTTCCATTATGCGTTTTGCACGTATGTGGAAAATTATTAAACTATTGTTTTAATTCGTTGAAGTGCATATGAAAATGGTTAGGGCCTCTTTGGCGTCAAACTTTGGTTTTTCATAACTAATTATACATGCATCAAAATTAAACATGTCATGTATGTAAAATTATTGGAATTTCATGTAGATTTATAATATACAACTTGCATCCATGATCAAAATGTTTACTTGTTGTTTGCATTTAATTTGCATAAATGACATGTTAAAACAGTTTGTTTGATGTCTAAATAATCGTAGCTCCGAATTAAATAAACTATATATGCAACTTGACTAGAAAATGTGTAGAATAACATGGTGCATTTTGTTTTCCTGTTTAATAAATATAAAATATGTTTTAGTCAGATCTGGACCAAATTCGAAAATTGTTTATGGGGTCGTTTCGGAAATACTATATGTTGTTTCTGGCCTCATTTAAATTGCCTAGATAGATAGTTTATTTATGCTTCACCTCTTGCCATGATAAAACATTTAAAGTTGTTGTGTACCTGAACGAGAGTGAACTAAATAATTAAAATGTGGAGTTTTGTCAATATGCAACTCATTGCATATTGAACTTTCCTTAATGTGTAGTAGTTGTTTGTTGTGATTGCCATGCCATGCATAATTAATTGGACATGCATCATCCTTGTTTGTGCATCATGCCTTGAATATGTTGTGATGTTTACCGTGTCATTTGTTTGTTTCCGGATTGCCTCATCTCGATAGAGTTTCGGAACCAATTCAGAGTGTGAGGATTCGTACGACTACACATGTTTATCTACTTTATGGATTCGTTCTTTGATACGTCTCCAACGTATCTATAATTTTTGATTGTTCCATGCTATTATATTATCTGTTTGGAAATTTTATATGCATTAATATGCTATTTTATATTATTTTTTGGGACTAACCTATTAACCTAGTGCCTAGTGCCAGTTTCTGTTTTTTCCTTGTTTTTGAGTATTGCAGATAAGGAATATCAAATGGAGTCCAAACGGAATAAAATCTTCACGATGATTTTTCTTGGACCAGAAGAAACCAGCCAAACTTGGAGATGAAGGCAGGAGACCTGCCGGGAGATCACAAGCCTGCAGGGCGCGCCCTAGGGGGGCGCCCCCTGGCATGTGGCCCCCTGCAAGTCCTCCAACCCTAATCTTCGGCCTATAAATTCCCAAATATTCCCCCAATACCAGAAGGAGCCACGAAAATACTTTTCCACCGCCGGAACCCTCTGTTCCCGTGAGATCCCATCTTGGAGCCTTTTCTGGTGATCTGCCGGAGGGGGATTCGATCACGGAGGGCATCTACATCAACTCCATTGCCCCTCCGATGATGCGTGAGTAGTTCACCTCAGACCTTCGGGTCCATAGCTAGTAGCTAGATGTCTTCTTCTCTCTCTATGTTCTTCAATACCATGTTCTTCATGATCTTCATGGAGATCTATCCGATGTAATACTCTTTTGCGGTGTGTTTGTCAAGATCCGATGAATTGTGGGTTTATGATCAGATTATCTATGAATATTATTTGAATCTTCTCTGAATTCTTATATGCATGATTTCATATCTTTGCAAGTCTCTTCGAGTTATTGGTTTGGTTTGGCCAACTAGATTGGTAATTCTTGCAATGGGAGAAGTGCTTAGTTTTGGGTTCAATCTTGCGGTGTCCTCACCCAGTGACAAAGTAGGGGTAGCGAGGCACGTATTTGTATTGTTGCCATCGAGGAATAAAAGATGGGGTTTTCATCATATTGCTTGAGTTTATCCCTCTACATCATGTCATCTTACCTAATGCGTTACTCTGTTCTTCATGAACTTAATACTCTAGATGCAGGCACGAGTCGGTCGATGTGTGGAGTAATAGTAGTAGATGCAGAATCGTTTCGGTCTACTTGACACGGACGTGATGCCTATATGCATAATCATTGCCTTGGATATCATCATAACTATGCGCTTTTCTATCAATTGCTCGACAGTAATTTGTTCACCCACCGTATTATTTTCCAACAAGAGAGAAGCCTCTAGTGAAACCTATGGCCCCCGGGTCTAGTTTCCATATTATATTTTCAGATCTATAAACCAAAAATTCCAAAAATACTTTGCTGCAATCTTTTTACTTTTGTTTTACTTTTCGTTCTAGTAATCTTCTATATCTATCTCTATCAGATCTCATCCTTGCAAGCAGCCGTGAAGGGATTGACAACCCCTTTATAGCATTGGGTGCAAGTGTTTGATTGTTTGTGTAGGTGCGAAGATTGGGGACTTTCTTGTATCTCCTACTGGATTGATACCTTGGTTCTCAACAACTGAGGGAAATACTTATCTACTTTGCTGCATCACCCTTTCCTCTTCAAGGGAAAACCAACGCAAGCTCAAGAAATAGCAAGAAGGATTTCTGGCACCGTTGCCGGGGAGATCTACATCAAGCCTACCATGTACCCATCACAAACTCATCTCTTGCATTTACATTATTTGCCATTTGCCTCTCGTTTTCCTCTCCCCCACTTCTAAAATGATTTTCAGAAAAATACCAAAAAGATTTGCCTTTTTTATTCGCCCTTCTCCCGTTCGTCTTTTTGTTTGCTTTTTGTTTGCTTGTGTGCTAGGTTGCTTGCTTTGTCACGATGACTCAAGAGAATACCAAGTTGTGTGACTTTTCCAATACTAATAATAATGATTTTATTAGTACTCCGATTGCTCCCGCCACTAGTGCGGAATCTTATGAAATTAATGCCGCTTTGCTTAATCTTGTTATGAAAGAACAATATTCCGGCCTTCCTAATGAAGATGCCGCATCCCATCTAAATACTTTCGTTGAGTTGTGTGATATGCAAAAGAAGAAAGATGTGGATAATGATATTGTTAAATTGAAGCTATTTCCTTTCTCACTACGAGATCGTGCTAAAACTTGGTTTTCAACTTTGCCTAAAAATAGTATTGATTCATGGAATAAGTGTAAAGATGATTTTATTTCCATGTACTTTCTGCCCGCTAAGATCATCTCCCTTAGGAACAATATAATGAATTTTAAGCAACTTGATCATGAGCATGTTGCACAATCTTGGGAGAGGATGAAACTAATGATTAGAAATTGCCCCGCACATGGTTTGAGTTTATGGATGATTATACAAATTTTTTATGTGGGATTGAATTTTGCTTCTAGAAATCTTTTAGATTCTGTCGCGGGTGGTACTTTTATGGAAATCACATTAGGAGAAGCTACTAAACTCCTAGATAATATTATGGCAAATTACTCTCAATGGCATACCGAAAGATCTCCTACTAGTAAAAAGGTGCATGCTATTGAAGAAATAAACACTTTGAGTGAAAAGATGGATGAATTAATGAAATTGTTTGCTAGTAAGAGTGCTCCTATTGATCCTAATGATATGCCTTTGTCTTCTTTTATTATAAATAATAATGAATCTATGGATGTGAATTTTGTTGGTAGGAACAATTTTGGTAATAACGCGTATAGAGGTAATTTCAACCCTAGGCCGTTTCCTAGTAATTCCTCTAATAATTATGGTAATTCCTACAACAATTCTTATGGAAATTATAATAATATGCCCTCTGATCTTGAGAATAATATTAAATAATTTATTAGTTCGCAAAAGGTTTTCAATGCTACGATTGAAGAAAAATTGCTCAAGATTGATGATTTGGCTAGGAACGTTGATAGAATTTCTCTTGAGATTGATTCTTTGAAAATTAGATCTACTCCACCTAAGCATGATATTAATGAGTCTTTAAAATCTATGAGAACTTCTATTGATGAGTGTAAGGAAAGAACCGCTAGAATGCGTGCTAAGCGTGAATGGCTTGAAAAGGTGTGTTCTCGTGATAATAATGATGAAGATCTTAAAGTGATTGATGTGACTCCTATTGAATCTTTGTTTTCCAATACAAATCTTGATAAACATGGGACTAGAGATAATCAACTTTAGTTAAAAGTCGTCCCAATGATTCGGAGTTTATAGATCTTAATGCTAAGATTGATAAAAGTGGGATTGAAGAGGTCAAAACTTTAAATAGCATTGAACCCACTCTTTTGGATTTCAAGGGCTTTAATTATGATAGTTGTTCTTTGATTGATTGTATTTCCTTGTTGCAATCCATGTTGAATTCTCCGCATGCTTATAATCAAAATAAAGCTTTTACTAAACATATCGTTGATGCTATGATGAAATCTTTTGAAGAAAAACTTGAGTTGGAAGTTTCCATACCTAGAAAGCTTTATGATGAGTGGGAACCTACTATTAAGATTAAAATTAAAGATTATGAGTGACATGCTTTGTGTGATTTGGGTGCTAGCGTTTCCACGATTCTGAAAACTTTATGTGATGTGCTAGGTTTCCATGATCTTGATGATTGCTCTTTAAATTTGCATCTAGCGGATTCCACTATTAAGAAACCTATGGAAAGGATTAATGATGTTCTTATTGTTGCAAATAGGAATTATGTGCCCGTAGATTTCATTGTTCTTGATATAGATTACAATCCTACATGCCCTATTATTCTTGGTAGACCTTTCCTTAGAACGATCGGTGTAATTATTGATATGAAAGAAGGAAACATTAGATTCCAATTTCCGTTAAGGAAAGGCATGGAACACTTTCCTCGAAAGAAAATTAAATTACCTTATGAATCTATTATGAGAGCTACTTATGGATTGCATATCAAAGATGACAATACCTACATCTATTGCGTTATGCCTAGCTAAGGGCGTTAAACAATAGCGCTTGTTGGGAGGCAACCCAATTTTATCTTATGTTTTTGTTTTTTGCTTCTGTTCTTGAGTGTTTTGCACATTATTACCTCTGTAGTAATTGTGTTTTATTGTTTTAATTAGTGTTTGTGCCAAGTAAGACCTTTGGGATGGTTTACGGTGATTGTTGATTTGGTTTTGCTGAAAAACAGAAACTTTTGTGCTCAGTACAGGAATTTTATAAATTCACCAGAGCGTTAATTGGATCTGAATTTTTTACACAAGATTTATATACAAATTTCCCTAATTTTCCTAATTTTTCATAATTTTTGGAGTTACAGAAGTATTCGAAGTTTACAGATTGCTACAGACTGTTCTGTTTTTGACAGATTCTGTTTTCTTTGTGTTGTTTTCTTATTTTGATGTATCTATGGGTTGTATCGGGGGGTATGAACCATGGATAAGTTGGAATACAGTATATATTACACCAATATAAATAAAGAATGAGTTCACAACTGTAACTAAAGTGGTGATTTATTTTTCTTATACTAACGGATCTCACGAGTTTTCTGTTGAGTTTTGTGTTGTGAAGTTTTCAAGTTTTGGGTAAAGATTTGATGCACTATGGAATAAGGAGTGGCAAGAGCCTAAGCTTGGGGATGCCCAAGTAACCCCAAGCCATATTAAAGGATACCAAAGAGCCTAAGCTTGGGGATGCCCCGGAAGGCATCCCCTCTTTCGTCTTCAATCCATCGGTAAATTTACTTGAGGCTATATTTTTATTCACCACATGATATGTGTTTTGCTTGGAGCATCTTGTATGATATGAGTCTTTTCTTTTTAGTTTGCCACAATCATACTTGCTGCACACATCTTTTGAGATGGACACGCATTAATTGTGAATTTATTAGAATACTCTATGTGCTTCACTTATATCTTTTGAGTCAGGCAATGTTGCTCTAGTGCTTCACTTATATCTTTTTAGAGCACGGTGGTGTTTTTTTATTTTATAGAAATAATTGAACTCTCGTACCTCACTTATATTATTTTGAGAGTCTTTAAACAGCATGGTAATTGGTTTAGGTTATGAATTTAGTCCTAATATAATGGGCATCCAAGAGGGATATAATAAAAACTTTCATATAAAGTGCATTGAATACTATGAGAAGTTGGATTCCTTGCAAATAGTTTTGAGGTATAAAGATGGTGATGTTAGAGTCATGCTAGTGAGTAATTGTGGAATGGTAAAAATACTTGTGTTAAAGTTTGTGATTCCCGTAGCATGCACGTATGGTGAACCGTTATGTAACGAAGTCGGAGCATGATTTGTTTAATGATTGTCATCCTTTGTGTGAGGGTCGGGAGCGCGCGATGGTTAACTCCTACCAACCTCTCCCCTAGGAGCATGCGTCTAATACTTTGCTTCGATAACTAATAGATTTTTGCAATAAGTATGTGAGTTCTTTATGACTAATGTGAGTCCATGGATTATACACACTCTTACCCTTCCACCATTGTTAGCCTCTCTAGTACCGCGCAACTTTCGCCGGTGCATTAAACCCACCATATACCCTTCCTCAAAACAGCCACCATACCTACCTATTATGGCATTTCCATAGCCATTCCGAGATATATTGCCATGCAACTTCCACCGTTCCGTTTTTTATGACACGCACCATCATTGTCATATTGCTTTGCATGATCGTAAGACAGCTAGCATGATGTTTTCATGGCTTGTTCGTTTTTTGATGTCATTTGCTATGCTAGATCATTGCACATCCTGGTACACCACCAGAAGCATTCATATAGAGTCATATCTTGTTGTAGGTATCGAGTTGTAAGTAAATAAAAGTGTGATGATCATCATTATTAGAGCATTGTCCCATGAGAGGAAAGGATGATGGAAGCTATGATTCCCTCACAAGTAGGGATGAGTCTCCGGACTTTACAAATAATAAAAGAGGCCAATGAAGCCCAAATAAAAAAAAAGATGCCCACAAAAAAAATGAGGGAAAAGAGAGAAGGGACAATGTTACTACGTTTTTTTCCACACTTGTGCTTCAAAGTAGCACCTTGATCTTCATGATAGAGAGTCTCCTATTTTTTGTCACTTTCATATACTAGTGGGAATTTTTCATTATATAACTTGGCTTGTATATTCCAATGATGGGCTTCCTCAAATTGCCCTAGGTCTTCGTGAGCAAGCAAGTTGGATGCACACCCACTTAGTTTCTTTTTGAGCTTTCATACACTTATAGCTCTAGTGCATCCGTTGCATGGCAATCCCTACTCACTCACATTGATATATATTGATGGGCATCTCCATAGCCCATTGATACGCCTAGTTGATGTGAGACTATCTTCTACTTTTTCCACACAACCTCCACCATATTCTATTCCACCTATAGTGCTATATCCATGGCTCACGCTCATGTATTGCGTGAAAGTTGAAAAGGTTTGAGAACATAAAAGGTGTGAAACAATTGCTTGACTTGTCATCGGGGGTGTGCATGATTTAGATGCTTTGTGTGGGGAAGATGGAGCATAGCCAGACCGTATGATTTTGTAGGGATAACTTTCTAAGGCCATGTTATTTTGAAAGGACACAATTGCTTGTTAGTATGCTTGAAGTATTACTGTTTTTATGTCAATATTGAGCTTTTGTTTTGAATCTTATGGATCTGAACATTCATGCCACAATAAAGAATATTACATGGATAAATATGTTAGGTAGCATTCCACATCAAAAATTCTGTTTTTATCATTTACCTACTCGAGGACGAGCAGGAATTAAGCTTGGGTATGCTTGATACGTCTCCAACGTATCTACAATTTTTGATTGTTCCATGCTATTATATTATCTGTTTTGGATGTTTTATATGCATTAATATGCTATTTTATATTATTTTTGGGACTAACCTATTAACCTAGTGCCTAGTGCCAGTTTCTATTTTTTCCTTGTTTTTGAGTATTGCGGATAAGGAATATCAAACGGAGTCCAAATGGAATAAAATCTTCGCGATGATTTTTCTTGGACTAGAAGAAACCTGCCAGACTTAGAGATGAAGGCAGGAGACCTGCCGGGAGATCACAAGCCTGCAGGGCGCGCCCTAGGGGGGGCGCCCCCCTGGCTTGTGGCCCCCCTGCAGGTCCTCCAACCCTAATCTTCGGCCTATAAATTCCCAAATATTCCCCCAATACCATAAGGAGCCACGAAAATACTTTTCTGCCGCCGGAACCCTCTGTTCCCGTGAGATCCCATCTTGGAGCCTTTTCCGGTAATCTGCCGGAGGGGGATTCCATCACGGAGGGCATCTACATCAACTCCATTGCCCCTCCGATGATGCGTGAGTAGTTCACCTCAGACCTTCGGGTCCATAGCTAGTAGCTAGATGGCTTCTTCTCTCTCTATGTTTTTCAATATCATGTTCTTCATGATCTTCATGGAGATCTATCCGATGTAATACTCTTTTGCGGTGTGTTTGTCGAGATCCGATGAATTGTGGGTTTATGATCAGATTATCTATGAATATTATTTGAATCTTCTCTGAATTCTTATATGCATGATTTCATATCTTTGCAAGTCTCTTCGAGTTATTGGTTTGGTTTGGCCAACTAGATTGGTAATTCTTGCATTGGGAGAAGTGCTTAGTTTTGGGTTCAATCTTGCGGTGTCCTCACCTAGTGACAAAGTAGGGGTAGCGAGGCACGTATTTGTATTGTTGCCATCGAGGATAAAAAGATGGGGTTTTCATGATATTGCTTGAGTTTATCCCTCTACATCATGTCATCTTACCTAATGCGTTACTCTGTTGTTCATGAACTTAATACTCTAGATGCAGGCAGGAGTCGGTCGATGTGTGGAGTAATAGTAGTAGATGCAGAATTGTTTTGGTCTACTTGACACGGACGTGATGCCTATATGCATAATCATTGCCTTGGATATTGTCATAACTATGCGCTTTTATATCAATTGCTCGACAGTAATTTGTTCACCCACCGTATTATTTTCCTTCAAGAGAGAAGCCTCTAGTGAAACCTATGTCCCCCGGGTCTATTTTCCATATTATATTTTCAGATCTATAAACCAAAAATACCAAAAATACTTTGCTGCAATCTTTTTACTTTTGTTTTACTTTTCGTTCTAGTAATCTTCTATATCTATCTCTATCAGATCTCATCCTTGCAAGTAACCGTGAAGGTATTGACAACCCCTTTATAGCGTTGGGTGCAAGTGTTTGATTGTTTGTGTAGGTGCGAAGATTGGGGACTTGCTTGTATCTCCTACTGGATTGATACCTTGGTTCTCAACAACTGAGGAAAATACTTATCTACTTTGCTGCATCACCCTTTCCTCTTCAAGGGAAAACCAACGCAAGCTCAAGAAGTAGCATTCTTCTTTGCGGGATCTTAGGCAAGATGATCATTACCCTGGATACCACCACTATCATTGCTATGTTAGTTGTCTCATTTCTATCGCTATGTCTTGCTGCCTACCACTTGTTTGTCAAGCCTCCCAAAATGCCAAGATAAGCCTCTAACCCTCCACCTTCCCAGCAAACCGTTGTTTGGCTAAGTTATTGCTTGCTCAGCCACTCCTATAGCATTGCTACTTGCAAATGCAGGTTGTTCCACTGATAACATGGATAACTTGGGATATCACATTATTTTAGTTATTTAAGTTAATGCATCTATACACTTGGAAAAGGATGGAAGGCTTCGCCTTTTGCTTGGTGTTTTATTCCACTCTTGCCACCTTAGTTTCCGAGTACCGATGTTATGTTACATATTGAGTGCTCCTAACATGCTTGGGGTTGTTATGGGGACCCCCTTTATTTTCATGTTGGGATAAAACTCTTCCGGCAAGGCCCAACATTGGTACTACATTTGCTAATAACTAATAAACTTGCATAGGGACTTTCCGGACCCCGTGGATAATTAATCAACAAACCAGGCCAGTGCTCGTCATGAGTGTTGGTCCAAACTGGGCGATGTCCGGTGCCCCCTGGTCATCCGGGGTCTCAGCCAACCCGACGTCTTGTCCATCTAGTATTGCCCTGAAAAAGAGATATGCGTGGCTCCTATTGGGATCTGACCTGATGGGCGGTCTTTCTCAATTTTTTTACCTTTGACGAACGTCTTGTGCACCGGGATTCCGAGGATAATACGGGCTATCCCATGTTTGAGGTTTTCCACTGCAGCTTGTGGCTAGTTTGTGATGGATGAGTTGGAGCGCCCTTATAGGGTTAAATCTTTCTGAGAGCCGTGCCCGCAGTTATGTGGAAACTTGGAAATTGTTTAACACCCGGTTATAGCAAACTTGAAGTAAACTCAATTAAAATACACCAAGCGTGTGCGTAACCGTGATCATCTCTTTTCGCCGGAGTTCGGGAAGAGAACACTATGGGGTTATGTTTGACTCGTTAGTAAATGTTCATGATCACTTCTTGATCATTAATAGTTCATGTCCGTTTATGTGTAGATAAGTCTTCTTATTCTTTTACTCGTAAGTTAGCGAGATACAATATGCTTAGTGCTTGCTGCAACCTCACCACTTAACCATACCTCACCCTTTAAGCTTTGCTGGTCTTGATACCCTTGGTAATGAGATTGCTAAGTCTCTGTGGCTCACAGATTCCTACAACAACAGATGCAGGTATAGGTAGTGTGATGATTTGACGTGAGAGATAAATCTATTTGGAGTTCTTCTTCTTGATCATTGATCATAGGATGGGTTCCAGGTCGGCAGCCTGGAATTAGCAAGAGTGGACGTTGTCTTCTTTTCGTTTGATTTCATTTGTAGTCGGATCCTGCTCTTCTGTATGATGATTGTGATGTATTGTTGTATTGAGATATTTTTGCTCTAGCATGTGGCGAGAGTAAGTCAACTCCATATACTCATCTCTTCTTTACATGTATTGTGATTATTTCCATTCTTGCGAAGCGACCCGAAATGCGCTTCTATCCTTATCGAGGCCCTCGAGCCGTCGTGAGGTAAGTACCGCATTTTTGGTGTGACAAGTTGGTATCACTGCCGTACCGACCTAGGAGCCCCCTTGATTGATCGAACTTAGCCGTTGTTGAGTATATAAAAAAACTATATTTTGAGTCTAGTTATATATCGGTGAGTAGGAATTCTTTTTATTTCTCATCCCCATCTTCGCTGTGGTGCGGAATCGTGACGTGGGAATTTTACTTCTATCCCTCTTCTCACTCTATTTTTTTAGGATCACATGGATATTTTGGAACCTCTACGATGTTGGTGTGACCGGAGTTTTGTCCTTGATGCCTCCTATCTATGGGTGGTGTCTGGGGAGTTGAGCTTCAATGGATTCTTGTCACACTCGCTATCGTTCAGTTTCCTTAGTATCTCAGGACGAATATGTTCAAAATCGCTTCAATACTATTTGTGGCGAGAGGAGTTTGGCATCACCTAGTACTGGGGAGAGCGTCCAGATGTACTGTCATGTTTAGTATCATTGTGATTAAGAGGATTTGAGGTAGATGAATTTATGAGGCCTGTGGTTATGTGTTGACGGATGTGATACATTGGAGAGTAGTATCATGCTAGGTGTTGAGTAATGGATTTTGCTCTGTGTATCCGTGGACCCGATTGCATAACCTAAGAATTTCGGGAGTTCTTAGGTAGGAATTCAAGTAGTTACCTAGGATTATCTTCCAATAGATGCATGATGGGAGGTTGGGGTTCGACATCTAGTTGTTCGTTTGTTCGCAGTCATTCTTACAGATGACTGTCTCGGTATGCTTCGTCAAGCCTTGTAGCTCGCTACGCCTAGGGAGCATATTCGAGCGTCATTTTAATATGACAATAAATTGTACGATCGAGCTCGTGCAAATTTTACCACGAAAGTATTGGACGAAATCTCTGTTATGTATTTGTTTCTGACTTAATTTGTAAGCCTCATCCTTTGTTTTGTTGAAGAATGGTAATTCGAGTTGCTTCGATTTCAAACGTTGATTTCATATCTTTCCTAAGCGGTGTTCTCGTATTTTATGGGAGTGCTAATCCTTTTGCTCAATCAAATTGTGTCAATTCTTTTGCAACAGGTGTGCGTCTCTTCAAGTGAATTCAATCTATTTCATCAGTGCAAGATCTATCCTCATTTTCTTCCGGACTTCTTTTCACCCGTCCTAAGTTGTTCTTCTTTTGCCCACCCTCCCACCCTTTTCTTCAATGATTAAATTCTCATCCAAGTGCCCTTCTATTCATGTGATGCTTCTACTCTCTTTTCTCCCATATTGTACCTGGTGATTCATTATGAAGATGATCATGTGCTAAGTTCATCATTCTTTGTTCTCGTTTTTCTTCTCCGGTGAATGAAATGCAAGTTTTTGTTGTCAGTATATCCTTTTAATTCGTTAAATCCTTTTCATGTTGGAAGTTCTTATCCATGCCTCTCTTGTTTATTCACCTCTATCTATTCTATCTGGAGTGGCAAGATATCTCAGAAGATTCGTTTTCTGTTAACAATCCTTGCAAATTATTTTCACGCTCTCAACATCATCAAGTTTTCATTTGTACCGGTGCAATATCTCTTTATAAGTGATCATTTCAACAGTGTTTACTTTGAGTGGGCCCATAACCCCCAGGTTATTCCTAGAATCTTACCTGGCTCTTCTAATCTTTTCCGGATATCTCCTCAAGTTCTTTTCAAGTGTGGCGTAGGAATGAATTCCATCAGTCATATTCCTCCTCAAAGATAGTTTTCAAATTATTTTCATCGTTGGCACAACCTTTCTTTATTCATTGTCCTGTAGTGTCCAAACAATATTGGTGATGTGTCTCGCCATTATTCTCAGCTTGGAAGTCAGCAGAAGAGTTTCTCTTAAATCTTGATCCATTGTCTTAAAGCTTCATGTTTCAAGCTTGATGGTATTCTTTCAAATTGTTTCTGATAGAGATAATTCTTTCGAACCCGTCTGGAGCCTTTTTGAGTAGTTATCATTTCAAAAGATTTCTTCGTTCTCAGCTTTCATCTTTCGTTCTGAAATTCTTCTCAATGGATGTCTCTTCGTTCATATATCATTTCTTACCGGTGCCTTGTTGATGTTTTTTGCTAGTCGGATCATGATCTCTTTGTTCTCATGTATCTCCATTCATTCGTAGTATCCTCATCCGTTTCAAGTTTTTATCGGTGTTTCGTTGAAAACATCTTCAAGTTTGTGCTCTTATCTCTCCTCAATTTTTGCAAGAAGAATAAGTGGTATACCAAATACATTGCTTGTCATCAATTTAACTTGATGAAGGATCAACTTAACATAATTCTTACTCTTGTTTCCTTGCGGTTATTTAATTCCTTCTTCCAGAGTTTGTTCATCATATAAAATTCTCAATCCTAAGTTGTTCATCTTTTCTTTTTCGGAGTTTCAAGTTTTCTCAAGTATCTCATCGCTAAGCTTCATCTAAATCATGGCAAGGTCATAATCTTGTTCTTTTCAACATTCATTTCATTTATATCATCCTTTCATTCCGGTGTTCTCCAAGATGTTCTTCATGGTGGTTCGTTAAGGATTTTAATCATTCTCAAAGTTTTCTTCAAGATTCTTGTGGTAGTACCTCAAGTATTCTTGGCCTTGCATTTCAAAGTGCAATTCTTTCTCCATTATCCTTGGAGATGGTGTTATATCATTCTTGATTCATGAGGAGTTTTGAAGAGAATTTATCAGGAGTGAGATATTTAAACCCATCATTTTCTTCTCCGAGTATCTTGGATTAGATTTCACCTAAATCGTTTCCCAAGGATTGTTGCTATCATGGTGCTTATCAATGATCCAAATTCTCTATGTATCCTCTTGGTGAAAGAAGTTTTGCATATCTTGTTACTTCCAAGCAAGCTTTGTTTCAATTAGTGGCCGGTTGTCACCTCATAATTTTGAGATGTGTCCATAAGCCCACAATAAGCTTTTTCTTTAGTTGTTGATTTTCCAACAACTCCGTTCAATCCTTCTTTTTAAGGACGCTTCTCAAATCCAATTGTGGTAGGATATGTCATTTTCTTTTTTGTTCTTTTCTTTCAAACTATCTAGCTTCTATTATTTTGTTCCGGAGGCGTTGAGATGGTGCTCTCTTCGATCCATCATCTCGTTTTGTCAAGATTATGTTCTTTTCCTGGCTTCTCCAGTTAACCGGAGTGTTGTGTTCTCTTTTCAAGTTCTTTCATCTTATCAAGTTTTGCTTCTCTTTTCAACCAAAGTGCTGCCCAAATTCTTTCATTCTCATTCCTTGTTTATCTCATTTAACCGGAGTGGTTTCAATTCTTTCTTGCCCCTTGTGTTCTTTTCTTCTCTTTGCAACCTTCAAGGTTCGCTGGTTTCACTCGTTTGTCAAAGAAGCATCTTAGTTTACCTCTTCCTCTTCTTGTTCCTCTTATCATTCCAAGATCTCAGGTCGAGATCTCTTGTAAGTGGAGGAGAGTTTGACGGTGCCCTAGACTAGGGGGACCTAACCTAGTAAGCCCAGACTCCGTGGATTGGGCCGAGGGGCCATCCGCCCTCTCAACATGGACTTCGAAGACTGCACGATGGGGTGTGAACGGAACTGCATCTACCGAAGACTTGACGTATACTCCAAGACTTCTCCTGCCTCCCCCATGATAAGATACCGACGTTGTAACCCTAGATACCCTACCAAGCGTGTATAGAAGCCGGAGGGTTTAGCCCGTAGAGGGGACTTCAGCACAACCTTACTCACCTAGCCCTAGGGTTAGAACACATCTCACGATCTTGAGGATTTTACCTCCATCAAGAGGTCCTGAACCTGGGTAAACAAGAGCAAGACGTAGGGTTTTACCTCCATCAAGAGGGCCCGAACCTGGGTAAACATCGTCTCATTTGTTCCTTTTAACATCCGTTTGAGATCCACAGCTCGAGACCCCTTACCCCGAGATCTGTCGGTTTTCACACCGAGACTGGTGCTTTCATTGAGAGTCTGTTGTGTGATAAAAAAGGATCGATTTCTCATTTGCAGATCAATTATGGCACCGGCTACGAGAACGTTTACGTTATCGGCCAACTCTTTGTGCTCAGCAGCATGATGTTTTGCGCCGATTCGACTGACCATCTGGCCCCCGTCGAGTACTACGCCCGGATCAAATCGTAACCTTGGGAGGCCTGGAATACACCGTGGATTCCTGTGGAGAACTCATCCTGTCAGGCCGGACGCCCGGCTTGGTGGAGAGCTACCTGACACTAGAGGATTGACTCCAGAACCGATCTCTTTCGAGGATGTCTGTGTAGAGACCTCAATGCCACCAGAAAGCTCTGATGTGGTGACTCTGGGTGACCTTCCTTCAAACCCCGGCCTGGGCTTAGGCCCGACCCCAATCTCTGAAGCCACGTTGGATCTCGAGCCAACCCCAAACTATACACCAGGCACACTTCGAGTCAACTCATCCTATAGCCAGACAATGAACTCCGAAGAACTATCTCACTTGAACGAGATGCTTGATCATATTCAGAATATGTCTATCTCAACTTCGGTTTATGACAAGAACGGAATTAAAGCCGACGATCGGGAAATTTACGTCCCACCCACCACCCACCTAGTCGCCACGGTCGACGACTTAACCAACGTGCTAGACTATGACGAGGCCACGGACATGGATGAAGATGCCAATGGCCCTAAAGAGCACACTTCGCCCGTGATAAACAGCCGCTAGTGGACCGTAACATCCTCCTATGATATCAACATGGTGGACACCCCCAAATCCCCTCCTAAACGTTGGTGCAAACGCCGAAGAGGAAACAATGGGGAAACGAATAGCAACAACGCCACCGCCGATGAAGGTGAGGCAATGACCGGCGATGATGATAACACAGGAGAGGACCCTCAAGCCTCCCCAGTACAGAACGGCAATCCCGAAATAAATCCCAAAGACTCAGAGGGGGCCGACGACAATTACATGCCGGAGTCCGAGGAGGACGAGATCCTCGGCACTCAGGACTTTATCGTCCCCAAAGACAATGCGGATGCGTTGAATGGCAAGTGGGTCAAAGTACTCTCGGCCGAACAAGACCTCGATGACTGACGCTGTAGCGCGCCGAAATCCTACCCACACACGCGTTTGCTGCTGGAGTTCGATGGAGTACTAATCGCCGACAAGCCTGACCGACCCCCTAGAGGTCTTGATAGGCTAGTTGGGGACAATGTTAATAACCGACCGGCACCATGCCATTATGGCAAAGACCCCATCGATTACCTAGACCCTCACGTCATTCGACGTCACATCGAGGCAAACCGAGCACCTCCTCAGTCCATTTACGGTTCAAGAGGACACGCGCCCGCCGTGCTCGACGGCTACGACACCTGGTTAGACAAGAATGGCCACGCCCAAGATCTTGCCTATGGGCGACTCTCCCTTGACCTCCAACGAGATACTACTCGGCCCCGAGGTCCAGTCCACCCAATCTGTTTTACAGACAGGGTTATGGAACATCAATTCCCAGACGGGTTTAAGCCCATCAACATAGAACCCTATGATGGCACAACACACCCAGAAGTGTGGATCGAGAACTTCCTTCTCCACATACACATGGCTAACGAAGATGACCTCCACGCCATCAAATATCTGCCACTCAAGCTGAAGGGGCCGGCTTGGCATGGGCTTAATAGCCTGCCTCCTCATTTCATCGGTAGATGGGAAGACCTTGAAGATGCCTTCAGGGCAAATTTCCAAGGACTTATGTCCGACCTTCGGAAGCGGACGACCCTTGTCGTGCCATCCAGCAGCCAGGCAAATATGCTCGGAAGTTCTTGAACAGGTTCCTCACTAAAAAGAATCAGATCATAGATTACTCTGATGCCGAAGCCATCGCCTTATTCAAAAATAAGATCCGAGATAAGTGGCTTGCCCGCCAGCTCGGCCAAGACAGGTCGAGGACCATGTCAGCCCTCACTTCACTAATGACCCGCTTTTGTGCGGGAGAGGATAGCTGGCTCGTGCAAAGCGGTCACAATGGTGAGGCAGGCACCTCGGAGACACGTGACGCCAACGACAAGCCTCGACGCAATAATAAACAAGCGCATGCATAAAAATGGAGGAAGTGACATAGAGGACGCCGCAGTCAATGCAGGGTTCAACGGACCCAGATACGGACCAAAGAGAAAACCCTTTAAAGGGAATAACGATGGACCTAGCAAGCTAGACAAGATCTTGGATCAACCGTGCCAAATCCATGGCTCCCAGGAGAAACAAGCAACCCACACTAAAAGGAAATGTTGGGTCTTCAGACAACCTAGCAAGGTAGTAACAGAGGGTTTAACTAAAACCCAAAATCACAGTGAAGACGAGGATGAACCTCGGCGGCCCAATAATGGAGGCCAAAAGAAGTTTCCTAATGAGATAGCAGAGGTAAAGATGATCTCTGTTATTGTCGGCCCAGTGGGAACCAGGGTACCATGGCCCGTCTTCCGCTTGCCCTGACAACGATGCTTGGGCCAGCCTGTGAAAGACGGTTCTGCCCTGGCCACCCCGGAGGGAGCTGCCTGGCGATGGGCAAGCCTGCCGAGTCCCCTTGCCGCTAGGTCAAGCCCTGCCGAGGCCGCCAGGCACCGGATCGCCTCGCGAGGCCGCGTCACAAGGCTTGACAAACGACACCAGCCACGGGGCGTCGCCACGTCACGTGGATGACATCCCGCTGTTAGGATGAGGATGGAGGGGCGTGACCAAAGCCGGTTTCCGCTTTGGTGATAAGGGAGCAGCAGCATACGCCTCCCCCCAAAGCAGGTTTCCAAAGCTTGCCATTCCGGTGAAAGATCAGGATGGATCAGAGCACCAGGACGGAGGTCATCGCCGAGCCCACAAGCACGTCACGAAGGCTAGTTTATCAGGCGAAAACCACCTTTAATCAGGATAGGCCTGGCTTTTGTCCCCCTTCGAATTACCGCCCTGTGGCCACCCTTTCCCGTTCATATTTTCGGGGAAGAGGACCAAGGCACTACAAGATGGGCAGAGTTGCTTCCATGTAAGGGGATCGAGCCATTCTCTCCCTGACACCTCATGTACTCGAGCCACGAGCTCTCCCTTACAGAGCAATCCATCATAGGCAGGAGTAAGGTATTACACCACACGGGGGCCCGAACCTGGGTAGCTCGCGTGTCCCTGTTGTTTCCGGCTGAAAGCACAAATGCTCCCTTGGTGGTTTTGATAATTCATGACAACATACATTGTCTCTTGGACTAATAGTTTTACCTAGTTTATTTCAGATAAAGTCCACAGAGAAGATTGGCCATGGATTGTGTTAAGAACCTCCCCAAGGAAAGGAAAGGAATAGCATTGGCCATAATTCAAGCTTGAAGACTCTACATTTCATATTTTGTGAGAAATCACTTTGAGACATTGGAAAGCCAATACTATTAAAAGGGGGTGAGGAATTATGATGATCTAGTTGCTCAAGTGCTTAGAGATTAGCCACCCAAAATACTAATCAATTCTACCACAAAATACTCTGTCCAAAACCTAAAGTTCAAAATCGGTGCCACCAAGATTTCCCACTCGGCCATACCGATTTTCCCTTGAGACAGAACCTAGCCAAAACCCTAGCAACTCGGTACAACCAATACTGGTTTCGGTAAGACCGAGAATCAGTGACCAACTCTCTGGTTAGCTAATTCCTAAACTTGGAATTTCCGATTTTGGTGAATTGGTGTCATCGAGATGAGGAACTGCCCTGGTCAGACCAAAATCGGTAGGACCGAGTTGTGTATATCGGTACCACCGAAAAGCCTAAAGTTGCCACATTTTGCACTAGTCGGTGCAACTGAGTTTCAGTTCGGTTTCACCAAGTTGGGCAATAATGTTGTAACGGTTGGATTTTTGGAGATTCCTATATATACCCCTCCACCACCTATCACTCGCAAGAGAAGCACTCAGAACAGATCTACACTTGCCCCATCCATTTTTTTGACAGAGAGCCACCTACTCATGTGTTGAGATCAAGACATTCCACTCCAACCATATGAATCTTGATTTCTAGCCTCCCCAAGTTGCTTTCCATCCAATCAATCTGTTCTACCCATGCCAAATATGTGAGAGAGTGATTGAGTGTTGAGGAGACTATCTTTTGAAGCACAAGAGCAAGGAGTTCATTATACTACCACATCTATTACCTTTTGGAGGGTGGTGCCTCCTAGATTGGTTAGGTGTCTCTTGGGAGCCTCCTTCTTCGTGTTGTGGTGTTGAACCAAGAACTTTGTACGGGCAAGGAGATCGCCTACTTCGTGAAGATCTACCCATAGTGAGGCTAGTCCTTCATGATGGAAGCCGTGATGGAATAGACGAGGTCGCTACTTTGTGGACCCTAATGGGTGGAGCCCTATGTGGACTATCGCGACCGCTACCCTCCGTGGGTTGAAGTCTCCATCTGCGTGGATGTACGATAGCACCACCTATCGAAACCACAGGAAAAATCTTCGTGTCATCTATTGTGTTTGATCTTCCTATCTCTACTCTGTTACATATGCTTGTCTTTACTTTCCGCTGCCATACTTGTTGACTAGCATGTGTAGGGTGCATTAGACTTGTTAGAATTGCTAAAATATGCCAACCATTAAAATTGGGAAAAGGTTAGGTTTTTAATTGGTCAAGTAGTCTATTCACCCCCCTCTAGACGCCTCTTCTAGTGATCCCACACCGGCGAGAGGGAGCAAGCTCGTCGTCGACCTTGTTGTGTTTTCCGTCGTGTTGGAGGTCACCAAGCCAAGTCCCCCAGTGTTCGAACCTTGATTCTCGAGAAGTTCTTGGACGCACATCCCGGACTCTGACATTTGACATGCCAGGTAGGGGGACTTGCCATCTTCATGCCTTCGACCTCGACATCAACATCAGCCTGGACAAAGCTGCCGCTCGCCGGAAATGTGATGTGCGCTGAGCTGTCGCTAGGGCCCCCACAGTGCCCGCCGCCCATGGTGCCCCGGGGCAGCGCCCCCAACCCACCACCGAGCCCGTCGGGGAGCGGGTGGCCTCCTTCGTTCACCCGTCGGTGAACGAGAAGGCGCGTGGCCGCTCCACCACCGCCTCCTTGCTTGGGCGTCGCGACCCTCCTGCTCCGCACGCCGCGCTGCTCATGGCATAAGAGCTGATGCGCTACCGTCCAGCCAAGGACGGCTACGACGTCTGGCTTGGGTGCATCACCCAACTCGTCGAAGCCGCGCATGATGGCCAGGCGCCCTCTCGCTCCCTGCCTGCTTCGTCGTTGCGTGCTGACCAGTCTGAGCATGACCGTCCTCCTCCTCCTCCACCGGCCCGCGACACGGATGAACGGCACCCTGCGGCACGTGCCCCGGAGCCGTCCCACGGGCCGACCTCGCCGGCCGGCAATGACGACAGCTGCCAGATCATCTTCCACGTGCCTCTGTACGCGCACGTGATCCTCAAGAAGGCGCGCAACCGCCAGGACCGCATTCTCCATGACGTTGCCACGGCTGGGCGCCAGAACCGTGCGGCCCTCAATGGAGGCGCCATCACCACCGGGGGCTACCCGGCCCTCGCTTCCGAGCTGCGCCGCGTGGTGTGGCCCGACAAGTTCAATCCAGAGCTTCTTCCTCGCTATGACGGCAGCGCCAAACCCACGGAGTTCCTCCTGCTCTACACCATCATCATCCAGGCCGCGAGGGGAGACAACCTGGTCATGGCGGATTCGTTCCCCATGGCCCTCAAGGACCCTGAGCGTGCATGGCTCATGAACCTCCCCGAGGCGTCCATCTCCTCATGGGAGGACCTATGCAAGAAGTTTGTCGCCAACTTCACGAGCACGAGCGACCGTCCCCTCATGCTCAACGACCTGCGGGCCGTGCGTCAGCGCCCCGATGAGCCCCTTCGCAAGTTCATCCAGCGCTTCAACCAGGTATGCAACAGGACCCCGAAGGCCTCCAACACCACGATCGTCTCCGCCTTCACCAGTGGCATCACTGACGTGAAGATGCGAGATGCCCTCTGTGAGGGATGAGCTCGACTCCCCGGCAGAGCTGTTCATCCTCGCCGACCGCTGGGCCAAGGCCGAAGAGGGCTGCCTATTACTCAACAACGACCCTGACAATGAGCCTAGTGTGGTGAAGTCCAAGGGCAAGGACCCCAAGTGCAAGGGCCCTGCCGTTCTCGCGGCGGAGCCGTACTACAAGCGTGGTCGTGACCGCAGCGAGGCCAACAAGGACGACCGCCCTGTCTGCGCCCACGACAACGTGAACTCCCACAACACTGAAAACTGCTACGTGCTCACGCAGCTTTGCGAGGGCCGCACAGATCGCCGCGGCAACCGCAAGGAGAGCGGAAGGGTCCGTGGCGGCAGCAGCGGAGGTGGCCACCAAGGTAACAACAATGATGACGGCTCCGGCGACAACAACCATCGGGGCTGGCAAAACCAGCCGCGGCAGGCTGACCCTCTGGACAACGCCGCCCCACCACATGCCAACGACATCCCTCCTGCTGAGAATGCTAGGGGCTACCAATAGCCCCGCAGGGTGGCCTGCATCTTCCGCGGGGCCCAGGCCCCTCCGTCCAACCGCCACTTCAAGTAGTTCTCCCGTGAGGTTAACGCGGCCCTCCCGGCGCTCTAATCCGCCAGCCGCCTCAAGTGGTCTGTGCTCACCATCGGCTTCGACGCCAACGACCACCCCAAGTCCACGAAGGCCGTGGGTGCCGTCACCCCGCTCTGCACTCCTACTATCAGCAATGTGGCCGTCAACAAGATGGTCATCGACGGCGGGGCAGGCCTCAACATGCTTTCGATGGAGACCTTCAAGACGCTTCAAGTGCCTTACGAGCGCCTGATGCCTAGCAGGCCCTTCTTGGGCATCACCGACAGCTCCACTATCGCCTTGGGGCAGGTGCGCCTTCCCGTCACCTTCAGCACCCGCAGGAACTACCATATGGAGTTCATCGACTTTGACGTGGAACACATCGTCCTACCCTACAACACCATCTTGGGCCACCCGGCGCTCTCCAAGTTCATGGCGTGACTCACCACGCCTACGGCCTCGTCAAGATGCCCGGCTATGGCGGCACCATCACCATCCGTTGTGACGAGAAGGATGCGATGCACACATTCAAGCACGCCTACAAGGCCGCCGCCACCCCGTACCCGGCCGACAAGGACACCCCTGGGCTTGCCGAGGAGGCGCCCATGAAGAAGAAGCCCCTGCTCCCTCAGGAGTGGACCGAGTCTAAGAAATCTTCACTGGGCGGGGGCGACGCAGGCCCCTGCCACGCCGTCAGCAGTGGCCCCTCCCCCAAATAGGAAGGCGCGCTCGACGCCTCCCTCCGGGCAAGTTCTGATGCGCTGGCTTTGACAGCATCACGCATACCCGGCCTGCCGGGGGAGGTGCTCGAGCACCACTCAGCTGCGTGCCAGAGCGCGTGGCCCATCAAGCCCATGGTGTCCGAGAAGCAGGAAGTCAACAAGCTCCAAGATGCAGGAATCGCCCGTGAAGCTCCCCACGCTGGATCGTCAACTCCACCCCCGTCTCCAAGCCGCGCAGCAGCAGGCACTTGTGCATCGACTTTGTCGCCCTCAACCAGGCTCACCTCGCCAGCCCCTTGCCTCCTCCACCTCCACTCATGCGTATGCCTTTTGGCCTGGACGGTGCCGCAGCCACCTTCGTGAGCTTGATGCGCATGAGCCTGGAGTCCAACATCGCGGACATGGTTAACGACCACCGCCCAGCCCCCCGTGGCCCCACTCATGACAGCGGAGGGTGTTCCGGTAAAAAACACATGGAACATCCTCCATCACCGTAAGTTCTATCTGTGCTCTACAGATACGAGCGAGATGGAGTTGTATGCACTCTGGGGCTCTCTCTACCCACGCTGCCCTCGGCACGTGCGAGTCCCTTCCCACTCTCGTCGAAGTCCCATGCTCAGCGCTGGCGGATGCCTCATGCTCAGTCATGGCGAACTTTTTGACATGAGGGTGCTCTTCAGCTGAATCAACCTCAGGCTGACCCGTGTCCGTCATGGGAGAGTTTCTGTCATCCTTTAAGGGGCGCCTCTCGGCCACAACCTCAAGCTGACCCATGTTGAATATGGCAGCATGTATCTTTCTGTTATGTAATGAACCCGTTTCATGCATCAGCAAAGCTCATTTCCTTCAGAATTTTTGTGTTCTTGAAACTGAATATGCCTCAGGAAGGGCGTGCGCTCATGATCTCCCTCGTTTTTGTCACGTGAGTGGGGGCTGGGCACGGTGTCTGTGATCGGGTCAGTCCCCGCAGCACTGCAAAACACAAGCGACTTAGCTCTGGCTCGCGGGCCTGCTCCCGTGTACGTCACCTCACCAGGTGTGAGATTGAGAAGGGGCGTCTAGAAGGGGGGGGGGTGAATAGACTACTTAGCAAAATAAAAACCTAACCTTTTCCCAATTTTAATGGTTGGCAGATTTTAGCAATTCTATCAAGTCTAGCACACCCTACACATGCAAGTCAATCAGTATAGCAGTGGAAAGTAAAGACAAGCACATGTAAGTAAGAGTAGAGAGGGAAGATCAAATGAAATAGGGACTCGAACATTTTTCCCATGGTTCCGATTGGTGGTGCTATCGTACATCCACGTTGATGGAGACTTCAACCCACGGAGCGTAGCGGTCGCGAAAGTCCACGGAGGGCTCCACCCATAAGGGTCCACAAAGTAGCAACATCGTTTATTCCATCACGGCTTACGTCCACGAAGGACTAGCCTCACTCGGGGTAGATCTTCACAAAGTAGGCGATCTCCTTGCCCGTACAAACTTCTTGGTTCAACTTGACACGAAGACGTAGGATCCCAAGTGACACCTAACCAATCGAGGAGACACCACTCTCCAAAAAGTAATAGATTTGGTATGAATGATGAACTCGTTGCTTTTGTGCTTATAAAGATATTCTCCTCAACCCACAATCTCCGTCTCATAGATTTTGTCTTGGTAGAAGAGGTTGATTGGGTGGAAAGCAACTTGGGGAGGCTAGAAATAAAGATTCCTATGGTTGGAGTGGAAGATCTTGATCTCAACACATGAGTAGGTGCTTCTCTCTCAGAAAATGGATGGGGCAAGTTTTGGTTTATTCTAAGTACTCTCTCCAGGAATGAGAGGGAGGTGGAGGGTCTATATAGGGTTCTCCAAAAATCCAACCGTTACAACATTATTGCCCAACTCGGTGAAACCGAAGCAAAAACTCGGTTGCACCGACTAGTGCAAAATGTGTCAACTTTTGGTGTTTCGGTGGGACCGATATATAATTCTTAGTGGGTCCGATTTTGGCTGGCCTAGGTAGTTTCTAGTTTCGGTGTCACCAATTCCTAAAAATCGGAAATTCTGATTCTTAGAAGTTGGTTAACCGAAACCTGGTCACCGAGAAGCTAGGGTTTGGCTCTGGATTTGTCTAGGGTGAAACTCGGTAGGGCTGATTTGGAAATATTGGTGGCACCAAATTTGAGTGTTAGGGTTTAGATAGAATAATTTTGTGGGAGAATTCATGAGTGTTTTTGGTGGCTAAATCTAAGCACTTGAGCAACCAGAGCATCATGGATAACTCATCCCTTTTTAATAGTATTGGCTTTCCTATGGACTCAAATGTGATTTCTCACAAAATGCAAAATGTAGAGTCTTGAAGCTTGTTGCCAAATTATGTTCCTTTCCTTCTTTTTCTTTCCTTGGGGATTCTTCTCACATTCCAACCAATTCTTTGTGTGGGCTTCATCTAAAATAAACTAGGTAAAACTATTAGTCCAAGAGACAATGTATGTTGTCATGAATTATCAAAACCTCCAAGGGAGCATATGTGCTTTTAGTCTCCCCATTTTTGGTAATTGATGACAACATACAATCAAAGTTTCAAATTGAGATATGAAAAGATATATGAAAGCTTTGAGAAACACATGACCTAGACTGGCTCTCCCTAAATGTGTGCAATCCCTTTTAGAGGATAGTTGATTTGGAATGCATGAACACACACATAGTAGAAAGGACATGATAAGTCATGTGTACCTTGGCTATATGCATCAAACATATGTGAATGAGGTGTCTCCATTTTCAATACTCACTCTTGTAAACAATATGTGCAAGAAACAAGAGATCATCTCGACCAAGGATATGATGCATATACTTACCTTGAAGTTCTTGAGCATTTTAACAGTAGGAACACACTTGAGAAAACAAAGTTAGATAACACAAGAGTATTCTTCTCATTCAAATGCAAAAGAATTCAAATGTACCAAGATATGGAATACATATAGGAAATGGTATTCCTTAAGATTGATATGTCTCTAAGAACATTTAGAACTTTCTCCCCTGGGTATGAATTTGTAAGTCTTCATCTCCCCCTGAATCTTAGCATGTTAGCATGTAGATATTGGGAGTAGGTAGGGTGATACAAGTCTAACACTTATAGGCAAACAATTCAAATCACATTTTCTCTCTCCTTTAATGATAGTGTTGATTTCGTATTCTCTCCCCCTTAATGTAGTGATTCTCCCTTTCGGGTTATCTTGATATATCTCCCCTTGATAGATATTTCCTCTTGGAAGCATAAGCTTTGATATTTCTCCCCCTTCAGCAATGTAACACTCCGAGAATCATGCTACAGTAATCTCCCCCTAATGGTGGCCCTGTCATCAAGATTACTAAGCCAAATTGCCACTTGATAAAAATCAAAGCCAGACTCAAATTTAAAATAAAGTAAAGTAAATTATTTCTTCAAACTGTAAAACCAAAATCATGGTTAAGTTAAAATTATTCACTAGGTAATTGTCAATGGTGAAACAACTTTTTATAAGGTAATTAAAAGCTCTAAAACAATTAAAACAGAAGCCAAAAGCATTTTTAAATACCCTATCAAAATTATGGAAATCCAAACTTATTCAAATGAATCTCAAACTTTTTGAGACAGTGCTGAAAATTGCTATGTATTTAATGGACCTAGTTTCATATTTTATAAAACTCAATTGGTAATAAAATTAATTGCAAATCAGAGGAGATATAAAAGATGCAGAAAATAAAAGAGATACACTCTGAACTTGGCCCATTTAGTAACAGAAGAAAGCCCAGCCTACCTCCAGTCTCCTTCAACCTCCCGCTACAGTGGGAGGCAGGGGCCGTGGCGGCCATCCTATGGCCATGGCCACGTGCTAGCCATCCCCGAGCCCCCCTGTTGGTTAAAACGGCGGCCGCACCCCTCCCTCGAACCCTAATCCCCTTTCCCCTCTCGATTTCTTCCTCTCCCGCTTGAGGCCGAAGCTGCAGCCGCCATGGCCATCGCCGTCGTCGCGACCAACGGCCTCCCCGAGTCCTGAGACCGCGTCTAGGAGTTCCGTCGCGGCTGGCTTCGTCCGTCCCGGGCACTAGCTCAAGCCGGGGAGCTGCGTAACCGTCGCCGTCTTCTTCTTCTTCGTCCGGCCGTCGCAGTCTCGCCGTCGCCGTTGTCTCTCCTGTCCACCACGCGCCTTCCCGAGCACGTCAGCGGACCCGCGGTGAGATCCTCTGCCGATTCCCCTCTGGTCCCCTTCGATTCGTCGCCGTTTTCCGTCGTCCCCGAGGTCGGCCGTACTCGTCCATGCCCGCATCCGTGCTGCGCGCGCTCGCCTGCTCTCGACCATGTCCGCATCCCACGCCCCTGGTCGCGCGGGCCGCTCCCTTGCCTCGCCTAGACGCGCGCACGCTGCCCCCTCGCTGAGCTGCTGCTCGTAGCTTGCCGCTGCTGTCACTACTTTGCGGCTGCTGCTCTGCTTACCGATTGCTGCCGCTAGCTGCTGCTGTCCGCTGCGCACTGCTGCCGCTGCCTTAGCTGCTGCTGGCCGCTCCGCACTGCCGCTGCGTGTAGCTGCTGCTGGCCATGGCCGACCATGGCCACGGCCAAATGTGCATGCGGCTGTGTGCGTGAGTGTGTGCAGCGTGTGTGTCGTGTGTGTATCTGAGTGAGTGTACACCACAGCCACGGCCATGGCTGGGCTGTGCTTTGTGCACGGCCGTGTGTGCGTGGGGCTAGCCCCATTAGTTAGGCAATTAGCTTTCTAGTTTAGGGTTAACTAGTGGTTAAATTAGTACTAGGTTAGTCAAATAGAAGGTGACATGTGGGGTCCCTCTGCTATATGGTCAATTAATTAAATCTGTGACCATGACAGGTGGGTCCTCAAACCCAGTTGACCAGTCCAACTTTGACTGGTCAACAACTGACTGTACATGTTGACTGGGTCAACCCAGCCCCACTGGCCCCGCTGTCGTACACGGTGGCTAGGCTAGCACTGGGTGACAAAAGAATTGCTCCTTTTATAATTCGAATTAATAAATAAAAATAATTTCAGAATTTTAATAAAATTTTGGAAAATCATATAAAATAATTTATAACTCGGATGAAAATAATTTATATATGAAAGTTGCTTAGAAAAATCTCACAAATCCGAATACGCTGTCCGTTCATCTGTCACATGCTCCTAGCATGATGAACATGGACATTTTGTGTTAGGATCATCTGTCCGGTAATAGCCAAAGACCCGGAAAATATCGTCAGATATTCTTCCGATCCATCTGCAACGTGTAGTACTGCGTTAGTGCATGCCTAGTTCTGCATATTGCCATGTCATGCATCGTGATGCATTTGTCTGCTTTATATTTATTGTTTCTTCCCCCCTCTTCTTACCGGTAGACCCCGAGGCTGACGCTGCTGCCGGGTACGACTACACCGCTGACGATCAGGCCTTTGCCGCAGAGCAGCAAGGCAAGCAACCCCCCTTGAGCATTCCAATATCGCCCATTCTTCCCTCTTATTCTTGCATTAGATTTTGCTACTGTATTAGCTAGCTCCTATTTCTGATGCATAGCCTGCTTTTGATAAACTGCTACCATACCTGCAATCACATCAACTGCTTAGTATAGGTTGATCAGTGAATCCCCTGTGACCCCCTTAGTCCCAGTTGCCCCTGCTTCTTCATCGACGACTCGACGACGCGAAGACCCGGTCAACCGACCGACAAGGCAGGCCCCTCACATCACCGCACCCCCCTTAGTTGTACGACTCTACAGCGCTACTATCGAGTACCGAGGGTGACACCTCGTGAAGTACTCATGATGCTAGCTCTGTAGTGCAGCTAGTCGGTCGTGGTTATCGAGGGTGATTCCTCCTTCACCACTCCCGACGATGACTCTGTCGTGCAACCCTTCAAGCGTAGACCATCGAGGGTGAATCCTCTCTGGTCACCTTGATGTTTACATTGAGTGGGATCCATTGAGGGTGATTCCTCAGGCTCCGTCTTGATGTTTTATACACACAGTTACTATGACCTGGTTACAGAAACATGTTGGTGATGGGTCGGCCCTGAGGGGTACCCACGGTTTGATGATGATGAGGCGTGGACGGGCAGGAGAGGCCCTTGCCACACATCCTCGAGATGGGGCGACGGGACCGCACTTCATGGGTCGCGCTTGCCCCGCATTAATAAAATGCTAATGGGTTGGGTATTTGATCTGAGTTGGTCGTTTGACCTTATACGCAACAAACCTTCACGTGGGAGAAGTTATGGGTACTCAGCGTCGTTGTATCAGCCGAACCTCTTCGGACGTCAACAATGGAGTGGCGCGCGCCCGAGTGGCCTGGACGGTACAGCTCTTGGACTAGAGTGTGCTAGGGCTGACCTCGGCCGCCTTCGCATCGTGCAGGAGCGCAAAGGGCAAGTGGGCCCACGACCCCTGTGCGCTTAGGATTTAGACCGGCGGGCTGGCCTCTCTGTTGAGCCTAGGTGGGGAGACGACGTGTTGATATCCCAAGGTCGGGCATGACCCAGGAAAGTGTGTCCGCCCGGAGGTGATCAAGCGTGTTGGAAATGCGGTGCACCCCTGTAGGGATGAATTCATCTATTCGAATAGCCGTGTCCACGGTAACAGGACGACTTGGAGTTGTACCTTGATCTACTACAACTAAAATTGTGACTTATAAGTGAAATGAATGTTGGCTCCGGGATTGCTTCCTCGTAGGGAGTCGAGGAAGAATCTCTGGGCGTGGTTACTTAATAAAATTGCTACAACAATATGACTATATATGAGATACCAGTCTACTCTCTTCTAATGCTGCAAGATGTTGAAGATGCTAGTCTTCGATAGGACTAGGCCTTCTCCCTATTCTTGCTTTCTGCAGTCAGTCCAGATATAACCCCTCCCCTTGATACTGATGCATACTTAGCATAGTTCTGATGTCAGTCTTGCGAGTACTTTGGATGAGTACTCACCGCTGCTTTGCTTTCTCTTTCCCCCTCGATACGTTTCTGTGTTCAGACGATGGAGCCCAGGAGATGGAGTACGCCGGAGACGACTACTACACCACCGCTGGAGCCTACTACTACGTGGAAAGTGCCGACGCTCAGGAGTAGTTAGGAGGTTCCCAGGCAGGAGGCCTTACCTCTTTCGATCCGCTGCTTATGTTTGTGCTAGCCTTCTTAAGGCAAAACTTGTTTAACTTATGTCTGTACTCAGATATTATTTTCTTCCGTTAACTCGTGTTTGTCGAGCTTTGTATTCGAGCCCTCGAGGCCCCTGGCTTGTAATATGAAGCTGTATGACTTTAATTTGTGTCTGGTGTTGTGTTGTGATATCAATCAGTGAGTCCCTAATCTTGGTCGTACGCATTGCGTGTATGTTTAGCGTACGGTCAAAATTGGGGGGGGCGTCACAAGCAATAATTTCCAAAAAGGATCAGAGCGTAAAGGATCCTTGAGAGTAAGGGTCATTGAGAACATTGACTAAGGATGTCAAGAAAAAGTGGCAAAGAACTCAAGTGATGGCAAAAGTCGGTAGCTCTGAGGCAAAGTGAGACGGTAGGACCAATAAGAAATTTTAATGCTCTGGATAAAATCGGTACAACCAAGGAGGTTCGTATCGGTGGTACCAAACAAGCTCTTGGCAGAATATCTGCTTTATCGGTGAAACCGAGTTTCCCATTTCTGAGGGACCGAGTTGCAAATGGAAACTTGGCAAAGGGATTCTTGACCATTTTGTTGACGAAAATGATTTTTAGAAAGTCTCAATAGATTCTAAAAGATTTGCAAAGAATTTTCAAGAAGATTTGCAATGAATTTTTTTCCAAAAGGATTTGCAATGAATTTTCAACTAGATGAGGATTGAGTGGATCCAAGAAAGCATGCAACTGAAAAATGGTACAAACAAGAAACTTCATCTAGATGATGGTCGGCGACTAGGTCACCTATATTAGAGTATATTGACTTAGGAGCCAAGTAAGAATACTTGATCATAGGTCATACTCATTGTTAAGATTAAAATGGGGTTAGCATTTTTCATTTAAGCATTTTGATGTTTTCATATCAGTTAGAATTGCTTTGACTCATGACTTTGAGTAAAGCTACTTCAAGGATATGAGTACATACCTTTCAGTGATGTAGATGACATGACGTGTCAGTGGACTTGTTGTGGATGCCCAAGAGTTGGAGTTGGGGACAAACGTTCTTTTCCTTCTAGATACGTCCTTCTACAAGGGTTAGTGATGCAACGAAGATCGCGATATATCAAAATGACAAGAGTGAGGTTTTCATCATATGTATATCAAGGATATAGTTTGTGGTGTCTTGTGCTGATACTTGGCCAAGAAAAGATTTCTTTTGATATTATTTGTTGGCAATCTTGTGGTATGTATTTCATCCTAGTACCTACAAAAAGTTAGATGCAATACAACGGAGCATAGTTTTCCAAGGTATAAGATAGGGTCATATCAAAGGTAACAAGGAATAGTCAAATAAGCTCATGCCCTTGCATGCATCCAAGTGAGTCTAGCTCAAGTTTGAAGCATCAATGATGTTCAACTCGCTCCTCAAGTGACAAAACACTTTCTCATCAAGTGGCTTAGTAAAAATGTCGGCCAATTGCATGTTGGTGTGAACATGTTTGAGATTAATATCCCCTTTGGAAACATGATCATGAATGAAATGATGATGAACTTGAATATGTTTAGTTTAAGAATGTTGCACGGGATTATGAGAAATCTTAATAGCACTTTCATTGTCACAAAACAATGGAACATGTCTCACATGTACTCCATAATCCTTAAGAGTTTGAGTCATCCATAGCAATTGTGCACAACAAGATCCGACGGCAATGTATTCCGCTTCGGCGGTAGATAGAGATACCGAGTTTTGTTTCTTGGATGACCAAGACACAAGAGATCTCCCTAGAAATTGACAAGTACCCAAGGTGGATTTTCTATCAACCTTATCTCTGGCATAGTCCAAGTTGGAATTGCCAACAAGGTTAAAAGAAAATCCCTTGGGATACCAACTACCAAAGTTTGGTGTATGTATCAAATATCACAATTCTTTTCATGGCCTTAAGATGACACTCTTTAGGAACAACTTCATATCGAGTGCACATGCACACACTAAGCATGATATCAGGATAGGAGGCACATAGATATAACAATGAACCGATCATTGATCGATAAACCTTTTGATCAACCGGTTTGTCCTCCTTGGTGAGGTCAACAAGTCCACTAGTAGGCATAGGAGTTTGCATACTTTTACAGTCTTGCATGTTGAACTTCTCGATCAAGTCCTTGGTATACTTGGTATGAGAGATAAATGTTCCTTCTCTAATTTTCTTGAGTTGCAAACCAAGGAAAAATTTCAGCTCACACATCATAGACATCTCATATTTCTCGGACATAAACCTTCCAAATTTCTCACTAAAATGTGGGTTAGTAGGTCCAAAGATAATATCATCCACATAAATTTGGCACACAAATAATTCACCGTTGACACTTTTTGTAAAGAAGGTTGCGTCCATTTTACCAATTTCAAAACCCTTTTCAATAAGAAACTTCGTTAAGCATTTGTACCAAGCTTGTGGGGCTTGTTTAGGACCATAGAGCGCTTTACGAAGTTTATAAACATGATTAGGTTTCTTAGGGCTCACAAAGCCGGGAGGTTGTTTAACATAAACTTCCTCCTCAATTTCACCATTTAGAAAATCGCTTTTGATATCCATTTGGTAAAGAGTAATATCATGGTGATTGGCATAAGCAAGAAGTATACGAATGTCTTCAAGTCTAGCAACGGGGGCATAAGTCTCACCATAGTCCATACCTTCAACTTGAGTGTAACCTTGAGCTACAAGACGTGCCTTGTTGCGTACCACTTGACCATCTTAATCTTGCTTGTTCTGGAACACCCATTTTGTTCCAATGATGTTTTGCTCATCCTTGGGCTTCTTCACTAGTGTCCACACTTCATTTCTCCAGAAGTTGTTTAGCTCTTCGTGCATGGCATTCACCCAATCCGGGTCTTCAAGTGCTTCTTCTACCTTCATAGGCTCAAGACTAGTGATAAATGATTAATGCTCACAAAAGTTAGCTAAACGAGTTTTAGAGCGAGTGATTCTCCCATTTTGTATGTCGCCGAATATTTGATCTAAGGGATGATTCTTGTTCACTCTTGCTCGAACTTGTGGTAGATTTTGCTTGTTGGATGGTGGAGCTTCCTCATCATCATCTTGCTCTTCGTTGTTCTTGAAGGTGTCATTGCCTTGAGGGGTTGGTGAGGGAGGTTGAGGTGGATCATCACGATGTACTTCTTCCTCCTCTTCATCATGTCATGTACCGCTTGTGGATGCGTCCATGTTGTCTTTTGGTTCGCCTTGACGCAAGGTAGGAGCTTCCGCTTGTGTTTGTGAAGTGCTTTCCTTCACCTCCATGGGACGTAACATGCCGATGGACAAAACTTGAATGGCTTCTGAAGGTTCCTTATCTCTTACATAATTTGGTAATTATTCGACTTGCGAACCGTTAGCCTCATCAAACTTCACATCTACCGCCTCTTCAACCTCTCGAGTGAAGTTGTTGTAGACATGGTAAGTGTTAGAGTTTGATCCGTAGCCAAGTAGGAAACCTTCATGGGTTATAAGAGCAAATTTAGAACGACGATGCTTACCAAGAATGTAGCACTTTGAGCCGAATACCTGAAAGTATCCAACTTGGGGTTTATTACCGGTGAGTAGCTCGTATGTCGTTTTACCGAGAAGCTTGTGTAGGTAGAGTCGGTTTGTAGCATGACAAGATGTTTCCACGGCTTCCTCCCAAAAGGGTTGGCATCTTGTGTTCGTCAAGCATCGTTCTAGCCATCTCTATGAGAGTCGGGTTCTTCCTCTAAACAACTACATTTTATTGAGGTGTGTACGTAGCCGAGAACTCATGTGAGATGCCTTCTTCGTCAAGAAAGGTATCCACATTGGTGTTCCTGAATTCCGATCCGTTGTCGCTCTGAACTTTCTTGATCTTCACTTAAAATTGGTTTTGGCCATGCGAGCAAAGTTCTTGATGAGCTTTTGCACCTGCGAATTGTCATCAAGAAAGTATACCCACATAAATCTGGAAAAATTATCAACTATAACAAGACCAAAGGAATTTCCACCGAGACTCTTGTAAGCACTGGGAACAAAAAGATCCATATGAAGCAACTCGACTGGTCTCCTAGTAGTCATGATGTTCTTTACGGGATGACTTCCACCCACTTGTTTTCCTGCTTGACAAGCACTACAAAGTCTATCTTTGTCAAAGATAACATCTTTAACACCAAGTATATGATCACCTTTCATGAGCTTGTCTAAATTACGCATACCAACATGTCCTAGCCTTCTATGTCATAGACAACCTTTAGAAGATTTTGCAATAAGTACGATGTTTGGATCTCTTAGGGAAATCAACAATGTATAGATCACCTCTACGGAAACTGGTAAAGACCATGCTATGATTATCTTGAAGAAACACTTGGCAATCAACTTTAGTAAATAGCACATTGAAATCGAAATCGTCTAGTCTAGATACGGAAAGAAGATTATAGCAAAGGGATACAACAAGCATGATATTTTGAATGGAACTATCATGAGATATGGCCACCTTACCAAGACCAAGTACCTTACCCTTGGAGTTATCTCCAAAAGTCTCATACCTCCGTGGTCCATGGTTTGGGTGATCTCTTGAAACATGTCTCTATCTCTAGTCATGTGATCGGTGCATCCACTATCGAGAATCCACTCTTTTCCTCCGGACATGTAGTCTTTCAAGTTTGTCATGAGACTTAGATTCTTCATACTATTCTCATATTCAATGTCAAACTTCTCATCTTCATCATAGTAGCCATGTTCCAGATTGTCATCATCAAGTGGAATATCCTCGTCACAAAAATCAAGAGATTCGTTAGAATTTTGACCATGACAACGTTCAAGATTATGAATACGAATGGCTTCAACAATGATGTTTTTGATGGTTATGACATCTCCTTTAGCACGCATGAGGTCTCTAAGCTCGAAGAGATAATCATCAAATTTAGGTTCACTAGGCTTCATCTTGTGAAAGGCAATAGTTTTATAGAGAATGACATCAAGATTTTTCAAAGAGTAGTTTGGATATCTTTCCTCTAAATCTTTCAAGTATAAGCACAGTCAAAGTTTCTCATTTGATCCAACACAATTCTTGGCAATCCTCTAATGATAAGATTAACCGTTCTAAGATTACGAAGCATGTCAATTTCTTCTTTGTGAGATCGATGTAAGGTGATCATAAGGGTTCTTAACATACTTTCTCAAATGGAATTCATCGAATAGATCAACATCTTGTCTTTCCATTGACTATAGTACTCCCCATCGAGAATAGGCACTCTACAACTAAGACTCCCCAAACTAAGCACATCCATCTTCCTCCAATGGTGATAAAACCAAAGCTATGGAGACCAAAGCTCTTATACAAATTGTGGGATCAAGAAGGGACATCTAGAGGGGGGGGGGGTGAATAGACTACTTAGTAAAATAAAAACCTAAGATTTTCCCAATTTCAATGGTTGGCAGATTTTAGCAATTCTATCAAGTCTAGCACACCCTACACATGCAAGTCAACGAGTATAGAAGCGGAAAATAAAGACAAGCACATCTACGTAAGAGTAGAGAAGGAAGATCAAACGCAATAGGGACTTAGAGATTTTTCCCGTGGTTCCGATAGGTGGTGCTATCGTACGTCCATGTTGATGGAGACTTCAACCCACGGAGGGTAGCGGTCACGAGAGTCCATGGAGGGCTCCACCCATAAGGGTCGACAAAGTAGCAACCTCGTCTATTCCATCACGGCTTACATCCATGAAGGACTAGCCTCACTCTGGGTAGATCTTCACGAATAGGCAATCTCCTTGCCCGTACAAACTTCTTGGTTCAAGTCCACACAAAGACGGAGGCTCCCAAGTGACACCTAACCAATCTAGGAGACACCACACTCCAAAAGGTAATAGATGTGTTATGAATGATGAACTCCTTGCACTTGTGCTTCACAAGATAATATCCTCAACACACAATCACTCTCGCACAGATTTGGCTTGGTAGAAGAGGTTGATTGGGTGGAAAGAAACTTGGGGAGGATAGAAATCAAGATTCATATGGTTGGAGTGGAACATCTTGATCTCAACACATGAGTAGGTTCTTATCTCTTAGAAAATGGATGGGGCAAGTGTTGGTTTGTTCTGAGTGCTCTCTCCACAAATGAGAGGGAGGTGGAGGGGTATATATAGGCTTCTCCAAAAATCCAACCGTTACAATATTATTGCCCAACTCGGTGAATCCGAAGCAAAAACTTGGTTGCCCCTACTAGTGAATAATGTGGCAACTTTTGGCGTTTCGGTGAGACCAATATATAATTCTCGGTGGGTCCGATTTTCACTGGCCTAGGCAGCTTCTAGTTTCGGTGTCATCGGTTCCTAAAACTCAGAAATTACGATTCTTAGAAATTGGTTAACGGAAAGTTGGTCACCGATTTTGGTTGCACCAAAATCAAACTTGGTGTCACCAAGAAGCTAGGGTTTGGCTCTGCAACTGTCTGGGGTGAAACTCGGTATGGCCGATTTGGAAATATTGGTGGCACCAAATTTGAGTGTTAGGGTTTAAACAGAATATTTTTGTGGGAGAATTCATGAGTGTTTTTGGTGGCTAACTCTAAGCACTTGAGCAACGAGATCATCATGGATACCTCATCCCCTTTTAATACTATTCGCTTTCCTATGGACTCAAATGTGATTTCTCACAAAATGCAAAATGTAGAGTCTTGAAGCTTGTTGCCAATTGATGTCCCTTTCCTTCTTCTTATTTCCTTGGGGATTCTCCTCACATTCCATCCAATTCTCTCTGTGGATTTCATCCGAAATACACTAGGTAAAACTATTAGTCCAAGAGACAATGTATGTTGTCATGAATTATCAAAACCTCCGAGGGGGCATATGTGCTTTCGCCAGGTCCTTGGTGCTCTTGTCCCCTCATGTAACACCCGTGGGCAACCACGCGAGTGGGCCCTGCTGCTTTACTTGCGAAACTTGGCAATTTCCCTGGTGCAGGATGTTGAAGGCCTCGGGAGGCCCCCTAGGGACGCCTCGCGAGCGCCATCCCGCAGACAAAAGGCTTCGCGAGGGACCAGGCCTCACGAGCCGCTCCCTGCGGAGGGCATGGCCCAGGCTGCACACCACGAAGGAGTTGAATCTAAAACACCCCTCAGGTCTCCTCCCTCTCGTTTCCCTCTCGAGGCGTCCAAATTTCCTTGACACGAGCCGCGTGCCCGTCAAGGGGGGGGGACCCTGAGCATCATGCCTCAGGGACTCCTACCAGCCTTAGAGCCATACACCCTCTGGCCTTGCTGAGCCCTCACTCTAGGCATACCAGCGACGGTGTGGCCCGCATCGGGGGATGGGTCCCAGCGGCACAGGGCACAAAGGAAATGTAAAAGGGGAAGAAAGGCCTCATGAGGAAAACAGAAACGCATAAAACATTAAGTACTTAAGACAAAGGTGTCATACAAATGCCTTCACGCCCCCACGAGGCCGCATCTACCCTGTTACAGGAAGCAGAGCGAGAAGGGCTCAGGCGGCAGAGTTGCTGTCGGCATCATCAATGGTGGGACCGCCATCTTCGCCGGACACCTCTCCGTTGGGTATGAACCGTGTCGGCATTCTGGGAACGGGGGTACCCAGACCTGCCTGCCAGCGGCCCAGGGCATGGCCCACCTCGTCAGCCAAGCACGGCCTGGCGCGACTTCACTCACGACAAGGCCCTTGTGAGGACCCGAGCTCGCGAGGGAAGCAGCGCCAAGACCAGCAAGGAATGGGCCTCCTCAGGCTCCCTCCAGAGCGGCGGAGATCTCTATGCAGAACCCGGCCTCAGGAGTCAAGGATGATGCAAGGAAGGACAGGCGGGCACCAGCGCGCCAGGCGGTGCAGTTTCCCCTTTGGTGCAAAGGGAGAAAGGACGTACGCGGGTTCCCAAAGCGCCCCCCAAAGGTTTCCATTCCGGTGCAACGAGACCACGACCACGAGCCCAGCGGGACGGATGTCATCACCGAGCCCACCTCTGCATCATCGATAGCTACTTTGCAGGCGAAGACCACCTTTGGACAGGGCGGGGATGTACTCCTGTCCCCCTTCAAATTTGGCCGTTGTGGGATCCCTTCCCGCCATTGCGATAAGGGAAGAGGACCCGGGCCGCTGCTATATATAGAGGCTAGGTTGCCCCGTAGAGGGAGGGAACCAGAGGGACACTCCACGATAAGACTAGAAGAAGGCCAAGAACACCATTCGAGCGCCCTCACGAGGCTCCTCAACACTGTACTAGTTCATCCACCAAACCTCCTTGAGAGGCAATCCACCAAAGCAGGAGTAGGGTATTACGCTTCGCAGCGGCCCGAACCTGGGTAAACCACCATGTTCATCTTCTTCCTCGTCATCATGCAAGTTCATCGTCTTAACCATCGAGTAGCGAGCTAGGTAGGGCGAGGCTGCAGGGGATCTTCGCACACGCCCCTGTGTTCGAACCTTGAGGGTTTTGCGCAGCCCGAAATCCGACAAATCGCTCCTGCAGGCTCGCCACATGGTCTTCCACCACCCTTGCAAGCATGCCTCGAAGCTGCTCAGGGACCAAAGATAGCACCTGGTCAAAGACGAAGTCATGGTTGACGCGTAGTGTGTTGTTGAAGATGCGGGTCAACGCCTGGCTCAGAAGGTCGAGACACTCCAGTTGCTCTTCGAGTCTCGTGAAGAAGGCCAGGTAGCTGGCGTTGTCTATTTCCCGAGGGTTCTCCCCCCTCTCGACGGAAAAGGCAGCCATGGCATAGCGGGCGCGCTCTGTGAGCTCTTGGAACTTCTTGAAGCGCAGGTGCTGCTCCCCGCATTTCTGGGCGGCCTCGTCGCGAGTCTGTTGCGCCTCGTTGCTGGCAGCTCCCACCTGCGCCTGGAGCTCCTCCGGCTCATGGTGGCTCGTGTCCTGGCGCTATGCCATGCTCCATTTCGTGGCCTCCGACGCCGCGAGTTGCTTCTTGAGCTTGGCGACTTTAGCATCAAGCTCACCGCGCCTCTTCATGAAGCGTTCCTCCTGCTTCTCCAAGTTCTCGGAGTAGGTGTCGAGAAGGGCCTAGGTCTCCTGCTTGACCTCGTCCTCGGCTTGCTTGTTGACCTCTTCCTTGTACTTTACAGCCATCTCTTCGAGGTTGGCATAGGCCTTCGCAAGGCATTCCTTGTAGGAGGCCTCACCGGCCGCCATGATGCGGTCCAGGTTCTCCAGACGCTCTTGCACCCTCTCCTGCTCGATGGTGGTCTGCAGGAGTTCACGCTCCCGGACCTCCATGTCAAGCTCTAGGACCGCTGCCTGGCTCTCGCGCCTGGCGACCGCTCTATTAGAGTCTGGGATCTTCGTCCTAGAACTTCTCCAAGAATCAAGGTTCGAAGACTGGGGGGCTTGACTTGGCAACCTGCAACACGACGACAAACACAACAAGATCGACAGCGAGCTCACTACTTCTTACCGGAAATAACGGGGACATGCGAGCTACCCAGGTTTGGGCTACCGGATTGTGTGAAACCCTACTCCTGCTTGTGATTGGATTGCTTTGCAAGGGAGAGCTTGTGTCTCGAGTACACGAGGTGTTGGGGAGAGAATGGCTCGATCCCCTTGCATGGAAGTGGCCCTGCCCCCTTTGTAGTGCCTCGGTCCTCTTCCCTGAAAATATTGGAGGGAAAGGGTGGCGACAAGGCGGCAATTCGACGGTGGACAGGAGCCGAGGCCTCTCCTGACTAAAGGAGGTCTTCGCCTGATAAAGTACTATTCATGACATTCGTGATGCGCTTGTGGACTCGGTGATGACCTCTGTCCTGGCGTGCTGATCCGTCTTGATCTTCTTTCACCGGAAATGGCAAGCTTTGGGAACTTGCTTTAGGGGAGGCGTACGCCGCTTGCTCCCTTATCACCAAAGCGGAAACTGGCTCCAGCCATGCCCCAACGTCCTTGCCCTGACAGCGGGCTATCATCCACGTGGTGGGTGCGGTGCCCCGTGGCTGGTGCCGTTTGTCGAGCCTCATGTGGCTGCCTCGCGCGGAGAGCGTCGCGAGGCGATCTGGTGCCTACCGGCCTCGGCAGGGATTTCCCCTCCAGAGGTAGCTCCCTCTGGGGCAGCCGGGGCACAACCGCCCTTGTTGTGCCGGCCCAAGCGTTGTCCTCAGGGCCAGTGGCAGATGGGCCGTGGTACCCTGGTTCCAACTAGGCCGATAGTAGCCCCCGGGCTCGTGGTGCTAACGTTCCATCCATTGGTGACAAAATGAAGTGCGGCCCATCGAGCTGCCAAGCCCAGAGGCGACGCGTGGAGGATTTGACGGGGCGGAACGCCCCCACTCCCCACGACGCCTAGGAACTGTGCTCCTAACGATAAAGACTGCGCACGCAGGCGCAATCACATCATTGCTCCGCCATCCCCAACTCGCCCTTCGCCTTGTGCATAAGCAGCTCCTTTGCCCTTTCTCTCCCCACCTCCAATCTCTCCACCGCCATGGCCCCAGGCAAGAAAGGGAAGAAGAAAGTGGCCACCGCACCGGGGCCTCCGGCCTCGCCCGGGCTGGGGCCCGCACTCCAGAGGCCTTTGATCCTTAACGAAGAGGACCTAGACAAGGTGTGCCTGATGAGGACCTAGACAAGGTGCTGCTGATGATGGCCAACACTAGTCAGTTTTAACAGGTAAAATCCTTTCGTCCCCACTTTCTCTCAATCCCCAACTCCACCCGTCCTCCTCTCGATCCCCGCCGCCACGCCCTCGCCGCCGCCCGACGTTGGCCGTCTCCACCTAGCCTGACGCTGCCCGTCTCCACCCGACGCCGCCACGCCCGACCCGACACGTCTTCATCGGAGGAGGAGCGTGAGGCTGCCCCCCCCCCCCCGCTGCCCAACGCTGCCCGTCTCCACCCGACGCCGCCCCGACCCGCCCCGCCCGACTCAAGAACATGTAATTATGTTCTACTCCCTCCATTTGGAAATACTAGACGATGCCCCGCGCGTTGCGGCGGGATTTTGTATGAAATAAATTTTTCTCTTGTAGTGAGATAAAAAAATTATCAGTATTTTACCAAATCTGAAGGTATAAGTTTAAAATTAGACGAAAACAAAATAAAATATGCATGCATGTCCCACTTTTCATCCATAGAGCACTCGATTATAAGGCTATGAGCTAGTAGATCCAACGGCTAAATTAATTTGGGTGATGTGGCTTAAGGAGAAGTGAGAGAATTCCTAATAGTGGGGTCTAGCTATTTAGATATAGAAGATAAGTCATGATAGATAATTTTGTTCCTTATGTTCTAGTTCTTTTTAAATTCTGCATGTTATTTTTAAATTCTTCATTCTATAAGATGGTGAGCTTTCATTACAGCACATATGGACAATTCATCAGCCAACAATGAATCGGTGGGCGACGTGCAGAACTGGAATCAGTGGCGCATCAAAAAAGTCGAAGAAGGCAATGCCGCACTGAAGAAGGAAAGGGATAGTCTACTCGCAGAGGGTGCTAATGCGCGAACTAAGTTAAACAACCTGAGGGATCTGAGGGATGAGTTGACGGATAAGAGAGACAACTTGAAGATGGAGAAAAAGAAATACAGGCTAGAGAAGCATAACCTACAGACAGACGTTGATCACTTCAAAAAATACGGAGAGAACAATCAGAAAAAGCTTCGCCAGATGGACTTAATCCTTGATGATGTTGAGTAGTTTTAAACTATGAAGTTTATGAGTATGTTTAGTTGTTGAGTACTAATTAGCTAAGTTATGAAGTCTGAAGTTTATGAGTATGTTTAGTTCATTAGTACTAAGTTTTAAACTCTTATTAAGTTTATGAGTATGTTTTGATCTGTACCTTTTGTGAAGTTTAAGCTCGTCATTTCTGAAGGAGTTTGTTTTATTATCCAAAAAAACAAACTGCTGGTGCTGGACAACAACACACGACAAAGGTAGTGTAGATGTATAGCTGGCGTTGGCCAATTTCGACGCCAGCATCATGTAATATACTGCTGGTGTAGGATCCAACGCCACCACTATGTTTTAACTGTGGCGCCATATTGCTGGCGTCGGGTTTCTACGCCAGCAAGGCCATTTTGGCCATGCCATAGCTAGGCTTTTTTGCACTAGTGTATCTTTCTGGGGTTTCTGGATTTATATGATTTTTCAGCATTGGAATCACGTCAACCGAAGCCACGTGGGCCCCACAAGCTATCAGGGCGTGCCCAGGGGTGGGCGTGCTCTGTTGTTTAGTGGCCCAAAGGTGGCTTCCCTCTGTCGGTTCTTCGCTCCGGTATTTCTTTTTTTCTCCAGAAAAATCATAAAAAAGTTTCGGGTGATTCCGAGAACTTTTATTTTGTGCACAAAAAACAACACCACGGTAATTCTGCTGAAAACATCGCCAGTCCAGCTTAGTTCTAAATAAATCATATAAAGTGCATCAAAACCATATAAAAGTTTTGTAAACATAGGCAAATATTGCATGAATACTTCCTAAATTATCGATACATTGGAGACGTATCAGCATCCCCAAGCTTAATTCCTACTCGTCCTCGAGTAGGTAAATGATAAAAGAAGTAATTTATGAAGTGTGAATGCTAGCATTGTGTATAAGTTTGATCAATGATAATTCCAATCACTTTTTCTAGCATCATAAACATCAACTCTTTTCTCATATAACTTCTCATGATCAAGTAGCAAGCTATTCACATGTTAAAGTATAGACCATAAACTTTCTTGGAAACCAACAAACTATGTTTTCAGTCATCAAACAACTACAATTCATCTTATTTTCAGGAACAGTCTATGTAAGAGCTTTGATTTAGCAAATTCCAGATACTCAACTATAATTTAGTCTTCCATGATTGCTGACACTCAAATCGTATTTTTAGAACAAACAATTTCAATCAAACACATAGGAAGATAGGGGATTAATGTTTCGCCTCCCAACTTATTTATCTCAGGGATAATGTCAACAATAATGAATCATGATCACCTATATCCAACTAGATATATCTGCGTGGATCTTTCCCGACCACATGATGCTTGCTAACTAAAAAATTAATAGATTGTAATAGGGATGAACATTATTAACTCTTGCATAAAAGTAAATACATAAAAGTAAATGCATAAAAGTAAAGATAGGCCCTTCGCAGAGGGAAGCAGAGGTTGTCATGTGCTTTTTATTTTTGGATGTGCAAACTCTTAATGGAATGGAACATGACTTTATATTGCCCCTTGTGATAGCAACCTTTATTATGCAATCCGTCGCTTTTATTTCTTCACCATCACAAGTTTGTACAAAGCTTATTTACCCTTCCCATAAAAGATCATACATATTTAGGAGCAATTTTTATTGCTTTTTGCACCGATGACAACTTACTTGAAGGATCTTATTCAATCCATAAGTAGATATTGTGGACTCTCATGGAAAGAAACTGGGTTTAAGAGTTTTTGGCTGCACAAGTAGTATCTCTACTTAGTATGAATTTTTGGCTAGCAAAAGATCCTAGGCAAGCACCACATGTTAGCGGATCCATGACAATATAACTTCTATGTGAATATAAACAAACATAACCATTATGTTGTCTTCCTTGTCCAACATGAAGTACTTGATCAAGTTTGAAAATAATTAATGGGGGCTCACAATCATAGAAGATGTCCAAGATAGTATATATATATATATATATGAAATCTCTCTTTCTTCAATATTCTTTCATGAATTATTCAAGTGACCAATGCTATGTTTGTTAACTTCCAATAAATTTTACCGCTTATACTTCTTGTAAGTGATGTCACTACTCCCCATGGGACAAACATATGAAGCATATATAATTTCATATTTATGACATTCAATTCATTCAACATTTCCTCTTAGCATATAAGTGAAGCACAATAGCGAACATCAAACTACTCTCAAAAATATATAAGTGAAGATCAATGAGTAGTCAAACAATTAAGTAGCTAGGTGAGAACTCTCTCTCAATAAATATTTTCAGATCTGATATTTATTTAAAACAGCAAACTAAAAAATGGCACTAAAGAATAGCACGTATCATGTGGACAAATAAAAATTTAGGCTCAACATAGGCTAACCGTTAATTGTCGATGAAGAGAGGTGGGATGAGTAGAATCCCCAAGCTTAGATGCTTGAGACCTCTTGTAATATTGAATTTGGGAGCCTTGGGAATCCCCAAGCTTGAGCTTTTGTGTCTTGTTAATTCATCTCATATCACAGTTTCACCTAGGTCTCAAAAACTTCATCCACATAAAACTAGAAAAGAACTTGTGAGATAAGTTAGTGCACATAAGAATAAATCAACTCTTTATATACTAAAAAGATAAGTTGAATAATATTTTTCAAACATTATCTACAGTATACTATTATTTCCACAATTTATATCTACCAATATAAGTCATGAAAACTATAGTAGAAGTCGATAACAAAACTATGACAGTAATCTGTCTAAACAGGACAATCTGTAGCAATTAATTTACAAATTACACTTCTATAACTCCAAAAATTCTCAAAATTTACGACATGATAAAAAAATTAAATGAAAATATTGTGTAAGTTTTTTATAAACTTTCCCCATTCCAGTAAAATATGAAAATTCAAACACTACAGGAAAGGTTTCTGTTTTTACACAGCACACATCGAACATGCAATGGAGGCATCTTAAGACAATTCTTTGAACTTTTTATTGAAAAAATGATTATAAATAACATCTAACAGAGAAAAACATAATATAATGATGCTCCAAGCAAAGCACATATTATAAATAACATCTAAAAATATATCTCCAAGTAAGATATACCGATAGTGCTGAAGACGAAAGTGGCAATGCCTTCCGGGGCATCCCCAAGCTTAGACGCTTGAGTCTTACTTGGATATTACCTTGGGGTTTCCTTGGGCATCCCCAAGCTTAGGGTATTAGCACTCCTTATTCTCCTCATATCGGTGTCTTACCCAAAACTTGAAAACTTCAATCACACAAAACTTAACGGAACTTCGTGAGATGGGTTAGTGTAATAAAGATAGATAATTTACTTAGGTACTGTCAAGACAAGATTCATAATTGTTCTCACATAATACCTACTGTAATCTATCATTACCATAATTTATACCACTAAATATTGGCTATGGAAACAATAAAACAAGCAAACTATGCATTCAAAACAGAATCTGTCAAAAAATAGAACAGTCTTTGAAGATCTGAATGAAATGCATATTTACCTATCTATAAAAATTCTTAAAAATTAGGAAAACGCAGAAAATTTACATGAAAACTGTGTTAAAATTTCTGATTTTTTTGTCTCTCCAATGAAATCAGAGAAATTCTGCATTGGACGTAAAAGTTTCAGTTTTTGCACAAAATCAAACTAACATGTATCCACACTATCCTAAAGGCTTTACTTGGCACCTTATTGAAATAAAATACACAAAACATTATTAATACAGTAGCCTAATCATGTGAACACACAAAAATATAAGGCATAAATATTGGGTCGTATCCCAACAAGCTCTTTTCTTTAAAGCCTTTTTAGCTACGCATGATGATTTCTATGATGATCACATAGGAATAAAGAATTGAAACACGAAGGCAGCATCATGAAGCACATGTCAAGAACATTTAAGTCTAACCCTCTTCCTATTTATATGGATTTTGTGATCAAACAATTTATGGGAGCAAGAATCAACTAGCATAAGAAGGCAAAACAAGCATATCTTCAAGATTTTCAACACATAGGGAGGAAACTTGCTATTATTGCAATTCCTACAAGCATATGTTCCTCCCTCATAATAATTTTCAGTAGCATCATGAAGGAATTCAACAATATAACTATCACATAAAGCATTCTTTTCATGATCCTCAAGCATACAAAAATAATTGCTCTCCCCACAAGCAAACTTCTCATACATAATAGTGGGAGTATCATAGGGGACTCGAATGCTATAAATTGTCTCCACATTAGAAGAATAATGTTCAAAAAAGAGTTTTCATAATTGTGACAAGTTTTATAATAATAATAATCACTACTTTTATAATATAAGTATCATCACAATAATCATCATAAGTAGTAACTTGGTTCTCATCATAATCAATTGAAACCTCTTCCAAGATAGTGGAATCATTACTAAACAAAGTCATGACCTGTCCAAATCCACTTTTATCATTATAATAAGATTTAACACCCTCCAAAATAGTGGGATAATATTCATCCAAAGTTGGCACTCTTCCAAACCCACTTTCATAGAAATTGCAATCATCATAAATAGGAGGCATGCAATCATCATAACAAATTTGATCATTGAAAGTAGGGGAACTAAAAAGATCATCTTCATACAACATTGCATCCCCAATCTTGGGATAAACATTATGTTCAGAAAATAAATTCTCAAGCTTGTCATTTTCATCAAACCTAGCATCCCCAAGCTTGTGGGTTTGCATATCATTAGCATAATCATCAATAGCAAGAATGGCACCAATAATATAACAATTATTATCATCATAATTTTCCAAGTTAGTGCCAAAAAGGTTTTCAATATTATAAGGAGTATCCTTATCTTCCCAATCATCCTCAGCACAGCAAGTAGTAGGCATAACAAAATAATCATCAAGTGTATCATCGTCCATACTACTTTCGGATTCATTCTCAACAATGGTAGGAGCAACATTATTAGAGAGGGATACCTTTTTACCTCTACTTTTTCTTCTTTTATTCTTCTTCACCACCTTATGTGTGGGTTTAATTAATTTTTTCGAGCTTCTTATCGAAGAGATGGTAAGCTCCTCCTTCCAACCTGATTCATTACGAGAAATAGTAGGAGAGTATCGGGAGACCTTTACCCTTTCATTAGTATACCTTTTATATTCTATTGATTTTCCCGTCTTTCTATAGTTGGCAATATAATCATTCTCATTGCAATTTACTATGCAAAACATGTATATTTCTTGTAGATTTGCTTCATTATCATTAGTTATAAGGGATATATCAAACCAATAATTTTTATGTGACAATTCTTCAAACCCAAAAAATAAACAAAGCTGATTATAGAGTTCATCGGAGATCAAATTATCACCATATTTGGAAACGGTTTGATCATGAAAATGCATGCATTGGAAATTAAGATGACCAACCCTATTGCAAAGTTCACAAATATTGGGATGGAGAGAGCATAATCTTGTGGCAAATTCATCTATCACTTTAAGCCACCAATTGGTTTTATCATGTTTATGATTCTTACAAAATCTATCATCCCTATATGGCATGTCTTCACAAATTTTATTCACTCCATGAAAATTGACATGCTTACAGGAAATCTTTTTATCATGACTAGTGCAATCATCATTAGCATCATGGATATTCAGAGAATTCATACTAACAATATTGCTATAATCCTCATCATTCAAAGATTTAATGCCAAACATTTTATTGAACTCTTCTTCTAACACTTTGGCAAAATTTTCTGATCCATCATTTTCAAGAAAAACATCATAAAGGTAAAGAACTTGATGCAACATCAATTCCATTTTATTGTACTTTTCTTTTATAAACCAAACTAGTGATAAACAAGAAACTAAAAGATTTAATTGCAAGATCTAAAGATATACCTTCAAGCACTCACCTCGCCGGCAACGGCGCCAGAAAATAGCGTGATCTCTACCACACAACTTTATTCTTGTAGAACCTGTTGGGCCTCCAAGCGCAGAGTTTTGTAGGACAGTAGCAATCTTCCCTCAAGAGGATGACCTAAGGTTTATCAATCAGTGGGAGGTTTAGGATGAATATGGTCTCTCTCAAACAACCCTATAATCAAATACAGGAAATCTCTTGAGTTCCCAACACACCCAATACAATGGTAAATTGTATAGGTGCACTAGTTCGAGGAAGAGATGGTGATACAAGTGCAATATGGATGGTAGATATAGGTTTTTGTAATCTGAAAATATAAAAACAACAAGGTAGCAAGCGGCAAACGGCGAGCAAAAACGTTATATAAATGCTTGGAAACAAGGAATAGGGTTCATACTTTCACTATTAAGACAAAGTGCGACAAAGAATCACTCCAAAGTTCATATATAGCAAAGAACATAAGATGAAATTATTGTAGGTAGTAAGAACCACTTCAAAGTTACCCTTTCCGATCAATCTATTGGGGTATTCCTATAGATGTCACAAACAACCCTAGAGTTCGTACTAAAATAACACCAATGATACATATCAATCAACCCAAATGTCACCTAGATACTCCAATGTCACCTCAGGTGTCCGTGGGTTAATTATTCAACATGCATCAAACAATTTCAGATTTGTCATATTCAATCCAACACAAAGAACTTCAAAGAGTACCCCCAAGATTTCTGTCGGAGAAGGTAGGACAAGAACGTGCAATCAACCCCTATACATAGATCCCCATGGTCACCGGAATCCGCAAGTTGATGCCATAGCATATATCAAGTGAATCAGTAGAATACCCCACTGTCAGCACAAGTATCCACATGCAAGACATACACCAAGTGATCTCAAATCCAATATTCAATCCGACATAACAAAATCTCAAAATGAAAGATTCAATTCATCGCAACAAGATAGCAAGCGACAAACACCATATGATCCAACTATATTAACAAAGCCCGTAATACATCAAGATCGTGCCATCTCAAGAACATAAGAGAGAGAGAGAGAGAGAGAGATTAAACGCATAGCTACTGGTACATACCCTCAGCCCCGAGGGCGAACTACTCCCTCCTCGTCATGGCCTCCGCCGGGATGATGAAGATGGCCATCAGTGATGATTTCCCCTCTCTGGCAGGGTACTAGAAAGGCTCCAGATGGGTTTTCCTTCGATACAGAGAGTTTCGGCGCCGGAGCGGAAGTTCTAGGTTATCTTTGAAGGGTTTATGGATTTATAGCATTTTCAGTGTTGGAATCACGCTAACCGGAGCCACGTGGGCCCCACAAGCTATCAGGGCGCACCCAGGGGGTGGTCACGCCCTCTTGTATGCTGGCCCACAGGTGGCTGCCCTCCGACGGTTCTTCGCTCTGGTATTTCTTATTTTCTATAGAAAATATCATAAAAAAGACAACACCACAGTAATTCTGCTAAAAACATCATTTGTCCGGGCTATTTGTAAATAAATCATATAAAGTGCACCAAAACCATATAAAAGTATTGTAAACATAGGCAATCATGCCATGAATACTTCATAAATTATCGATACGTTGGACACGCATCAGCATCCCCAAGCTTACGTCGAGTAGGAATTAAACTTGGGGATGCTGATACGTCACCAACGTATCGAAAATTTATGAAGTATTCATGCCATGATTGCCTATGTTTACAATACTTTTATATGGTTTTGATGCACTTTATATGATTTATTTAGAACTAACCCGGACTGACGTTGTTTTCTGCAGAATTATCATGGTGTTGTTTTTTGTGCAAAAAATGAAAGTTTTTGGAATCGCCCAAATTTTTTGTGATTTTTTCTAGAACATATGAGCAATATTGGAGCGAAGAACCACCAGAGGGTGGCCACCTGCTGGCCACAAGCCAAGGAGGCACGCCCAGGAGGGTGAGCGCGCCCTGTTAGCTTGTGGGCCCCTCGTGGCTCCGTTTTGTGTCATTCCAACGCCAAAAAATCCTATGAATAGAGAAACCATCAGAAATTAACCTAGACTCTCCGCCTTGCTTCCGAAGCTCCCTGTATCGAAGAAAAACCAATCTGGAGAGAAATGGAGAGGAAAACAAGAGAGAGATCCAATCTCTAAGGGGCTCTCGCCCCTCCGGGAGCCATGGAGGCCAAGACCTGAGGGGAGAACCTCGCCCCATCTGAGGAGAGGCCATGGAGGAGGAAGCCTAATGGGGGAGACTCTCTCCCCTCTCTTCCTGTGGCGCCGGAGTGTCGCCGGAGGAACCATCGCCGCGGTGATCATCTTCATCAACATCACCGTCTCCATCACCTTCCCTCATCTATATACGGCGGTCCACTCTCCCGCACCCCGATGTAATCCCCTACTTAAACATGGTGTTTCATGCCACATGTTATTAATCAATGATGTGTTGCCATCCTATGATGTTTGAGTAGATTTTTGTTTTCCTTTGGGTTGATTGATGATCTTGATTGGTTTGAGTGTATGTTTTATGTTAGCGTTGTCCTATGGTGCCCTCCGTGCCGCGCACATGTGAGGGATTCTCGCTGTAGGGTGTTGCAATACGTTCATGATTCGCTTATAGTGGGTGGCTAGAGTGACAGAAGCTTACACCCGAGTAAGGGTATTGTTCTGTATGGGAGTAAAGGGGACTTAACGTTTAATCCTATGGTTGGGTTTACCTTCAAGATTTCTAGTAGTTGCGGATGCTTGCTAGAGTTCCAATCATAAGTTCATATGATCCAAGTATGGAAGGTATGTTAGATCATGCCTCTCCCTCATATAAAATTACAAGAATGATTACCGATCTTGTTATCAATTGCCTAGGATGATTCCGCACACAATACCATTATTATTCCACACTCGTTATTTGTAATATATTCTAACTTTATTTAGGCAGCAACTATTGTCTTATTTTTGTTCTCCAATATCATGCAAAGCTATCCTATTTATACCCACAATGTAGTTTTATTTCTCGTTACTAGATAGCAACAAACGTTCGGTGTATGTAGAGTCGTATCAGTGGCAGATAGGACTTGAGAGAATATTGATCTTACCTTTAGCTCCTTGTGGGTTCGACACTCTGTCCTTATCACTTCCATCTTTGGAAAGTGCTACGATGATTCCTTGCACTTGGGGATTATCAGGGCTCAGCGGAAGCTAGGAACGAACATCATGCCAGCGCCCCCGCTGAGCCCTAAGGTGCCGAAGGTGACGGGAAGGCGCACTTGCACTAGGGGATAGTGGAGCCGTTGGTGACGCCCGAGAAGGGACTGTTGGCATCAGGCGCTTGTAAGGCACCGGAAGCATCTCGAAGGTCTCCATCGAAAGAACATTGAGGCCTGCCCCGCCGTCGATGATCGTCTTGGAGACGGCTACATTGTTAATAGTAGGAGTGCACAACAGAGGGACGGCACCCACGGCCTTCATGGGATTGTGATAGTGGCTGGCGTCAAAGACGATGGGGAGCCCAGACCACTTGAGGCGGTTGGAGGACTCGAGCTCCGGGAGGGATTTGTTCACCTCACGAGAGAACTGCTTGAAGTGGCGGTTGGACGGAGGTGCCTAGGCCCCACCGAGGATGCAGGCCACCCTGCGGGGCTCTTGGTAGCCCCCGGCATTCTCACTGGGAGGGTGGTCGTTGGCGTGCGGCGAGGCGGCGTTGGCATGAGGGTCAGCCTGCCGCGGCTGGTTCTGCCAGCTCTGACGGTTGTTGTTACCGCCGCCGTTGTCGTTGTTATCACCCCAACGGCCACTTCCGCTACTGCCGCCGTGGCCCCTGTCGTGCTCCTTGGGGCTGTCGCGGCGATCGGTGCGCACTCGCGAAGCTGCCTGAGCTTGTAGCAGTCTTCACTGTTGTCGGAGTTCACGTTGTGGTAGGGGCGGATAAGTCGGTCGTCCTTTTTGGCCTCGTCGCGGTCGCGGCCGCGCTTGTAATCCAGCTCCGCCGCGAGCACGGAGGGTCCTTCCGCTTGGGATCCTTGTCCTTGGACTTCGCCATGCCAGGCTAACTGTCAGGGTGATTGTGGAGGAACAGGCGTCCCTCTTCGGCCTTGGTGCAGCGGTCGGCGAGGATGAACAACTCCACTCCGGAGTCGAGCTTGTCCCTGACGGAGAGCTTCTTGCGCATCTTCACCTCGGTGACGCCACTGGTGAAGGTGGAGACGATCGCCGCGTCGGAGGCCTTTGGGATCCTGTTGCGCACCTGGCTGAAGCGCTCGATGAACTTGCGGAGGGGTTCGTTGGGACGCTGGCGCACGGCCCACAAGTCGTTGAGCGTGAGGGGACGGTCGCTCGTGCTCGTGAAGTTGGCGAAGAACTGCTTGCACAGGTCCTTCCATGATGAGATGGATGCCTTGGGGAGGTTCATGAGCCATGCGCGCACAGCGTCCTTGAGGGCCATGGGGAAGCAGTTCGCCATGACCCGGTCGTCCCCCCTCGCGGCCTCAATGTTGATGGTGCAGAGAAGGAGGAACTCTGTGGGGTTGGCGCTGCCGTCGTAGCGAGGAGGGAGCTCTGGCTTGAACTTCCCAGGCCACACCACGAGGCGTAGCTCACGAGCGAGGGCCAGGTAGCCCTCGGTGGTGACGACTCCTCCGTTGAGGGCCGCACGGTTCTAGGGCCCAGCCATGGCGGCGTCATGGAGAACGCGGTCATGGCAGTCGTGTGCCTTCTCGAGGATCATGCATTCGTCCGGAGGCACACGGCGGATGATCTGGCAGCTGTCATCGTCGCCAGCCGGCAAGGACGGCCCACGGGATGGTTCCGGGGAGCGCGTCGCGGGCCGGTGGAGGAGGAGGAGGAGCGTCGTGCTCAGACTGGTCGGCGCGCGACGGCAGAGCAAGCAGGGAGCGAGAGGGCACCTAGCCGTCGTGCGTGGTGTCGACAAGCTCGGTGATGCACCCAAGCCAGACGTCGTAGCCGTCCTTGGCGGGAGGGTAGTGCAGCAGCTCGTGTGCCATGAGCAGCATGGCATGCGGAGCAGGAGGGTCGCCACGCGCAAGCGAGGAGGCGGTGGTGGAGCAGCCACACGCTTGCTCGTTCACTGATATTTAGCGGACGAGGCCACACGCTCCCCAACGGGCTCGGTGGCGGCGCGGGGGCGCTGCCTCGGGTCACCATGGGCGGCGGGCGGTGCGAGGGCCCTGGTGGTAGCTCGGTGCGCAGCACGTTCTCGGTGGGCGGCGGCTTCGTCCATGTCGATGCTAATGTCGAGGTCGAAGGCCGAAAGATGGCAAGTCCCCCAAGCTGGCACGCCAAATGTCGGAGCCTCGGATCTGCGTCCAAGAACTTCTCCAATAATCAAGGTTCGAACACCCGGGGGCTTGTCTTGGCAACCCGCAACACGATGAAAAACACAACAAGATCGACAGCGAGCTCACTCCTTCTCACCAGAAACAACGGGGACATGTGAACTACCCAGGTTCGGGCCACCGTGCGGTATAAAACCCTACTCCTGCTTGTGATTGGATTGCTCCGTAAGGGAGAGCTTGTGGCCTGAGTACACGAGGTGTTGGGGAGAGCATAGCTCGATCCCTTTACATGCAAGTGGCCCTGCCCCCTTTGTAGTGCCTCGGTCCTCTTCCCCAAAAATATCGGCGGGAAAGGGTGTCCACATAGCGGCAATTCGATGGGGGACAAGAATCCAGGCCTCTCCTGACTAAAGGCGGTATTCGCCTGATAAAGTAGTTTTCGTGACGCGCTTATCAGCTCGGCGATGACTTCCTTCCTAGCACGATGATCCGTCCTGATATTCTTTCACCAGAATGTCAAGCTTTGGGAACCTGCTTTAGGGGAGGCGTACGCCGCTTGCTCCCTTATCACCAAAGCAGAAACTAGCTCCGACCACGCCCCACCGTCCTTACCCTGACAGCGGGAAGTCATCCACGTGGTGGGTGCGGTGCCCCGCGGCTGGTGTCGTTCGTCGAGCCTCATGAGGCGGCCTCGCATGGAGAGCCTCACGAGGCGATCTGGTGCCTGGCGGCCTCGGCAGGTCTTTCCCCTCCAGAGGAAGCACCCTTCAGGGCGGCCGTGGCAGAACCGTCCTTCTTGGGCCGGCCCAACCATCGTCTCAAGGCTAGCGGCAGACGGGCCGTGGTACCCTGGTTCCCACTGGGCCGACACGCTCCCTCACGGGCCGCAGCACGCTCCGCGAAGGCCTCCTCCGCTAGCTCCACCTCCTCGAGGCGTCGCACGATGTCGGCCTGGCGGCGGCCCAACTCGGCTTCGGCCTCCTTAAGTCACCGCCAGCCTCCAGCGAGGCGCTCCCGCTCCCGGAAAAGGTTCTCCTCCTCGGCCACGAGGTCGGCCTCCAGGGAGATGAGGGCCGATCGGGCATGGTGCAGGGTCCTGTTTGGCAGCAGGGTGTTGTGGCTCACCGGGACCAAAGACAAGGATGTGCCCGGCTCCTCCTACGCCTTCAGCGGCCCTAAGGGCCTGCTGCCTGCTGCATTGCCAGACCCGCCCGGGTTTCCACCCATGGGGGCCTCGTTCCCCTCCATGCGGCCGAGATCCTCCTGGACTTCTACCACGACTCTCACTCCCGCCGTAGGCTCGCCATGCGGAGAGAGATGGGCGCGGCCGCCTCCGGCTCGTGGCGCCCCGGCGATCGCGTGAGACTTGTGGTGGCCGCCACGGCGGTGCCCGTCTCCCCCTCGGGGTGGGTCTCTTTCGGAGGCCCTCCTCCTCCCGCAGGAGGGGAGACCTCCTCGCGAGGCTGGGCGAAGGCTGTTGTCCTGTCCTCGGTGGCTCCGCCGCGCTGCTTAGGGCTCGTCGGGGGCGCTGTCGTGACGTTTGCTCCCAGCTTCCGTTGAGCACCGGCCGGCCCTACGGTATCCTCGTCCCGGGTTTCCTCCTTCTTCTTCGGCGGCGGGGGCCTCCTCCTGCATGATTGGGGATAAGGCCAAGCCGATCAAGGTGAAGCAGTTAGCACAAGAGGTGGGAAGGGCAAGGAGGCTTGCTTGTCTTTCGGTACCCATCGCCTCCTCTTCAGCCTCCCTCTCGGACAGCTGCTACCACTGCTTCCCCGAGGTTCTCTGGGGCCTCCTCCCGAGGCCCCCTCGCGAGGCTTGCCTGGACCCCCTCCCGGAGCCCCGGCAGGAGGGGTCACCCCACCAGGCGGAGGGCTTTCCGTGCCAAGGGGCCCCTTCTCCGGGGCGCAGACCATCGGGCCCGGTGTAGGACCGAAAGTATGTCTAGAGGGGGGGGGGGGGTGATTAGACTACTTGACCAAATAAAAATTCTACCTTTTCCCAATTTTAAGTGTTGGCAGATTTTAGCAATGATAGCAAGTCAAGCACACCCTACACATGCATGTATAAGAGTATAGCAGCGGAAAGTAACAACAAGCATGTATAGTAGAGGGTAGGAAGGAAGATCAAACGCAATTTCTAGAAACGAAGATTTTTCCCGTGGTTCCGATAGGTGGTGCTATCGTACGTCCACGTTTATGGAGTCTTCAACTCATGGAGGGTAACGGTCGCGAGAGTCCACGGAGGGCTCCACCCATAAGGGTCCACGAAGTAGCAACCTTGACTATTCCATAACGGCTTCCATCCACAAAGGACTAGCCTCCCTATGGGTAGATCTTCACGAAGTAGGCGATCTCCTTGCCCGTACAAACTTCTTGGTTCAACTCCACAACACGAAGTAGAAGGCTCGCAAGCGACACCTAACCAATCTAGGAGGCACCACGCTCCAAAATGTAATAGGCTCGGCAATGTCGATGAACTCCTTGCTCTTGTGCTTCAAGATGATAGACTCCTCAACACACAATCACTCTCTCACAGATTTGGCTATGGTGGAAGAGATTGATTTGGTGGAAAGCAACTTGGGGAGGCTAGAGATCAAGATTCATATGGATGGAGTGGAATAGCTTGATCTCAACACAAGGGTAGGTGGCGCTCTCTCAGAAAATTGGATGTGGCAAGTATGGAATAGTTCTGAGTGCTTCTCTTTCGAGTGGGTGGTGGTGAAGGGGTATATATAGGCATCCCCAAAAATCCGACCATTACACCTAAAGTGACCAACTCGGTGACACCGATGTGTGAATCTCGGTGGCACCGAAGTGACCAAAAGGCAGTAACTTTTGAATCTCGGTGAGACCGATACATAATTCTCGGTGGTATCGATTAGGTGACCAACGGTCAGATTGCACAACTCGATGACGCCGATTTTCATATCTCGGTGGTACCGATTCTTGACCATGACTTACCAGAGAGTTGGTCCAGAAACTCGGTGGCGCCGATTCACAATTCTTGGTGGTACCGATTCTTGTGAATGGCTATCCAGAGAGTTGGTCCAAAAACTCGGTGAGACCGACTGGCAAAACTCGGTGGTACCGAAGACTGAAAATAGCTAAACAGAAAGTTGGCAACTGAACTCGGTGGCACCGATGCAGAATCGGTTGCACCGACTGGCTAGGGTTTGGCATCGGTCTGTCTAAGTTTGGGAATCGGTGGGACCGAGTGGGAATTGTTGGTTGCACCGATTTTGGATATTTGGCTTTGGACAGACTTTTGTGGAAGAGCTTGTGGGTGTTTTTGTTGACTATCTCTTGTGCACGTGGAGCATTTTATTCACCAACAGTACCTTACCCCCTTTTAATAGTATTGGCTTTCCTATGGACTCAAGGTGATTTCTCACAAAGTAAAATGTAGATTCCTCTTGCTTGAAGCTTTGCCAATCCATTTCCTTGCATCTTGGGGTATCTCCACAATCCTTTTGCCATCCCTACCATTGACCTTTTCCTGAAATATACTTAGTGGAATCATTAGTTCAATGACATATATGTTGTTATTAATTACCAAAACCACCAAGGGAGCAAATGTGCTTTCAATCTCCCCCTTTTTGGTAATTGATGACAACATATAGATCAAAGCTTAGACATATGATACAATCAATGAATATAATCGTCGCTTTGAGAAGTATGTGATAAGCAAGAGCTTCACCTAAATTTGCGTTTGAATGCAAATGCACAATCGATTAGGTACATGGGGCACTCTTTCATGTCACATACAACTTGGTGGTGTGCGAGAGTAATAAGAATGAACATCATAGCACAACACAAACAAGTAATGATGAATGACCATCTCATAAGCATCATAATGATACAAAATAGTAGCAATACACAATCAAGTGTATGATCAAACACCAACAAAGTTCAACACAATCAAACCAAAAGATCAAATGTTTTGAAAAAGCGATAAAAACCAAACGCTCTCTCTCTCTCGAAGCCTAAATATCTATATACATCTTCTCCCCCTTTGGCAACAAGTTACCAAAAAGTTCAAAGGTTTATAGCTAATCGTTCTTCTGGGGATGATCTCCTCCGGTAGCTGGTGAAGGAGTCGAGAGAACTGCGTCGGCGAAGACTTCAGCTGACGTCATGGACGGAGTTGGTGTAGCAACGGGAGGTACTGGAGGAGCTGATGGAGTTGAAGAGGCTGTAGCAGGTGCTGATGAAGAAGGCCTCAACTCTGTAGCTGGCACTATGGCTGATCTGGCCTGAGTACTGAACTGAGTGACTGGCCTGAGAGGAGAGTCATCCTCATCATCTGTAGTGTCGGGACTGGGCATGCTATGAACTTCCTTCTTGAGCTCATTCACGGTCTTGGTCAGCTCATCCACCTTGTCATTGAGTGTCTTGATCCTATTTTCCATAATCCTCACAAGACTATGCTGATTCTCCAAGATATCCTTGATATCCTTCTGCATGCCCTGAACGGTGTTGATCAAGAGATCCATTTGCTTGTTCCTGGATCTAGGGACTTGAGCACTAGTGGCTCCAGCTGCCTCTGCCTCTGCCTGTGCTACAGCTGAGGTGGGATGATCTGGATTCATCACCACAATGTTGTCCTCAAGATCTGGCTGTAGGGGCAAATGGGGCCTGTCAAGAGCAAAGATGTGCTTCTCCAGCTTGGAGTTGATGAGCATCTAAATGTAGGGTGCATAGTAGCATGAGCGCTTCTGATCAGCAGCAACCCTCTTCACAGTTTCTACTATCAAGTCCATCACTCGTATCCTGGTGTGTCTATCAAGATGGATCAACATGTTGATGGAGTAGCCTCTAATCATCTTGTCATCTCCAGACTTAAGCATCAAGGTGTGCCTCAAGATGGTGTTGATGGTACGCAGACCTGCCTGGAGGAAGTAAATGGATCCTAGCTTGTGAGACTTCACATGAGCAGCAGGGATCTCATTATACATGTTAGCCATAGCATTGTGGCTCTCCTTAGATTCAGAATAGACATTCAGATCTCCTTCTTCCACCTTTGGGACTCCTAAGATGGTAGCTCATTCCTCAACAGTGGATTCATACCTTGCTCCTTCAGTCATCCATACAATCCTACCATCTCCATAGAAGTGAGAAGTGGAGTAGAATTGCATGATCATCTCATCGTTCCATGCAGTAAATTCCTTGCCAACAAATTCATCTAAGCCAATGCAGTGAAAGTTGTCTTGAACACTTGGGAAGTAGTCTTCATTTGCCTTGATATACTTCCAATCAACATATCTCATGTCACTCACAGCTGGGCTCTTATCAAGCAAGATTGTCTCATAGAAATCTTGTTGCTCCTTGGTATAAAATCTGTAGTCCACGGTTGTTTTCTTTCTCTGGGCATATGGATCAATTGCCCTCCATTCCCTCAGACCTAAGTCCTTCCTCTTCTTCATATCTTCAGCAAGCAGGTGGCTGGCATTGTGATCTGGAAGGTGTGGTCTTAGCTTCATCAAAGCAAAAATGTCATCATCATCTTCAGCTTCCCTGAATGTGGAGGTCTTGTTCTTGCTGGAAGCTGGTACCTCTCTGGAGAACCTCTTAGGTTTTTCAGCAGCAGCCTTCTTAGGGGCTTTCTTGGTGCTCTTGGATGTGTCAGTTTTGGGCATAGCATCTGCCATAAGCTTTTTCTTCTTCTTAGGAGGAGCCTTGACAACTGGCTCTTCCTCCTCCTCTTCTTCCTCATCTAGATACTCTGGAGTAGATGGAAGAACTTTAGCTTTGACAAATTTTGTCCTCTCTCTCTTCTTCTTCTCCCCTGCCTTCTTAGGCATAGACTTCTTGGGAGGCTCAATTTTCATAGTTGCCCTGGAGCTCTCTGGTGCTCTCACTGTCTCTGAGATATCATACTCCTTCCTTACTGCCTTCTTCTTCTTGGATGAAGAAGCAACAGTGGTGTTCTTGGCAACATCATCTCTTTTGGGCAGCTCCTCAGGGATGAAGTCCTCATCCTCCTCATCAGAATTGAGCTTCCTCCTTGTCCTTGTAGCAGCCTTGGGAAAATTAGGAGAGCTAGGAACATCATCATAGCTCCCCTCAGGACTAGTGCCTGAGCTCATGTCCACACTCGGCTCTCTGAGATCATTCTGACTATTTCAGCATCTGACATATCTGACCCTGTGAATAGAGTATAGAAGAGTGGAAAGGGATGAGTCATCACAAAATGCAGATATTTTCAAAAAGTTGAACTAGAATTTCTTAAGTTTTGCATTCTGCCAAATGTATGTCCGTACAACCGAGGCAAGTTTTTCGGACCCACCGAGACAGACAACCTGCTTTCCAGGAACTTGGCACCATTTGCGGTCACACCAAAAATTGGCACTCGGTTCCACCGAGGTGTTCTCAGTCAACCAGAAAAACGAATCGGTGCTACCGATTATTTTGTGTCAGTTCTACCGATATTCATGTGGCGGACGGCAAAACCTAAAAAATCGTTTGTTCGCTAATCTACTGGAGTTTCTTGTGGATGAATCAATCTCAAACTGTGGATTATCGATGGAAAAGCCCTAATGCACAAGAATCGGAGTATGGAGCGCACAAGGGGGTGAAATCGTACCCTAGCTTGGTGAGGACTTCGCTACGGCGGCGACGGGGGAGAGGATTCCGTCGACGGCGGAGACTTCCAACGACGGAGGCGCTCGGGAAGACGAAGGCGATGACCAGGGGTCTTGGTTCGGCAGCAAGGGTTTCAGAGGGGGCAACGGTTGAAGGATAGATTTCAAAATTCGGGTCCGCCTCTATATAAACCCATGGCTGTCGGTGACACCGGTTCTAACTTTTCGGTGTCACCGAGTTCCTCAACTGTCTGTTGACAGGGGAAATCGGTGTAACCGAGAAGATGGAATCGGTGGTACCGAGATAGAAAACCAGATCAACCCTAGGCATTCGGTGACACCGAGATTTTGAGTTGGTTCCACCGATATGCACTTGGGAGGTTTTAATGGTCAGTCCTTTGTCGATACGGAACTCCGAGTGCTCCTCACACAGAGAGATCGAAAAGTCCGTGTTCAAATTTTGTGATGCAGCAAGAATAGAATATGAGGTAAGAAAGCATAGATAGCTAGAGAGTGGTCCTAGCCATTCTTGTCCATCCAATTGGCAAAAGAAAAATCAAAAGCCAAATAGCAACAATTGGATGTCCTCGAATGGATAAATAAATGCAGACCAACATGCTCACACAATAAGATGTCAAATGAAATCATGGCAAACATGCACATACATACTAGCATCTATCAAGCATTTTGGCGATGACGGAGTCATCTATATATGAGTATATTGACTTAGGAGCCAAGTAAGAATACTTGATCATAGGTCATACTCATCGTTTAAGCACAAGTGGGGTAACCACTTTTACATAAAGCATTTAATGTTGTCACATACTATGAGATGCTTTAACTCAAGTCTTAGAGTAAAGGTCCCCCTTGATGTGACATCCCCTCATAGGAGGGATAAACTAACCTTGGGTTTTCTCGTAGAAGACTTCATGTTGGTGAGGTAGTAGTGCATGCTCAAGGTTGATGAAGATCACCAAGAGTTGGGAGCATCCTTCTTGTTTCCTTACTCTTCTGACCTACATGGGTTAGTCCCAACACACAAGAGACAAATACAAGGATATCTATGGACATGGAGTGCAAAGCATGTGTGATGATGTCCATGGATTTGTTGATTACCTTGTCCCTTGCTTACCTTTGAGGGAATGTGTGACTCCTTGAACTATTGCATGATGTTGATGTTGATTGCAACTAGTTCTTGCCAATAATGAATGTGATTGAATTTCATTGGCGGAGTCACCCCTCAAGAACTTCTCTAGTTCTTCTTCTTGGGGACCCACATCAACTTGATGGGGATCCTTGGTGTTGAAGTGGCCCTTGTAGAAGTTGAGCTTGAAATAGCCTTGCGAACCCACTCCACCAAAGCTTGGGATTGATCTTCATATGAGTCGATGTCCTCTTGAAGCTTGTTCTTGCCCTTGAGCTTGTGGTCTTGTGGTGGAAGGTCATCTTGAAAGCTTGTTCCCTTGGGGAGAGTATGTTCATACTTCTCCTTTTGAGGGACAAACTTTGGCTTGGGGTATTGACCTTCTTCCCATTCAACTCCATTTGCGTTGAAGTAGCCAATGCCATGGTTCTTCCGGTATCCTCCGTGCTTGCGTACAATTTCCTCAAATTGCTCACACCCGGCAAGACTCTTGTAGATACCTTTCTCTATAATTCCTTTCAATAAAGCATTTTCTTGCTCAAGTGTAACTTGGCTAAGAGAGTCATCATTAGTGGAATCAATAGAACTACTAGAAGCAACATCATTAGGTTTAGCATTTTTATTGTTGCTACTAGATGAAGAACCTTTCTTGCCTTTGTTACTAGTTTGTCTAGATTTAACTTGCGGCATGAATGTAGACAAGAGTAATCGTTTGGCTAGATAAGATGAAGTCTTCTTTCGGAGATCGTCATTGATAGCTTTAAGAAACTCATGCTCTTGCTCCAAGGTGAGCTTCTCGAAGCGTAGCTTCTCATGAGTCTTTAGAAGCTCTCTATGATCTTCGAGAGTAGATTCGTGGGCTAACTTAAGAGTGTTTAATTCTTTAGTTAGTTGTTCTATTTTCATCTTATCATCATCAAACGATTTATCTTGGCTAGCATGAGAATTATCAAGTTCATTTTGACTAACATTACTAGTATTATCAAAGTGCAAGTCATGATCACAAAGTAAGTCATCTTCATCACTATCGAAATAAAGATACTCGGGGTGTGATACCTTGGGACCTTTAGCCATGAAGCAACTTCCACTCCCTTCATTTGGTGAATCAAATAGATCATAGGAGTTGGTAGTCACTAGTGCAAGTCCGGCAACACCTTCATCTTGACTATAGTCAGAGTTGGAGTGATAGTTTCTCTCGGAGTTGTTGTCGGAGTCGGAGCCGGAAACCCATTCACCAACATGAGCTTGATGTCTTCTTATTGTGTAGCTCTTGGTGTACTTGTCCTTCTTCTCCGAGTCTCTACTTCTCCTTGAGGGTCTTCGTTCATAACGATCATCTCTACTCCTTCTCTCTCTTTGAGGTGATTCATTCCTTGAGCTTCGTATTCTAGGTGACTCTTCTCTTCGTTTGTAGGGAGCCGTGCACTCATTTGAGTAGTGTCCAGGCTTCCCACAATTGTAGCAGTTTCGGTCACGACTTGATGAATGCTTCTCTTCGTATCTTGAGTTGGAGCTTCGTTCTTTGCCTCTATTCTTGTAGAATTTGTTGAATTTCTTGACCATGAGGCTTATCTCTTCATTGGTGACAAGGTTGTCGCTTGAAGTTGCGGGAGCATCACTTGTGGCTTTGTAAGCACCACTAGACCTTTTGTGAAGCTCTTCTTTGTCTTTGAGTGTCATCTCATGAGCAACAATCCTTCCAATGACTTCCGTAGGCTTGAGATCTTTGTAGTTGGGCATCATTTGGATCAACGTGCACACGGTGTCGTATCTTTCATCCAAAGCTCTAAGTATCTTCTTGATGATGAATTTGTTGGTCATTTCTTCGCTTCCTAAGCCGGCAATCTCATTGGTGATGAGAGCTAGCCTAGAGTACATCTCTGCGACTCCTTCACCATCCTTCATCTTGAACTTGTCAAGCTGACTTTGAAGAACGTCCAACTTGGATTCTCTCACGGATTCGGTACCTTCGTGCATGTCAACCAAAGTATCCCAAATCTCTTTTGCATTCTCAAGACGGCTGATTTTGTTGAATTCTTCGGGGCATAGGAAGTTGAAGAGAATGTCACATGCTTGAGCGTTGTATTGCAACATCTTCAACTCATCTGCGGTCGCTTCACGATCCGATTCCTTTCCATCACCAAAGAATTCACCTTGCAAGCCAACACGAACAACAGCCCATACGGCAGGGTTATGACCAAGAATATGCATTTTCATTTTGTGCTTCCAACTAGCAAAATTAGTGCCATCAAAGTACGGACATCTACGGTGATAATTTCCCTCACTAGACGCCATACTCTCCTAGGTTGTGAGACCAATGCAATGGAGACCAAAGCTCTGATACCACTTGTAGGACCGAAAGTATGTCTAGAGGGGGGTGATTAGACTACTTGACCAAATAAAAATTCTACCTTTTCCCAATTTTAAGTGTTGGTAGATTATAGCAATGATAGCAAGTCAAGCACACTCTACACATGTATGTCTAAGAGTATAGCAGCGGAAAGTAACAACAAGCATGTATAGAAGAGGGTAGGAAGGAAGATCATACGCAATTTGTAGACATGAAGATTTTTCCCGTGGTTCCGATAGGTGGTGCTATCATACGTCCACGTTTATGGAGTCTTCAACCCACGGAGGGTAACGGTCGCGAGAGTCCACGGAGGGTAACGGTCGCGAGAGTCCACGGAGGGTAACGGTCGCGAGAGTCCACGGAGGGCTCCACCCATAAGGGTCCACGAAGTAGCAACCTTGACTATTCCATAACGGCTTCCGTCCATGAAGGACTAGCCTCACTATGGGTAGATCTTCATGAAGTAGGCGATCTCCTTGCCCGTACAAACTTCTTGGTTCAACTCCACAACATGGAGTAGGAGGCTCCCAAGCGACACCTAACCAATCTAGGGGGCACCACCCTCCAAAAGGTAATAGGCTCGGCAATGTCGATGAACTCCTTGCTCTTGTGCTTCAAGATGATAGACTCCTCAACACACAATCACTCTCTCACAGATTTGGCTATGGTGGAAGAGATTGATTTGGTGGAAAGCAACTTGGGGAGGCTAGAGATCAAGATTCATATGGATGGAGTGGAATAGCTTGATCTCAACACAACGGTAGGTGGCTCTCTCTCAGAAAATTGGATGGGGCAAGTATGGAATAGTTCTGAGTGCTTCTCTTTCGAGTGGGTGGTGGTGAAGGGGTATATATAGGCATGCCCAAAAATCCAACCGTTACACCTAAAGTGACCAACTCGGCGACACCGATGTGTGAATCTCGGTGGTACCGAAGTGACCAAAAGGCAGTAACTTTTGAGTCTCGGTGAGACCGATACATAACTCTTGGTGGTACTGATTAGGTGACCAATGGTCAGATTGCACAACTCGGTGACGCCGATTTTCATATCTCGGTGGTACCGATTCTTGACCATGACTTACCAGAGAGTTGGTCCAGAAACTCGGTGGCGCCGATTCACAATTCTTGGTGGTATCGATTCTTGTGAATGGCTATCCAGAGAGTTGGTCCAAAAAACTCGGTGAGACCGACTGGCAAAACTCGGTGGTACCGAAGACTGAAAATAGCTAAACAGAAAGTTGGCAATTGAACTCGGTGGCACCGATGCAAAATTGGTTGCACCGACTGGCTAGGGTTTGGCATGGGTCTGTCTAAGTTTGGGGATCGGTGGGACCGAGTGGGAATTGTTGGTTGCACCGATTTTCGATATTTGGCTTTGAACAGACTTTTGTGGAAGAGCTTGTGGGTGTTTTTGGTGACTATCTCTTGTGCACGTGGAGCCTTTTGTTCACCAACAGTACCTTACCCCCTTTTAATAGTATTGGCTTTCCTATTGACTCAAGGTGATTTCTCACAAAGTAAAATGTAGAGTCCTCTTGCTTGAAGCTTTGCCAATCCATTTCCTTGCATATTGGGGTATCTCCATAATCCTGTTGCCATCCCTATCATTGAACTTTTCCTGAAATATACTTAGTGGAATCATTAGTTCAATGACATATATGTTGTTATTAATTACCAAAACCACCAAGGGAGCAAATGAGCTTTCACCCGGGCTGGGGACCCTGATACGTCTCCATTGTTTCTACTTTTCCTAACGCTTTTGCTCTTGTTTTGGACTCTAATTTGCATGATTTGAATGAAACTAACCCGGACCGACGTTGTTTTCAGCAGAACTACCATGGTGTTGTTTTTGTGCAAAAATAAAATTTCTCGGAACTGGGCAAAGCTTTTTGGAGATTCATTTTACAATAAATAAAAAATACTGTAGCCAAGAACCACCGGAGGGGGTGCCCTGCCTGGGCACGATACACCAGGGTGCGCTACCCCCTCCAGGCGCGCCCTGGTAGGTTGTGCCCACCTCGTGGCCCCACTGACCCTAATTCCGGCACTATAAATTCCTATTTTCGGAGAAAAAAATAGGAGAGAAAGTTTCATCGCGTTTTACGATACGGAGCCGCCGCCACCTCCTGTTCTTCATCGGGGGCCAGATCTGGAGCCCGTTTGGGGCTCCGAAGAGGGGAATCTTCGGTCTTCGTCATCATCAACCCTTCTCCATCGCCAATTCCATGATGCTCCCCATCGGGAATGAGTAATTCCTTCGTAGGCTTGGTGCTCGGTGAGGAGTTGGATGAGATTCATCATGTAATCGAGTTAGTTTTGTTAGGGCTTGATCCCTAGTATCCACTATGTTCTGAGATTGATGTTGCGATGACATTGCCATGCTTAATGCTTGTCACTAGGGCCTGAGTGCCATGATTTTAGATCTGAACCGTTTATGTTATCACCATTATATCTATGTTCTTGATCTGATCTTGCTAGTCATATGCACCTGCCATGTGTTATGATCCGTAAACCCCAGAGTGACAATAGTCGGGATACTTTCCGGTGATGACCGTAGTTTGAGGAGTTCATGTATTCACTATGTATTAATGCTTTGTTCCGATTCTCTATTAAAAGGAGGCCTTAATATCCCTTAGTTTCCTTATGGACCCCGTTGCCACGGGAGGGTAGGACAAAAGATGTCATGCAAGTTCTTTTCCATAAGCACGTATGACTATTTATGGAATACATGCCTACATTACATTTATGAACTAGAGCTAGTTATGTGTCGCCCTAGGTTATGACTGTTATATGATGAATATTATCCAACGAGTTCACTGATCCAGTACCAACGAGTTTTCCACATATTGTTCTTGCCAAGTTACTATTGCTACTGCTATTGTTACACTTGCTACGAAACCATTGCTATCACTGTTACTGTTACTACTGCTATCAAAACTATCATACTACTGTGCTACTGATCACTCTGCTACAGATATTTAATCTCCAAGTGTGTTTGAATTGACAACTCAGTTGCTAATACTCACAAATATTCTTTGGCTCCCCTTGTGTCGAATCTATAAATTTGGGTTGAATACTCTACCCTCGAAAACTGTTGCGATCCCCTATACTTGTGGGTTATCAAGACCTTTTTCTGGCGCCGTTGCCGGGGAGCGTAACTATATTTGTTGAGTCACTTGGGATTTATATCAATTGACCACTATGAAGAATCTGAAGGATACAAGAACCAAGATTTTTCCCTCTAAGATGAGGGGAGGTAAGGAATTGCCATCTAGCTCTGTACTTGATTCACCTTCGGTTATGAGTAAGCTTGCAACATCACCACATGCTATTAATCTTGATATGTCGCAAGTTATTGATGATGCTACTTCTGCTATGAATGATGCTTATGATGATGCCAGCTCCATGCTTGATGATAATGTGCCACTAGGTGAATTTCTTGATGAACAAATTGCTAGAGCTAAAGAGAATGAAATTATTGAAACTGATGAGATTACTGAAACCGATGAAGTCTTTGAAACTAAGAACTATGAAACACCTATTAGACCTAACTCTCCTAGATTTTAAATGCCTAAGATACCTGAAGGTTATGTTATGGATGAGGAGATAGCTAGAGAAATCCTTTCTTGTAAGGATAGAGATGATCTTAAGAAATTATTATGCAAGTATAAGGAAAAGACTTGGAATGCTAAAATGAAATGTGATCCTAAGTTTTCTACTTCACCTATTTTTTTACTGATAAGGATTATGAATTCTCTGTCGACCCAGAGTTAATTACTTTGGTTGAATCTGATCCTTTCCATGGCTATGAAACTTAAATTGTAGTGTCACATCTTACTAAGTTGAATGATATAGCCACCCTCTTTGCTCACGATGAGAAGATTCGCTATTACTATATTCTCAAATTATTTCTGTTCTCATTAAAGGGTGATGCTAAGATATGATACAATACTCTTGCTCCTGGTTGTGTGTGTAGTCCCCAGGATATGATTTACTACTTCTCTGAAAAATATTTTCCTGCTCATAAGAAACAAGCAGCCTTACAGGAAATATTTAACTTTGTGCAAATTGAATAAGAGAGTCTCCCACAAGCTTGGGGGAGGCTTCTCCAATTGCTTAATGCTTTTGCCCGATCACCCTCTTAAGAAAAATGAAATACTTGATATCTTCTATAATGGACTAACTGATGCTTCAAGGGACTTGCTAGATAATTGTGTTGGTTGTGTTTTCAGGGAACGAACTGTTGAACAAGCTGAGGAACTATTGAATAATATATTGAAGAATTATGATGATTGGACTCTCCGTGAACAACCGCTTAAACCCACTCCGGAGAAGAGGGGTATCTTATTTCTCAGTCCTGAGGATATGCAAGAGGCAAAGAAATGTATGAAGGAAAAAGGTATTCAAGCTAAGGATGTTAAGAATTTACCACCTATTGAAGAAATAAATGGCCTTGACACACCACCACCTTAACAGGTGGTAGAGGTAAATTATTTATTAAAGTTTGATGAAAGTGATATCCCTTACAATAAACATCCTAGTCAATGCTTATATGAGTTTGATAACTACATTAGGAAACAAGATCACTTCAATGCAAATGTTCTGAAACAATTGAAATATAATTCTGATATGATTGCTTGCTTGAGTGACTTGTTATTTTGAATCAGTAATGATGTTAGAGGTGTAGAAAAATATGCCTCTATGATTCAAACCCATTTAGAACAAGTTGCTAAATCTCAAAGAGAATTGCTTAATGAAATGAATAATAATATGAATAATCATGCTATTAGAGTAGTGACTAGAGGAGGTAGAATGACCCAAGAACCTCTTTATCCTGAAGGTCACCCTAAAAGAATTGAACAAGACTCTCAAAAAATTAATGTTGATGCACCTAGTCCTTCTAATGAGAAAAAGAAAAAGAAAAATGATAGGACTTTGCATACCTCTAGTGAACCTGAGATAGAAAAACCTCCTAAAAATAATGATGTCTCTATTTCTGATGCTGAAACTCAATCTGGTAATGAACATTCACCTAGTGATAATGAAAATGATAATGATAATGTTCATGAAGATACTCAACTGAACAATGATAGAGAACCAGATAATGACGTTGAAATAGAGCTTGTTGTTGATCTTGATAACCCACAACCTAAAAATAAATGCTATGATAAAAGAGACTTTGTGGCTAGGAAACATGCTAAGGAAAGAGACCATGGGTTCAGAAACCAATGCCCTTTCCACCTAAACCATCTAAGAAAAAGGATGATGAAGAATTTGAACGCTTTGCTGAAATGATTAGGCCAGTCTTTTTGCGTACCCGCTTAACTGATATTTTAAAGATGTCCCCTTATGCAAAATACATGAAAGACATCATCACTAGTAAAAGAAAGATACCCGAAGGTGAAATCTCCACCATGCTTGCTAATTATTTTTTTAAGGATGGAGTACCTAAAAACTTGGAGATCCTGGAATACCAACTATACCTTGCTCCATTAAAAGAAATTATGTCAAAACTACTTTGTGTGATTTGGGAGCTGGTGTTAGTGGTATGCCTTTCTCTTTATATTGATTTGAATAAACTCACACCTACTGAAATATCATTGCAAATGGTTGACAAATCAACTGTTATACCTATCGGTATTTGTGAGGATGTGCCCGTTGTTGTTGCAAATGTTACTATCTTAACAGACTTTGTTATTCTTGAGATGCCTGAGGATGACAACATGTCGATTATCCTTGGTAGACCCTTTTTGAATACTGCAGGGGCTGTTATTGATTGCAATAAAAGCAAAGTCACTTTTCATATCAATGGTAATGAGCATACGGTGCACTTTACGAAGAAACAATTCCAGGTGAATGGTATAAATGTTATTGAAGAGTCTCCGACACTCACTATTGGAAATTTTCAACTACCTCTACGTACTGACAAAAAGAAATATGACATACTTATTGTTGGGGATATGCATATCCCCATTGAGGTAAGCTAGTGTTTTACGAAAGTTCTTCAGTTTCATGCTAATTGGAAGTGGTTGTTAATAAGACTTGATCAAACTTATTAATGGATCATTTTTTAGAGGTATGAATTTGGTGAATCTAGTAGGCACAACCTTCTGCTCCCAACTTTTGTTTTCTATTTTTCTTAGTCGAATAAAATAAAATGCCATGTTTATCCTGTTTTCTGTTTTCTCCGTGCAATAAAAAATGACCCAAAAATAAAAGTTCTCAGAATGTTCTAAAAATTTAACACGATTTGTTTCTCAATATATATGAACTTCTGATGCAAATAACATCAGAGGGGGGTGCACCTGGTGTCCACAACACACCAGGGCGCGCCAGCAGCCCCAGGCACGCCCTGGTGGGTTGTGGTCCCCATGTGGGTACCCTCACTTATCTCTTCAGCCCATTCCATCTCCTACCTCTAGAAAAAAAATCACCATAGCTCTCTCTCTCTCTCGTGTTCTTGCTCTCAACCCCGCGGATTTCGATCTCTTTGCTCGAAGCTCCGTTTCCAGAACTGTTTTGGGGGATTGCTACTTGGTATGTGACTCCTCCATTGCTCCGATTAGTTTTTGATTTAGTGGTTTATTTTTAGAATAATTAGCTACTCTTGGTGCTGCTGTAGAGGGTCTTGCATGTTGAATTCGTAGAGTTATAAGTAGTTTGAATGCTTAATATGGCCTATATGCATCCTTAGGAGTAGTTGCTATCAATCTTACGAAGTTTTGCTGACAAAATTTTTGTAGACTAACATTTTCAGAAATTTATTTATAGAAATAAGATGGATTTCTTTAGGAAGTTTTCCTCTAAGAAGAATGCTAAAGGAGTCATTGGGGAATCATCGGACAATGACCTCCACCGTCCGAGAACGGCGGAGGTGCGGCCGTGCGAATCGCCGCATAATGCCTTCATGGAGGAGGCCGGGTTCCATCAAGAGTTTGCCCAATTCGTTGCAAATGCTGGGCTGACCAATTTCCTCGCAGCTGAGTGTGACCAACACCACCTCCTTACAAATTCTTTTGTATAAAGTTTTCATTTTCTGAGTAAGAATAATCCTCCTGAGGTGCAGTTTAAGCTATATGCTGAAACCCGTAAGATACCGCTCACTGACTTTTGTGACATATGTTTGATCCCTTCTGATGGGGAACTAAGAGAGCCTAGGCCAACGGAGTTTGAGGAATTTCTCCTCACTTTGACAGTGGGTGATCAAAGAGGCGTGTCAAATGCTACTACCACCAGTTTGCAATTTCCTTCTGTACATTACTTTGCTTTGTTCATCGCGAAGTGTTTAACCATTAGGGAGAAGGTTGGTGCACTTAGTGCCCCCGACTTTGCCATTTTATGTCGTGCACTGCACAATGATCACACCTTTAGCATGAGAGATATTATTGCATGTTGCCAACACCTTAACAGGACTAAGGGCAAGATACATGGTGGTATTTATGCTACTCGTTTAGCGAGACACTTTAATGTTCAGATTTGCCCACATGATTATCCCTTGTCCCAAGTTTATCTAGATCACAAGGCATTGCAGGATCATCAATTTATTGATGCAGCTGATTCTTTTCATAACATTCGCTACAACTTAGTATTCAACATCGTTACCCATGATGTTATCCCATTGCCTGCACCTGCTTTGTTTGATTCTACTGCCAGGAACGGATACAAGATCATGCCAGAGGACATTACTGCCTACGGGAACAACCTGGCAGCGGCTGATGAGGAGCCCCAGGAGTGGGATCCTCAGGTGCCGTCGCCACCACACTTCAACATAGGACTGGATGGATATTACGGATGGTGATTACAAGGCTAGGCCAGAAGCCTAAGCTTGGGGGAGAACGTATATCCACCGACATTATATTCATGTTTACACATTTCATTCCAGTTGTCGGTGTCTACACTTTTTCATTGTATTATCCATGCTAGATTTATTTTCTTGCTTTCTTCTTGCGTGTTTGAAAAACTTTGAGAAAATCCAAAAATATTTCCTACATCTTTTCAGCTTTTCTTTCTAGTTTAAATTAATTGTAGTATTAAAATAAAACCGAAAAAGATTTCTTGTTTCTTCTTTTACTTGTTGGGAGCTCTCCTGTGTAAATAGTTTTTCTCGTTTTTGTTTTTCCCTCTTTAATTTGCTTTCTTCAAGAAAAACTAAAAACTCCAAAAATATTTCAATGTGTTTCTCTGAAATTCTTTTCCTTTTATTTGAGTCGTACCCATGAGAAGACCACAATGAAAATGTTGAGTGGCTCTCATATGCATTATTGTTCATCTAACAAAGAGCCCATATTACTTTTTCTTCTCCTCTTGAATAAAATGTTTGCAGATTCCAGCTTAGTCCACGACACTCTTGCACTGTTATTATTTTCTATATCATTCGGTCGTGCAAGTGAAAGGCAATAATGACGATATTTGACGAAGTGACTGTGGCAGAGAGAAGCGGGTATGAACTCAACTTGTTTTTGTTTTTCTAAAAATGTTTAACCTAGTATCCATGATTTAGCATATTATGATCAAACATGTTTGCAATGACAATTAGAGATTATAGTTGCTCATGCCATGTTTAATTAGCTAGGAGTGGATACTGATTTATCTTGGATGTCAACATGCATTAAAATGATTGTGATGTGGTATGATGATATGGTATCCTCCTCTGAATGTTTCAAGTGCCTTGACTTGGCACATGTTCACGCATGTAGTTGAATCAAAACCAACATAGCCTTCATGATATTTATGTTCATGGTGTCCATATCCTACTCATGCTAGTATTCAATGTTTATTATTCATAAAGCATGTTCATGACCGTTTTCGCTCTCTAGCTGGCCGCTTCTCAACCTATTTGCTAGCCTTCACCTGTACTAAGCGGGAATACTGCTTGTTCGTCAAAATACTTAAACCAAAGTTATTCTAGATGAGTCCACTATATCTACCTATATGCGGTATTACCCTGCCGTTCCAAGTAAATTTGCATGTGCCACCTCTAAAAATTCAAATGAGCATCTATTTTGTGTGCCTGGACCGCTCATGGAGCGACAAGGGGCGGTCAGTATCTTCCATGTTAAGCGGGTTATTCTCATGATGAGTGTTTATTCACTTGTCCTTGCACGAGAGGGGCGGTAATAGGGATTCCCAGTCCCGAAATAAAAAATTGCAAATAATTAAACAAAACTCCCCCAGGAATGTTGTTGGTATGGACGGTACCCGTGGATTCGGCTAGCCATGGAGTGTGATTGTTGGTGGAGGGGGAGTAAACCTTTACTTCTACCGCTTGGGAACCGCCGGTAATGTGTTTAGCATGGAATATATTGATAACTCTTGGTCATAACGTTGACAGGAAGGGTGTACCTCCCAAAATTATATTTATCTCTGATTTAAGCTTTGAGCTCTGGCACCTCTGCAAATCCCTACTTCCCTCTGCGTAGGGACTATCTATTTACTTTTATGTTGAAGTCACCACCTTCTCAAATAAGCGCCAGACCCTCGAACACTATTGTCATCCTCATGCATTGTGTATAGTTAATGTTGGGTGCAGCATGACTGGATCTTTTCTACCATGACTTACAATGTTTAGTCGTTGCTTGAACTTTGGAGGTTCTCTGCATTTATATTTTGCGGTCTCAGAAAGGGCTAGCGAGATACCACTGTTGTCATATTATATCATGACCGTTTTGACAAATTGTTGGCGCTTGAGATATTTTATTATTGCTCGTTGTTGCTTATGTTATTGATATGAGTTAATATAATTTTCAAGAGTTATTACTGAAATGGTTAGTCATAATCTTTGCTGAAAACTTGGGTGCTACTTAAGCATATATATATGTAAAAAAGAACAAAAGAGTTCGTAAAAGTTTTTCTTTATCACTTTCAGTTTGTCAACTGATTTGCTTGAGGACAAGCAATGGTTTAAGCTTGGGGAAATTGATACGTCTTCGTCGTATCTACTTTTCCTAATGCTTTTGCCCTTGTTTTGGACTCTAATTTGCATGATTTGAATGAAACTAACCCGGACTGACGTTGTTTTCAGTAGAACTACCATGGTGTTGTTTTTGTGCAGAAATAAAAGTTCTCGGAACTGGACGAAACTTTTTGGAGATTTATTTTACAATAAATAAAAAATATTGGAGCCAAGAACCACCAGAGGGGGTGCCCTGGCTGGGCACGATACACCAGGGCACGCCACCCCCTCCAGGCGGGCCCTGGTGGGTTGTGCCCACCTCGTGGACCCACTGACCCTAATTCCGGCACTATAAATTCCTATTTTCGGAGAAAAAAATAGGAGAGAAAGTTTCATCGCGTTTTACGATACGGAGCCGCCGCCGCCTCATGTTCTTCAAGGGGGGCCTGATCTGGAGCCCGTTTGGGGCTCTGGAGAGGGGAATCTTCGGTCTTCGTCATCATCAACCCTTCTCCATCGCCAAGTCCATGATGCTCCCCACCGGGAGTGAGTAATTCCTTCGTAGGCTTGGTGGTCGGTGAGGAGTTGGATGAGATTCCTCAAGTAATCGAGTTAGATTTGTTAGGGCTTGATCCCTAGTATCTGATACGTCTCCAACGTATCAATTATTTATGAAGTATTCATGCCATATTCATCTATGTTTACAATACTTTTATATGGTTTTATGCACTTTATATGATTTATTTAGAACTAATCCAGACTGACGCTGTTTTCAGCAGAATTACCATGGTGTTGTTTTTCTGCAGAAAATGAATGTTCTCGGAATCGCCCGAAACTTTTTGGTGATTTTTTCTGGACCAAATAAGAAATATTGGAGTGAAGAACTACCGGAGAAGAGCCACGAGGTGGGCACAACCCACCAGGGCACGCCAGAGGGCCCAGGCGCGTCCTGGTGTCTTGTGACCTCCTCGTGGCCCATCTTGGCGTGAAAGCGACGCCCAAAATCCTATAAATATTGAAACCATCAGAAATAACCCTAGACTCTCCGCTCCGCCGCTGCAACTCTCTGTATTGACGAAAAGCCAATCTGGAGACGTTCCAGTACCCTGCCGGAGTGGGGAATCCATCTCCGGTGGCCATCTTCATCATCCCGGCGGAGGCCATTATGATGAGGGAGTAGTCCACCCTCGGGGCTGAGGGTATGTACCAGTAGCTATGTGTTCAATCTCTCTCTCTCTCTCATGTTCTTGAGATGTCATGATCTTGATGTATCACGGGCTTTGTTAATATAGTCGGATCACATGATGTTATTCCCTTGCTATCCCGTTGTGATGAATTGAATCTTTCCCTTTGAGATATCGTTATGTTGGATTGAATATTGGATTTGAGAACACTTGATATATTTCTTGCATGCGGATACCCGTAGTGAAAATGGGGTATTCTATTGATCCACTTGATATATGTTTTGGTACTCAACTTGTGGATTCCCGCGGTGCCATTGGGGTAATCTATGCATAGGGGTTGATACACGTTCTTGTCCTACTTTCTCCGATAGAAATCTTGGGGTACTCTTTGAGGTTCTTTGTGTGGATTGAGTATTATGAATCTGAAATTGTTTGATGCATATTGTATAATTAACTCATGGATACTTGTGGTGACATTGGAGTATCTAGGTGACATTAGAGTTGGTTGATGCGTATCATATGGTGTTATTCTATTACGAACTCTTAGATAGATCAAACGGAAAGGATAACTTGATGTTATCTTAGTACGAACTCTTGAATAGATCGACCGGAAAGAATAACTTTAAGGTGGTTTCGTACCCTACATAAAATTTATTCTTATGTTCTCCGCTAGATAAGAACTTTGGAGTGATTCTTCGTTGCACGTTGAGGGATGCTTATGTGATCCAATTATATTAGCATTGTTGAGAGATTGCACTAGCGAAAGTATGGACCCTAGGCCTTGTTTTCAAGCATTGCAATACCGTTTGTGCTCACTTTTTTCACTTGCTACCTTGCTGTTTTTATATTTTCAGATTACAAAAAACTATATCTACCATCCATATTGCACTTGTATCACCATCTCTTCGCCGAAGTAGTGCACCTATACAATTTACCATTGTATTGGGTGTGTTGGGGACACAAGAGATTTCTTGTATTTGATTGAAGGGTTGTTTGAGAGAGACAATCTTCATCCTACACCTCCCATGGATTGATAAACCTTAGGTCATCCACTTGAGGGAAAATTGCTACTGTCCTACAAAACTCTACGCTTGGAGGCCCAACAAAGTCTACAAGAATAAAGTTGCGTAGTAGACATCAAGATCTTTTCTGGCGCTGTTGCCGGGGAGGTGAGTGCTTGAAGGTATATCTTTAGATCTTGCAATTGAATCTTTTAGTTTCTTGTTTTATCACTAGTTTTGTTTTTATAAAAGAAAACTACAAAAAAATGGAGTTTAGGTTGCATCAATTGGTTCGTCTTTTTAATGTCTTTCGTGAAAATGATGGTTTGGAAAATTGTGCTCAATTGGTAGAGGAAGAATTTATGAAAATACTTAATGAGAATTCCTTCAATGATGAGCATGATTGCAATATTGCTCGTATGAATTCTCTGAATATCCATGATGCTAATGATATGCAAAGTCACAAGCTTGGGGATGCTATGTTTGATGAAGATGATATTTTTAGTCCCCCAAGTTTTGATGAGCAAATTGGTTATGATAATGACATGCCTACTATCTATGATGATTATGATGATGACATGTATGCTATAAAGAGTGATAGTAACCATGAAACTTGTCATCATGATTTTAATATTCAAAGTGGTTATGTCAATCAAGTATCTCATGATAGTTATTTTGTTGAGTTTGCTCCCACTACAATGAATGAGAAGAAAATTGCTTATGTAGAGAGTAATAAATTTTCTACGCTTGTACATCATGAAAAGAATGCTTTATGTGATAGTTATATTGTGGAATTCCTTCATGATGCTACTGAATTTTTTTATGAGGGAGGAACATATGCTTGTAGGAATTGCAATAATATCAAGTTTCCTCTCTATGTGTTGAAAATCTTGAAGTTATGCTTGTTTTGCCTTCCTATGCTAGTTGATTCTTGTTCCCATAAATTGTTTGCTCACAAAATCCCTATGCATAGGAAGTGGGTTAGACTTAAATGTGCTTGTCATGAGATTCATGATGCTCTCTTACATGTTTCAAATACTATTCCTATGTGAGCATCATTGAAATCATCATGCCTAGCTAAAATGCATTAAAGAAAAGCGCTTGTTGGGAGACAACCCAAAACTTTTCCTTTCTTTTTTTGTGTGTTCACATGATTAAGATACTGTAGTAATAATGTTTTGTTCCTTTTATTTCAATAAAGTGCCAAGTAAAGCCTTTGGGATGACTCACAAGATGAGTAGAATTGATGCTGAACCAAAACAGAAACTTTTGACTCCAGTACAGGAATTTTAAATTTTTACTGGAGCATGATAATGATCTGAAATTTATACACGGTGTTTATATACAAATTATTCAGGTTGTCCTAATTTTTCAGAATTTTTCGAGACCGGGAAGTATGGGTATACTACATATCTTCACAGAATGTTCTGTTTTTGACAGATTCTGTTTTGCATGCATAGTTCGCTTATTTTAGTGTTCCCATAGCTTATATTCAGTTATATAAATTATGTGAATGGTATAATACAGTAGGTATTATGTGAGAACAATCATGAATCTTGTCTTGACAGTACCGAAGTGAATGATTTATCTTTATTACACTAACCCTTCTCACGAAGTTCCGTTAAGTTTTGTGTGATTGAAGTTTTCAAGTTTTGGGTGATACACCGATATGAGGAGAATAAGGAGTGACAAGAACCTAAGCTTGGGGATGCCCAAGGAACCCCCAAGGTAATATCCAAGGAATACTCAAGCGCCTAAGCTTGGGGATGCCCCGGAAGGCATCCCCTCTTTCGTCTTCAACATTATCGGTATATCTTACTTAGAGCTATATTTCTATTCGTTAGATAATATGTGCTTTGCTTGGATAGTCATTATAATTTGTTGTTATCTGTTAGATGATATTTATAACCTTGTTTTTCAATAAAAAGTTCCAATTGTCCTACGATGCTTGCATTGCATGTTTTGATGTGTGCTGTGTAAAAACAGAAACTTTTGCTGTAGTGTTTGAATTTTCATATTTTACTGGAACGTGGAAAGTTTCTGAAATTTTTACACAGTGTTGTCATGTATATTATTTAGTCTGTCCTAAATTTTCATAATTTTTTGAGTAATATAAGTACACTGTTTTCATAAATTGCTACAGACTGATCTGTTTGGACAGATTGCTGTCATAGTTTTGTTATCTACTTATCCTATAGTTTCCATCGTCTATATTGGGAGATATAAATTGTGGAAATGATAGTATACAGTAGATAATGTTTGGAAATTATTATGCAAATTTTCTTGGCAGTACATAAAGATTTGATTTATTATTATGTGCACTAACCTATCTCACGAGTTCTTTTCAAGTTTTTTGTGGATGAAGTTTTTGAGAATATGTGAAACCGGGATATGAGAGGATTGAACGAGATATAAAAGCTCAAGCTTGGGGATGCCCAAGGCACCCCAAGTAAATATTTCAAGAAGTCTCAAGCATCTAAGCTTGGGGATGCTACGCATCGCACCTCTCTTCATCAACAATTATCGGTTAGCCTATGTTGATCCTAAATTTTTATTTGTCCACATGATATGTCTTATCCTTGGAGTGCTATTTTTATTTAGTTTGCTGTTTGAATAAAATACTCAGATCTAAAAATATTTATAGAGAGAGAGCCCTCACATAGCTACTTGATTGTTTACCTACTCATTGATCTTCACTTATATCTTTTGAGAGTAGTTTGATGTTTACTCTTGTGCTTCACTTATATCCTATGAGTAAATTGTGAATCAATGAAATATCATAAATATGAAATTATCAATGTGCTTTATGCTTAGTAGTAGCTTCACATTGGGTTTATAAAGTAAAATCTATTGAAGTTTAAAAATCACAATATTGGTCATACAAGCAATTCTTGAATGATAAGTATAAGGAAGAGAACTTTCACATACAAATATATTATCTTGGACATCTTCTATGATTGTGAATACCCATTAATTATTTTCAAACTTGAGCAAATTAGTTGAAGTTGGACAAGGAAGACAACATAATGAGTGATGGTTTTGTATATTTGCATAGAAGTTATATTGTTATGGATCCTCCAACATGTGGTGCTTGTTTAGAACCTTTTGCTAGCCAACACTTCATACTAAGTAGAGATACTACTTGTGCATCCAAATACTTGAGCCAAGTTTCTTCCATAAGAGTCCACCATACCTACCTATATATGGTATTTCACTGTCGTTCCAAGTAAATTTGCATGTGCCACCTCTAAAATTTCAAATGAGCATATGTTTTGTGTTCCTGGACCGCTCATGCAGCGACAGGGGGTGGTCAGTATCTTCCATGTTAAGCGGGTTATTCTCATGATGAGTGTTTATTCACTCGTCCTTGCACGAGATGGTCTGTAATAGGGATTCCCAGTCCCGAAATCAAAAAAATACAAATAATTAAACAAAACTCCCTCAGGAATGTTGTTGGTATGGAGGGTACCCGTGGATTCGGCTAGCCCTGGAGTGTGTTTGTTGGTGGAGGGGGAGTAAACCTTTACTTTTACCGCTTGGGAACCGCCGCTAATGTGTTTAACAAGGAAGATATTGATACTCTTGGTCGTAACGTTGACAGGAAGGGTGCACCTCCCAAAATTATATCTATCTCTGTTTTTAAACAATGAGCTCTGGCACCTTTGCAAATCCCTGCTTCCCTCTGCGAAGGGACAATCTATTTACTTTCATGTTATTTACTTTTCATGTTGAGTCAACCTCTTATTTCAACCTCAGTCTATTAGTTGGCAAGCATCATGTGGTGGGGAAAGATCCAAACATATATATCCAGTCAAATATATTTGATCCCAATTTATTATTGTTGACAATTATCTCTATGATAAATGAGTTGGGAGGTGAAACATTAAGCCCCTATCTTTCTCTGTGTTCGATGGATGCTATTTGTTCTAAAAATATGCTTTGAGTACTAGCAATCATAAAAGACTATATGATGATTGAGTATGTGGAGCTCTTACTTAGAGTTTGTTGAGAATAAGTTGAATTGCAATTGTTTAGTGACTAAGAACATAGGTTGTTAAGTTTTAGGAGAATTCATTGTTTGAACCATAACATGTGAATTGGTTGCTACTTTATCATGATGATTTTTATGAGAAAAAGTTGTTGTTATGATGCTAGGAAAAGTGGTTGAAATTATCAAAGATCAAACTTATATATTATGCTAGCATTCACACTTAATAAATTATTTCTTTTATCATTTACCTACTCGAGGACGAGTAGGAATTAAGCTTGGGGATGCTTATACGTCTCCAACATATCGATAATTTATGAAGTATTCATGCCATATTCATCTATGTTTACAATAATTTTATATGGTTTTGATACACTTTATATGATTTATTTAGAATTAACCCGGACTGACGTTGTTTTCAGCAGAATTACCGTGGTGTTGTTTTTGTGCAGAAAATGAAAGTTCTCGGAATCGCCCGAAACTTTTTGGTGATTTTTTCTGGACCAAATAAGCAGTATTGGAGTGAAGAACCACCGGAGAAGAGCCACGAGGTGGGCACCACCCACCAGGGCATGCCAGAGGGCCCAAGCACGCCCTGGTGTCTTGTGCCCTCCTCGTCGCCCATCTTGGCGTGAAACCGACGCCCCAAAATCCTATAAATATAGAAACCATCAGAAATAACCCTAGACTCTCCGCTCCGCCGCTGCAACTCTCTGTATCGACGAAAAACCAATCTGGCGACGTTCCAGTACCCTGCCGGAGTGGGGAATCCATCTCCGGTGGCCATCTTCATCATCCCAGCGGAGGCCATGATGAGGGGGGAGTAGTCCACCCTCGGGGCTGAGGGTATGTATCAGTAGCTATGTGTTCAATCTCTCTCTCTCGTGTTCTTGAGATGTCATGATCTTGATGTATCATGGGCTTTGTTAATATAGTCGGATCACATGATGTTATTCCCTTGCTATCCCGTTGTGATGAATTGAATCTTTCCCTTTGAGATATCGTTATGTTGGATTGAATATTGGATTTGAGAACACTTGATATATGTCTTACATGTGGATACCCGTAGTGACAATGGGGTATTCTATTGATCCACTTGATATATGTTTTGGTACTCAACTTGCGGATTCCCGCGGTACCATTGGGGTAATCTATGCATAGGGGTTGATACACGTTCTTGTCCTACTTTCTCCGATAGAAATCTTGGGGTACTCTTTGAGGTTCTTTGTGTGGATTGAGTATTATGAATCTGAAATTGTTTGATGCGTATCGTATAATGAACTCATGGATACTTGTGGTGACATTGGAGTATCTAGGTGACATTAGAGTTGGTTGATGTGTATCATATGTTGTTATTCTAGTATGAACTCTTAGATAGATCGAACGGAAAGGATAACTTGATGTTATCTTAGTACGAACTCTTGAATAGATCGACCGAAAAGAATAACTTTAAGGTGGTTTCATACCCTACAAACAATTTCTTCTTATGTTCTCCGCTAGATAAGAACTTTGGAGTGATTCTTTGTTGCACGTTGAGCGATGGTTATGTGATCCAATTATATTAGCATTGTTGAGAGATTGCACTAGCGAAAGTACGTACCGTAGGCCTTGTTTTCAAGCATTGCAATACCGTTTGTGCTCACTTTTGTCACTTGCTACCTTGCTGTTTTTATATTTTCATATTACAAAAAACTATATCTACCATCCATATTGCACTTGTATCACCATCTCTTCGCCGAACTAGTGCACCTATACAATTTACCATTGTATTGGGTGTGTTGGGGACACAAGAGATTTCTTTTATTTGATTGCAGGGTTCTTTGAGAGAGATAATCTTCATCCTACACCTCCCACGGATTGATAAACCTTAGGTCATCCACTTGAGGGAAAATTGCTACTATCCTACAAAACTCTGCGCTTGGAGGCCCAACAAAGTCTACAAGAATAAAGTTGCGTAGTAGACATCAGTATCCACTATGTTCTTGTTGGAAATGTGCCCTAGAGGCAATAATAAAATGGTTATTATTATATTTCCTTGTTCATGATAAATGTTTATTATCCATGCAGAAATTGTACTGATTGGAAACTCAAATACATGTGTGGGTATATAGACAACACTTTGTCCCTAGTGAGCCTCTACAGGACTAGCTCGTTGATCAAAGATGGCTATGGTTTCCTAGCCATAGGCATGAGTTGTCATTTGATAACGGGATCACATCATTAGGAAAATGATATGATGGACAAGACCGAAACTATGAACGTAGCATATGATCGTGTCAGTTTATTGCTATTGCTTTCTGCATGTCAAGTACGTGTTCCTATGACCATGGGATCATGTAACTCACTGACATCATAGGAATACCTTGTGTGTATCAAACGTCACAACGTAACTGGGTGACTATAAAGATGCTCTACAGGTATCTCCGAGGGTGTCTGTTGGTTTGACATGGATCAAGACTGGGATTTGTTACTCTGTGTGACGGACAGGTATCTCAGGGCCCACTAAGTAATACAACATCACAATGAGCCTTGCAAGCAAAGTGACTAAAGAGTTATCCACGGGATCTTGTATTTAGGAACGAGTAAAGAGACTTGCCGGTAACGAGATTGAACTAGGTATGGAGATACCGACGATCGAATCTCGAGCAAGTAACATACCGATAAACAAAGGGAACATCATACGGGATTAACTGAATCCTTGACATAGAGGTTCAACCGATAAAGATCTACGTAGAATATGTAGGAACCAATATGGGCATCCAGGTCCCGTTATTGGTTATTGGCCGTAGAGGTGTCTCGGTCATGTCTACATAGTTCTCGACCCCGCAGGGTCTGCACACTTAACGTTCGGTGACTTTTCGATATTATTGAGTTATGTATGTTGGTGACCGAAGGTTGTTCGGAGTCCCTAATGAGATATCAGACGTCACGAGGAGCTCCGGAATGGTCTGGAGGTAAAGATTTATATATAGGAAAGTGGTATTTGGGTTCCGCAAAAGTTTCGGGTATTTCCGATAGTGTAGCGGGAGTGACGAATGGGTTCCGGGGGTCCACCGGGGGGGCCACCCACCCCGGGGGGCACATGGGCCCAAGAGGTGGCGCACCAGCCCCAGGTGGGCTGGGCAGCTGACCCCATTGTTGGGACCCCAATCCTAAGCCATATGAGTCTATGTAACGCCCAAGATGCGATCCTATCCTTATTTTGGCACGAGGGCCTCGACAGGGATAGAAGCGCATCTCGTCCTTTCGCAAGAATGGATATCATTACAAGTACATGTAAAGAAGAGATGAGTATATGGAATTGGCTTACACTCGCCACAAGCTACATCAATATCACATCAATACAACAACATATCCAAACATCATACAGAAGAGCAGGGTCCGACTACGGACGAAAACAAACAATAAAATGACATCCATCCTTGATATCCCAGGCTACCGCCTGGAACCCATCCTATGATAGATGAAGAAGAAGAAGAACTCCAAAGCAAACAAAGCATCGCTCTCACGTCAAAGCATCGCATTACCTGAACCTGCAACTGTTGTTGTAGTAATCTGTGAGCGACGGGGACTCAACAATCTCATTTCCAAGGGTATCAAGACTATTAAAGCTTAATGGGTGAGGTATGGTTAAGTGGTGAGGCTGCAGCAAGCACTAAGCATTTATTTGAGTGGCTAACTTACGAGTACAAGAAAAAAGGGGGATGATCGTCGCATAAACGGACGTGAGCTAGCAATGATCTCTAAGAGATCCTGAACACCTACTTACGAACAAACATAACCCCACCGTGTTCTCTCTCGGATCAGAAATTCATGAGAAGAGACAGTCACGGTGACGCACATGGTTGGTGTATTTTATTTGAATTTACTTCAAGTTTTCTATGACCGGGTGTTAAACAAAGTTTCCAAGTTGCCATGTAACCGCGGGCACGGCTTTCCGAAAGATTTAACCCGGTAGGGGTGCTCCAACTCATCCATCACAAACTAACCACACGCCGCGGGAATAACCTCGACCACGAATCTCGTTATGTTCCTAGGCAATTCCACTGGAAAACCGCAACCTCGAGATATCCCGAAGTATTCTCGGAATTCCTCGCACGAGACGTTCGAGAAAGGTAAAACAAGTCTAGCAAGACCGCCCGACGTGTTGACGAACCCGATAGGAGCCACGTATCTCGTTCTCAGGACACGACCGGATAAGCTAGTGTACATGGCCTGATAGACATCTCCCGAGTTGCCCCGGGTTGGCCCCGCACAGTGCTCTAGTTCGGACCATCACTCAGGAGGAGCACTGGCCTGGGTTGTTGATTAAAGATCCTCGGGTTAATTACTCCCTATGCAGGTTTATTAGTTATTAGGCAAATGTAGTACCAATGTTGGGCCTTGCCAGACAAGTTTTATCCTAAAACGAAAATCAAGGGGGTCCATGTTGTGATATATCAAAAGGATATCCATGTTGGCACATGGAAACAATTGCACCTCCAACTAGCAACGCTATAAGAAGGGGCTGAGCAAGCGGTAACATAGCCAAACAATGTTTTGCTGGGATGTGGAGGGGTTAGAGGCTTTTCATGGCAATTTGGGAGGCTTGACATACAAGTGGTAGGTAGAGAGACAGCGATAGAAACGAGACATCTAGCATGGCAATGATAGTAATGGTGTCCAAGGAAATGGTCATCTTGCCCGAGATCCCGCTTGGAAGAAGATCGAATCCATGAAGTAGACGAACCACGTAGAAGAACCGATCCTCACACTCCGAATGCTTTCGGAACTCTATCGGGAAGAAGCAATCCAAAAACAACAATCAACACATGATCAACACCACAACATATGCATGACATGATGCACTTCAAATATGATGCATGTTATGCATGACATGGCAAGCACAACAATCAACTTCTACACATTAAGTGAAGCTCAATATGCAACGAGTTGCATATTGACGAAACTCCACATTCGAATATTTAGTTCACTCTCGTTTAGGTACACGACAATATTAAATGTTGTTAAACATGGCAAGAGGTGAAGCATAAGTGAACTACACATCTAGGCAAGTTTAAATGAGGTCGGAAACGACATATAGCATTTCCGAAACGACCCCATATGTTAATTTCGAAATTGGTCCAGATCTGAACTAATCATGTTTTATATTTGTTAAACATCAAAACAAAATGCACCATGTTTTTCTACACGTCATTCTAGTCGATTGACATATATGGAACATTTAAACGGAGCTACGGACTAAAAGATATGACCATCACAAGATAATATGCCATGAATGCAAAATGCATGCAAACCTCAATCATAAACATGTTAAATCATGGATGCAGCAAGATATTATGATACTACATGAAAATCTAAGCAAGTTTCATATATGGCATGACCAAAACGGAGCTACGGTTCAACCACAACAACCAACACAAGTTTTTAGTGCAAATCTGTCCAAAACAGCAACATGGCATATTGCACGCATGAAAACAACAAGCTACAAGATTCTAAAATGCACAAACTAAGCATGGGGCAGTATCATATAACACACACTTCATTTCATCTTCACATTTCACACTCAAAAGAGTCATGGATCACATGGTAGGAAGCTCACCACATGGCAACAAAATATAGCAGATTAGGACCTAGTGAAAATCACAGTTTTTAGCATAGCAGTTTTATCACGGAGGCATATTGGCAGCAGCAAAACTATATGCTACAGGTCATATATTGGCATGAAAATTAACAGCATGGTAGTAGACATGATGCACTACAATTCATTCCATGGTGGCAAGGTCTAATTATGCATAGAATCATGGCTAGCATCATCACAACATGGCATTATGAACAAAACAGATTCTCAGACTTAGTGAAAATTAGAGTAGACATGTGCAACAGTTTTTAACAGATTGACATATTGAACAACAGAATTAATTAAGCTGCTAAACCTATTCATGCAAACTATTGGCACAACATGATAGGCAACAACATGCTTAACAAAAGACTCCTTGGTGCCAACCACAAAAGATTCCTAGATCAATAGAAAATCACATGGCAACATGGCAACAAAATAACAGTTTCAGACTTGGAAATATTTAGACCCCTCAAAACAGCAACATCGAGTAAGCTTGCTCACACGAAGAAATCTACAGCTAGGCAAGAGATTCATGGCATGGCAATCATATAACCAGCAAGTTAACATGTCATACTACAAATCATCTATTGGCACAACTCCAAAAGGAGGCATGGATTGCTTAATACGAACTCCGCAAAATTGAACTTAACGTTAACAGATTTCAGTTTTAACGCGATAGCCACTTGAGAGCAAGAAATTGACATGTTAATGATGTTCTACCTAGCAACAAGAGGCATGGCATGATAGTAGACATAACATAGGGCAATGCTCATGAAGACAACACATGCAAAAGACCTACGGGTTAGATGCAATCATCCACGAGACTTTGAATAAAATAACAGATTCACAACTACGATGGGATGCACTTTTGCCACACACATTACAGCACCTAAATGAAATCCTATGATCATGCAAAGGACACTATCACATAGAGCACGAAGAGTAGATGCAATTACATATATTAAACATTTCAAACGGATGCACGGTTTAAAAGTTGTAGTCCTCGCAAAATGCAATATGGTGCAAACAGACAGTTTTTCTCAGACTTAGTTTTTTTTGCACTGTCCGACAGATTGCTAAAATAGCGAACGATTCACAACGGTAGTTTAAAGCGCACGTGCATGGGATAAGCTATCTGATGAACGGGCAGGGCGTAGAGGGTTCTCACCGTGGGTCAGTTGGGCAAGATCTGGCGTTGGGTTGGGCGGCGGGGCCCATGAGGGCGCGGTCAACGGGGAGCTGGGCGTCGTGCTCCCCAGCCCCGAGCCTAGCCAGGCCAGCGGTGGGCTGGTCAACAGCGGCCGGCGGGCAGGGGCTCCGGCGGCCGCGGGAGGCGCGGATCTGAAGGCGGGCGGCCTGATTCGGTCGCCGGGGCGGACGTCCGGTGACGGCAGGGTCCGGGGCGGCCGGCGGCGGAGCATGGTGCGAGCGCGGTGGAGCGGGGCGCGAGTGGGCGGCGCGGAGGTGCTCCGGCCGGCGCTCCGGTGAGCTCCGGCGAGGAGCCGACCGGCGGGAGGTGGCGCGGCGCTAGGTGCCGCAGGAGCCTGCGGCTCGGGCGGCTGGCTGTGGGCGCCTCGGCCCGGATCGGGCCCGGGGCGGGCCAGATCTGGGTCTGGCGGGCTGCGGCGGCTGGTGGAACAGAGGGGCGACGTGGTGGTCTGGGAGAGGCTGGAGGGCGCAATCGCGGCGGCGCCAAGTGGCGGGCAGCGGCTGGCAGCGCCAGATCCGAGGAAGGAGGCTAGGGGCTAGGGTTTGACCATTTTAGGCAGGGTAGGATGTCTATTTATAGACAGGGGGTTAGGAGAGGGGGGTTTGAGGCCGTGCGATTGCCATTGGACGGCCGGATCGGGGTGGAGGGCTAGGGTTAGCTTAGGTGGGCTGAGTGGTTATGTACAGGGGTGTTGGGCTGAGATGAGAGGGAAGTTTGCGGCCCGTGACACGAGGTTTTTAAACACCGTAAAAATCCGACAATAAACCGATGACGGTGCCGCTACGGTCGACCGTTCGGGTATCAAACGACATCTGATTGCGGCGAAATTTGGCAGGCGGTCTACCTACAGTATAACAAGACCGCACGCGAAGTTTCATCCCAATCCGAGAATATTTTTCATGCACTCTTGAAAACAATATTTTATCGATGCCGCGGGCGTGTGCGTGTGTGGATTGTCTCGAAACGATCGTCGACGAGAACGGAGAGAACCACCAACTACGAACGAATGCAAGTTTTCAAAAACAAGTGACGATGCTATGCAGATGATGCGAATGATGCGATGATGACTACAACAAACAAACAAATCACACGATGAGAACGGAAAAAATCGGGAATCTTCTGGAGCGTCGGACTCGGGCTGTTACAGTCTAGCATGTAACACATCATATCACATTGCGGCCTCATGCACGGTAATCCCCACGGCTGTCACCTTACCTTGGCCGGGACCGTTTGCGCCTTTTGGCTCACGTATATGAATATGTCGCTAACAACCATATGTCAAAGAACCCGGGTCGACATGACTAGTTATAGACCCAAGTGGCACAACCATACAGGGACAGGCATACGTAACCCAGCAATGCAGGTGTCGGTCATCAGTGTGTGTAGACGAGTCGTAGCAAGCTACATGGACTCCATTACGTCGTGAGACATATCTGTCATCAACGGTACATAGACGAGTCATAGCAGGCTACAGGGACTCCATTACACTACGAGATATTTCCCCGTAGGGACAGACACATCAGCAAAGAAGGATACACGCTGGTCAATCAATGTGTCCGGAGCAGTAGAAAGCTACCAAGGCTCGGTGGAAGCACAAAGAGTCATTTCCCAATAAAGAAGGCTACTAAAGGCATACAGCTAGGTGTCGAATCCCACACATACCAATGGATTTCAATCATACACGCAATATGCACGATATGCGTAGATACAACATGGCATCACAACATAACTCTATAACATTACATTTATTCAGAAGGCTCCAGAGAGCCTACATAGTATAATGTTACAAGCAGAGGGTCACATGACCCATCATTCAGAGCATGCAATCAACAAGCGGAATATACATGTCTGGGTACAGACATCTATTAAAAGCATCTAGAAGAGCCTGAAAAGCTACAACGACCCTACCATAGGAGCCAGACCTCTGTCTGGGATTCCCAAGCTAATCCGATCAACATCGAACTTCATGTCGTAAGAATCACTAATGAGACTGAAGTCTCATCTGCAAAAACATAAATTAAGCAACCATGAGTACAAAGGTACTCAGCAAGACTACATCAGAACTATCTACATATGCATCATTGTCAACAAAGGGGGTTGTGGAGTTTATTGCAGCAAGCCAGCTTTGACTCTTGGCTAACCTGTACTACGACTACAAGTAGTATCTTTGAGGTGGGATAGCGCACACGAGTCCACATATTCACCAAATCAATACACCACTATGGATCCACTCCCGTCTCCCTACGAGAAGGCCATCCATAGCACTCACACTTATCTTGCGCATTTTAGAGTATCCATTTCACTTGTCTATGAACCACATAAGTTTTCCAAGTAGTCCATATCCGAGGACGCGGCTATTCGAACAGATTAAATCACCCTGCAGGGGTATACTTCTTCACACACGCTCCCGCCACTTACCGCCATGTGCACGTAAAAAGGCACCTCGGCAACCTTCAAGCGGAAGCCCAGCGAGGGAGTCGGCCACAACCGTTAACCACACAAGACTCTAGTCCAGGTTTATCGCCTATTTGAGATTGAACCCGCAACGGAAGTCCGGCCGAAGTTTCCATCACGGCCCCAAACGATGTGTGTAGGGTTCCCAAGCCCACCTCGACGGATAGTACTACGCTTGGTACACCGGGCCATGGTGCATCTACCGCGCCATAGCCTACCCCTCCGGTCAGCGCTATGCACGGCCGCCAACACATCCTACAAACACCAGAAACTAGTTGCAACTCCTGGAGAGAGATCAAGGCAATTAATAATCCGAGAGGGTCAATTAAGGATCCCAATGTGTGGTAGTATCTTGTCTTGGATAACATACACATAACTCAGTTCTTAAGGACGGTCCCAATGAGACAACCCACCATGTACTCCTACATGGCCTCTCACTGCTACCTTTACCAAATGGGATTCACACACTTAGCTCTCACACAACAGGACATGAACACCTCCATTCCAATTCATCGCCCAGTAGGATCAGACCCGACACGACTCTATGCATAGCAGGCAGAGTAAGCAATCATGGATGAGTAAGCACAACAAGGCTCAAGCAGTTGCTACTCATGCTAAGTGGTTTCAAGTATTTACTGTGACAAGGACAAGTCATGCAAAGGAATGGGTTCAACTACCGAGAACATGTAACAGTTGAATCGTTGTTGTCCTAATGTAGTTAAAGAGAGCAGGAGTGAGAGAGTAGGATATTATCGGGATTCTCAAGGAGGAGTTGCTTGCCTGACACTTCTAAAGATAACAATGAGTCTTCATCGGTGACAATGATCTCAACGTCGGAACCATCGTCTACCAGGAAGGAACACTACCGACAAAACAGGAATGGTGCACATTCAATGCAATGCAACAAACATGATGTATGATATGGCATGTTAAAGCATTGGATTGACCTAGAGCAATAGGTAGTCATATTAAGTGAAGTGGAATTCAATTATATACTAAATTCCAACTCCAACACTATTTATTAATTTATCCTAATCATGAAATGTCCTACTTGGTGATGTTAACTTGCTCAAACATGCATGAACATGGCATAAACAGATTCCTTGTATTTTTCTGATCATTTTTCATATATAAATTATTTCCATCCGATTTATAGATTAATTTCTATGATTTTTCAAAGTTTCTATTATTTTCTGGAATTTCTAAATCATTTCCTATTTATTTAAAATCCCAGAAATGGATTACTGCGTCACCATGACGTCAAAGTGAGGACAGCGGGTCAACTGACCGTGCAGAGTCAAACCTGACGTGTGGGGTCCACACGTCAGTGTCACAGAGACTAAAGGTGTTTAATTAAACTTAACTAAAAATTAACAGGGCCCTGGCCCACTTGTCATACACACTAACAACTAACAGGGTTTAGTTAACTCGCTAACTAAACTAATTAGCAGCGGGGCCCATCTGTCAGAGGCTCTAGGGGTTAGTTAGCAGGGCCATTAGCCGCTAATGGCTGTTCCACGTCAGACACGCCGGCGGCTAGCCGCCGGCGACCATTTGCCGCGACGGAGCACGTCGGAATCGCGCCACAGGCCTCGGATTCGAGCGCCGTTTGATCCTACGTGCTCCTAGGGATGCGTCCCATCCAGCAAGACGAGCGGCTGGGCATGGGGAGGTCAGAACCGGCGCCGGCGAGCGATGGTGCGGCGGACGGACTTCGGGCTTGCATGACTGCGGGGCTGCGGGGGCACGTCAAGCTAGGTCGAGGTCCCTAAGGCCTCTACGAAGCTTCAGGAGCTCGAATCAGAGTTCAAACGCTTCGAGGAGGGACCACATCGATGGAGGCGTCAAGCTCAGCGACGCCGGCTTCGGCCATGGCGGGGAAACAACGCCAGAGATCGGGAGCGGAAGAATTAGGGAAGGGAATGGATGGAGATGCTTACTGCGAGTCGAACGGAGTCGAAGGCAAGCTCGGAGAGGCTCTGAGCGCGACGAATCGACGACGGCGGTGTCCGGGCACCGGCGGCGAAGACGAGCTCGATGCGGTCTACTGCCAGCTCCTGGGGTCTCGATCTTCAACATGGAGGGGCTTCGGACATCTCGGACCTCGAGGGCTTGGCGGCTCGGCGATTCCCTAACGATGGCCGCGCGGGCGAGCGACGACGGCGATGAGCTCCGCTCGGTCATGGTAGGGATCGCAAGAGAGAGGGCGAGGGGAATAAATGAGAGGGGAGAGGACGATCCAGACGTCTCTAGGAGCCTATCCGTCCGTCCAGGCAGGCAGGCGAGCAGGAGGTGGCATGGGAGCGCGCTTGCACGCACCGACCACACGCCCTCGTGCCAGAAGGCACGAGGTGGAAGACGACTGGCGTCTTGGGCCAGATGGGCTACTTTGGGGCTGGGCCATGTAAGTCCTTTCCTATTTCCTTTATTCTGTTTTTTTCTATTTCTGCAACTTTGTTTTATTTGTTTGGGCAAAATCATAGATCCAAAAACTCTAAAATGTTTTTGGGGTATATCTTGAAATATTTCCATGTCCCACAAAATGTTTCAAAATATTTGGAACAACCGAAATATTTATTGTGCTTTATTTGACATTTTCAGCAACATTGCTGCATTATTTAAAATGCCAAAAAGAGTTGTTAAAAGTAGATCACCCCTGGTATGTTGTTGCCAACATTTATTAGAGAGGGGGGACATTTTTGAAGAGCATTTTGGATTCATTGAAATAATTCAATTATTGGAATTTGTTTATCAATGAGGTGCTAGGGTTTGTCATCCCCATTTCAAATTCAGTTGAATTGAAACATGATGCCATGATGGTTAATGCAATGACAACAAGTCTAGCTAGGGCTGTGACAACTCACCCCCACTAAACAAGAATCTCGTCCCGAGATTCAAGCATAGGGTAAGAGGACAGAGGGGACACCACTATCACAATCTTCGCGATCCAATTGCTCTTCTCGAAGATGTTGATTCATTGTATCATGGTGATCTTGACATCTTTTTCTTCGGGATCTTCATCCAAACATGACGAAGGGAACATGAAAACCCTACATGTGTCGATCTTCTCGAAGATCGAGCAACTCATAGAATGAGACGCAAGAACATCTCTTGAGCTGAGACACCAAACACACATCGGAAACAAAAGAGTGAGGTAGATGACGGAGGTTCAATTGGTAGGCAACAATTCCATGCTAGAACAGATGGTGATGAGGTTCCAAGGCAGCGAGGACTTAATTGCCCTTCATACCATAACGGGGCACCGTAAGAAGGTGACTCGTAGAGTATTCCCTTAAGTGGCAAAAAGAATTACTTTTGATCCACAGATCATTGAAACTCTTCATAACAGCCTAAGGCAATTCACAAACGATCATTTGAAGGAATTCGAACGAATGGCATACTCAGTTTGGAAAGAAAACTAGAGTTATAGAGCAACTCGGCAAACGGAACGCACATTCCAATTGATACCGAGGATATAACCTAGTGTCTGGGCATGCTCTCAAGAACAGGAGCAACTCCATATTCATCATAGTTTTACCAACATCCATGCCAAGGATTCTGGCCACACCTCATACTACCATGATGAATAACGATGGAGGATGCATATGCAAAGGAAGACAGCACTTTCTCAGATTTCACCTTAGCTATGCCAAGGGAACGGAATCTAGATGATCGACTGGAAGACATTTAGCACTCCGCTTCTAATGTTCTCCTTGATCTTCTAGCATAACCCAATTATAGGTTAGGAGTTATGACTAGAACATCAAGTAAAGGTCGGACTTCGGGGGTTCCAAGGGTCCATGAGGAATAACTTTAATGCAAGTCATTCAAGGTCCTCATGGGGAAATGGATGATGTTGCTGATACAATATACCATAATAATAGATCTTCTGGCTAGGTGTGTCAGCCACAACATCACTTTACCGGTTACATGGAGACCAATATTATAATTCTTGGGAAATGTTCCAACCATTATATCCGCCTGAAATTCAGATATGGTTGGAGACAAGATACTTTAGATTCAGCATGTCTGAACGAGAAAGGATGCAACACAAGTCGAAGAGACAACGTTGCGAGATTCTTAGGAAATGAACTACGGAAGCCAACTCCAAAACATGAGATGGATTGCAAGACCCATGTGAACACAGGGTCTAAGACAATTGTGGTCACATGGAAACCTTACATCATAACACTTCCGAGTTCTGATTAGGAACCATCATTGGAGGATAACGAAGTCCTTATATAAGCCCGGGTTAGCTCTTCAAAAGGAACTTCTTTTCCTTGAACAAATCAATCAGTGGCTTGGTGTGCTAGGAATTACATATGGACTGGAGATGGTCAGTCTATCAACCCACAGAATACTTCGCACGTGCATGATTGACTTGAGATGATTCCAGAGGAAGCAAAACAACTTTTCTTGAATTCACGGCGGCATCCTGCATCGAATACTCGTGAACATAGAGAATGGTCACTACTTACATCAACATATGCTTCATGTACGGAACATGAAGATATTGCGTACCAAGTTTCCAACACTAGCTTAATTTCCAACATGAATCATGGAACAAATGAAAATGTTGCCGATGGACTCAACAACATTTCATCGAAATATCCATATAGATGGAATTCCACAACTTATGTGAGCAAGGTAGTAGCATTGGTCAGACCCAAGGATATAATGATGCAAGCTCGAGGAGGCATCCACGAGTAAGACAACATTATGACGATCGATGGTTCTGATTTTGATTTGATGATAACCCATGCTCAAATCAAAGATTGGACATGATACCAGATGCAACAATTGATCGCAAGGATTAATGGATGTAGTATCATCCTTCTTCAGCACACACAACACAAAAGATATCCCTTTGACATGACCTAAGTTAGATCAAGCTTTTATCTTCCAACTCTCCAAGTTGTTATTTAGCTTAACCAACTAGCTCAGGAGTATCCAACACAGAGTCTTGGAGAAGGGATGGTTTATAGGAAAACCAACTTGATCACGTACTCAACATAATGGTCAGGGAACAACCTGGTGATACTTCCGAGAAGATGATCGGAAAATCATGACCCAACGATATGTTATTAAGATCGAGAACAATCTTGCCTTTCAGGGCAAGACGATATGATCAAAAGAGATTGGCACAAACCTAACTCATTGATCGAATAGTGCACCATGAAAGATGGACTAGGTAGCACGATCAATCTTAGAATGGTTATTCAATAACCAACACACTAAGAGTGAAATTATTGTCCATTAACTTCCAAGCAATACGATTGCTAGAGGTATCGATTTCACACATCTCGGTTCACTTGTCGGCACTCCAGTTACAACTAACATGGATACCAAGGAATGAATAATGATGGCAAGAAGTACCACTGTATCAAGAATGCATAAGAGGTCGTGCAATTCCCATGACATTCTCGACATGAAGAGGGTAATACTTCAAGGTAGAACAAAGCAAAAGCTGGATTGGCATTTGGATCTGTGGAATACAACTGCTTTGACCCAATTCAAGAAATGGATAAGGTACTGGAGTTTGTTTCTCCTAGTCATTCTGAAATAGAATGGCTTGACAGACCACAAGAATAATACGCATCAATGAACATGAATGCACAACTACTCTTGACTATCCACTGACAGATAATGGTCAGAAAACAATTGAAGAGAGGCAACTCAAGAGCACATGATTTTTCTGAGTTGTAGAAGCATAGGTTAGCATGTTGACAAGTCCAACATAATTCTTTCGAATAACCCATGCAGAAGGAAGAGTTGGCAGGGTCACAATTATAGAATGGAGAACTCATCAAGAGCACTCTTGTTGTGATCTTTAGTTCACGAGGAACTTCTGCCATGACTGGTTCATGGTATTGGAAGAATGATAAACCATGAACCTTGAAGACTATAACAAGGTTACTAATCATCCTAAAGGAATGAGCAAACACTATCAACAGGAGTGAGCGGAATGATCCTTGGGTTCAAGAACCCAGAAATAGAATACCTACTGACTAGGTAGCATCACATGATGCTTTTGATAATGATGGCCAGAATTTTCACATTGGGAACACAAGAGATGGCTAGACTATTTGGGTGGTTCACTAAAACAACATGGTTTCCTAACACTTCAACAAACACCTCAAGGTAATGGAGTACCCCAACACAATAATTAGTGTGCTTAGTCTGGCCTAAAAGACATTGACTCAAGATGAAAGAGTTTGCAATTGCATCAGATTATTTGGAGACCTTGGATGACTCGAACAACATAACGGTTGTACGGGCATGAAATATAAGGCAACCTGCATGAAACTGACAACATAAAAGCTGAATTCTTATAGAGACATCAATCCAGTAACACAACAACTTTCCTATAAGTCTCCAGCATGGTAACTCGTCATCCTGATAGATAGTAGAGAAGCCTAATTCTTAACCCCGTAGAATAAAGAAGAGGGCGACTCAGAATTAGAATGACACGAGGAAAGGAGTAAAAGAATCTTACGTTCCCTTCCACAATCAATTCCCTTATATAACTAAAGCAATTCTAGACTCAAACATCGACCAGTTTGGCTTGGTAATCCTACAGGCAGTCAAGCTCTGATACCAACACTGTCGGGACCCCGATCCTAAGCCATATGAGTCTAGCATGTAACACAACATATCACATTGCGGCCTCACGCACGGTAATCCCCACGGCTGCCACTGATAACCCACAAGTATAGGGGATCGCAACAGTTTTTGAGGGTAGAGTATTGAACCCAAATTTATAGATTCGACACGAGGGGAGCCAAAGAATACTTGAGAGTATTAGCAGTTGAGTTGTCAATTCAACCACACCTGGAGATTAAATATCTGCAACAAAGTGATCAGTAGCACAGTAATATGATAGTTTTGATAGCAGTAGCAATAGTAACAGTAGCGGTAACAGTAGTAGCGATAGTTTTTTAATAGTTGGAACAGCAGCAACAGCAGTAGTAACTTAGCAAGAGCAATAAGTGTAAAGGTCGTAGGCACTGGATCGGTAATCATTGGATGATATTCATCATGTAATAGTCATAACCTAGGGCGATACAGAACTAGCTCAGTTCATCAATGTAATGTAGGCATGTATTCCATAAATAGTCATACGTGCTTATGAAAAAGAACTTGCATGCCATCTTTTGTCCTACCCTCCCGTGGCAGCGGGGTCCATAAGGAAACTAAGGGATATTAAGTCTTCCTTTTAATAGAGAACCGGAACAAAGCATTAACACATGATGAATACATGAACTTCTCAAACTACGGTCATCACCGCGAAGTATCCCAAATATTGTCACTATGGGGTTGACGGATCATAACACGTAATAGGTGCATATGACTAGGCAAGATCGGATCAAGAACATGGATATAGAGATGATAACATAAACGATTCAGATCTGAAATCATGGCACTCGGGCCCTAGTGACAAGCATTAGGCATAGCAACGTCATAGCAACATCAATCTCAGAACATAATGAATATTAGTGATCAAGCCCTAACAAAACTAACTCGATTACATGATGAATCTCATCCAACTCCTCACCGACTAGCAAGCCTATGAAGGAATTACTCACTCCCGGTGGGGAGCATCATGGAATTGGCGATGGAGAAAGGTTGGTGATGACGAAGACCGAAGATTCCCCTCTCCAGAGCCCCAAACGGGCTCCAGATCTGGCCTCCCGATGAAGAACAGGAGGTGGCGGCGGCTCCGTCTTGTGAAACGCGATAATTCTTTCTCTCAGATTTTTTTCTCAAATTTAGGAATTTATAGTGGCGGAGATAGGGCAAGTGGGGCCCCGAGGTGCCCATCCCCCACCAGGGCGCACCGGGAGGGGGCTGGCGCGCCCTGGTGGGTGATGCTCACCCTGGGCCCCCTCTCCAGCGGTTTTTGGCTCCAGTATTTTTGATATTTTCCAAAAGAAATCTCCAAAAAGTTTCGTTCAATCCCGAGAACTTTTATTTCTGCACAAAAACAACACCATGGCAATTCTGCTGAAAACAACGTCAGTCCGGGTTAGTTCCATTCAAATCATGCAAATTAGAGTCCAAAACAAGGGCAAAAGGGTGAGGAAAAGTAGATACGTTGGAGACATATCAACTCCCCCAAGCTTAAACCTTTGCTTGTCCTCAAGCAATTCAGTTGATAAACTGAAAGTGATAAAGAAAAACTTTTATGAACTCTTGTGTTCTTGTTTACATATATATGCGTAAGTGGCACCCAGGTTTTCAGCAAAGATTATGACTAACCATGTCAACAATAACTCTTAGGAATTATATTTACTCATAACAATAACATAAGCAACTAACGAGCAATAATAAGATATCTCAAGCGCCAACATTTTGTCAAAACAATCGTGATGCAATATGACAATAGTGGTATCTCGCTAGCCCTTTCTGAGACCGCAAAACATAAATGCAGAGCACCTCCAAAGTTCAAGCAGTGACTAAACATTGTAATTCATGGTAGAAAAGATCCAGTGATGCTGCACCCAACATCAACTATACACAATGCATAAGGATGACAATAGTGCTCTCAGGTCTGGCGCTTATTTGAGAAGGTGATGACTCAACATAAAAGTAAATAGTTAGTCCCTTCGCAGAGGGAAGCATGGATTTGCAGCGGTGCCAGATCTCAAAGTTTAAAATAGAGATAGATATAATTTTGGGAGGTACACCCTTCCTGTCAACGTTACGACCAAGAGTTATCAATATCTTCCATGCTAAACAAATGAGCGGCGGTTCCCAAGCGGTAAAAGTAAAGTTTTACTCCCCCTCCACCAACAATCACACTCCACGGCGAGCCGCATCCACGGGTACCGTCCAAACCAACAACATTCCTGGGGGAGTTTTGTTTAATTATTTTTGATTTTTGATTTCGGGACTGGGAATCCCTATTATCGCCCCTCTCGTGTAAGGACAAGTGAATAAACACTCGTCATGAGAATAACGCGCTTAGCATGGAAGATACTGACCGCCCCCTGTCGCTCCATGAGCGGTCCAGGCACACAAAACAAATGTTTATTTGAAATTTTAAAGGTGGCACATGCAAATTTACTTTGGATCGGCAGGGTAATACCACATATAGGTAGATATGGTAGACTCATCTGGCATAACTTGGTTTAAAGGTTTTGATGCACAAGCAATATTTCCGCTTAGTACAGGCGAAGGCTAGCAATTAGATTGAGAAGCGGCCAGCTAGAGAGCGAAGACGGTCATGAACATGCATTACATATAATCAACATTGAATACTAGCATGAGTAGGATATGGACACCATGAACATAAATATCATGAAGGCTATGTTGGTTTTGATTCAACTACATGCATGAACATGTGCCAAGTCAAGCCACTTGAAACATTCAGAGGAGGATACCATATCATCATACCGCATCCTAGCTATTTTAATGCATGTTGACACCCAAGATAAATCATTATCCACTCCTAGCTACTTAAGCATGGCATGAACAACTATAATCTCTAATGGTCATTGCAAACATGTTTGATCATACTGAGTTGAATCAAGGGATACTAGGTTAAACATATTTACAAAAACAAAAACAAGTTGAGTTCATACCCGCCTTTCTCTGCCGCAGTCAATTCATCAAATGTCGTCATCATTGCCTTTCACTTGCACGACCGAACGATAAGTAGATAATAATAGTGCAAGAATGCCGTGGACTAAGCTGGAATCTGCAAACATTTTATTCAAGAGGAGAAGACAAAGTACATGGGCTCTTTATTAGATAAACAGTAATGCAGATGAGAACCACTCAACAATTTCATCGTGGCCTTCTCCTCGGTACGACTCAAGTAAAAAGAAAAGAATTTCAGAAAAACACACTGAAATATTTCAAGAAAAAAGCAAATTAAAGAAAACAAAAACTAGAAAAACTATTTACACGGGAAAGCTCCCAACAAGTAAAAGAAGAAGCGAGAAATCTTTTCGGGTTTTCTTTTGATGCTACAATTAAACTAGGCTAGAAAGAAAAACTAAAAAGAATTAGGAAATATTTTTGGGTTTTCTCAAAGTTTTTCAAACACATAAGAAGAAAGCGAGAAAACAAATCTAGCATGGATAATACAATGAAATAGTGTGAACACCGACAACTGGAATGAAATGTGCGAACATGAATGTAATGTCGGTGGAAATACGTACTCCCCCAAGCTTAGGCTTTTAGCCTAGCTTGGTAATCACCATCCGTATGAATAATAGTCTGGTCGATGGCTCATTGAGAACCTCGGGACAGACTCTGCAGCCCTCCTGGCAGCTTCAAACTCCGCGTTGTACTCATAAGCTTCGCTCTCAAGAACATAATATCTTCCCCTAGTGTGAAAATCAAAGAGAGCAGGAGCAGGCAAAACAACAGGCACAACGGGTTTCTTATAAAATCTCAAATTATAAGTATAGTTAGTGACCGTTCCCGTAAGGAACTTATGACGCTTCATAGCATCACAGTCTAAATACTGAGGGGGTAGGATGTGGTCATTAGGCCATGGTGACACATGTAATCTCTCAGCTACACAGGAGGCATATATTCCTCCATAAAAATTACCACTAGCAGCATTAAGCTGCAACCTCCGTGCAACAATTGCACCAAGATTATAATCCTTATTCCCTGTTATGGCAGTTTGTAAGAGACTCAAATCATGTGCACATACTGTGCTACAGTCTTGTTTGCCTACAATACATTTACCATTAAAAAGCGCAAAATATTGGAGTGATGGAAAATGGATGTTGTTAATTCTCCCTTGTGTAACCCCCCTATCTTCGCCAAAGCAAAGATTAACTAAAAATGATTCGTACTCGGATTTTGTTGGTTCATCGAAGGAACCCTCATATGGAAGTTTACATGTATCGCTGAACATTTCTAAAGGCATGGTAAAGGAATGATCGTACAGGTTGAATGAAACTCTAGACTCACGAGGAAAATATTTAAATTTCTTTGTGAAGGTTTTCGTGAGTTCGAGGTGTTGGGGGCACTTATCTGCGATGAAGGAAGCAAGCCCTGCATTGTGGATAAATTGATAAAATTCCTCCTTAATACCTGCACCTTCCATGAACTCATCGCAAGGCCACAAGCAAGATTTGGTAGCGGCATCTCGCATTGAGCTTTCGCTTGGTTCAACATAAGATTGTCAAACTGAGCTTCCACTTGACGAGGCTCCCGAGGATCTCCTCCTCAAAGAACTTCTAAAGAATTGCATTTTTATTCCTCAATGGGGATGTGCATGTCCCCTACAATAAGTATATCATAATTCTTTTTGGCAGTAGGTTGAGATAATTTAAAACTTCCAATAGTGATGGTCGGAGATTCTTCAATAACATTTATACCATTCACTTGGAATTGTTTCTTCGGAAAGTGCACCGTGTGCTCATTACCATTAATATGAAAAGTAACTTTGCTTTTATTGCAATCAATAATAGCCCCTGCAGTATTCAAAAAGGGTCTACCAAGGATAATCGACATGTTGTCGTCCTCGGGCATCTCAAGAATAACAAAGTCCGTTAAGATAGTAACATTTGCAACAACAACGGGCACATCCTCACAAATACCAATAGGTATGGCTGTTGATTTGTCAGCCATTTGCAATGATATCTCAGTGGGTGTGAGTTTATTCAAGTCAAGTCTTTTATATAAGGAGAAAGGCATAACACTAACACCGGCTCCCAAATCACACAAAGCAGTTTTAACATAGTTTCTTTTGATGGAGCAAGGTATAGTTGGTATTCCCGGATCTCCAAGTTTTTTAGGTACTCCATCCTTAAAAGAATAATTAGCAAGCATGGTGGAGATTTCAGCTTCAGGTATTTTTCTTTTATTGGTGATGATGTCTTTCATATACTTTGCATAAGGGGCCATTTTCAAAATATCAGTCAAACGGGTACGCAAAAAGACTGGCCTAATCATTTCAGCAAAGTGCTCAAATTCTTCATCATCCTTTTTCTTATATGGCTTAGGTGGAAATGGCATGGGTTTCTGAACCCATGGCTCTCTTTCTTTACCATGTTTCCTAGCCACAAAGTCTTTTTTTATCATAACGTATATTTTTAGGTTGTGGGTTATCAAGATCAGGGGCAGGCTCTATTTCAACATCATTATCTGGTTCTTTATCATTACTAGGTTGAGCATCATCGTGAACATCATCATTATCACTAGGTTGATGCTCACTACCAGACTGAGTTTCAACATCGGAAATAGAGACGTCATTATTATCATGAGGTTTTTGTGTCTCAGGTTCACTAGAGGTATGCAAAGTCCTATCATTTTTCTTTTTCTTTTTCTTGTTAGAAGGACTAGGTGCATCAAGATTAATTCTCTGAGAGTCTTGTTCAATTCTTTTAGGATTACCCTCAGGATAGAGTGGTTCTTGGGTCATTCTACCTCCTCTATTACTACTCTAGCAGCAAAGTCATGCATATTACTATTCATTTCATCAAGCAATTCTTTTTGAGACTTAGCTACTTGTTCTAACTGAGTTTGAACCATAGAGGCATGCTTTCCTATACCTCTAACATCATTACTGATTCTAAATAGCAAGTCACTCAAGCGAGCAATCATATCACAATTGTATTTCAATTGTTTCAGAACATGAGCATTGAAATGATCTTGCTTCATAATATAGTTGTCAAACTCATATAAGCACTGACTAGGATGTTTATTGTGAGGAATGTCACTTTCATTGAACTTTAATAAAGAATTTACCTCTACCACCTGTGGAGGTGGTGGTGTGTCAAGGCCATGTATTTCTTCAATAGGTGGCAAATTCTTAACATCCTCGGCTTTAATACCTTATTTCTTCATAGATTTCTTTGCCTCTTGCATATCTTCAGGACTGAGAAATAAGATACCCCTCTTCTTCGGAGTAGGTTTAGGCGGTGGTTCAGGAATAGTCCAATCATCATAATTATTCAATACATTATTCAATAATTCCTCAGCCTGTTCAACAGTTCGTTCCCTCAAAACACAACCAGCACAACTATCTAGGAAGTCCCTAGAAGCATCGGTTAGTCCATTATAAAAGATATCAAGTATTTCATTTTTCTTGAGAGTATGATAAGGCAAAGCATTAAGCAACTGGAGAAGCCTCCCCCAAGCTTGTGGGAGACTCTCTTCTTCAATTTGCACCAAGTTAAATATTTCCTGTAAGTGTAACGCCCAAGATGCGATCCTATCCTTATTTTGGCACGAGGGCCTTGACAGGGATAGAAGCGCATCTCGTAATTCGCAAGAATGGATATCATTACAAGTACATGTAAAGAAGAGAAGAGTATATGGAATTGGCTTACACTCGCCACAAGCTACATCAAGATCACATCAATACAACAACAGATACAAACATCATACAATAGAGTAGGGTCCAACTACGGACGAAAACAAACGATAAAATGACATCCATCCTTGCTATCACAGGCTGCCGCCTGGAACCCATCCTAGATCGATGAAGAGGAAGAAGAAGAAGAACTCCAAATCAAATAAGCATCACGCTCACGTCAAAGCATCGCACTACCTGTACCTGCAACTGTTGTTGTAGTATTCTGTGAGCCACGGGGACTCAGCAATCTCATTTCCAAGGGTATCAAGACTATGAAAGCTTAATGGGTGAGGTATGGTTAAGTGGTGAGGCTGCAGTAAGCACTAAGCATTTATTTGAGTGGCTAACTTACGAGTACAAGAATAAGGGGGGATGATTGTCGCATAAACGGACGTGAACTAGTAATGATCTCTAAGAGATCCTGAACACCTACTTACGGTCAAACATAACCCCACCATGTTCTCTCTCGAATCAGAAATTTACGAGAAGAGACAATCACGGTTACACACACGGTTGGTGTATTTTATTTGAGTTTACTTCAAGTTTGCTATGACCAGGTGTTAAACAAAGTTTCCAAGTTGTCACGTAACCGCGGGCACGACTTTCCGAAAGATTTAAACCTGCAGGGGTGCTCCAACTCATCCATCACAAACTAACCACACGCCGCGGGAATAACCTCGACCACGAATCCCGTGATTTCCTAGGAAATTCCATTGGAAAACCGCAACCTCGAGATAGCCCGAAGTATTATCGGAATTCCGCGCACAAGACGTTCGAGAAAGTTAAAACAAATCCAGCAAGGCCGCCTGACGTGTCGACAAACCCGATAGGAGCCACGTATCTCGTTCTCAGGACATGACGGATAAGCAAACCGTACGGTGGCCTGATAGACATCTCCCGAGTTACCCCGGGTGGGCCCCGCACGGTGCTCTAGTTTGGACCAACACTCATGAGGAGCACTGGCCCGGGTTGTTGATTAATTATCCACGGGGTCCGGAAAATCTCTATGCAATTTTATTAGTTATTAGGCAAATGTAGTACCAATGTTGGGCCTTGCCAGACAAGCTTTATCCTAAAACGAAAGTCAAGGGGGTCCCCATAACAACCCCGAGCATGTTAGGAACGCAAATTATGGAACATAACACCGGTACACAAGTAACTAGGGCGGCAAAAGTGGAACAAAACACCAAGCAAAAGACCAAGCCTTCCACCTTTTACCAAGTATATATGTGCATTAAATTAAATAGCAACAATATTGTGATATATCAAAAGGATATCCATGTTGGCACATGGACAACAATGCACCTGCAACTAGCAACACTATAAGAAGGGCTGAGCAAGCGGTAACATAGCCAAACAATGTTTGCTGGGATGTGGAGGGGTTAGAGGCTTTTCATGGCAATTTGGGAGGCTAGACAACAAGTGGTAGGTGGCGAGACAGCGATAGAAACGAGACAACTAGCATGGCAATGATAGTAATGGTATCCAGGGAAATGATCATCTTGCCTGAGATCCCGCTTGGAAGAAGGACGAGTCCGTGAAGAAGACGATCCGTGAAGTAGACGAACGAATCCTCACACTCCGAACGCTTTCGGAACACTATCGAGAAGAAGCAATCCGGAACAAACAATCAACACACAAAAACACCACAACATATGCATGACATGATGCGGAAACAAATATGATGCATGTCCGGTTTAATAGGCATGGCATGGCAAGATGCAACAATCAAACACTACAAATTAAGTGAAGTTCAATATGCAATGAGTTGCATATTGAGGAGACTCCACATTCGAATTATTTAGTTCACTCTCGTTTAGGTACTCATCAATATTAAATGTTATTTATCATGGGTGGTCATGGCATACGGTGAAGATGGAATTAGAGCAATTTTAAATGGAGAAGGAGAACACACCTACAACAAAATAATAAATCTCCATGTTACGAGAAATGCGGTTAATGTTGTTTAACTAAACAATCAATTTAATGTTGTTTAACATGGCAAGAGGTGAAGCATAATGAAACCACACTATCTAGGCATCTTAAATGAGGTCGAAAACGACTTATAGTATTTCCGAAGCGACCCCATATGCAAGTTATAAGTTTGGTCCAGATCTGTCCTAAACACATTTTATATTTATTAAACAGGAAAATAAAGTGTGCCATGAGATTTTACACGTTTTTCTAGTCAAGTTACATATATAAATCATTTGCATCGGAGCTACGGTTTTTTAGTTATGATAAAAAACCGTTTTATCATGGCATTTACACAAAACACATGATAACAGCAAGTAAAACATTTTTAACATGGTTGAAAGTTGGTAATTGTGAATCTACCAAGATTCTAGGCATCTTCCATATATAAAGTTTTTTACGTGCGATGCACGGTTAATTATTTATGATCAATGCGAAAACATGGCATTTTTCTGAAAATATGCATGCAATGGAAAAATGCTAAAATCTACTACCTCCGTCCCAAAATAAGTGTCGCAAAATTAGTACTAAGTTGCGACACTTATTTTGGGACGGAGGGAGTACATGTTTGGCAAAAACATACATGGGCCAGAAGCAACACAGTGCAGCAACCCAGCAGTGAAACCGGCCCAGGAGGGCATGTGTGTGTGGTGCAAAAATTAACAGAAACAGGCAAATTAATGGGTAGCCTGGGACTCGAACCCAGCACCTCTCAGAGAGAACCCGGTGGCTCTAACCATTGCGCTGATGATGCACTTGTGGCAAAACTGAGACTCGATGGCTAATTAAACAGAAACGACAGTTGATCCGCTAGAAATGCAAAAATGCATTCATGGGGACTCGAACACAGGATCTCCTGGGTAAAACGAGGTGACACTAGCCACTCGGGCTACTGCATATGTTCGTGCCCAAACATAATGGCAATGCAAAAATAACCTGTACAACAATAATGGATCTAGCACAAAATGAAGCTTTTGGCCATGGCGGGACTGCTTACAGCGGGGAAACAAGGGGCCGGCGGCACGTTGGGCTGGCTCGGGGACGCGCCATCAGACGGAGGCGAGGCTCGGCGAGGAGCACAGCATGGAGGAGCTCCTCTCCTCTAGCCTTGTGGGAGCAGGATGAAGCCACGGAGGTCGACGCGCTGCTCCCGCGGTCAACGTCCTCGTGCACACGCACAATGCAGAGGAGGGAGGCGGCCATGGCAGGGGAACAATGGCGGCTTGCTCCAACGCGACGCCGGGGAGGTCGGGTGGAGAAGGGGATGGCCGGATCCGAGGCTGCAGGGCCCGTTCCGGACGACGGAGGACTAGGCGGCACTGGCGGCGAGCTCCTTGGGGCTGCGCTGGAGATTCCCCTGCGACAAAAAACACGGAGAGAGAGAGAGAGAGAGCTCGTTCAGAGAGAGAAGGAGAAATAGAAGGAGAAGGGAAGGAGGCGCGGGGGACCGGCCTGGCCTTGCTGGCCGCCGAGGCGACAACTTGGCCGGAGCTGGCCTGGCGGCGCGGGGCACCAGACGCCATGGGAGGCACGCAAGGTCGAGGTCCGATGGAGACGCACGGGAGGAGCGGGTCTCTGGAGCTCGGGCTCCTGTGGTCACCGGACACGTCCAAGGACAGCAGGGCGAGGTGGTCATCGGGAGGCTGGCTGCGTGGGCTCGGGCATGGCAATGGGCATGGATGGATCCGGTGGCGGAGGCTGGATTGGGCAGGTGGATCGGGGAAGATCCCGAGGTGGGAGACGACCAGAGGAGTGGCGGCGGCTAGGCTAGAAATTAGGGATTCGTCCGATGATTGCACTGCTATTAATAGCATGTAGGTATGGGTAGGGGCTATTTGGTCCTTCCGTTTTGATCGGACGGTCGGGAAAATTAGGTTAGGAGTCTAATAGAAAAACCGATGATGGTTTGGGGTATTACGGGGATGATCCGGACTCAACGGGCATGACCGTATGTTTTGGGTTCGGGAAGCTATCGGGCGCGCGCGAGGGTCTGTGCACTGTGTGTGTGTGTGGGGGGGGGGGGGGCGCTAGGCATTAGAAGAGAGGGAAGTCGCGGGCAGCCCGACAACAAGTTTTCAAAAACCGAAACGTCCAACGATTGACCGGCCATAGTGCCGCTATACGTTTAACGGTTGGGCTATCAAACGGACTCCGGTTGCGACAAAATTTGGCAGGCGGTCTACCTAAACTATAACAAGACCGCACGCCAAGTTTTGACCCAATCCGAGAATATTTCTCGCGCACTTATAAAACCATTTTTTATCGATGCCGCGGGCGCGTGCGTGTGTGGTTGATCTCGAAACGGTCGACGACACGAACGGAGAGAACCGGCAGCTACGAACAGATGCAAGTTTTCAAAAACAAAAGACGATGCTATGCACATGATGCGAATGATGCGATGATGAATGCGACAACCAAACGAACCACACGACGAGAAAGGAAATAAAAGGGCAATCTTCTGGAGCGTCGGTCCTGGGCTGTTACAACTCTCCTCCACTAACAAGAGATCTCGCCTCGAGATCTTAGAATGAGAAGGGGAAGGGGAAGAACCATGGAAGATGTAAAACTTAGTTTCTTCTTTGACAAACAAGTGGAACCAATGAACCTTGAAGGTTGCACATAGATGAAGAATGGCACGAGGAATAAGCAAGAATTCAAAGAAATTTTTGGCAGCACTTCGGTAGAGAAGAGAAGCAAAACTTGATAAGATGAAAGAACTTGAAAAGACGGCACAACACTCCGGTTAAATGAATAAGCAAAGAAGGAACATGATATTGACAAAACGATATGATGGTTGAAGAGAGAAACTTCACAATGCCACCGAAACAAAAGAATAGAAGCTAGATCATTGGAAAGAAAGAACGGATAAGAAAATGACAACTTCTATCACAATTGAATTTGGACAACATGGTTGAACGGAGTTGTTGGATAATCAACAACGAAAATAATTACTTTGTTGCGGGCTTAAAGAAACATCTCAAAATTATGAGGTGACAACCGGCCACAAACGGAGCAATTGTTTGATTGGGAGGAACAAGATATGCAAAACTTCTTTCACCAAGAAGATACATTGAGAACATGGATCATTGATAAGCACCATGATAGCAACAATCCTTAGTACATGCTTTAGGTGAAATCCAATCCAAGATAACTTCGAGAAAGAAATGATGGGTTTAATTATCTCACTCTTGATAAATTCTCTTCGAGACTCCTCATGAGTAAAGAATGATATAACACCACCTCAAAAGACAAGGGAGAAAGAATTGCACTTTGAAATGCAAGACGAAAGAATACTTGAGGTACTACCACAAGAATCTTGAAGAATACTTTGAGAATGATTACATCCTTAACAAACCACCATGAAGAGCCTCCGTATACAAAAGAATGATGAAAAGAAATGAAGGTTGAAAAGAATAAGATTATGACCTTGCAAATATTTAGATGGGACATCGCGATGAGATACTTTGAGAAAATTAGGAACTCCGGAAAAGAAAGATGAACAACTTAGAATCGAGAATTTGATATTATGAATAACTCCGGAAGAAGGATTGAAAACACCTTGATGAACAAGAACAAGAATTATGTTATGCTTATCCTTCATCAAGTTTAATTGATGACAAGCAACGGATTTGGCATACGACTTATTCTTCTTGCAAAAGATTGAAGAGAGATGAAACAAGTTTGAAGAAGTCTTCAACGAAACCCCAGTAAGAATTTGAAATGAATGAGGAAACTACGAATGAATGGAATGCACGAGAACGAACAGATCACGATTCACCTAGAGCATCTTGAACGAAGCACCGACATAATTGAGAGACGAACAAAAAGGCAACAATTGAGAAGAATCTGAGAACGAAAGCTGAAAGCTGAGAACGAAGAAATCTTCTGAAATGATGGCCTTCGAAGGATCGAGAAATGGAACAACTCAGAAATGCTCCGGATAGATATGGAAAGAATTACTCATGATCGAAAAGAATTTGAGAGGATAGCAACAAGCTGAAACCACAATCCTCAAGAGAATGGACAATATTTAAAAGAAACTCTCCTTCGGTGTTCAAGCTGAGAATGATGACGAGAAATAGCACCACGAACTATTGAGACACTCCGGAACAATGAATAAGGACATGTTGAGCCAATGATGAAAATGATTTAGCAGCAATTTTCGAGAAGGAATATGACTGATGAAATTCATTCTTACGTCACATTTGAAAAGAACTTGAGGACAACTCCGGAAGGATTAGAAGGGCCAGGTAAGATCCTGGGAACAAACCTGTGGGTTATGGGCCCACTCACAGAAACCACCGTTGAAACAATTAGTTAGGAAGAGATGGCACCGGTACAATAAAAAACTTGATGTGGTGAGACCCTCGAAATAATTGAAAAGATTTTTGAACGGAAACATGAATCTTCTGTGATATGCTGAAAACTCCGGATAGGATAGAGGGAGGTCAAAACAAGATATACTTGGACAAGAATTTCCAACATGGGAACACATTTAACGAATGAAAAGGATATGATGAACATGGAGGGCTTGAATAGAATCCACCGGAGAAGAAAACAAGAACGAAGAACAATGAACTAGAAGCACTTGAGGATTTTCTCATTGAATCACCGGATACGACTTAGAAGAAAAGATAGCGGAAGCATCGATGAAAAGAAAGGCACTTGGATGAGAATTTAATCACTGAAGAAAAATGGCGGGAGGGTGGGGAAAACAAAGACAACTTGGAACAGATGAGACAAACTCCGGAAAGAAATATGAGGATTGAGCATGCAATTATTGAAGAGGGTAGAATTATCTTGAAGAGGAGCGCACCGGTTGAAAAGAATTGATACGACAATTTGATTGAGCAAAAGAGTTAGCATTCCCATGGAAATATGAGAACACTTGTTAGGAAAGATATGAAATCACCACTTGACATCGAAGAAAGTCGAATTACCATATTCCAAAACAAAACAAAAGTGGGGCTTGAGGATTAGGCCGGAAACAAATACATAACCCATTTGCATTTGCTGGAAGGATAATCCTAGCTAGGTAACTACTTGTATTCCCACCTAAGAACTTCCGAACTTTCTTGGTTATGCGATTCAGGTTGCGGACCCAGGAACGTACCCAAGGTAATCAGCTACAACTGCACCCGCAACCTTCCACAACATAATCCAAGAAACTCCGCAAACTCGTCTACCTCAGACACTCGTAATCACAACGATACTAAACATGGCAGTACATCCGAACTCTCTGCACCAGTACTGGGGATGCCGGACTCCTCTCGCCACTACTAGTATTGAAGAAATTTCGAACATCCTCCGTCCTGAGATACTAAGGAAACTGAATGATAATGATGTGCACAAGAATCTCCTGGATCTCAACTCCCCGGACGAAATCTAGTCAGACAGGAGGCACCAAGACAGAACTCCGTCACATCGGTATCATATAGATTCCAAAATATCCGCGTGATCCTAAAAAAAAATTTGAGTGAGAAGAGGGTAGAATCAAAATTCCTAAGTCGTAATTCCTCACGAGAGCATAGAAGAGGAGTAAAAAGAATCCTACTCTCCGATATAACTAGACTCAAAATAGTTTTTTACTAGACTCGACTCAGCCAAATTTCGATCAATCAAGGGGGCTCCTAGGTCGGTACAGGCTCTGATACCAACTTTTCCAACATGAGTTGGAGCACCCCTGCAGGGTTAAATCTTTCGGAAAGCCGTGCCCGCGGCTACGTGGCAACTTGGAAACTTTGTTTAACAACCGGTCATAGCAAACTTGAAGTAAACTCAAATAAAATACACCAACCGTGTGCGTAACCGTGATTGTCTCTTCTCGTAAATTTCTGATCCGAGAGAGAATATGGTGGGGTTATGTTTGACCGTAAGTAGGTGTTCAGGATCTCTTAGAGATCATTACTAGTTCACATCCATTTATGCGACAATCATCCCCCCTTATTCTTGTACTCGTAAGTTAGCTACTCAAATAAATGCTTAGTGCTTGCTGTAGCCTCACCACTTAACCATACCTCACCCATTAAGCTTTAATAGTCTTGATACCCTTGGAAATGAGATTGCTGAGTCCTTGTGGCTCACAGAATATTACAACAATAGTTTCAGGTACAGGTAGTGCGATGCTTTGACGTGAGCGCGATGCTTGTTTGATTTGGAGTTCTTCTTCTTCTTCTTCATCGATCTAGGATGGGTTCCAGGCGGCAGCCTGGGATAGCAAGGATGGATGTCATTTTATCGTTTATTTTCGTCCGTAGTCGGACCCTGCTCTTCTGTATGATGTTTGTATTTGTTGTTGCATTGATGTGATCTTGATGTAGCTTGTGGCGAGTGTAAGCCAATTCCATATACTGTTCTCTTCTTTACATGTACTTGTAATGATATCCATTCTTGCGAAACGACGAGATGCGCTTCTATCCCTGTCAAGGCCCTCGTGCCAAAATAAGGATAGGATCGCATCTTGGGAGTTACAGTAAGGCAGCTTGTTTCTTATGAGCAGGAAAATATTTTTCAAAGAAGTAGTAGATCATATCCTGGGAAATACACACACAACCAGGAGTAAGAGTATTGTACCATGTCTTAGCATCACCGTTTAATGAGAACGGAAATAAGTTAAGGATATAATAGTAGCGAATCTTCTCATCGTGAGCAAAGAGGGTGGCTATATCATTCAGCTTAGTAAGGTGTGCCACTATAGTTTCAGTTTCATAGCCATGGAAAGGATCAGATTCAACCAAAGTAATTAACTCTGGGTCGATAGAGAACTCATAATCCTTATCGGTAACACAGATAGGTGAAGTAGCAAACTTAGGATCACATTTCATTCTAGCATTCAAAGTTTTTTCCTTATACTTGCATAGTAGTTTCTTAAGATCGTCTCTATCCTTACAAGAAAGAATTTCTCTAGTTATCTCCTCGTCCATAACATAACCTTCACCTTAGGCATTTCAAACTTAGGAGAGCTAGGACTAATAGGAGTTTCATAATCATAATCAGTTTCATAAGCTTCATCAGTTTCAGCAATTTCATTTTCTTTAGCTCTAGCAATTTGTTCATCAAGAAATTCTCCTAGCGGCACATTATCATCAAGCATGGCACTAGCATCATCATAAGCATCATTCATAGCAGAGGCAGCATCATCAATAACTTGCGACATATCAGGATTACTAGCATGTGGTGGTGTTGCAAGCTTACTCATAACAGAAGGTGAATCAAGTGTAGAGCTAGATGGCAGTTCCTTACCTCCCCTCGTAGTAGAGGGAAAAATCTTGGTCCTTGGATCCTTCAAATTCTTCATAGTGATAAATTGATATAAATCCCAAGTGACTCAACAAATATTGCTATGTTCCCCGGCAACGGCGTCAGAAAAAGGTCTTGATAGCCCACAAGTATAGGGGATCACAACAGTTTTCGAGGGTAGAGTATTCAACCCAAATTTATAGATTCGACACAAGGGGAGCCAAAGAATACTTGAGACTATTAGCAGTTGAGTTGTCAATTCAACCACACCTGGAGATTAAATATCTGCAGCAAAGTGATCAGTAGCATAGTAATATGATAGTTTTGATAGCAATAGCAATAGTAACAGTAACGATAACGGTAGTAGCGATAGTTTTGTAACAGTTGGAACAGCAGCAACAACAGTAGTAACTTAGGAAGAGAAATAAGTGGAAAGGTCGTAGGCACTGGATCAGTAACTCATTGGATGATATTCATCATGTAACAGTCATAACCTAGGGCGATACAGAACTAGCTCAGTTCATCAATGTAATGTAGGCATGTATTCCGTAAATAGTCATACGTCCTTATGGAAAAGAACTTGCATGACATCTTTTGTCCTACCCTCCCGTGGCAGCGGGGTCCATAAGGAAAATAAGGGATATTAAGGCTTCCTTTTAATAGAGAACCGGAACAGAGCATTAACACATGGTGAATACATGAACTCCTCAAACTACGGTCATCACCGCTAAGTATCCCAAATATTGTCACTATGGGGTTGACGGATCATAACACGTAATAGGTGCATATGACTAGGCAAGATTGGATCAAGAACATGGATATAGAGATGATAACATATACGATTCAGATCTGAAATCATGGCACTCGGGCCCAAGTGACAAGCATTAGGGGGTTCTGGAGTTTATTGCAGCAAGCCAGCTTTGACTCTTGGCTAACCTGTACTACGACTACAAGTAGTATCTTTGAGGTGGGATAGCGCACATGAGTCCACATATTCACCAAATCAATACACCACTATGGATCCACTCCCATCTCCCTACGAGAAGGCCATCCATAGCACTCACACTTATCTTGTGCATTTTAGAGTATCCATTTCACTTGTCTATGAACCACATAAGTTTTCCCAAGTAGTCCATATCCGAGGACACGACTATTCGAACAGATTAATTCACCCTGCAGGGGTATACTTCTTCACACACACTCCCACCACTTACCGCCATGTGCATGTAAAAAGGCACCTCGGCAACCTTCAAGCGGAAGCCCAGGGAGGGAGTCGGCCACGACGGTTAACCACACAAGACTCTAGTCCAGGTTTATCGCCTATTTGAGACTGAACCCGCAATGGAAGTCCGGCCGAAGTTTCCATCACGGCCCCAAACGATGTGTGCAGGCTTCCCAAGCCCACCTCGACGGATGGTACTACGCTTGGTACACAGGGCCATGGTGCATCTACCGCGCCATAGCCTACCCCTCCAGTCAGCGCTATGCACGGCCGCCAGCACATCCTACAAACACCAGAAACTAGCGGCAACTCCTGGACAGAGATCAAGGCGATTAATAATCCGAGAGGGTGAATTAAGGATCCCAATGTGCGGTAGTATCTTGTCTTGGATAATGTACACATAACTCAGTTCTTAAGGACGGTCCCAATGAGACAACCCACCATGTACTCCTACATGGCCTCTCACCGCTACCTTTAACAAATTGGATTCACACACTTAGCTCTCACACAGCAGGACATGAACACCTCCATTCCGATTCATCGCCCAGATGGATCAGACCCGACACGACTCTATGCATAGCAGGCACAGTAAGCAAGCATGGATGAGTAAGCACAACAAGGCTCAAGCAGTTGCTACTCATGCTAAGTGGTTTCTACTATTTACTGTGACAAGGACAGGTCATGCAAAGGAATGGGTTCAACTACCGAGAACATGTAACAGTTGAATCGTTGTTGTCCTAATGCAGTAAAAGAGAGCAAGAGCGAGAGAGTAGGATATTATCAGGATTCTCAAGGAGGGGTTGCTTGCCTGACACTTCTAAAGATAACAATGAGTCTTCATCGGTGACAACGATCTCAACGTCGGAACCATCGTCTACCGGGAAGGAACACTACCGACAAAACAGGAAAGGAGCACATTCAATGCAATGCAACAAACATGATGTATGATATGGCATGTTAAAGCATTGGATTGACCTAGAGCAATAGGCAGTCATATTAAGTGAAGTGGAATTCAATTATATACTAAATTTCAACTCCAACACTATTTATTAATTTATACTAATCATGAAATGTCCTACTTGGTGATTTTAACTTGCTCAAACCTGCATGAACATGGCATAAACAGATTCCTTGTATTTTTCTGATCATTTTTCATATATAAATTATTTCCATCCGAGTTATAGATTAATTTCTATGATTTTTCAAAGTTTCTATTATTTTCTGGAATTTCTAAATCATTTCCTATTTATTTAAAATCCCAGAAATGGATTACTGCGTCACCATGATGTCAAAATGAGGTCGGCGGGTCAACTGACCGTGCAGAGTCAAACCTGACATGTGGGGTCCACACATCAGTGTCACAGAGACTATAGGGGTTTAATTAAACTTAACTAAAATTAACAGGGCCCTGGCCCACTTGTCATACACACTAATAACTAACAGTGTTTAGTTAACTCGCTAACTAAACTAATTAGCAGCCGGGGCCATCTGTCAGCGGCTCTAGGGGTTAGTTAGCAGGGCCATTAGCCGCTAATGGCTGTGCCACGTCAGACACGCCGGCGGCTAGCCGCCGACGACCATTTGCCGCGGCGGAGCACGTCGGAATCGCGCCACAGGCCTCGGATTCGAGCGCCGTTTGATCCTATGTGCTCCTAGGGACGTGCCGCATCCAGCAAGATGAGCGGCTGGGCGCGGGGAGGTCAGAACCGGCGCCGGCTAGCGATGGTGCGGCGGCCGAACTTCGGGCCTGCATGACTGCAGGGCTGCGGGGGCACACCGAGCTGTGTCGAGGTCCCAAAGGCCTCTACGGAGCTTCAGGAGCTTGAATCAGAGCTTAGATGCTTTGGGGAGGGACCACATCGACGGCGGCATCAAGCTCAGCGACGGCGGCTTCGGCCCTAGCGGCGAAACAATGCCAGAGATCGGGAGCAGAAGAATTAGGGAAGGGAATGGATGGAGATGCTCACTGTCAGTCGAACGGAGTCGACGGGAAGCTCGGGGTGGCTCTGAGCGCGACGAATCGACGACGACGGCGTCCGGGCACCGGCAGCGAAGACGAGCTCGATGCGGTCTACTGCCAGCTCCTGGGCTCTCGATCTTTGACATGGAGGGGCTTCGGACATCTCGGACCTCGAGGGCTTGGCGGCTCGGCGATTCCCTAATGCTGGCCGCGCGGGCGAGCGACGGCGGCGATGAGCTCCGCTCGTTCATGGTGGGGATCGCGAGAGAGAGGGCGAGGGGAAGAAATGAGAGGGGAGAGGACGATCCAGACGTCTCCAGGAGCCTATCCGTCCGTCCAGGCAGGCAGGCGAGCAGGAGGTGGCACGGGAGAGCGCTTGCGCGCGCCGGCCACACGCCCTCGTGCCTTCTGGCACGAGGTGGAAGACGACTGGCGTCTTGGGCCAGATGGGCTACTTCGGGGCTGGGCCAGCTAAGTCCTTTCCTATTTCCTTTATTCTGTTTTTTTCTATTTCTGCAACTTTGTTTTATTTGTTTGGGCAAAATCATAGATCCAAAAACCCTGAAATGTTTTTGGGGTATATCTTGGAATATTTCCATGTCCCACAAAATGTTTCAGAGTATTTGGAACAATTGAAATATTTATTGTGCTTTATTTGACATTTTTAGCAACATTGCCGCATTATTTAAAATGCCAAAAAGAGTTGTTAAAAGTAGATCACCCCTGGTATGTTGTTGGCAACATTTATCAGAGAGGGGGGACATTTTTGAAGAGCATTTTGGATTCATTGAAATAATTCAATTATTGGAATTTGTTTATCAATGAGGTGCTAGGGTTTGTCATCCCCATTTCAAATTCAGTTGAATTTAAACATGATGCCATGATGGTTAATGCAATGACAAACGAGGCTAGCTAGGGCTGTGACACCCATGAGGGCCCATGCGCCCATGAGGAAAAAGGTGGAGGGTGGGAGGAGTCCTTGTTGGAGTAGGACTCCTCCCCCGCGCCCCACCTCGTTGTTGGAGGTGGATTCCACCTCTTGGCAGGCGGCCAAGGCCCTAGAGGAAACCCTAGGGCGCCTCCTCCCACCCCTTCCTCCTATATATAGTGGAGGTTTGAGGGCAGCCCAACACCTGAAAAGCCATGTGCTGCCCTCTCCTCTCTAGATCATCTTTCTCCTCTAGATTTGTTCGGTAGAGCTCGGCGAAGCCCTGCCAGATCAGTTCACCACCACCGCCACCACGCCGTTGTGCTGTCGGAGAACTCATCTACCTCTCCGCCCTCACTTGTTGGATCAAGGAGGCGGAGATCGTCATCGAGCTGTATGTGTTCTGAACTCGGAGGTGCCGTCCGTTCAGCGCTAGATCGTGATTGGATCGCGGGATGGCTTGCGATTTGGATCGCGAAGACGTTCGACTACATCAACCGCGTTTCTTAACGCTTCCCGCTTAGTGATCTACAAGGGTATGTGGATCTGATCTCCCCTCTCGTAGATGCTCATCTCCATGGATAGATCTTGTGTGTGCGTAGGAATTTTTTTGTTTCCCATGCAACGTTCCCCAACAGTGGCATCATGAGCTAGGTCTATGCATAGATGAGATCACGAGTAGAACACAAAGGAGTTTATGGGCATTGATATTCAGATTGCTTCCCTCCTTAGTCTTTTCTTGATTCAGCGGTATTGTGGGATGAAGCGGCCCGGACCAACCTTACTCGTCCGCGTACGCGAGACCGGTTCTATCGACTGACATGTAACTTTGTTGCATAAGATGGCTGGCCGGTGTCTGTCTCTCCCACTTTAGTTGAATCGTATTCGACAAAGGCGGTCCTTGTAAAAGGTGAAATAGCAACTTGTATATCACCGTTGTGGTTTTGCGTAGGTAAGATCGTTCTTGCTAGATACCCATAGCAGCCACGTAAAACATGCAACAACAAATTAGAGGACGTCTAACTTGTTTTTGCAGGGTATGATGTGATATGATATGGCCAGAAACATGATGAGATATATGTGATGTATGAGATGATCATGTTTTGTATAGATTATCACGACTTGCATGTCGATGAGTACGGCAACCGGCAGGAGCCATAGGGTTGTCTTTAATTTATTTTTGCCTTTTTGTTTTACTTTATCGCTATGAGTTAGCAATAGTTGTAGAAGCAATAGTTGGCGCGACAACCTCATGGCGACACGTTGATGGAGATCAAGATGATGGAGATCATGGTGTTATGCCGGTGACGATGGAGATCATGCCGGTGCTTTGGAGATGGAGAACAAAAGCACAAGTTCATGGCCATATCATGTCACTTATGATTTGCATGTGATGTTAATCCTTTTTATGCACCTTGTTTTGCTTAGGACGACGGTAGCATTATAAGCTGATCCCTCACCAAAATTTCAAGATAAAATTGTGTTCTCCCCGAGTGTGCACCGTTGCGAAAGTTCATCGTTTCGAGACACCACGTGATGATCCATTGTGATAGACTCTACGTTCGCATACAACAGGTGCAAGCCAGTGTTGCACAGGCGGAACACTCGGGTTAAACTTGACGAGCCTAGCATGTACAGACATGGCCTCGGAACACAAGAGACCGAAAGGTCGAACATGAGTCATATAGTAGATATGATTAACATGGAGATGTTCACCATTGAAACCACCTCATCTCACGTGATAATCGGACTTGGGTTGGTGAATTTGGATCACTTAGCACTCGAATGACTGGAGGGATGTCAATTTGAGTGGGAGTTTTTTTAAGTAATATGATTAACTAAACTCATTATCTTGAACAATAGTCTAAGTTGTCTTTGCAAATTTATGTTGTAGATCAATGGCTCGCGCAGTAGTTCCCCTGAATTTGAATGGTTTCCTAGAGAAAGCCAAGCTGAAAGATGATGGAAGTAACTTTGTAGACTGGACCCATAATCTGAGGCGTTTTGAATGATTACTCAATAGTTCAGTGTGCTATGTTGTATGGCTTAGAACCGGGACTTCAAAGGCGTTTTGAACGTCATGGAGCATATGAGATGTTCCAGGAGTTGAAGTTTATTTTTGAGAAGAATGCCCGGATCGAGAGGTATGAGACCTCCGATAAGTTCTATGCTTGCAAGATGGAGGAGAACGGGTCTGTCAGTGAACACATACTCAAAATGTTTGGGTATTCCAACCGTCTAGAGGAATTGGGGATGCCCCTCCCGGCAGAGGCGATCACTGACAGAGTTCTTCAATCACTGCCACCTAGCTACAAAAGCTTCATGTTGAACTATAACATGCAAGGGATGAACAAGTCAGTCGCCGAGTTGTTTGCGATGCTAAAAGTCGTTGAGTCTGAAATCCAGAAGGAGCATCAAGTGTTGATGGTCAATAAAACCACTAGTTTCAAGAAAAATGGCAAGGGCAAGAAGGGTAACTCCAAGAAGAGTGGCAAAGCAGTTGCCCCTCCCGTGAAGAAACCCAAGGCTGGACCCAAGCCACAAACTGAGTGCTTTCATTGCAAGGGAACTGGCCACTGGAAGCGGAACTGCCCCAAGTATCTGGCCGACAAGAAGGCGGCAAACACCAAACAAGGTATATATGATATACATGTTATTGATGTGTACCTTACCAACTCTCGTTGTAGTGCCTGGGTATTTGATACCGGTTCGGTTGCTCACATTTGCAACTCAAAGCAGGAACTACGGAATAGACAGAGGCTGGCAAAGGACGAAGTGATGATGCGCGTGGGAAATGGTTCCAAGATTGATGTGATCGCCGTCGGCACGCTCGCTCTTTGACTACCATCGGGATTAGTGATGAACCTGAATAATTGTTATTTAGTGCCTGCGTTAAGCATGAACATTATATCTAAATCTTGTTTATTGCGAGACGGTTACTCATTTAAGTCTAAAAATAATGGTTGTCCTATTTATATGAGTAATATCTTTTATGGTCATGCACCCAATGTGAGGGGTTTGTTCTTATTGAATCTCGATAGTGATGATACACATGTTCATAGCATTGATGCCAAAAGATGTAGAGTTGATAATGATAGTACCACTTTCTTGTGGCACTGCCGCTTAGGTCATATTGGTGTAAAACGCATGAAGAAACTCCATGCTGATGGACTTTTGGAGTCACTTGATTTTGAATCGCTTGACACATGTGAACCATGCCTCATGGGCAAGATGATTAAGACCCCGTTCTCTGGAACAATGGAACGGGCAGGTGACTTGTTGGAAATCATACATACTGATGTGTGCGGTCCAATGAGCATTGACACGCGCGGTGGATATCGTTATTTTCTCACCTTCACCGATGACTTAAGTAGATATGGGTATATTTACTTAATGAAACACAAGTATGAAACGTTTGAAAAGTTCAAGCAGTTTCAGAGTGAAGTTGAGAATCATCGTAACAAGAAGATTAAATTCGTACAATTTGATCGAGGAGGATAATATCAGAGTTATGAGTTTGGAAATCACTTAAGACAATGTGGAATTGTTTCACAGTTGACGCCACCTAGAACACCATAGCGTAATGGTGTGTCCGAACGTCGTAATCAAACCTTATTGGATATGGTGCGTTCTATGATGTCTCTTACCGATTTGCCACTATCGTTTTGGGGTTATGTGTTAGAGACATCTGCATTCACTTTAAATAGGGCACCATCTTAATCCGTTGAGACGACGCCATATGAACTGTGGTTTGGCAAGAAACCAAAGTTGTCGTTTCTTAAAGTTTGGGGATGCGATGCTTATGTCAAAAAGCTTCAGCCTGAAATGCTGGAACCCAAAGCGGAGAAATGCGTCTTCATAGGATACCCAAAAGAGATGGTTGGGTATACCTTATTTCTCAGATCCGAAGGCAAAGTGTTTGTCTCTAAGAATGGGTCATTTCTTGAGAAAGAGTTTCTCTCGAAAGAATTGAGTGGGAGGAAGATAGAACTTGATGAGGCTGTTCAAACTTCACTTCAACCAGAGAGTAGCGCAATGCAGAAAGATGTTTCTGTGGAGTCTACATCAGTTGATGAGGAAGCTAATGATGATGATCATGAAGCTTCGGATCAACTTACTATCGAACCTCGTAGGTCGACAAGGGCACTTACTGCTCCTGAGTGGTACTGTAACCCTGTCTTGGAGGTCATGTTGTTGGTCAACGATGAACCTACGAGCTATGGAGAAGCGATGGTGGGACCGAATTCCGACAAATGGTTAGAGGCCATGAAATCCGAGATAGGATCCATGTATGAAAACAAAGTGTGGACTTTGGAAGTATTACATGAAGGGCAAAAGGCCATTTAGAATAAATGGATCTTTAAGAGGAAGACGGACGCGGACGGTAATGTAACCGTCTATAAAGCTCGACTTGTGGCAAAGGATTTTTCACAAGTTCAAGGAATTGGCTACGATGAGACTTTCTCTCCCGTAGTGATGCTTAAGTCCGTCAGAATCATGTTAGCAATAGCTGCATTTTTCGATTATGAAATTTGGCAGATGGATGTCAAAACAACGTTCCTCAATGGTTTCCTTGAGGAGGAGTTGTATATGATGCAACCAGAAGGTTTTGTCGATCCAGAGAATGCTGACAAAGTTTGCAAGCTCCAGCGATCCATTTATGGACTGGTGCAGGCATCTTGGAGTTGGAATAAGCGCTTTGATGAGGTAATCAAAGCGTTTGGATTTATACAAGTTTATGGAGAAGCTTGTATTTATAAGAAAGTGAGTGGGAGCTCTATAGTGTTTCTAATATTATATGTGGATGACATATTGCTGATTGGAAACAATATAGAATTTTTGGAAAGTGTGAAGGTATATTTGAACAAGAGTTTTTCAATGAAGGACCTAGGAGAAGCTGCTTTCATATTAGGCATCAAGATCTATAGAGATAGATCGAGACACTTAATAGGACTTTCACAGAGCACATACCTTGATAAAGTTTTGAAGAAGTTCAAAATGGATCAGTCCAAGAAAGGGTTATTGCCTGTATTACAAGATGTGAAGTTGAGTAAGACTCAATGCCCAGTGACTGCAGAGGATAGAGAAAAGATGAGTGTCATCCCCTATGCTTCTGCGATAGGCTCTATCATGTATGCAATACTGTGCACAAGACCAGACGTCAGCCTTGCCATAAGTATGGTCGAAAGGTTTCAATGTAATCCAGGAGTGGATCACTGGACGGCGGTCAAGAATATCCTAAAGTACCTGAAAAGGACTAAGGAAATGTTTCTCGTTTATGGAGGTGATCAAGAGCTCGTCGTAAAGGGTTACGTCGATGCAAGCTTGGACACTGATCCGGATGACTCTAAGTCTCAAACCGGATACGTATACAGTCTTAATGGAGGAGCGGTAAGCTGGTGCAGTTCCAAGCAAAGCTTGGTAGCTGATTCTACATGCGAAGCGGAGTACATATATGCCTCGGAGGTGGCGAAGGAAGGTGTCTAGATGAAGCAGTTCATGACGGATCTTGGAGTTGTGCCTAGTGCACTGAACCCAATGACTCTGTTCTGTGACAACACTGGTGCCATTACTCTAGCCAAGGAACCAAGGTTTCACAAGAGGACCAGACACATAAAGCGACGCTTCAATTCCATCCGCGATTACATCGATGAGGGTGACATAAATATTTGCAAAGTACACACAGATCTGAATGTCGCAGATCCGTTGATTAAGCCTCTTCCACGAGGGAAACATGATCAACACCAGAACTGTATGGGTGTTAGATTCATTACAATGTAAATCACATAGTGATGTGAGCTAGATTGTTGACTCTAGTGCAAGTGGGAGACTGTTGGAAATATGCCCTAGAGGCAATAATAAAATGGTTATTACTATATTTCCTTGTTCATGATAAATGTTTATTATCCAAGCTGAAATTGTATTGATTGGAAACTCAAATACATGTGTGGGTATATAGACAACACTGTGTCCCTAGTGAGCCTCTATAGGACTAGCTCGTTGATCAAAGATGGCTATGGTTTCCTAGCCATAGACATGAGTTATCATTTGATAACGGGATCACATCATTAGGAGAATGATGTGATGGACAAGACCCAAACTATGAACATAGCATATGATCCTGTCAGTTTATTGCTATTGTTTTCTGCATGTCAAGTACGTGTTCCTATGACCATGAGATCATGTAACTCACTGACATTAGAGGAATACCTTTTGTGTATCAAATGTCACAACGTAACTGGGTGACTATAAAGATGCTCTACAGGTATCTCCAAGGGTGTCTGTTGAGTTGACGTGGATCAAGACTGGGATTTGTTACTCCGTGGGACGGAGAGGTATCTCAGGGCCCACTCGGTAATACAACATCATAATGAGCCTTTCAAGCAAAGTGACTAAAGAGTTAGCCACGGGATCTTGTATTACGGAACGAGTAAAGAGACTTGCCGGTAACGAGATTGAACTAGGTATGGAGATACCGACGATCGAATCTCGGGCAAGTAACATACCGATAAACAAAGGGAACAATGTACGGGATTAACTGAATCTTTGACATAGAGGTTCAACCGATAAAGTTCTTCGTAGAATATATGTAGGAACCAATATGGGCATCCAGGTCCCGCAATTGGTTATTTGCCGTAGAGGTGTCTCGGTCATGTCTACATAGTTCTCGAACCCGCAGGGTCTGCACACTTAACGTTCGGTGACGTTTCAGTGTTATTGAGTTATGTATGTTGGTGACCGAAGGTTGTTTGGAGTCCCGAATGAGATCTCGGACGTCATCAGGAGCTCTGGAATGGTCCGGAGGTAAAGATTTATATATAGGAAAGTGGTATTTGGGTTCCGGATAAGTTTCGGGTATTTCCGGTAGTGTACCGGGAGTGACGAATGGGTTCCGGGGATCCACCGGGGGGCACCCACCTCGGGGGGCACATGGGCCCAAGAGGTGGCGCACCAGCCCCTGGTGGGCTGGGCAGCCGACACCATGAGGGCCCATGCTCCCAAGAGGAAAAAGGTGGAGGGTGGGAGGAGTCGGATGTTGGGGAACATTGCATGGGAAAAAAAATTCCTATGCACACGCAAGATCTATCCATGGTGATGAACATCTACGAGAGGGAGAGTGGATCTACGTACCCATGTAGATTGCTAAGCGGGAAGCGTTAAGAAACGCGGTTGATGTAGTCGAACGTCTTCACGATCCAAATCGCAAGCCGTCCCGCGATCCAATCACGATCCGTCCCGATCTAGCGCCGAACGGACGGCACCTCCGCGTTCAGCACACGTACAGCTCAATGACGATCTCCACCTTCTTGATCCAGCAAGAGGGGGCGGAGAGGTAGATGAGATCTCTAGCAGCATGACGGCGTGGTGGTGGTGATGGTGGAGTTATCCCGGCAGGGCTTCGCCTAAGCACTACCGGAATCTATTTGTTGGAGGAACTAGAGAACAGAGAACTAGCACGTGGCCATGGGTTTTGGGGCTCTATTCCTCTAGGATATATAGGAGGGAGAGGGAGGAGCAAGCCTCCCTAGGGTTTCCCCAAGGGGTCGGCCGAACCAGGGCATGGAGGAGCCCAATCCACTTCCTACTAGGAAGTGGACTCATATTAGGAAGGAGTCCTATTCCTTCCTATCTCCACCTTTTTTCCTCTTGGGCATATGGGCCCTTATGGGGTCGGTTCCCCAGCCCATTAGGGGCTGGTGCGCCACCTCTTGGGACCATGTGGCCCCCCAGGGTGGGTGGGCCCCACCCGATGGACCCCCCGAAACCCATTCGTCAGTCCCGGTACACTATCGGAAATACCCGAAACTTTTCCGGAACCCAAATACCACTTTCCTATATATAATTACCTCCAGACCATTCCGGAGCTCCTCGTGACGTCCGGGATGTCATCCGGGACTCTGAACAACCTTCGGTCACCAACACATATATCTTAATACTACCGAAACGTCACCGAACGTTAAGTGTGCAGACCCTGCGGGTTTGAGAACTATGTAGACATGACCGAGACACCTCTACGGTCAATAACCACTAGCGGGACCTGGATGCCCATATTGGTTCCTACATATTCTACAAAGATCTTTATCGGTTGAACCTCTATGTCAAGGATTCAGTCAATCCCGTATGATGTTCCCTTTGTTTATCGGTATGTTACTTGCCCGAGATTCAATCTTCGGTATCTCTATACCTAGTTCAATCTCGTTACCGGCAAGTCTCTTTACTCATTCCATAATACAAGATACTGTGGCTAACTCTTTAGTCACTTTGCTTGCAAGGCTTATTGTGATGTTGTATTACCGAGTGGGCCCTGAGATACCTCTCCATCACACGGAGTAACAAATCCCAGTCTCGATCCATTCCAGCTCAACAGACACCCTCGGAGATACCTGTAGAGTATCTTTATAGTCACCCAGTTACGTTGCGACGTTTGATACACACAAGGTATTCCTCCGGTGTCAGTGAGTTGCATGATCTCATGGTCATAGGAACAGATACTTGACATGCAGAATACTATAGCAATAAACTGACACGATCATATGCTACGTTCATTTTTTGGGTCTTGTCCATCACATCATTCTCCTAATGATGTGATCCCATTATCAAATGACATCTCATGTCTATGGCTAGGAAACCTTAACCATCTTTGATCAACGAGCTAGTCTAGTAGAGGCTTACTAGGGACACTTTGCTGTCTATGTATCCACACATGTATTTGAGTTTCCAATCAATACAATTATAGCATGGATAATAAATGATTATCATGAACAAGGAAATATAATAATAACCATTTTATTATTGCCTCCAGGGCATATTTCCAACAGTGTCCCACTTGCACTAGAGTCAATAATCTAGCTCACATCGCTATGTGATTTACATTGTTATGAATCTAACATCCAATGAGTTATGTGGTTCGATCATGTTTTGCATGTGAGAGAGGTTTTCAATCAACGGTCTGCAACATTCAGATCCGTGTGTTCTTTGCAAATCTATATGTCATACTGCAAATGCTACCACGCTCCACTTGGAGCTATTCCAAATGGTTGCGCCACTATACGTATCCGGATTGCTACTCAGAGTCATCTGGATAGGTGTCAAAGCTTGCATCGACGTAACCCTTTACGACGAACTCTTTATCACCTCCATAACCGAGAAACATTTCCTTAGTCCTCTAGTTACTAAGGATAATTTTGACCGCTGTCCAGTGATCCACTCCTGGACCACTCTTGTACCCCTTGATAGACTCATGGCAAGGCACACACTAGGTGCGGTACACAGCATGGCATACTATATAGAGCCTATGGATAAGGCATAGGGGACGACCTTGGTCCTTTCCCTTTCTTCTGCCGTGGTCGAGATTTGAGTCTCACTCAACTTCACACCTTACAAATCAGGCAAGAACTCTTTCTTTGACTTATCCATTTGAACTCCTTCAAAATCTTGTCAAGGTATGCACTCATTCAAAGTCTTATCAGGCGTTTTGATCTTTCTCTATAGATCTTGATGCCCAATATTTAAGTAGCCTTTTATCTAGGTTTTCCTTTGAAAAACACCTTTCAAACAACCTTTTATGCCTTCCAGAAATTTCCACGTCATTTCCGATCAACAATATGTCTTCAAAATATACTTATCAGAAATTCTATAGTGCTCCCACTCACTTTCTTGTAAATACAAGTTTCTTATAAACTTTGTATAAACCCAAAAGCTTTGATCACCTCATCAAAGTGTATATTCCAACTCCGAGATGCTTGCTCCAGTCCATAGAAGGATCGCTGGAGCTTGCATACCTTTTCATCCTTAGGACCGACAAAACCTTCTGGTTGTATCACATACAACCTTTCCTCATGGAAACCGTTAAGGAAACGATGTTTTGACATCCATCTGCTAGATTTCATAATTGAACAATGCAGCAACTGCTAACATGATTCCAACAGATTTTAGCATTGCTACGGGTGGGAAAGTCTCATCGTAGTCAACTCCTTGAACTTCTCGAAAACTACTTTGCGACGAGTCGAGCTTTATAAATGGTGACATTTACCATCAGCGTATGTCTTCTTCTTAAAGATCCATTTGTACTTAACGGCCTGCCGTTCATCGGGCAAGTCTACCAAAGTCCATACTTGGTTTTCATACATGGATCCTATCTCGGATTTCATGGCCTCTAACCATTTGTCGGAATCCGGGCCCACCATCGCTTCTCCATAGTTCGTAGGTTCATTGTTGTCCAACAACATGACCTCCAAGACAGGGTTACCATACGACTCAGGAGCAGTACGTGCCCTTGTTGACCTACGAGGTTCGACAGTAACTTGATCCGAAGCGTCATGATCGCTATCATTAGCTTCCTCTTCAACTAATGTAGGCTCCACAGAAACATCTTTCTGCGTTACGCTACTCTCTGGTTGAAGTGAAGGTTCAACAACCTCATCAAGTTCTATCTCCCTCCCACTCAATTCTTTAGAGAGAAACTCTTTCTCGAGAAAGGACCCGTTTTCAGCAACAAACACTTTGCCCTTGGATCCGAGATACAAGGTATACCCAACTGTTTCCTTAGGGTATCCTATGAAGATGCACTTTTCTGCTTTGGGTTCGAGCTTATCAGACATAAGCGTCGCATTCCCAAACTCTGAGAAATGATAGCTTAGGTTTCTGCCAAACCAAAATTCATACGGTGTCATCTCAACGGACTTAGATGGTGCCCTATTTAAAGTGAATGTAGTTGTCTCTAATGCATAACCCCAAAAACGATAGTGGTAGAACGATAAGAGAATTCATAGTACGCAGGGCCGGGCCGGCAAAATCCGGGGCCCTGTGCGAAACTAAAAAATGAGGCTCTATCTCATAAAAAATAAACTGATGAGCTATTATAATGTATATATATATATATATATATATATATATATATATCGCAGAAAAAAAATATAATGTATATAATATAGTGTCTTACATAACAATTTGACATGTAAAAAAATCATACCTGGAGGCTGGAGGAGACGGTCACCGATCAATCCGACAAGACGATATCGACGAGTCTAAAATTTGAGAGATTGAGAAGAGGCGAGGAAGGCAATGACGACTCGATCTAATGAGCAATGACGAGGGACGAGGCAGGACGGCTCGATCTAAGACGAGGGACGAGGCGAGGAGACGAGGGCGAACTCGCACCTTGCTAGGGCCGACTGCTTTTCAAGGTCAGGGCTTGGCCAAGATGACAAAACGAGGCGACGGCGACTTCCTGTAGCCACAATCGATTATGTTGCCCGATGCCCTGATCCTGTAGCCACGATCAATAACTTCCTTTAGCCACGAATCCCAGTAGCCTTTTTTCTTTTTTGAGAGGCATGCAGCTTTTTTTTAGGGGAATCCCGTCCAGATCGGGATCACGAGGAGTTCGCTCTATCGATCGCTGACCGCCTCGACTCCAAAGTCTCTAGCCCACTCCGGTGCCACCAGGCCCAGTAGCATATAGTTTTTTTTCTATACTAGACCTACATAAATAAATTGGGGCCCCTCAGATTTTTGGGCCCTGTGCGGGCCGCACTTTTGGAACCACTATGGGCCCGGCCTTGATAGTACGCACCATATCCAATAGAGAAAGACTACGACGTTCGGACACACCATCACACTATGGTGTTCCAGGCGGCATGAGTTGCGAAACAATTTCCACATTATCTTAAGTTGCATACCAAACTCGTAACTCAGATATTTACCTCCACGATCATATCGTAGACATTTTATCTTCTTGTCACGATGATCTCAGACTTCACTCTGAATTTGTTTGAACTTTTCAAACGTTTCAGACTTTTGTTTCATTAAGTAAATATCCCCATATCTACTCAAATCATCAGTGAAGGTTAGAAAATAACGATATCCACCGCATGCTATAACACTCATTGGACCGCATACATCAACATGTATCATTTCCAATAAGTCACTTGCCCGCTTCATCATACCGGAAAACGGGGTCTCAGTTATCTTTGCCCATGAGGTATGGTCCGCATGTCTCAACCGATTCGAAATCGAATGAGTCCAAAGATCCATCAGCATGGAGTTTTCTTCATGCATTTTTACACCAACATGACATTTAGCGGCAGTGCCACAAGTATGTGGTACTATTATTAACTTTGCATCCTTTTGGCATCAATATTATGAACATGTGTATCACTACGACCGAGATTCAATAAACCATTCACATTGGGTGCATGACCATTGAATGTTTTATTCATGTAAACAGAATAACTATTATTCTATGACTTAAATGAATAATCGTATTGCAATAAACACGATCTAATCATGCTCATGCTCTATGCAAACACCAAATAACATTTATTCAGGTTTAACACTAATCCTGAAGGTAGAGGGAGTATGCGATGGTGATCACATCAACCTTGGAAACATTTCCAACACACATCGTCACCTCGCCCTTAGCTAGTCTCCGTTTATTCCGTAGCTTTTATTTCGAGTTACTAACATTAGCAACTGAACCGGTATCTAATACCCAGGTGCTACTAGGAGTACTAGTAAGGTACACATCAATAATCCGTATATGAAATATACTTCCGTTGACGTTGCCAGCTTTCTTATCTACCAAGTATCTAGGGTTGTTCCGCTTCAGCGATCGCTCTCCTCATAATAGAAGCACTCAGTCTCGGGTTTGGGTTCAACCTTGGGTTTCTTTACTGAAGCAGCAACTGGCTTGCCATCCACGAAGTTTCCCTCCTTGCCCTTGCCCTTCTCGAAACTAGTGGTTTTACTAACCATCAACACTTGATGCTCCTTCTTGATTTCTACCTTCGCGGTGTCAAACATCGCGAATAGCTCGGGGATCATTATTTCCATCCCTGGCATTTTATAGTTCATCATGAAGCTCTAGTAGCTTTGTGGCAGTGACTTGGAGAACTATATCAACCACTATCTTATCTGGAAGATCAACTCCCACTCGATTCAAGCGATTGTAGCACCCAGATAATCTGAGCACATTCTCACCGATTGAGCTATTCTCCTTCATCTTGCAGGCAAAGAATCTTGTTGGAGGTCTCATACCTCTCAACACGGGCATGAGCCTGAGATCCCAATTTCAGCTCTTAGAACATATCATATGTTCCGTGACGTTCAAAAACGTTTTGGAGCCTCAATTCTAAGCCGTAATGCATGACACACTGAACTATCAAGTAGTCATCAAAACGTGCCTGTCAGATGTTCACAACATCTACAGACGACGCTTGAGGGGGTGGCGCACCGAGTGGTGCATTAAGGACATAAGCCTTCTGTGCAACAAATGAGGACAATCCTCAGATCATGGACCCAGTCCGCATTATTGCTACCATCATCTTTCAACTCTATTTTCTCTAGGAACGTATAAAAACACAAGGGAGCTACAGCGCGAGCTAGTGATCTACAACATAATTTGCAAAGACATTTTGACTATGTTCATGATAATGAGTTCAATTAATCATATTACTAAAGAACTCCCACTCAAATTGACATCCCTCTGGTCATTCGAGTGTCACATGATCCAAATTCACAAACCCAAGTCCGATCATCACATGAGATGAGGTGGTTTCAATGGTGAACATCTTCATGTTGATCATATCTACTATATGACTCATGCTCGACCTTTCGGTCTCTTGTGTTCCGAGGTCATGTCTGTACATGCTAGGCTTGTCAAGTTTAACCCGAGTGTTCCGCCCGTGCAACACTGGCTTGCACCCGTTGTATGTGAACGTAGAGTCTATCACACCCGATCATCACGTGGTTTCTCGAAACGACAAACTTTCACAACGGTGCACACTCGGGGAGAACACAATTTTATCTTGAAATTTTAGTGAGGGATCACCTTATAATGCTACCGTCGTCCTAAGCCAAATAAGATGCATAAAAGGATTAACAGCACATGCAAATCATAAGTGACATGATATGGCCATGAACTTGTGCCTTTGATCTCCATCTCCAAAGCACCGGCATGATCTCCATCGTCACCGGCATGACACCATGATCTCCATCATCGTGATCTCCAATAATGTGTCGCCATGAGGTTGTCGTGCCAACTATTGCTTCTACAACTATTGCTAACTCATAGCGATAAAGTAAAGCAAAACGGCAAAAATAAATTAAAGACAACCCTATGGCTCCTGCCGGTTGCCGTACTCATCGACATGCAAGTCATGATTATTTATACATAACATGATCATCTCATACATCACATATATCTCATCATGTCATTGGCCATATCATATCACAACATACCCTGCAAAAACAAATTAGACGTCCTGTAATTGTTGTTGCATGTTTTACGTGGCAGCTATGGGTATCTAGCAAGAACGATTCTTACCTACGCAAAACCACAATGGTGATACACAAATTGCTATTCAACCTTCTCAAGGACTGCCTTTGTCGAATCCGATCCAACTAAAGTGGGAGAGACAGACACCTGCCATCCATCTTTATGCAACAAAGTCACATGTCAGTTGATGAAACCGGTCTCTCGTAAGCGTACGAGTAAGGTTGGTCCGGGCCGCTTCATCCCACAATACCGCTGAATCAAGAAAAGACCAAGGGAGGAAGCAATCTGAGCATCAACGCCCACAAACTCCTTTCTGTTCTACTCGTGATCTCATCTACACATAGACCTAGATCATGATGCCACTGTTGGGGAACGTTGCATGGAAAAAAAAAGCCTACGCACACGCAAGATCTATCCATGGTGATGAGCATCTACGAGAGGGAGAGTGGATCTACGTACCCTTGTAGATCGCTAAGCGGGAAGTGTTAAGAAATGCGGTTCATGTAGTCGAACGTCTTCGCGATCCAAATCGCAAGCCGTCCCGATCTAGCGCCGAACGGACGGCACCTCCGCGTTCAGCACACGTACAGCTCAATGACGATCTCCGCCTTCTTGATCCAGCAAGAGGGGGTGGAGATGTAGATGAGATCTCCAGTAGCACGACGGCGTGGTGGTGGTGATGGTCGAGTTATCCCGGCAGGGCTTCGCCTAAGCACTACCGGAATCTATTTGGTGGAGGAACTAGAGAATAGAGAACTAGCACGTGGCCGTGAGTTTTGGGGCTCTATTCCTCTAGTATATATAGGAAGGAGAGGGAGGAGCAAGCCTCCCAAGGGTTTCCCCTAGGGGTCGGCCGAACCAGGGCAAGGAGGAGCCCAATCCACTTCCTACTAGGAAGTGGATTCATATTAGGAAGGAGTCCTATTCCTTCTTATCTCCACCTTTTTTCCTCTTGGGCATATGGGCCCTTATGGGGTCGGTTCCCCAGCCCATTAGGGGCTGGTGCGCCACCTCTTGGGCCCATGTGGCCACCCGGGGTGGGTGGGCCCCACCCGGTGGACCCGCGGAACCTATTCGTCACTCCCGGTACACTACCGAAAATACCCGAAACTTTTCCGGAACCCAAATACAACTTTCCTATATATAAATCTTTACCTCCGGACCATTCCAGAGCTCCTCGTGACATCCGGGATCTCATCCGGGACTCCGAACAACCTTCGGTCACCAACACATATATCTCAATACTACTGAAACGTGACCGAACGTTAAGTGTGCAGACCCTGCGGGTTCAAGAACTATGTAGACATGACTGAGACACCTCTACGGTCAATAACCAATAGCGGGACCTGGATGCCCATATTGGTTCCTACATATTCTACGAAGATATTTATCGGTTGAACCTCTATTTCAAGGATTCACTCAATCCCATATGATGTTCCCTTTGTTTATCGGTATGTTACTTGCCCGAGATTATCGTCGGTATCTCTATACCTAGTTCAATCTCGTTACCGGCAAGTCTCTTTACTCGTTCCGTAATACAAGATCCCGTGGATAACTCTTTAGTCACTTTGCTTGCAAGGCTTATTGTGGTGTTGTATTACCGAGTGGGCCCTGAGATACCTCTCCATCACACGGAGTAACAAATCCGAGTCTCGATCCATGCCAGCTCAACAGACACCCTCGGAGATACCTGTAGAGTATCTTTATAGTCACCCAGTTATGTTGCGACGTTTGATACACACAAGGTATTCCTCCGGTGTCAGTGAGTTGCATGATCTCATGGTCATAGGAACAGATACTTGACATGCGGAAAACTATAGCAATAAACTGACACGATCATATGCTACGTTCATTGTTTGGGTCTTGTCCATCACATCATTCTCCTAATGATGTGATCCCGTTATCAAATGACATCTCATGTCTATGGCTAGGAAACCTTAACCATCTTTGATCAACGAGCTAGTCTAGTAGAGGCTTACTAGGGACACTTTGTTGTCTATGTATCCCCACATGTATTTGAGTTTCCAATCAATACAGTTATAGCATGGATAATAAACGATTATCATGAACAAGGAAATATAATAATAACCATTTTATTATTGCCTCTAGGGCATATTTCCAACATCAGACTCCTCCCCCGCGCCCCACCTCCTTGTTGGAGGTGGATTCAACCTCTTGGCCGGCGGCCAAGGCCATAGGGGAAACCCTAGGGCGCCTCCTCCCACCCCTTCCTGCTATATATAGTGGAGGTTTGAGGGCAGCCCAACACCTGAAAAGCCATGTGCTGCCGTCTCCTCTCTAGATCGTCTTTCTCCTCTAGATTTGTTCGGTAGAGCTCGGCGAAGCCTTGCCGGATCAGTTCACCACCACCGCCACCACACCGTTGTGCTGCCGGAGAACTCATCTACCTCTCCGCCCTCGCTTGCTGGATCAAGGAGGCAGAGATCGTCATCGAGCTGTACGTGTGCTGAACGCGGAGGTGCCGTCCGTTTGGCGCTAGATCGTGATTGGATCGCGGGACGGCTTGCGATTTGGATCGCGAAGACGTTCGACTACATCAACCGCGTTTCTTAACGCTTCCCGCTTAGCGATCTACAAGGGTATGTGGATCCGATCTCCCCTCTCGTAGATTCTCATCTCCATGGATAGATCTTGTGTGTACGTAGGAATTTTTTTGTTTCCCATGCAACGTTCCCCAACAGTTCTGAGAATTATGTTGCTATGACTTTGCCATGCCTCATGCTTGTCACTAGGGCCTGAGTGCCATGATTTCAGATCTGAACCGTTTATGTTATCACCATTATATCTATGTTCTTGATCTGATCTTGCTAGTCATATGCCCCTGCTATGTGTTATGATCCGTAAACCCCGTAGTGACAATAGTCGGGATACTTTCCAGTGATGACCGTAGTTTGAGGAGTTCATGTATTCACTATGTGTTAATGCTTTGTTCCGGTTCTCTATTAAAAGGAGGCCTTAATATCCCTTAGTTTCCTTATGGACCCCGCTGTCACGGGAGGGTAGGACAAAAGATGTCATGCAAGTTCTTTTCCATAAGCACGTATGACTATTTACGGAATACATGCCTACATTACATTTATGAAGTGAAGCTAATTCTGTGCCGCCCTAGGTTATGACTGTTATATGATGAATATTATCCAACGAGTTCACCAATCCAGTGCCTACGAGTTTTCCACATATTGTTCTTGCTAAATTACTATTGCTACTGCTATTGTTACACTTGCTATGAAACCATTGCTATAACCGTTATCGTTACTGTTACTATTACTACTGCTATCAAAACTATCATACTACTATGCTACTAATCACTCTGCTATAGATATTTAATATCCAGGTGTGGTTGAATTGACAACTCAGCTGCTAATACTCACAAATATTCTTTGGCTCCCCTTGTGTCGAATCTATAAATTTGGGTTGAATACTCTACCCTCGAAAACGGTTGTGATCCCCTATAATTGTGGGTTATCAGACCCCCCGATGTCGCTTGCGCTGTTATCTTTGAACTCTTATAGGCTATTGAAAAGCCAATAGTCCCCCTTACTGCGTCGATAAAAACGCGCCCCCCACAAAGATGTTGTTGTGTGTATGGGGGTAACAAAATCTTGATGATATCCCCGATAAAACGGGCACGGTCTCCACCTCGATGGGATGTGCGAGTAAAAAGGATGCCTCCGTACGTGATTTGATGAAGGCAGTAACTGCTCGACCTGTCATGGGGTGTGCCGCTTCGATAAAGTTGTCATGTTAAGTGGCACTATTCATACCTACGTGGTTGGCCTTCGAGGCTAAGCTATCCCACCTCTTTGGATGGGGAATGAGCTCGGCTTGGTCTAATTGAGACGTTGTTTCTTTTGAGAATGTTTCGGGCATTTTTAAATTGTAAAGGGGAACTCGTCGGTCAAGCCAAGGACTTCGGGTCCGAAGTTATCTTCGTCCAGGGAATTGTCCTCGGCCTAGAAGACTAGTTCGATGGCTACTGACGGTGTCCTAGACTAGGGAGGCCTAACCTAGTCGGCCCAGACTCCTCGGATTTGGCCGAGGACCCCTCCGCCCTCTCAAGATGGACCCTGGAGACTGCACGATGGGGCGTGAACGGGACTGCCTACCGAAGACTTGATGTATACTCCAAGACTTCTCCTGCCGCCCCCATGCTAAGATACAGACATTGTAACCCTAGATACCCTACCTGGCGTGTATATAAGCCGGAGGGTTTAGCCTGTAGAGGGGCTTCAACACAACATTACTCACCTAGCCCGGTTAGAACACATTTCATGATCTCGAGGTAGATCAACTATGTACTTGATACTTCTCCATTGATATAAACAAGAGCAGGACGTAGTGATTTACCTCCATCAAGAGAGCCCAAACCTGGGTAAACATTGCCTCCTTTGTTCTGGTTACCATCCACAACTCGATACCCCTTACCTCAAGGTATGCCAGTTTTCACACTGACAGAGTTGTAACAGCCCAAGACCGAGGCCTCACTTATTTTGTGGTATGATCATGCTTTGCATGCTTATGATGTGTGCTTTATTTTATTTTTGCATCATGCATCATCTTCGTATTGTTGTGATGTTTTTCTTCTCTTGATATTGTGATTGCAAATCCTACTCCCTATCTTTGATCCTTCCATAAACCTTATGTATTTTTATATATAGCTCTGCACCACTTCCATTTTCCCGATGCTCCACCTCCAACTTGGTTTCACCCAAGATCCAATATCTCACAGTGCAACTTCCTTCTTTCTCCATTCATTTACTTGTTATGAGATGCATTTTCGCTTCTTCGCTTCTTATCCAGACTGTGCCCATAAATCACATATTTGGATCCAGACACACTCTCAAGTTTCAACCCATTTGAACCTCATTTGCATGGGTCTTCAAAGTCCAACATATTGGATATATTCAACATGTTTGGATTTCACTTCTTCCAATAATTCTTCAAAAATGTTCATAAATCACAGTAAATGTGTAGGACATTCTCCCATGTTTTTCAGTCCTTCTTGCATCCATTTCAAATAAGATTCAGATGAATACAAATTGAAATATGTCCAAAACCATCTGAGATTTTATCTTCCAAAAATATCTAGATCAATTTTATTGAATTGGGCATATTCCATGGTCTCCAAAATATTTTGTCTCTCTACAAATTCCCAACCTAATTCTCAATTATTTTATTTTAGTTTCTGTTTATTTAATAAATAGACATAGAGAAGTTAATTAGAGAAAGAGAGAGGAGGCCCAACTCTTACATGTTCAAACCATCCCACCAAGCCCACCAGCGCATGCCTTCCCTTGTTCTTCTTCTTCTTCTCTGTACGGTGTCCATCCAGAAGCTCCACGTAGGAGTCCTCGCTGATTTGATGACCGGTAGCTTCCGTAGCCTCCTATAAATCTCGCCAAACCCTACCCCGGCATCTCCACTATCCATTTCCCCCTCTCTTGCCCCTACCGCCACCATGGCAAGCCTCTCCACGCCACCATAGCCGTCATCATGGCCGAGCCGAGTTTGAGCTCGAGCTCGGCTTGATCCTTCCTGCAGCCGCTGTCTTCTTCCTCGGGAACGGCGCAAGCATCTTGGTCGGCTGCGTCACCCTCATGTGGGATCCCATGGACCACTGGAAGCCTCCCCGACGAGCACTTCTTCCCGTGCTTCCTCTGCTTCACAGACCGAGCAACACCGGCTCGATCAGCGCCTCCCCCACGTCACCTATGCCGCCTCTCCAAGCTCCTCCTTATGTTCGTCAAGCCCATGGTGAGAAGCAGCTCCTCCCAGCCCCTCCGGTTTGATTTGCGTTGTCGTAATTGCTGATCCATGCTTCCCGAGTTCGTCCACCATGGACGAACTGAGTTCGAGCTTCGGCACCTCCTCTCACTTTGTTTACTTTTCCTACGCACAACATGCTCTCCTGATCTTGCGCCGATGCACGTCGGCGCGTTCCGTGCATGTTCTGTTCTTGCGCGATCCCCACACACCTTCATGCTCGTCTTTGTTCTAACCGGGAACCATGGTCGTAGCCATGGCCAGCCAGGCTTTGCCTCACGCAAGCCCCCTCACGTGCATCCACACATCACACCCATGAAACCCACTGCTCCTGGGCATTGCACCCATCCCTGTTTTAGCATGCCGGACACAGCTCCGTAGCCCCGCCGCCGTCGTGCTTTCTCACCGGCAATAGCTCCAGGCTCCCAGAGCCGTGGGGAAGAAAGTTCGGTCTTTCTACTGTTAAATAGAACCAACACCCTTCTACGTCACAAACACTAGCAGCAGCGTAGTGGTCTAGGCCACGCTATCCTACCTAGGAGCCCTCGGTTTGAATCCCGACAGTTGCACATATTTTTTTTGCATTTTGCGCCTCCAGAGAATCAACTGCTACCATTATTTGATTAGATGTCTGCCTTTGTTCAAACACAAACACAGTACTCAACCGAGCTGGTCAGCTCACATGTTTTCCAGCAGGGGGTCCTCGGATCGAATCCCAGCAGGCTCCTCCATTTTCTTTTTTTCTTTTTTTTCTACTTAATTCAACGTGCACACCACTTGGGCCAATCCCTGTGTTGAGCCGCACTGTTCCAGCTATTTCAGCGCAATGCCCTGTCCCTATAGCTTTTCCTTCTATTTATTTTTGTGCTGTTTTGGGCAGATTCAATGCAATTAATTGTACTCGCATCTTTTAAATGACTTTTCCCATGTGCACAAGTTGTATATAGAAATGCTCAAAATTGCATCTAGTTTCCATTATGCATTTTGCACGTGTGTGGAAAATTATTAAACTGTTGTTGTAATTCGTTGAAGTGCATATGAAAATGGTCAGGGCTATTTTGGCGTCAAACTTTGATTTTTCATAACTAATTATACATGCATAAAAATTAAGCTTTTTATGTATGTAAAATTCTTAGAATTTCATGTATATTTATAATATACAACTTGCATCCATGGTCAAAACGTTTAACTTGTTGTTTGCATTTAATTTGCATAAATGCCATGTTAAAACAGTTTGTTGCATATCTAAATAACTGTAGCTCCGAATTAAATAAACTAGATATGTAACTTGACTAGAAAAATATGTAGAATAACATGGTGCATTTTGTTTTCCTCTTTAATAAATATAGAATATGTTTTAGTCATCTGTGGACAAAATTCGAAGATTGCATATGGGGTCGTTTCGGAAATACTATATGTTGTTTCTGACCTCATTTAAATTATCTAGATAGATAGTTTATTTATCCTTCGCCTCTTGCCATCATAAAAACATTTAAACTTGTTGTGTACCTAAACAAGTGTGAACTAAATAATTCAAATGTGGAGTTTGTCAATATGCAACTAGTTGCATATTGAACATCGCTTAATGTGTAGTAGTTGTTTGTTGTGCTTGCCATGCCATGCATAATTAATTGGACATGCATCATCCTTGTTTGTGCATCATGCCATGAATATGTTCTCATGTTTATCGTGTCATTTGTTTGTTTCCGGATTGCCTCTTCTCGATAGAGTTTCGAAACCGATTTGGAGTGTGAGGATTCGTTCAACTACACCCGTTCGTCTACTTCACGGATTCATTTTTCATCACGAGATCTCAGGCAAGATGATCATTACCCTGGATACCACTACAATCATTGCTATTCTAGTTGTATCATTTCTATCGCTATGTCTCGCTGCCTACCACTTGTTTGTCAAGCCTCCCAAAATGCCATGATAAGCCTCTAACCCTCCACATTCCTAGCAGACCGTTGTTTGGCTAAGTTATCGCTTGCTCAGCCCCTCTTATAGCGTGGCTAGTTGCAGGTGCAGGTAGTTCCATGTGATAACATGGATATCTTGGGATATCACATTATTCTATTATTTAATTTAATGCATCTATACACTTGGTAAAGGGTGGAAGGCTTGGCCTTTTTCCTGGTATTTTTTTCCACTCTTCCCGCATTGGTTTCTGATAACCGGTGTTATGTTCCATATTGAGAACTCCTAACATGCTTGGGGTTGTTATGGGGAACCCCTTGATTTTTGTTTTGGGATAAAAATCTTCCGGCAAGGCCCAGCATTGGTACTACATTTGCTAATAACTAACAAACTTGCATAGGGACATTCCGGACCCCGTGGATAATTAGTCAACAAACCGGGCGATGTACGGCGCTCCCTATTCACCTAGGGTCTCAGCCAACCCGACGTCTTGCCCATCTGGTAGTGTCCTGGGAAAGAGATACGCGCGGCTCCTATTGGGATCTGGCCTCCCGGGCGGACTTGCTGGATTTGTTTTACCTTTGATGAACGTCTGGTGCACTGGGATATCGAGGATACTGCGGGCTATCCCGCATTTGAGGTTTTCCACCATAGCTTGTGGCTAGTTTGTGATGGATGAGTTGGAGAACACCTGCAGTGTTAAATCTTTCTGAGAGTCGTCCCCACGGTTTTGTGGCAACTTGGAAATTGTTTAACACCTGGTTAGAGAAAACTTGAAGTAAACTCAATCAAAATACACCAAATGTGTGCATAACCGTGATTGTATCTTTTCGAGGGCGTTCGGGAAGAGAACACGGTGGGGTTATGTTTGACTCGTAAGTAGGTGTTCAGGATCACTTCTTAATCATTAGTAGTTCATGTCCGTTCATGCGTAGATCACTCTTCTTATTATTGTACTCGTAAGTTAGCCAGATATAATATTCTCAGTGCTTGCTACAACCTCACCACTTAACCATACCTCACCCATTCAGCTTTGCTGGTCTTAATACCCTTGGTAATGAGATTGCTGAGTCCCCGTGGCTCACAGATTCCTATAACAATAGACGCAGGTACAGGTAATGTGATGATTTTACGTGAGAGTGATGCTTGAATCTATTTGGAGTTCTTCTTCTTCATCGTCGATCATAGGATGGGTTCCAGGTCGACAGCCTGGGTTTAGCAAGGGTGGACGTCGTCTTCTTTTCGTTTGATTTTATCCGTAGTAGGATCCTGCTCTTCTATATGATGATTGTGATGTATTGTTGTATTGAGATATTTATGTTGTAGCATGTGGCGAGTATAAGCCCACTCCATATACTTATACCTTCTTTACATGTATTGTGATGATTTCCATTCTTGCGAAGTGACCCGAAATGTGCTTCTATCCTTATCGAGGCCCTCGAGCCGTCATGAGGATAGTACCACATTTTGGGTCTGACACTTGTAGTCTCTGGAACAATGACTCAACTGGAGGCAGAGCTACGGATCCAAAACATGGAGAATCACTTCGGAACAATGTTATTGGAAGAAAGTATGAGGTTCAATATTCTATTTAGTACTTTACAAAAAGTGTTGCAACGTGGTGGAAAATGCATCAAGCCATACAAGGATGTAATAGAGCAAAAACTAGGGAGGAATTCAAGAAGACCCTCATAAGATCCCATCTTATCCAGAATCACTGTGATAACCCGATGAAGAAACCTTGTGCCTGCAAGATATGTGGAGAAAAAGAAAACACCCAGGAAGAACACCAGGATGGCTGCCCCCATTATGAAGAACATCACCCAAAGGGAGAATGGCCAACTAGGCAGGTGACATGTTTCTTGTGTGAAGGAACTACTCATTACACGTCTCAATGCCAAATTTACACCAAGGTAGAAGAAGTCATCAAGCAGCAGAAGGATGCCATGAAGGAAGCCCTCATGCAAAGTTTAGAAGAACCTGTGATGAAGGAAGATGTTGAAGATATAGATGAAGAAGGCTAATCAGATTTTACTCCAATACCTGCTATTCATGTGGAGAAGAAGGACATGTTTTACAGTATTGCAACAAGGAAAGAAAAGAGTATCTGGGATACTTCCCGACAGAAGAAGTGGAGTTTGATCCACATGAAATAGAAGGTTTGATCAGAACGAAGAAGTCCAGGAAAAGAAAACAAAGACATCCTCAGAACAACCCAATTTCTACAAAGAAGAACCTGAGTCATATCAGGTGTTTCAGATGCAAGGACTCGGGTCACTATTCCAATCACTGCCTAGAAAAGAAGCCAAGAACCCACACAGCTTACGTAGTCACCAAGAAGCGCCGAGACTTGTCGGAAATCATTTGTTTTTATGCAAGGACGCAAGACACCTCGCTAATGACTGTCCTAGCATTTGAGTAGAGATTAATGATGTAATAAAGGATTGGATATGAAAAGAATATGATTTATGGATGAACCAGTACCTTTTAATGGTGAACAAACCAATGGAAAGGAAAATGCATTCCACAGAGTGAAGTTTGGATAAAATAAGTTTGCATTTTATTTCAATATGTTGGTTACTCCAAGAATATGAAGGAATGAAGCACTATTGGATTTAAAAAGGTGTAATGTTGGAATATGGAACAACAGTAACTCCAAGGATGAGTTAAAGTTGTACAAGTATTGAATTGGGCCCATAACCCATTGACCCAGGAATTAATCAGGATTTGGAAGAAGTAGTGATGTCATCAACAAACATTTTCTTAGGAGGCTACGCAAAAACCCGAGAGTTGTAAAGGAACGATAGATGCTTTGTTCAACTTGCAGAATCAATGGATTTACCCGAACTTTGTTTCGCAAAGAGATATTCTACAACGTTTCATGAAGACCCCCAACCCAAACCTTTTCTTTCTAGCCTCTTCAAATCTCGAGGACGAGATTTATTTTAAGTGTGGTAGTTTTTAACATCCCAAAATTCTAAATTTTGGAATGTTATATTAAATAAGTGTTTATAATTGCTTGAGTGATTGTTGTTTGAAATTGAGTGGAAATTGAAACTTTTGAAAACTTAATGAGAGGGAATAAAAAGGACTTTCCCAATTCTTTATTTAATGACAATTTGAATTTCATTTGAAAATAATTCAAATCAAAAACTTTAAGCCACTCAAGGATTAATCTCTCTCTCTCTCGGTCTTCAATACAAAGTTCACCGCATCTTCGCGGTGATCTATTTGATGTAATCACTTTGCGCGGTGCGTTTGTTGGGATCCAATAAATTGTTGGTTTATGTTCAGATTATTCATGAAAAAGATTTGAGTCTTCTCTGAATTCTCTTGTGATACTTATTTGCATGATTATTATAGCTTCGTAAATCTCTCCGATCTATTGAAATAGTTTGGCCAACTACATTGATATTTCTTCAGTGAGAGGGGTGTGTTGTAGTGGGTTCAATCTGGCGGTGCTCTATATCCCAGTGACAGAAGGGGACAAGACACGTCTTTGTATTGTTGCCACTAAGGATAAAACGATGGGGTTAATTCATATTGATTAAGTTTTCTTTGTCTAGATCATGTCATCGTTCTCCAAGCATTACCCTGTTTGTCATGAACTTAATACTTAGAGAGGCAAGCATAGAAGCGCTTTCGACGTGGAGTAATAGTAATAGGTGCATGCAGGAGTCGGCCTATTTCCTTATGGATATGATGCCTATACACACATGATCCTTGCCGTGAATAAGTATTGCATAACTATGCGTTTTTCTATCAATTGCCCTACAATTATTCGTTTACCCACCGTATGCCTACTAAATGAGAGATGCCACTAGAGAACACTACGCCCCCCGGATCTATTCACTTATATATTTACAAAATCTTTCATTACCTTGCTGCCATTTATTTACTTTTATTTTATTTTGCAATTTACATTATTCAACTATCATCTACACACTTCATTTGCTTGCAAATTACGAGTCCAAGGGGATTGACAACCCTCTTGCCCGCGTTGGGTGCAAGTGTTTGCTTCTTTGTGTGTAGTCGCTGAAGACGGGGGTTGCATTCTACTCCCATTGGTTTGATAACCATGGTTATCACTGATGGAAATACTTATCTATACTATGCTACATCACCCGCTTCTCTTCGCGGAAAACCCAACGCAGATCACAAGTATCAGGAAGGATTTCTGGCGCTGTTGCCGGGAAGTATCACCAAGCTACTATCAAGTAACTTCACACAAATTATCATTCACTTGTTCTAATTTTTATTTGCTGTTATATTTTACTTGTTTCATACAAATCAAATATACAAAAATATGTATGTTTGCTAATTACTAGTTTACATCTTTGCTTGCTAGTTACTAGTTTACTTCTTTGCTTGCTAGTTACTAGTTTACTTCTTTGCTTGCTAGTTTAGTTGTTCTGCTTGTTACTTTGCTTACTCGGTCACCATGTATCAAGATACTACTAAGTTCTGTGACTTCTCAAATACTAATAACAATGATTTTATTAGTACTCCTATACCACCCGCCACCACTGCGGAGTTTTATGATATTAATGTAGCATTGCTGAATCTTGTGATGAAACAACAATTTTCGGGTAGTCCTAATGAGGACCCCGCTGCTCATCTTAATACCTTAGTTGAATTATGTGATATGCAAAAGAAAAAGGATATGGATAATGATGTGGACAGATTAAAATTATTTCCTTTTTCACTACAAGATAAAGCTAAGGCTTGGTTTTCATCTTTACCACGTAATAGTATTGGAGCATGGGATAAGTGTAAAGATGCTTTTATTGCTCACTATTTTCCTCCTGCTAAGATCATCTCCCTCGGAAATCAAATTATGAATTTAAACAACATGATCAAGAACATGTTGCACAATCTTGGGAGAGGATGACATTGATGATTAGAAATTTCCCTGCTCATGGTTTAAACTTGTGTATGATTATCCAAAATTTCTATGCTCGACTAAACTTTTTGTCTAGAAATCTTCTATATTCTGTTGCAGGTGGTACCTTCATGGAGGTGACATTAGGAGTGGCCACTAAACTTCTGGACAACATCATGACAAACTACTCTCAATGGCATACCGAAAGAGCTCCAACTGGTAAGAAGGTAACTTCTGTCGAATAAATCACTACTTTGAGTGAAAAAGTGGATGCTCTTATGAAAATGGTTTCTAGTAAAAATGCTCATGTTGATCCCAATGATGTGCCTTTTTCTAACTTGATTGATCAAAATGATGATGCTATTAATGTGAATTTTATCTTGTGAAACAATTTCAACAATAATGCTTATAGAGGACATTTCAATGCTAGACCGTATTCCGGTAATTCGTCAAATTCTTATGGAAATTCTTATACAAATAATAATAGGATATCCTGTTATCTTGAGAACACCATTAAAGAATTTATTAGTTCTCAAAATATTTTTAATACTATGGTAGAAGAAAAGTTGCATAAAGTTGATGATTTGGCTAAGAACATGGATAGAATTGCCCTTCATGTGGAAACTCCCAAAAACAAAACTTTGCCACTCAAGCATGATTTTAATGAGACTGTTATATATATATATATATATATATATATATATATCCAAATATCTATTAATGAAAGTAAGGAGAAGACCGCTAAGTTGAAAGCTAAGCGAGAATTCTTAGAAAAAGCTCTTCCACCCTGTTTTTACCGGAATCATGATGAAGGTCTTAAAATGATTTGTACTTCTCCTATTGGATATTTGTTTACTAATCTGAAAATAAATGGTAAAGGGACTGGAGTTGAGTCAACTCTAGCTAGAGAGCGTCCCCTTTGCTTGGAGGGTGATGATTCTAATGATAAAATTGAAAAAAGTGGGTTTGGAGAGGTTAAAATTTTAACTAGTTATGTGGCCACTATCTTGGATTACAAGGACTTTAATTATTAAAGTTTCTCTTTGGTATAATGTATTTCCTTGTTGCAATCCATTATTAGCTCACCCAATGCTTATGAACAAAATAAAGCTTTTACTCAACATATAGTAGAAGCAATGATAAAATCTTATGATGAGAAACTCGAATTAGAAGTTTCTATTCCTAGAAAGTTGCATGATGAATGGGAACCTACTATAAAAATAAAACTGAAAGAATATGAATCCAATGCCTTGTGTGACCTTGGTGCTAATGTTTCAACTATACCTAAGTCTCTTTGTGATGTGCTTGGTCTCACCGATATTCAAGATTGTTCCCTAAACTTGCATCTTGCGGATTCTACCATCAATAAACCTTTTGGTAGAATAAACGATGTTCTTATCCTTGCAAATAGAAATTATGTTCCTATAAATTTCATTGTGCTTGATATGGAATGCAATCCTACTTGTCCAATAATACATGGCAGACCTTTCTTATGAACTATAGGTGAAATTATTGATATGAAAGAGGGAAACATAAGGTTCCAATTTCCATTAAAGAAAGGGATGTAACAATTCCCTAACAAGATAATTAAACCACCTTATGAATCTATCATGAGGGTTACTTATGGTTGGAGTGTCAAAGATGACAACACTTGAAACTATGCATTATGCCTAAAACTATAGCGCTAGTTGGGAGGCAACCCAATAGCTATCTTATTTTCTTGCTTTTTTTACTTTCTGTTTATTTGTGATAGCATGATTATTTCCTCTGTAATGATTTTTTTGTGTTTAAATTAGTGTTTGTGACAATTAAATCCTTTGGGATGACTTACATGATGAGTAGAATTGATACGGTGCAAAAACAGAAACATTACCGTCCAGTGCATAATATCTCTGATTTTACTGGAATGTCTTTTTCATCTGAAATTTTTACACAGTATTTCTATACAAATTCTTCTGCTTGTACCAAGTTTTAAGAATATTTGGAGTTACATAAGTATGGGTTCTCTACAGATCATTATAGACTATTATGTTTTAGACATATTCTGTTTTTTGCTTGCATAGTTTTCTTGTTTTGATGATGCTATGGTTTGTATCGGGGGGTATAAGCCATGGAGAAGTTAGAATATAGTACCTAAAGTATTTTATATGTTTACTATACTAACGTATCTCATGAAGGTTTTGTTAAGTTTTGTGTGCTGAAGTTTTCAAGTTTTGGGTGTGATCACGATGGATGAAGGAATAAGGAGCGGCAAGAGCCTAATCTTGGGGATTCCCAAGGCAGCCCAAGACAATATTCTAGGAACACTCAAGCGTCTAAGCTTGGGGATGCCCCGGAAGGCATCCCATGTTTTGTTTCAATCCACCGGTATGTCACTTGGAGCTATATTTTTATTCATCACATGATATGAGTTTTGCTTGGAGCGTCGTTTTTCTTTAGGTTGTTTTTTATTTAGTTTTCCACGATAATTGTTTGCTGGACACACCCACTTTAGAGAGACATAAGATCACCATGATTTATTAGAATACTCTTTGTGCTTCCCTTATATCTTTTGAGCTCAGCAGTTGCTCTAGTACTTCACTTATATCTTTTAGAGCATGGTGGCGTTTAGATTTTATAGAAATAATTGCACTCTCATTCTTTACTTATATTTGTTTGAGAGTTAATAAATAGTGATGGTAATTTTCATGGGCTATAAGACTAGTCCAAAAGTAATAGGTATCCAATGAGTGCAGAATCAAAACCACATGTAGCACATAAAAGAGAAACCGTGGGTTAATGATATTGATGTGGTAATGTGAAAGGGCATGAGTGCATGATCATTGGTTAGTAAGAATATTGTGAATTAGAGGGTGTTAAATTTCTCTTCATCTAAATATTTTTTATGGCATGGTGATGATGTGTGAGCATACTTATTCCTCTTTGAAATCATAGTGCTATTTACGTCAGAGGCGCGCGATGATTAACTCCTCCCAACCTCCACCCTAGGGGCATGCGAGTATTACTTTGCTTCGAGAGAGCTAATAAGCATGTGAGTTCTTTATGACTAATGTGAATCCATGGATGTACGCACTCTCACCACCTCATATTTGCTAGCCTCTTCGGTACTGTGCATTGCCCATTCTCACCTCGAGGATCGGTGCAACCTTCGCCGGTGCATCCAAACCCCGTGACATGATACGCTCTGTTGAACATAAGCCTCATTATATCTTCCTCAAAACAGCCACCATACCTACCTATCATGGCATTTCCATAACCATTCTGAGATATATTGCCATGCAACTTCCACCGTTACATCATATCACTAGTACTTTCATTGTCATATTGCTTTGCATGATCATATAAGCTGACATAGTATTTGTGGCAAACCCACCGTACATCATTTTTTCGTATTTAGTTTGTAAGTAAATAAAAGTGTGATGATCACCATTATTAGGGAACTGTCTTAGTGCGGAAAGGATGATGGAGACAATAATTCCCCCACAAGTCCGGATGAGACTCCAGACGAAAAATAAAAGAAAAAGAAAAAAGAAAGAAAAAAAATAAAAAAAAGAGAAAAAGAAAATGAAAAGAAAAAAATAAATGAGAGAAAAGAGAGAAGGGACAGTGCTACAACTTCTTTTTCCACACTTGTGCCTCAAAGTGGCACCATGTTCTTCATATAGAGAGTCTCTTGTTTTGTCACTTTCATATGCTAATGGGAATTTTTTCATTATAGAACTTGGATTGCATATTCCGATGACGGGCTTTATCAAATGCCCGAGGTCTTCATGAGCAAGCAAGTTGGATACACACCCACTTAGGTTCAGTTGAGATTTCATACACTTATAGCTCTAGTGCATCCGTTGCATGGCAATCCCTACTCCTCGCATTGATATCTATTGATGGGCATCTCCATAGCCCATTGATACGCATAGTTGATGAGAGACTTTCTTCTCCACTTTTACCCCTTTGAAACCTACCACCATATTATATTCCACCTTTACGCTATATCCATGGTTCGCGCTCATATATTACGTGGGTAATAAAAAGTTGAAGCGCGTTAACAAGTACGATGCAATTGCCAGACTTAACACCGTGGTGCTTGAAATTTGTACTTATGTGGTGAACACGGAGCCATGCCAATCTAATATTATAAAATGAATAGGGGGTCAACATTCTTTAAGGATCGTATATTTTGAAACTTGATAATTATGTTACTTATGTTTATAAGTATTACTATGTTGATGTTTATTAATTCATAATTTCTTAATGATCATACCTGCAATAGATTACAAGTTGGGTAGCATGTCATATCGAAAATTCTGTTTTTATCATTTACCTACTCGGGGACGAGTAGGAATTAAGCTTAGGGATATTTATACATCTCCAACGTATCTATAATTTTTATTGTTCCATGCTTTAAAATTATCATTCTAGGATGCTTTTTGGGTATTAATTTACCAATTCATATTATTTTTTAGCACTAACCCATTAACCCAGTGCCTAGTGCCAGTTGTTATTTTCTACATGTTTTCGCATTTTCAGGTTTACAGTATCAAACGAAGTCCAATTGGCCCGAAACTTTTTTATGATTTTTTATGGACCAAAAGAAGACCTAGAAGCTTCGGAGGAGACCGGAGGCCGCACGAGGGAGCGAGCACACAACAGGGCGCGCCCAGGGGGTGGAAGCGCCCTGTTATGTGGTGGCCCCCTCGGGCGTTCCCCAATGCCCCTCTCAGGTCTATAAATTCTAATAAATCCCAAAAACCTAGCGAACCTCCCGAAACACTCTTTTCACCGCTGCAAGTCTCTGTTTCGCCATGTGCCCATCTGGAGCCCTGTTCCGGTGCCCTGCCGGATAGGGGGTCGATCACGGAGGGCCTCTACATCAACCTTGCTGCTCCCATGGTGATGTGTGAGTAGTTCCCAAGAGACCTATGGGTCCATAGTTAGTACCTAGATCGCTATCTCTTTCTCTCTGTTGATCTTCAATACAAAGTTCACCACATCTTCGCGGTGATCTATTCAATGTAATCACTTTGTGCGGTGCGTTTGTTGGGATCTGATGAATTGGTGGTTTATGTTCAGATTATTCATGAAAAAGATTTGAGCCTTCTCTGAATTCTATTATGTTTATTTTTTGCATGATTATTATAGATTCGTAAATCTCTCCGATCTATTGAAATAGTTTGGCTAACTAGATTGATATTTCTTCAGTGAGAGGGGTGTGTTGTAGGGATTCAATTTGGCGGTGCTCTATATCCCGGTGACAGAAGGGGACAAGACAGAAGGGGACAAGACACGTCTTTGTATTGTTGCCACTAAGGAGAAAACGATGGGGTTAATTCATATTGATTGAGTTTTCTTTGTCTAGATCATGTCATTGTTCTCCAAGCATTACCCTGTTTGTCATGAACTTAATACTTAGAGAAGCAAGCATAGAAGCACTCTCGACATGGAGTAATAGTAATAGGTGTAGGCAGGAGTCGGCCTATTTTCTTATGGACATGATGCCTATATACACATGATCATTACTGTGAATAAATATTGCATAACTATGCTCTTTTCTATCAATTGCCCAACAGTAATTTGTTTACCCACCGTATGCCTACTACATGAGAAATGCCAATAGAGAACACTACGCCCCCTAGGTCTATTCACTTATATATTTACAAAAGCTTTGATTACCTTGCTGCCATTTATTTACTTTTATTTTATTTCGCCATTTACATTATTCAACTATCATCAACACACTTCATTTCCTTGCAAATAACGAGTCCAAGGGGATTGACAACCCTCTTGTCCTCATTGGGTGAAAGTGCTTGCTTATTTGTGTGCAGTTGCTAAAGACAGGGGTTGCGTGCTAGTCCTATTGGTTCGATAACCTTGGTTCTCACTGAGGGAAATACTTATACATATTGTGCTGCATCACCTGCTCCTCTTCGCGGAAAACCCAATGCTGATCACAAGTATCAAGCTCTTGAGTCAAATCCCACCCACTGGTCTTGGCGGCCTCGAGGTTGTCTTCATAGGTGGACACCTTCACCTTCAGATTGGCGATCACATTAGCGGCAATAGTGAGCTCTTTGGTCTTGTCATAGATCGTCACCTACAGATCCGTTGAGGTGTGGATTCTTTCTGGCTGTCCTCCGACAACCTTGAGATCTCCTTTTTGGCGACAACAAGATCAAATTCCAGTTGTTGTACCTTGCCCTCCAGCTCGACCTTGATGGACCGGGCGGTTTTGGCAGCAATGATGGCCTCTTGGAGCTTTGCGGCGTGCTCCACGGCTTGCTTCTCGAGGACATCCTTTTGTTTCTGCTCCAGCTCCAGGATCTGGTTCTCTAGTTCAATCCTGAGCTTGGCGGCAAGGGCAGCTTCCTGGGCGGCAAGATCTTCTTCATGGGAATCGAGCAGGGCCTTGTGCTTGATGAGATTAGCGTTAGCCTCAACAATGCTCCTGTCAGCCTCTTCCCATGCCATCTCTGTCGTGGCCTTCTGGTTGGTGAATTCCGCCACGGCCTTGGTGAGATCAGCTTGCGGTCGATTAGCTCCTTGTGGCTGCCAGTGAACCAGGTCTGCGTTTCGGCGAGGCGCTCCTGGAACCTATCCTTCGCCTCGGCAAGGAGAACCTCCCGGCGGTCCAGCTTCTCTGAGCGGTTGACAAAGTGTGCGCAGCTGCTTGAAGTCTTTGTTAATGGCAGATGATACGTCTGCAATGTATCGATAATTTATGAAGTATTCATGCCATATTCACCTATGTTTACAATACTTTTATATGGTTTTGATGCACTTTATTTGATTTATTTAGAACTAACCCGGACTGACGCTATTTTCAGTAGAACTATCGTCGTGTTGTTTTTGTGTAGAAAATGAAAGTTCTCGGAATCACCCGAAACTTTTTGATGATTTTTTTGGAACAAAAGAGTCACTAGACACTTCGTGGGAGGGCCAGAAGAGCCACGAGGTGGGCACAACCCACTAGGGCGCGCTAGGCCCCCCGGCGCGCCCTGGTGTATCGTGCCCACCTCGTGGCCCACCTTCGCGTGAAACCAACGCCAAAAAATCCTATAAATATAGAAACCATCAGAAATAACCCTAGACTCTCCGCTCCGCCGCCACAACTCTCTGTATCGACGAAAACCAATCTGGAGACATTCCAGTACCCTGCCAGAGAGGAGAATCCATCTCCGGTGGCCATCTTCATCATCCCGACGGAGGCCATGACGAGGAGGGAGTAGTACACCCTCGGGGCTGAGGGTATGTACCAGTAGCTATGTGTTCAATCTCTCTCTCTTGTGTTCTTGAGATGTCACGATCTTGATGTATCACGGGCTTTATTAATATAGTCGGATCATATGATGTTATTCCCTTGCTATCTTGTTGTGATGAATTGAATCTTTCCCTTTGAGATCTCGTTATGTTGGATTGAATATTGGATTTGAGAACACTTGATATATGTCTTGCATGCGGATACCCGTAGTGACAATGGGGTATTCTATTGATCCACTTGATATATGTTTTGGTACTCAACTTGCGGATTCTCGCGGTGACATTGGGGTAATCTATGCATAGGGATTGATACACGTTCTTGTCCTACTTTCTCCGATAGAAATCTTGGGGCACTCTTTGAGGTTCTTTGTGTGGATTGAGTATTATGAATCTGAAATTGTTTGATGCGTATTGTATAATTAACTCATGGATACTTGTGGTGACATTGGAGTATCTAGGTGACATTAGAGTTGGTTGATGCGTATCATATGGTGTTATTCTAGTATGAACTCTTAGATAGATCGAACGGAAAGGATAACTTGGTGTTATTTTAGTACGAACTCTTGGATAGATCGATCGGAAAGGATAACTTTAAGGTGGTTTCGTACCCTACAAACAATTTCTTCTTATGTTCTCCGCTAGATAAGAACTTTGGATTGATTCTTCGTTGCACGTGGAGGGATGGTTATGTGATTCAATTATATTAGCATTGTTGAGAGATTGCACTAGCGAAAGTATGGACCCTAGGCCTTGTTTTCAAGCAGTGCAATACAGTTTGTGCTCACTTTTGTTACTTGCTACCTTGCTGTTTTTATATTTTCAGATTACAAAAACCTATATCTACCATCCATATTGCACTTGTATCACCATCTCTTCGCCGAACTAGTGCACCTATACAGTTTGCCATTGTATTGGGTGTGTTGGGGACACAAGAGATTTCTTGTATTTGATTGCAGGGTTGTTTGAGAGAGACCATATTCATCCTACACCTCCCACGGATTGATAAACCTTAGGTCATCCACTTGAGGGAAAATTGCTACTGTCCTACAAGACTCTACGCTTGGAGGCCCAACAAAGCCTACAAGAATAAAGTTGTGTAGTAGACATCAAGCTCTTTTCTGGCGCCGTTGCCGGGGAGGTGAGCGCTTGAAGGTATATCTTTAGATCTTGCAATTGAATCTTTTAGTTTCTTGTTTTATCACTAGTTTGGTTTTATAAAATAAAACTAAAAAATGGAGCTTAGGTTGCATCATTTGTATCGTCTTTATAATGTCTTTCGTGAAAATAAGGAGTCAGAAAATTGTGCTCAATTGGTAGAGGAAGAAATAATGAAAATACTTAATGAGAATTCCTTGAATGATGAGCATGATAGAAATATTGTTAGTATGAATTCTATGAATATCCATGATGCTAATGATTTGCAAAGACACAAGCTTGGGGATGCTATGTTTGATGAAGATGGTATTTTTAGTGCCCCAAGTTTTGATGAGCAAATTTATGATGATGATGGCATGCCTGCTATCTATGATGATTATGATGATGACATGTATGATATAAAAGTGATAATAACTTTGAAACTTGTCATCGTGATATTAATGTTCAATTTGGTTATGCCAATCAAGTGTCACATGATAGTTATTTTGTTGAGTTTGCTCCCACTACTTTGAATGAGAAGAATTTTGCTTGTGTGGGTAGTAATAAAAATTCTATGCGTGTGCATCATGAAAATAATGCTTTATGTGATAGTTATATTGTTGAATTCCTTCATGATGCTACTGAAAATTATTATGAGGGAGGAACATATGCTTGTAGGAACTGCAATAATATCAAGTTTCCTCTCTATGTGTTCAAAGTTTTGAAGATATGCTTGTTTTGCCTTCCTATGCTAGTTGATTCTTGTTCCCATAAATTGTTTGCTCACAAAGTCCCTATTCATAGGAAGTGGGTTAGACTTAAATATGCTTCTCATGAGATTCATGATGCTCTCGTGCATGTTTCAATTACTATTCCTATGTGAGCATCATTGAAATAATCATGCCTAGCTAAAAGGCATTAAAGAAAAGCGCTTGTTGGGAGACAAACCAACACTTTCACTTTATGTTTTTTAGTGTTCACATGATAAAGCTATTGTATTAATCATGTTTTGTGTCTTTTATTTCAATAAAGTGCCAAGTAAAGCCTTTGGGATGACTCACAAGATGAGTAGAATTCATGCTGAACCAAAACAGAAACTTTTGACTCCAGTACAGGAATTTTAATTTTTTACTGGAGCGTGATAATGATCTGAAATTTTTACACAGTCTTCATATACAAATTATTCAGGTTTTCCTAATCGTTCAGAATTTTTAGACAGGGAAGTATGGCTATACTACAGATCTTCACAGACTGTTCTCTTTTTGACAGATTCTGTTTTGCATGCATCGTTTGCTTGTTTTAGTGTTTCCATAGCTTATATTTAGTGGTATAAATTATGGGAATGATAGAATGCACTAGGTATCATGTGGAAACAATTATGAATCTTGTCTTGACAGTACCTAAGTGAATGATTTATCTTTATTACACTAACCCTTCTCACGAAGTTCCGTTAAGTTTTGTGTGATTGAAGTTTTCAAGTTTTGGGTGAGACACCGATATGAGGAGAATAAGGAGTGACAAGAACCTAAGCTTGGGGATGCCCAAGGAACCCCCAAGGTAATATCCACGGAAGACTCAAGCGCCTAAGCTTGTCCGGGGCAACCCCTCTCTCGTCTTCAACATTATTGGTATATCTTACTTAGAGCTATATTTTTATTCGTCACATAATATGTGCTTTGCTTGGATAGTCATTATATTTTGTTATTTTCTATTATGTGTTATTTATAATCTTGTTTTTCCATAAAAAGTTCCAAGAATTGTCTTAGGATGCTTGCATTGCATGTTTTGATGTGTGCTGTGTAAAAACAGAAACTTTTGCTGTAGTGTTTGAATTTTCATATTTTACTGGAACGTGGAAAGTTTCTGAATTTCTTACACAGTATTGTAATATAAATAATTTAGTATTTTCTAAATTTTCATAATTTTTTGAGTTACAGAAGTACACTTTTTTCATAAATTGCAACAGACTGTTCTGTTTGGACAGATTGCTGTCATAGTTTTGTTATCTACTTATCCTATTGTTTCTATAGCCTATGTTGGTAGATATAAATTGTGGAAATGATAGTAAACAGTATATGATGTTTGAAATTATTGTGCAACTTGTCTCGGCAGTACATGAAGTGTGGATTTGTTCTTATGTGTACTAACCTATCTCACGAGTTCTTTTTGAGTTTTGTGTGGATGAAGTTTTTGAGACCTAGGTGAAACCGGGACATGAGAGGATTGAACGAGATACAAGAGCTCAAGCTTGGGGATGCCCAAGGCACCCCAAGTAAATATTTCAATAAGTCTCAAGCATCTAAGCCTGGGGATGCTACGCATCCCACCTCTCTTCGTCAACTATCGGTTAGTCTATGTTGAGCCTAAATTTTTACTCGTTCATATGACATGTGTTATCCTTGGAGTGCTATTTTTATTTAGTTTTCTATTTGAATAAAATTATCAGATCTGATTTTTTTTATAGAGAGAGAGTCCTCACATAGCTACTTAATTGTTTGACTACTCATTGATCCTCGCTTATATCTTTTGAGAGTAGTTTGTTGTTTACTCATGTGCTTCACTTATATCCTAAGAGTAAATCGTGAATGAATTCAATATGATAAAATATGAAATTATCAATGTGCTTTATGCTTAGTATTAGTTTCACATCTGGTTTAGAAAGTAAAATCTATTGAAGTTTGACAATCACAATATTGCTCATACAAGCAATTCATGAATGATTAGTATAAGGAAGAGAACTTTCACATACAAATATATTATCTTGGACATCTTTTATGATTGTGAATACCCATTAATTATTTTCGAACTTGAGCAAATTAGTTGAAGTTGGACAAGGAAGACAACGTAATGGTTATGTTTGGGTATATTTGCGTAGAAGTTATATTGTTATGGATCCTCCAACATGTGGTGCTTGTTTAGAACCCTTTGCTAGCCAAAACTTCGTACTAAGTAGAGATACTACTTGTGCATCCAAATCCTTGATCCAAGTTTCTTCCCTAAGAGTCCACCAGACCTACCTATATATGGTATTTCACTGCCATTCCAAGTAAATTTGCATGTGCCACCTCTAAACATTCAAATAAACATCTGTTTTGTGTGCCTGGACCGCTCTTGGAGCGACGGGGGGCGGTCAGTATCTTCCATGTTAAGCGGGTTATTCTCATGATGAGTGTTTAGTCACTCATCCTTGCACGAGAGGGGCGGTAATAGGGATTCCCAGTCCAGAAAAAAATACAAATAATTAAAAAAAACTTGTCGGCGTTCTGGATACCAGGGTACCCAGACTTGCCTACTTGTGGCCCAGGGCGTAGCCCACCTGGCGGTCCGTATGGCCTCACGCGGCCTCACTCAAGACAATACCCTCGTGAGGATCCCATCCTCGTGAGGAAGACAACACTGAGGCGAAAGGGGAAGGCCTCCCCAGGCCTCCTCCCGAGCGATGGAGATCCCTATGCAGCGATAGGCCTCAGGAGGTCAAGGGTGACGACAGCCAGGCCAGGTGGGCGCCATTGCGCCAGGGGGGACAGTTTCCTCTTTAGTGCAAAGGAGACAAGGACGAATGCGGGTTCCCAAGGAGCCCCACCAAAGGTTTCCATTCCGGTGCAACAAGACCGGGTCAGCGAGCGCGGCAGGACGGATGTCACCGGCGAGCCCACCACCGCGTCACCACCACTAACTTTGCAGGCGAAGACCGCTTTTCGTCAGGATAAGATGTACCTCCTGTCCCCCTTCAAATTTGGCCGTTGTGGGATCCCGTCCCGCCATTGCGATAAGGGAAGAGGACCCGGGCCACTATAAATAGAGGCTAGGTAGCCCGGTAGGGAGGGACGAAGCAACCACCCCGCAAACACACCCGCAAGGTAGCACACCCCTGTACTAGTTCATCCACAAACCTCCTCGTGAGGCAATCCACCAAAGGCAGGAGTAGGGTTTTACGCTTCGTAGCGGCCCAAACCTGGGTAAACTGTTGTGTGCCATCGTCTTCCTCGCCATCGAGCGGGGTTATTGTGTTGTGAGCCTGGAGGGGATGAAGCTATTGAGGAATCTTCGCACACGCCCCTGGGTTCGAATTCCTTAGGGTTTTGCGGAGCCCAAAATCCAACATTTGGCGCGCTAGGTAGGGGCGTGTCGGAGTCTTCCTCAAGCCTCACCCTTCCTCTGCCTCACCGCTCCGATGGCTGACGCCCGCCGAGCCCGCGCTAAGCACCGTGCGGCCCGTGTCGCCCAGACGGCGCCCGTGGGCCGCACTGCTGCGCGCCCCTCTCCCTCCCCTATGGCCAACGAAGCCACGGGCCCGGAGGCCCACGAGCAGCAGGATTCATCACAGCCGGTCACCGCGTGGCGCGACGGCCGCACCGCCACTCCGTCAATCGTTCTAGCTACTCGGTCGTCCTCCCACGCCCGCCCAGGGCCAGCGCGTGGATCGGGCGACCTGAACATGGCGCGCGAGCTGCTGCGCTACCGCCCGGACCCGACCGCCTCGATGACTGGCTCGGGCGTGTCGCGGAGCTCGTCAGCGCAGCCGGCGACGCTTCGACGTTCACCTACTCGTTCTGGCGCCAACCCTCCTTGTCGGGCGACGAAGCTCATGATGTGCCGCCCCCTCCTCCCCAGCGCGACGTCGACCCCGAGCCCTGGCGTGAAGCACAACCGCGCGACCATCCGCGTGGGCCCCCGGCGAGGGTGAGAGAAGAAGTAAGCTTCCAGGTGGTGTTGTGGCCGCGCGTTGACGCGCATGCGCTCCCAGCGCCGGCGCGCCGGCGGCGCGATCGGACACCCCTGGAGGCAGCCATGCAAGAGCATCAGGACCAGGTTCCTCCCGAGCACGCATCGCCCGTGGGCCCGGTGGGCTGCCGCGCCATCGCCCCGGAACTCCACCCGGCTGTGTGGCCCTGCAAGTTCAAGCCTGACCTGCCTCCTCGCTACGACGGTACCGCAGACCCCGCCGAGTTTTTATAGCTCTACTCGCTGAGCATCCAGGCGGCCGGCGGGGACGACAGGGTCATGGCAACCTGGTTTCCCATGGCGCTCAAAGGTGGTGCACTTTCCTGGCTCCTCAACCTCCCGGAAGGATCAATGACCTCCTGGGAAGGCCTGCGTGAGCACTTCGTCGCCAACTTCCAAGGCACTTGCGACCGTGCGCTTGGAGTGGGTGACCTCCGTCGCATGAAGCAACAACCTCAAGAGACCCTCCACAAGTTCATACAATGCTTCACGACTACCCGCCTCAAAATCCCGAGGGCGTCAGATGAGGCCATCATCTCGGCGTTCACCGATGGCGTCAGGGATCAGAGGATGAGGGAGGAGCTGGCCATCCACGACGACCTGAGCTCGGCCTTGGAGATGTTCAACTTGGCGAACAAGTGCACGAAGGCCGAGGAGGGCCGCCTCTCCCTCCGCGAGCTCCCGGAGGCGGAACCCGAAGACAAGAAGACCAAGGCCAAGGATCCAAAGCGCAAGGCACCCGCGGTGCTGGCGGCTGAGCCCGAGGAAAAGCGCAGCCGGGATGACAAACCCCTCGTGGGCGGGCGACCATTCTGTATCTTCCATGGCACCAACAGCCACAACACCATCGACTGTAAGGAGCACAGGGTGGTCCGTGATGAGCACTTTGGCCGGCGCCCTGGGCGCGCTGACCGAGGCTATGGACATGGCGGAGGCCGCGGCGGAGGCCGCTGGGACAATCGTGACCCGCGTCAGGAGTGGCGAGACCAGCCTCGGGAGGACCGCTGGCGCGATCAAGCTCGTGAGGACCGCTAGCACGACGAGCCTCCGGAGGGGTCACGTCGAGGCCAGCCTCGTGAGGTCCGCCCTCGCGAGGCCAGTCTTCCCCCGCTGCCGCCTCCACCCAGGAGGAAGGAAGAGGATAGGCAGAACGACGGGGCTGGGGGCTTCCAGGAGGTCAGGGCAATAGCTTGCATCCTGGGCGGCGCCCAAGCCCCGGCCTCGAACCGCGTCTTCAAGAAGTTTTTGCGGGAGGTGAACATGGCTCTTCCAAAGCTTGATGCCACGTGCCCCCTCAAGTGGTCCCAGTGCGCCATCACCTTCGACTCCAAGGATCAACTCAGATGTTCAGCCATGGCGGGCGCACTCCCCATGCTGTGCATGCCCACCATCAGCAACGTCCTCATCACCAAGACCCTCATCGATGGCGGCGCCGGACTCATTGTCCTCTCCATCGAGACGTTCGAGACACTTCAAGTGCCTTACGACCAGCTCATGCCAACCAAGCCCTTCTCAGGAGTCACTGACGGCTCCACAGTCCCCATCGGGCAGGTGCGCCTGCCCGTCACATTTAGCGGGCGCAACAATTACCACACTGAGATCATCGTCTTTGACGTCGCCCACATCCACCTCCCGTACAACGCGATCCTTGGGTACGCAACCCTTGCAAAGTTCATGGTGGTGACCCACCATGGCTACAACGTCCTCAAGATGCCGGGGAGTGGTGGTGTCATCACTGTCACCTACGACGAGAAGGACGACATCTGCTCCCTCGAGCGCGCTTGCTGTGCTGCGGCAGCCGAGCACTCGGACGACGAAGGAGGTGTCCTGCCCTGCGAGGACATCCCCAAGAAGAAAAAGCAGCTCCTGTCCAGGGGACGCCAGGGGGCTGAAAACCCTAAGGACGGCGCCTCAGGATCCGTGCCAGGGGCTCAGGCCCCTCCCTCCCTCGCATAGGAAGGCGCGTCTGGCGCCTCCCTTGGGCCGGGCTTGGGGGCTTCCACCCGGAGGACTACCAACCTGACCAGTGAGACGAGGGAAGTGCTCGGGCACAACTCGGGGGCGTGTGTCAGCACGCACCCATCCAAGCAAGGAGCACAGTGCGAGGCACCAAGTTCACGGGAGTTCGTCACCAGAGCAATCGAGGAGCTTCAGGAAGCACAGGCTGTGCGAGGCAGGCGCGGCCCCGCACCACCCGACGCCGTCACCGTCATCGACCCGGGCGGTGCGCCGCGCATCTCCGTCGACGTACCCAGCATCAACCGGGCCGCATCATCGGACGTCTTCTGGCCGGTGCGCATCAGTCACGGCAGGACCTACCTGCGCAACCACGTCAGCATGCCCTTCGGGCTGGCGAACGCGGCCGACACGTTCCAGCGCCTTGCCCGGGTCATGTTCACGACATACCGGGCCAAGCACCATGAGGAGTTGGAGGAGGTGCCGGGCCCGAGCGGGAGCCCCGAGCCTCCTGAGGCGACGGGCTCGTGAAGGCCGAGCTTGCGGAGACACAAGGCCAAGCTCCTACGACTACCTCCATGCTTTAGCGGCATCGCCGCCAGGTGATCATTGGCCCGTACCAGGTAACTTTTTGGTTTGCTCAGTTTGAGGGTGCCCATCGGGCTGCATTATCCTCAAGCGGCTAGAACTCATCCCGTCCGCGTTTCTTCCGCATGATTTGGACCTTTACATGCTTTCGATCTATTTCCCTAAGTATTCTAACCTGCATACTCGGTGCTTCATCGCCATGAATGTCGCTGCGCCCTAATGAGCATACCTTCGACCGCCTCATGATTAAGGCCTGGCACGGCGTCTGTGCTCGGGTCCGTCCCTGCAGCGTCAAAAAATCCAAGGGGTCGAGCTCTATCTCGCGGGCTGGCCCCGTGTACGTCACCTCGCATGGCCCTCGGTGCTTCGCCCTCGCATGAGCTAATCGGGAGTGGGTGAGTCAGGGCGCGTGGCACGGTCCCGGTCGGCCTTTCGTCGCCCTAGGAGCCATGCGCCGGGTGTTTCCTCCTCGGAGTTGTCGCATGAGAAGACTAGGCACGGCGTCTGTGCTCGGGTCCGTCCCTGCAGCGTCGATAAATCCAATGGCTGAGCTCTGCCTGGCGGGCCGGCCCCGTTCACGTCACCTCCTGGGGTCATTGGTGTTTGGCCTTCTCATGCGATGGCCCTTGGAAACCCATTCGGCGCAGGTTTCTCCAAAGTGTACAGGACTTGAAGCGGCGATTTCCACCAAGAGGATTCAGGCGCAACCCGCCTTTGAGGTAGGGCCACGTGAGGCCTGAGCTGTCTCACGTCGCCCATATATACCTCCCAGTTCTACCGTACAGGCCACGCGTACGAACTTAATGGGTTGTACACGCCCGGAGCCCCCCGAGGACGCGGAGGGGTTCCATTCCCACGCCCAAGTGGAAGCCCCATGCTCCGTGCTGGCGGACGACACGGCCCACCAATGGCTATGCTCACGCAACATGGAAGCCGTACTCTCCACGCTGGGGATAAACAACTGAGGGCACCTTAGCGGGTGCATTCAACCTCAGGATGACCCCTCGCGGCTCCATCCCGCAGCATTCCCCCGGGATGCACGCGTGAGGAGGCTGCGTGGGGGCTACGCTAAGGCCAGGCCTGGCGCACGCCACCTCACCAGGTCCCTGGCACCTGGTCTTCACGCGTCCCTCTCGGACGAAATCAAAGGTATGGGAGCCGCTCGTACGTCATGGGGGACCCCTGAGCATCGCGACTCAAGGGCCTCACTGGTCTCGTAGCCCCTCACCCCTTGTCATCGTCTGTTGGAGATATGCCCTAGAGGCAATCATGTGATGATTTCGTTTCCTATGTATTCATGAGTATTTTGTATTGTCCTTGAACATCATCAGTGATATGTATCAATAAGTATGTGACTTATTTGTGAGACTATATATAGTATGATGATTGTTCTAATAGTCCCTAGTTGTTAAGGTTATGCGGACACATATCCTTTACTAGTATACGATTCAGTTGATGACTACGTTTCACAAGTCATGTGCATAGAGATGCTAAACTGATAGTATGGACTCAGGGATTGAGATCACCAAGTCGGACAGACCCACTTTGAGACACAGCGAGATAATGTCATCTGTTAGTCTCAAGCACAATGTATATGCCATGTCCTAGACCTGAGGTCATCGCATGTTCTCGGGATGAGGATCGACTTATTTAGGGTCTATCAAACGCTACTCCGTAACTGGGTAGTCATAAAGGTAGCTTTCGGGTGAGTCGTGAGACATGCCGCGAGACATGGTTAACCAGGATGGGATTTGCCCCTCCATGAGGAGAGATATTCTCTGGGCCCTCTCGTGTGATCAGATTCGGAAAGCATGGCCATGCGACATGGGTTAAGTGTTAACCCAGTTTCGGAATCTGCATCACGGTTTCGAGAAGAGATGTCGAGCTACCACAAGGGTGACAAGTACTCGCCTTGAGCTCTACAACCTATATAATGAGGCAAAAGGAATGTTGTATATGACACATTGTCGTGGTTCGTCTAACGACTTTGCGCACACATGGGAGTTGGCATGTTCTGCTAGGAGCCGCTACCGACTATCGACTCGGGTCGTGTCCATGTGTACGTGAACCTATAGGGTCGCACACTTAAGGGATTGCAGCCCATTCGGATTGGATCCGAATGGAAAATGGGATAGACTCGTCGTGGGCCTCAAGTGTTGAGCCCACTTCGGAGGTCTATATAAAGGGGAGTGGGCGCACCTTTGAGGGTTAATCTTTTCCTCCCGTCGACAGCCACCGCCACTCCCCACGCCACCATGTCGTGCGATCGAACCTAGTAGTTCGCCACCTAACGCTGCCCCCGTACATGTGGATACCTTAGAGGCATCGCATCTGCGGTGCTTGGATGAACCGTTCGAGGGATCCGTGAGGAACTGTTCGAGGGATCTGCCAGGAGCTGTTCGTGGGAGATCGGCTACACGAGGAGGAGACGAATTGGCTGATCGACTACACGCATCACCAACTCTACTTCCGCTGCGGTGACTGTGCGTCTAGTGGTAAACCTGATCCCGTGATCTATTTCCAGCAGCATGTTCTTGGGTGCATGGTAGAAAATTTTATTTGGCGCTAGCGTAGCATACCGCGTGTTCCAACAGTGGTATCAGAGCCTCCACTGTGTGGTGATAGATTCGGTGATTTGCATATGAGATATGTAGATCGGTTCAGGTGCGGGTCGATGAGATCGGCTGTGCACGTCAGTGTTGACGGTTGGTTTCGTGATCTTGATTCCGTGATCGTGATGCAGAGGTCGTGACACGAATTACCCCTACCAGTCGGTTTCCGCCATCGGGGTAGACAGTGGAACGTAAATCTGGATGCAGCACGCGAAGATCAATGAGATTGATCGAACCGGAGCAAATGATCGACACCGTGGAAATGTGATTTCCGCAGTGCTGAAATCTGTTGGAGGGGTCACAGTAAAACGGGCATAACTTTTGCATACGAACTCTGTTTTCGCTCCACGACCTGTCAAACTAAAGGGCACGAAAATATGCATTTGACCTTCATCAGCTTTGCCGTTTTCGGCGATATTTTCGAGGTCAAAATCCTCTTGGAAATTAGAGTTTCGAACAGTTTTATTTTCGGCGGTAGAACGTCTGACTTGTTTTTGCAGGGAATGCTTGTGATTTGGTATAGCCCATGAATGTTGCTTGTAAATTATTAAATCATGACCTGCGTGTCATGAGTATGGCAACCGGCTAGAGCCATATGGTTGTCCCATTATTGTATTAATGACCTGCGTGTCAACATTAGATGCCTTGTAATGTAATTTACTCTCATAGCTATTAATTTGTAATAGCATATTTTCTTATGTAACACTTGGCGGTTGACACCATGTGTGGAGATGGAGATCACCACAAGGGCAACCATGCATGGAGATGGATATGGAGATCGCCATGGGCATGCAGCGCACGTGGAGATGGAGATCACCATGTGTTAATGAAAGGGGCTATACCATATCACACATATATAAACTGCATGTGAAAGTTTATCCCTTTTATGCGCCCTTCTTTTGCATGATTAATGTTATTAAGTAGGGTGATCCCTCAAAGAATGTCAAGTAAAATTGCCTCCCCAATTGCTGCAACATCACATGTTAAGTATTTTTAGTGGTGGGCCTATAAAATTAGGGTGTTGCTAATTCTCCTTAACGTGGTGTGTTTGTGTCGGACACTTATGAGCGAAGTATTGGTTAACTTGTCGTGGCTATCAAAATAGTTTTGGGCCTCGAGGCATAAGAGTTGGCGCGGCATGAGATGTCCCCAACAAACAAGAGTCGTATAGAGATACGATTAGCAAGTGTTGCTTACCGAGTGATCTAGTCTTCTAGCGGTGATGCAAAAGCTCACTAGTTTACATGTGGATCTTGGATCTTGAATCACTAAGAATCAATGGAGGGATGTTGATTTTAGTGGGAGTAATGTTCTTATTAAAATGTTTAATTTGAATTACTCTTTATGAATAAATGTCTTAGTGTTTTGCATAGTTCTGTTGTAGATCAATGGCACCACCTGCTCAACCCAGTTATTCGTTGAAATCAATCCTAGAAAAGGATAAACTGAATGTAACAAACTTTACCACCTGGTATAGAAATCTGAGAATTGTTCTCAGGCATGATAAAAAGGAACATGTTCTAGAGGAACCCCTTCCAGAGGAACCTGCCGAGAATGCTAATGCCACGGCCAGGAATGCCCACCAGAAACTCGTTGATGAGTCAAACGAGATCAGCTGTCTCATGTTGGCTTCTATGGAGCCCGATCTGCAGCAGCATTTCGAAAACATTGAGGCTTTCGATATGATCGAGAACCTCAAAAGCATGTTTCAGATGCAGGCAAGGACCGAAAGGTTCAACGTCTGGCGATCCTTGATGTATTGTAAGCTGAAAGAGGGTGATCCACTAAGCCCGCATGTGATCAAGATGATCGGATACATGCAAGCTTTGGATCGGTTAGGCTTCCCACTTGGGGACGAATTGTCCACGGATACAATTCTGGCTTCTCTTCAGAAGCTATGGTGCATTCATCTCAAACTTCCATATGCACGGCATGGAAAAGAAGCTCACTGAATTGCATGGGATGCTAAAAGTGGTAGAGCAGGATATCAAGAAAGGCACGCATCAAGTGTTGATGGTGCAGAACACGGCAAAGTTCAAGAAGAGCTGGTCCAAGAAAAGGACTAAGGCAAAGGGCAAGGAGGCAACTCCTACTGTCGCTGCCGCGCCCAAGTTCGGACCAAACACGGGGACCGTTTGCTTTCACTGCAAGGAAACCGGTCACTAGAAGAGGAACTGCAGCAAGTGGCTTGCCCAGATAGGCAAGAAGACCGGAAGTGTGACTTCTTCTTCTGGTACACTTGTTGTATATGTTATAGACATTTTTCTTGCTGATATTTCTAGTAGCTCTTGGGTATATGATACCGGATCGGTTATTCACATATGCAACTCGATGCAGGGGCACCATGCAACTTAATTTACCTTCAGGATTTGTAATGGAACTTGATAATTGTTATTATGTTCCTACATTGAGTCGAAACATTATTTCGGCCTCATGTTTGATGAGGCAAGGTTATGAATTCAGTATTAAGGACAATAGTTGTTCTATTTACTTGAATGAAATGTTTTATGGCTTTGCACCTGTTAAGATTGGGTTATTCATATTAGATCTTGAAGGTGAATCGGTCTATAACATAAATGTCAAGAGGCATAAGCCTAACGAGATAAATCCGACTTACATCTGGCATTGTCGACTAGGACACATTAGTCAAAAGCGCATGAAGAAGCTCCATGATGATGTAATTCTGACTTCATTTGATTTTGAATCATTTGAGACATGTGAGTCCTGTCTACTCGGCAAGATGACTAAGACTCCTTTTGCAAAGAGTTGTGAGAGGGCGTCTGAGCTATTGGAACTTATACATAGTGATGTATGTGGACCAATGAGCACGACAGCTAGAGGTGGTTTCCAATACTTTGTGACTTTTACCGACGACTTTAGTAGATATGGATATGTCTACTTGATAAGGCACAAGTCAGAAACTTTTGAAAGGTTCAAGGAGTTTCAGAACGAAGTGGAAAATCAACTCCGCAAGATAATCAAGCTTCTACGATCTGATCATGGCGGTGAGTATATGAGCCAGGAGTTCGATGATCATCTGAAGAACCGTGGAATAGTTCCACAACTCACTCCTCCAGGTATGCCACCGAGAAATGGTGTGTCGGAACGGAGGAATCGGACTTTGTTAGACATGGTCTGATCGATGATGAGTCAGTCGGATTTACCCTTGTCATTTTGGGGATACGCTCTAGAAACCGCAGCTTTCACACTAAACAGGGTACCATCAAAGTCCGTAGATAAGACACCATATGAGATATGGACTGCAAAGAGTCATAGCTTGTATTTTCAAAAGATTTGGGGTTGTGAAGCATATGTCAAGTGACTCCAGTCGGACAAGCTCACACCCAAGTCGGACAAGTGCATATTCGTGGGATATCCTAAGGAAACCTTGGGATATTACTTCTACAACCGTGAAGAGGGCAAAGTGGCTCGACATGGAGTTTTCCTTGAGAAAGAGTTTCTCAATCGAAAGGCTAGTGGGAGGTCGGTCCGACTCGAAGAAATTCGAGAGCCACACGGGGACGTTCCGACAGGTGATTCAATCACGCCGGAGTTAGTCAGGGAACCCGTAGTGGAATCAGCGCCGGTTCCACGTAGGTCGGAAAGGTAGCGCAATATGCACGACTGGAATGTGTTGTTCTTGGAGAACAACGAACCAACCACATACGCGGAAGCGATGGTGAGCCCTGATTCCGAGTTATGGCTTGAGGCCATGAGATCCGAATTAAAGTCCATGGATGACAATCAAGTTTGGAACTTGGTTGATCCGCCAGATGGCATTCGAGCCATTGAGTGCTAATGGATCTTTAAGAAGAAAACTGATATGGATGGAAATGTTACAGTCCATAAGGCTCGACTTGTCGCTAAAGGTTATCGACAAGTTCAAGGAGTTGACTACGGTGAGACTTATTCACCGGTAGCGATGCCTAAATCAATTCGGATCATTCTTGCTATAGCTGCATATTTCGACTATGAGATATGGCAGATGGATGTCAAAACGGCTTTCCTTAATGGAAATTTAACTAAGGACGTGTATATGACACAACCCGAGGGTTTTGTAGATCCAAAGAATGCGGGCATGGTATGCAAGCTTCAGAGATCCATTTATGGATTGAGGCAAGCATCTCGGAATTGGAACATTTGTTTTAATGAAGCGGTCAAAGAGTTTGGCTTCATCAAGAACGACTATGATCATTGTGTATTGAAGAAGGTCAGTGGGAGCTCAGTTGCATTTCTGATCCTGTATGTGGATGACATATTATTGATTGAAAATGATGTTCAAATGCTTGAATCTGTCAAGGACTCATTGAAAAATAGTTTTTCGATGAAAGACTTGGGAGAAGTAGCTTATATTCTGGGAATCAAGATCTATAGAGATAGATCGAGAAGGCTTATTGGATTAAGCCAAAGTACGTATATAGACAAGGTGTTGAAGCGGTTCAACATGCAAGATGCCAAGAAAGGGTTCTTGCCCATGTCACATGGCATTAGTCTTAGCAAGACTCAGAGTCCTTCCACTCCCGATGAGCGAAGACGCATGGATGGGATTCTGTATGCTTCGGCTGTCGGGTCCATCATGTATGCTATGGTATGTACTCGTCCCGATGTTAGCTTTGCTCTAAGCGTAGTAGGCAGATACCAGGCTGATCCAGGTGAGAGTCACTGGACAGCGGTAAAGAATATCCTAAAATACTTGAGAAGGACAAAGGATATGTTCCTGGTGTATGGAGGTGAGGATGAGCTCATTGTAAAGAGTTACACTGATGCTAGTTTCCAAACCGATAGGGATGATAGTCGATCACAATCTGGGTTTGTGTTCATTCTGAACGGAGGAGCAGTGAGTTGGAGGAGTGCCAAGCAAGATACGGTAGCTGATTCTACAATGGAGGCTGAGTACATTGCGGCTTCTGAAGCTGCAAAAGAAGGTGTTTGGGTGAAGAATTTTATTTCTGATCTTGGAGTGGTTCAGGACTCGTCCAATCTGCTGGACCTCTATTGTGATAATAGTGGTGCTATTGCACAAGTCAAGGAACCACGAAACCATCATAAAACCCAACACATACTTAGGCGTTTTAACCTCATTCGCGACATTGTCGAGAGAGGCGATGTAAACATATGCAAGATACACACGGATGCAAATGTTGCTGATCCATTAACGAAGCCTCTCCCGTAGTCGAAGCATGAGATGCACATGAGGTCCATGGGCATACGATGTCTAGATGATTGACTCTAGTGCAAGTGGGAGACTGTTGGAGATATGCCCTAGAGGCAATCATGTAATGATTTCGTTTCCTATATATTCATGAGTATTTTGTATTGTCTTTGAAAATCATCAGTGATATGTATCAATAAGTATGTGACTTATTTGTGAGACTATATATAGTATGATGATTGTTCTAATAGTCCCTAATTGTTAAGGTTATGTAGACACATATCCTTTACTAGTATACGATTCAGTTGATGACTACGTTTCACAAGTCATGTGCATAGAGATGCTAAACTGATAGTATGGACTCGGGGATTGAGATCACCGAGTCGGACAGACCCACTTTGAGACACAGCGAGATAATGTCATCTGTTAGTCTCAAGCACAATGTATATGCCATGTCCTAGACCTGAGGTCATCGCATGTTCTCGGGATGACGATCGACTTACTTAGGGTCTATCAAACGCTACTCCGTAACTGGGTAGTTATAAAGGTAGCTTTTGGGTGAGTCGTGAGACATGCCGCGAGATATGGTTAACCAAGATGGGATTTGCCCCTCCGTGAGGAGAGATATTGTCTGGGCCCTCTCGTGTGATCAGATTCAGAAAGCATGGCCATGCGACATGGGTTAACTATTAACCCAGTTCCGGAATCTGCATCACGGTTTCGAGAAGAGATGTAGAGCTACCACAAGGGTGACAAGTACTCTCCTTGAGCTCTACAACCTATATGATGAGGCAAAAGGAATGTTGTATATGACACATTGTCGAGGTTCGTCTAACGACTTTGCGCACACATGGGAGTTGGCATGTTCTGCTAGGAGCCGCTACCGACTATCGACTCGGGTCGTGTCCATGTGTACGTGAACCTATAGGGTCGCACACTTAAGGGATTGCAGCCCATTCGGATTGGATCTGAATGGAAAATGGGATAGACTCGTCGTGGGCCTGAAGTGTTGAGCCCACTTCGGAAGTCTATATAAAGGGGAGTGGGCGCAGATCGAGGGTTGATCTTTTCCTCCCATCGACAGCCACCGCCACTCCCCACACCACCATGTCGTGCGATCGGACCTAGCAGTCCGCCACCCGACGCTGCCCCCATACGTGTGGATACCTTAGAGGCATCGCATCTGCGGTGCTTGGACGAACTGTTTGAGGGATCCGTGAGGAACTGTTCGAGGGATCCGCGAGGAGCTGTTCGTGGGAGATCGCTGTTCATTGGAGATCGGCTACACGAGGAGGAGACTAATTTGCTGATCGACTACACGCATCACCAACTCTACTTCCGCTGCGGTGACTGCGCGTCTAGTGGTAAACCCGATCCCGTGATCTATTTCCAGCAGCATGTTCTTGGGTGCGCGGTAGAAAATTTTATTTGGCGCTAGCGTAGCATACCGCGTGTTCCAACATCGTCCTGGTGATCCGAACGCCCCAACGGAGGTCGAGGTATGCGCGGGACCAGGCCCTGCCGACGCAGAGCTCAAGACGCTCCAAATCTCCAAGTCAACCCCGTCTTCGCCGCGTTCCCTTCATGAGGGCTGCTCGTACGTCAAGGGGGACCCCTGAGCATTGCGACCCAGGGGCTCACTGGTCACGTAGCCCCTCACCCCTTGGCATCGTTCTGTTGATCCGGACGCCCCAACGGCGGTCGAGGTATGCGCGGGACCGGGCCCTGCTGACGCAGAGTGGTACAACAAGCAGGAAGGAAACGAAGCGAGGAAACAAAACCACACAGCTTAGCGGTCATTACAAGCATTAAAATCTCTCCGAAAATGCAAACAAGTCTAACGCTTCCACGAAGCACGATAAACATCGCAGGGGAAGGCCCAGGAAAAGAAGCTAAGAGGAGCTGGCACCACCGCTTGCCCCGGTCGTGGGGAGCTCGTCGTCAACGTCGCTGCCACTGTCATCGTCGTCGACAACCCTCATAGTCGCAGGAGGAGGTGAGGGAATGGCGACGCAGGCGAACTTCTTCATCAGCGCATCCACGGCGCTCTCCACGGCTGTCGCCGTAGCGGCGCGAACCCCAGGAATGACCGGGCGAATCACGGAGCCGAAGTCGAAGCTCGGCTCACGAAGGTGGAGGTGGCTGAAGACGTGCATCGTGTTGGAAATATGCCCTAGAGGCAATAATAAATTGGTTATTATTATATTTCCTTGTTCATGATAATCGTTTATTATCCATGCTATAATTGTATTGATTGGAAACTCAAATACATGTGTGGGTACATAGACAACACTGTGTCCCTAGTAAGCCTCTAGTTGACTAGCTTGTTGATCAAAGATGGTTAAGGTTTCCTAGCCATGGACATGAGATGTCATTTGATAACAGGATCACATCATTAGGAGAATGATGTGATGGACAAGACCCAAACTGTAAACGTAGCATTTGATCGTGTCAGTTTATTGCTATTGTTTTCTGCATGTCAAGTATCTGTTCCTTTGACCATGAGATCATGCAACTCACTGACACCGGAGGAATACCTTGTGTGTATCAAACGTCGCAACGTAACTGGGTGACTATAAAGGTGCTCTACAGGTATCTCCGAGGGTGTCTGTTGGGTTGGCATGGATCAAGACTGGGATTTGTTACTCCGTGTGACGGAGAGGTATCTCAGGGCCCACTCGGTAATACAACATCACAATGAGCCTTGCAAGCAATGTGACTAAAGTGTTAGCCACGAGATCTTGTATTACGGAACGAGTAAAGAGACTTGCCGGTAACGAGATTGAACTAGGTATAGTGATACCGACGATCGAATCTCGGGCAAGTAACATACCGAAGAACAAAGGGAACAGCATACGGGATTAACTGAATCCTTGACATAGAGGTTCGACCGATAAAGATCTTCGTAGAATATGTAGGAGCCAATATGGGCATCCAGGTCCCGCTATTGGTTATTGGCCGTAGAGGTGTCTCGGTCATGTCTACATAGTTCTCGAACCCGCAGGGTCTACACACTTAACGTTTGGTGACGATTAGTATAATTGAGTTATTATGTTGGTGACCGAAAGTTGTTCGGAAGTCTCGGATAAGATCCCGGACATGACGAGGATCTCTGGAATAGTCCGGAGGTAAAGATTGATATATGTGATAATAGTGTTTTGATCTCCGAAAGAGTTCCGGAGTTCACCGGAAGGGGTTCCGGATGTTTACCGAAGTGTTCGGGTGCAGCAACACTTTATATGGGCCAAAGGGATAAAGCCCACGAGGTATTGGAAAGTGCAAAAGTAGTTTTGCTGCCGCGTAAGCGGTACTACCGCTTGGTGAAGCGGTACTACCGCCCGAGCGGTACTACCGCTTGTGTGAAGCGGTACTACCGCCCAAGCGGTACTACCGCTTGTGTGAAGCGGTACTACCGCTTGTGTGCGGCTGTGCACGGTTCGGCAGGGATCCGAGTTGGACTCTTTCCCTGCGGGCCAAACCGACCTTGTGCGGGCAAAACCGACCCGGAGGAGGCTTTTACTCCAAGTTTAGACCCCAAGGCTCAACATATAAATAGAGGGGCAGGGCTAGCACACGGGACACATCAGGATTTCCCAAGCCGTGTGCCGGCAACCCTAGCCCTCTAGTTCCTCCGTCATAATCTCCGTAGTGCTTGGCGAAGCCCTGCAGAGATTGTTCCTCACCACAATCACCACGCCGTCGTGCTGCTGGAACTCAACCACTACTTCACCATCGCTCGCTGGATCGAGGAGGTGAAGGCGTCATCAAGCCGTACGTGTGTTGAACGCGGAGGTGCCGTCCGTTCGGCACTAGTTCGTGATCGGATCGAGGGACGACGTGCGATTTGGATCGCGGAGACGTTCGACTACATCAACCGCGTTTCTTAAACGCTTCCGCTTAGCGATCTACAAGGGTATGTAGATTCACTCTCCCTCTCGTAGATGCTCATCACCATGGATAGATCTTGTGTGTGCGTAGGAAAATTTTTGTTTCCCATGCAACGTTCCCCAACAGTGGCATCATGAGCTAGGTCTATGCGTAGATGAGATCTCGAGTAGAACACAAACGAGTTGTGGGCGTGGATGTATACATATTGCTTGCCGTTACTAGTTGATATTTGATTCGGCGGTACTGTGAGATGAAGCGGCCCGGACCGACATTACGCGTACACTTACGCGAGACAGGTTCCTTCAACTAACATGTAACTTCGTTGCATAAAGATGGCTAGCGGGTGTCTGTCTCTCTCACTTTAGTTGAATCGATTTCAATGAAGAGGGTTCTTTTAGAAGATCAAAAAGCAATCACTACACCACGTTGTGGTTTTGCGTAGGTAAGAACGGTTCTTGCAAACCCGTAGCAGCCACGTAAAATTTGCAACAACAATTAGAGGACGTCTAACTTGTTTTTGCAGGGTATGTTGTGATGTGATATGGCCAATTACATGATGAGATATATGTGATGTATGAGATGATCATGTTTTGTATAGAATATCACGACTTGCATGTCGATGAGTACGGCAACTGGCAGGAGCCATAGAGTTGTCTTTAATTATTGTATGACCTGCGTGTCAATCATTAAGCGCTATGTAATGCTTTACTTTATCGCTAAACGTTAGCAATAGTCGTGGAAGCAACAGTCGGCGCGACAACCTTATGGCGACACGTTGATGGAGATCAAGATGATGGAGATCATGGTGTCATGCCGGTGACGATGGAGATCATGCCGGTGCTTTGGAGATGGAGACCAAAAGCACAAGTTCATGGCCATATCATGTCACTTATGATTTGCATGTGATGTTAATCCTTTTATGCATCTTATTTTGCTTAGGACGACGGTAGCATTATAAGGTGATCCCTCACTTAAATTTCAAGATAAAATTGTGTTCTCCCCAAGTGTGCACCGTTGCGAAAGTTCGTCGTTTCGAGACACGCCGTGACGATCGGGTGTGATAGACTCTACGTTCGCATACAACGGGTGTAAGCCATGTTACACGTGCGGAACACTCGGGTTAAACTTGACGAGCCTAGCATGTACAGACATGGCCTCGGAACACAAGAGACCGAAAGGTCGAACATGAGTCATATAGTAGATATGATCAACATGAAGATGTTCACCATTGAAACCACCTCAACTCACGTGATGATCGGACTTGAGTTGGTGGATTTGGATCATGTTACACTCGAATGATCGGAGGGATGTCAATTTGAGTGGGAGTTTTTTAAAATATGATTAACTAAACTCATTATCTAAGAACAATAGTCTAAGTTGTCTTTGCTATATTTATGTTGTAGATCATGGCTCGCGCAGTAGCACCCCTGAATTTTAATGCGTTCCTAGAGAAAGCTAAGTTGAAAGATGATGGAAGTAACTTTGTGGACTGGGCCCGTAATCTAAGGATTATCCTTACGGCTTCCCAGAAGGCTTATGTCCTTGATGCACCGCTTGGTGATCCACCCGCTCCAGTTGAGTCTCTAGACGTTGTGAACGCCTGGCAGGCTCGTTCTGATGATTACTCAATAGTTCAATGTGCAATGTTGTATGGCTTAGAACCGGGACTTCAAAGACGTTTTGAACGTCATGGAGCATATGAGATGTTCCAGGAGTTGAAGTTTATCTTTCAGAAGAATGCCCGGATCGAGAGATATGAGATCTCCGATAAGTTCTATGCTTGCAAGATGGAGGAGAACGGGTCTATCAGTGATCACGTGCTCAGAATGTCTGGGTACTCCACACGTCTGGCTGAGTTAGGGATGCCCCTTCCGCCAGAGGCTATCACTGACAGAGTTCTTCAATCATTGCCACCTAGCTACAAGAGCTTCGTGTTGAACTATAACATGCACGGGATGAACAAGTCAGTCGCCGAGCTGTTTGCGATGCTGAAAGCCGCTGAGTCTGAAATTCAGAAGGAGCATCAAGTGTTGATGGTCAATAAAACCACTAGTTTCAAGAAAAATGGCAAGGGTAAGAAGGGTAACTCCAAGCAGAGTGGCAAAGCAGTTGCTCCTCTCGTGAAGAAACCCAAGGCTGGACCCAAACCAGAAACTGTGTGTTTTCATTGCAAGGGAACTGGACACTGGAAGCGGAATTGCCCCAAGTATTTGGCTGACAAGAAGGCGGCCAACAACAAACAAGGTATATATGATATACATGTTATTGATGTGTACCTTACCAACTCTCGTTGTAGTGCCTGGGTATTTGATACCGGTGCGGTTGCTCATATTTGCAACTCAAAACAGGAACTGCGGAATAGACGGAGGCTGGCAAAGGACGAAGTGACGATGCGCGTGGGAAATGGTTCCAAGGTTGATGTGATCGCCGTCGGCACGCTCGCTCTTCGATTACCATCGGGATTAGTGATGAACCTAAATAAGTGTTATTTGGTGCCTGCGTTAAGCATGAACATTATATCTGGATCTTGTTTATTGCGAGACGGTTACTCATTTAAATCAGAGAATAATGGTTGTTCTATTTATATGAGTAATATCTTTTATGGTCATGCACCCGATGTGAGGGGTTTATTCTTATTGAATCTCGATAGTAATGATACACATGTTCATAACATTGATGCCAAAAGATGTAGAATTGATAATGATAATACCACTTTCTTGTGGCACTGCCGTTTAGGTCATATTGGCGTAAAACGCATGAAGAAGCTCCATGCTGATGGACTTTTGGAGTCACTTGATTTTGAATCACTTGACACATGTGAGCCATGCCTCATGGGCAAGATGACTAAAACTCCGTTCTCTGGAACAATGGAACGGGCAAGTGACTTATTGGAAATCATACATACTGATGTGTGCGGTCCGATGAGCATTGAGGCGCGCGGTGGTTATCGTTACTTTCTCACCTTCACTGATGACTTAAGTAGATATGGGTATATTTACTTAATGAAACACAAGTCTGAAACATTTGAAAAGTTCAAACAATTTCAGAGTGAAGTTGAGAATCATCGTAACAAGAAGATTAAATTCCTACGATCTGATCGAGGAGGAGAATATCTGAGTTATGAGTTTGGCAGTCACTTAAGACAGTGTGGAATTGTTTCACAATTAACACCGCCTGGAACACCACAGCGTAATGGTGTGTCCGAACGTCGTAATCGAACCTTATTGGATATGGTGCGATCTATGATGTCTCTTGCCGATTTGCCACTATCGTTTTGGGGTTATGCATTAGAGACAGCAGCATTCACTTTAAATAGGGCACCATCGAAATCCGTTGAGACGACGCCTTATGAACTTTGGTTTAACAAGAAGCCAAAGCTGTCGTTTCTTAAAGTTTGGGGATGTGATGCTTATGTCAAAAAGCTTCAGCCTGAAAAGCTGGAACCCAAAGCGGAGAAATGCGTCTTCATAGGATACCCAAAAGAGACAGTTGGGTATACCTTCTACCTCGGATCCGAAGGCAAAGTGTTTGTCGCTAAAAACGGAACATTTCTTGAGAAAGAGTTTCTCTCGAAAGAATTGAGTGGGAGGAAGATAGAACTTGATGAGGTTGTTGAACCTTTACTTCAACCTGAGAGTAGCGCAGCGCAGAAAGTTGTTTCTGTGGAGCCTACATTAGCTGAAGAGGAAGTTAATGATGATGATCATGAAGCTTTGGATCAAGTTGCTATCGAACCTCGTAGGTCGACAAGGACGCGTACTGCTCCTGAGTGGTACGGCAACCCTGTCTTAGAGGTCATGTTGTTAAACAACGATGAACCTACGAGCTATGGAGAAGCGATGATGGGCCCGGATTCCGAGAAGTGGTTAGAGGCCATGAAATCCGAGATGGGATCCATGTATGAAAACAAAGTATGGACTTTGGAAGTATTACCTGAAGGGCGTAAGGCCATTCAGAACAAATGGATCTTTAAGAGGAAGACGGACGCGGACGGCAATGTCACCGTCTATAAAGCTCGACTTGTGGCAAAGGGTTTCTCACAAGTTCAAGGAGTTGACTACGATGAGACCTTCTAACCCGTAGCGATGCTTAAGTCCGTCAGAATCATGTTAGCAATAGCTGCCTTTTTCGATTATGAAATTTGGCAGATGGTTGTCAAAACAGCGTTCCTTAACGGTTACCTTAAGGAAGAGTTGTATATGATGCAACCAGAAGGTTTTGTCGATCCAGAGAATGCTGACAAAGTTTGCAAACTCCAGCGATCCATTTATGGACTGGTGCAAGCATCTCGGAGTTGGAATCTTCGTTTTGATGAGGTGATCAAAGCGTTCGAGTTTATACAAGTTTACGGAGAAGCTTGTATTTACAAGAAAGTGAGTGGGAGCTCTATAGCGTTTCTAATATTATATGTGGATGACATATTGCTGATTGGAAACAATATAGAAATGCTGGAAAGTGTAAAGGAATATTTGAACAAGAGTTTTTCAATGAAGGACCTAGGAGAAGCTGCTTTCATATTAGGCATCAAGATCTATAGAGATAGATCAAGACGTTTAATAGGACTTTCACAAAGCACATACCTTGATAAGATTTTGAAGAAGTTCAAAATGGATCAGTCCAAGAAGGGGTTCTTGCCTGTTTTGCAAGGTGTGAAGTTGAGTAAGACTCAATGCCCAGTGACTGCAGAAGATAGAGAAAAGATGAGTATCATCCCCTATGCTTCAGCCATAGGCTCTATCATGTATGCAATGCTGTGCACAAGACCCGATGTCAGCCTTGCCATAAGTATGGTCGGAAGGTTTCAAAGTGATCCAGGAATGGAACACTGGACAGCGGTCAAGAATATCCTGAAGTACCTGAAAAGGACTAAGGACATGTTTCTCGTCTATGGAGGTGATCAAGAGCTCGTCGTAAAGGGTTACGTCGATGCAAGCTTTGACACTGATCCGGATGACTCTAAGTCGCAAACCGGATACGTATTTATTCTTAATGGGGGTGCGGTTAGCTGGTGCAGTTCCAAGCAAAGCGTGGTAGCTGATTCTACATGCGAAGCGGAGTACATCGCAGCCTCGGAGGCGGCGAAGGAAGGTGTCTGGATGAAGGAGTTCATGACAGATCTTGGAGTAGTGCCTAGTGCGCTTAACCCAATGACTCTGTTTTGTGATAACACTGGTGCCATTGCTCTAGCCAAGGAACCAAGATTTCACAAGAGGACCAGACACATAAAACGACGTTTCAATTCCATCCGCGATTACATCAAGGAGGACGACATAAATATTTGCAAAGTACACACGGATCTAAATGTTGCAGATCCGATGACTAAACCTCTTCCAAGGGCTAAACATGAACAACACCAGAACTGCATGGGTGTTCGATTCATTACAATGTAAATCACATAGTGATGTGAACTAGATTATTGACTCTAGTGCAAGTGGGAGACTGTTGGAAATATGCCCTAGAGGCAATAATAAATTGGTTATTATTATATTTCCTTGTTCATGATAATCGTTTATTATCCATGCTATAATTGTATTGATTGGAAACTCAAATACATGTGTGGGTACATAGACAACACTGTGTCCCTAGTAAGCCTCTAGTTGACTAGCTTGTTGATCAAAGATGGTTAAGGTTTCCTAGCCATGGACATGAGATGTCATTTGATAACAGGATCACATCATTAGGAGAATGATGTGATGGACAAGACCCAAACTGTAAACGTAGCATTTGATCGTGTCAGTTTATTGCTATTGTTTTCTGCATGTCAAGTATCTGTTCCTTTGACCATGAGATCATGCAACTCACTGACACCGGAGGAATACCTTGTGTGTATCAAACGTCGCAACGTAACTGGGTGACTATAAAGGTGCTCTACAGGTATCTCCGAGGGTGTCTGTTGGGTTGGCATGGATCAAGACTGGGATTTGTTACTCCGTGTGACGGAGAGGTATCTCAGGGCCCACTCGGTAATACAACATCACAATGAGCCTTGCAAGCAATGTGACTAAAGTGTTAGCCACGAGATCTTGTATTACGGAACGAGTAAAGAGACTTGCCGGTAACGAGATTGAACTAGGTATAGTGATACCGACGATCGAATCTCGGGCAAGTAACATACCGAAGAACAAAGGGAACAGCATACGGGATTAACTGAATCCTTGACATAGAGGTTCGACCGATAAAGATCTTCGTAGAATATGTAGGAGCCAATATGGGCATCCAGGTCCCGCTATTGGTTATTGGCCGTAGAGGTGTCTCGGTCATGTCTACATAGTTCTCGAACCCGCAGGGTCTACACACTTAACGTTTGGTGACGATTAGTATAATTGAGTTATTATGTTGGTGACCGAAAGTTGTTCGGAAGTCTCGGATAAGATCCCGGACATGACGAGGATCTCTGGAATAGTCCGGAGGTAAAGATTGATATATGTGATAATAGTGTTTTGATCTCCGAAAGAGTTCCGGAGTTCACCGGAAGGGGTTCCGGATGTTTACCGAAGTGTTCGGGTGCAGCAACACTTTATATGGGCCAAAGGGATAAAGCCCACGAGGTATTGGAAAGTGCAAAAGTAGTTTTGCTGCCGCGTAAGCGGTACTACCGCTTGGTGAAGCGGTACTACCTCCCGAGCGGTACTACCGCTTGTGTGAAGCGGTACTACCGCCCAAGCGGTACTACCGCTTGTGTGAAGCGGTACTACCGCTTGTGTGCGGCTGTGCACGGTTCGGCAGGGATCCGAGTTGGACTCTTTCCCTGCGGGCCAAACCGACCTTGTGCGGGCAAAACCGACCCGGAGGAGGCTTTTACTCCAAGTTTAGACCCCAAGGCTCAACATATAAATAGAGGGGCAGGGCTAGCACACGGGACACATCAGGATTTCCCAAGCCGTGTGCCGGCAACCCTAGCCCTCTAGTTCCTCCGTCATAATCTCCGTAGTGCTTGGCGAAGCCCTGCAGAGATTGTTCCTCACCACCATCACCACGCCGTCGTGCTGCTGGAACTCAACCACTACTTCACCATCGCTCGCTGGATCGAGGAGGTGAAGGCGTCATCAAGCCGTACGTGTGTTGAACGCGGAGGTGCCGTCCGTTCGGCACTAGTTCGTGATCGGATCGAGGGACGACGTGCGATTTGGATCGCGGAGACGTTCGACTACATCAACCGCGTTTCTTAAACGCTTCCGCTTAGCGATCTACAAGGGTATGTAGATTCACTCTCCCTCTCGTAGATGCTCATCACCATGGATAGATCTTGTGTGTGCGTAGGAAAATTTTTGTTTCCCATGCAACGTTCCCCAACACATCGTGGCCTCGGAGAAGAGGTCGTGGCACTCACTCTCCAGGATGTTCTCGACCCTAGCAATGGCACCCTCAAGCGCTTCGGCGAGCTTTGAAGAAAGCCCAACGAAGCCACCCTCAGGAGCCGCCAGGGGCTCTGTGAATCCCCCTCGGCAGACGGACTGCAGCGCCCGGCGGAGCCTGAGCTCGACGGAGGGGAAGGCCTCGAGCTCCGCAGCCTTGCTCATCTCACCCGCGGCAAGGGACTCCTACCTGGAGGCAAGCCGGGCCTTCTCCGTAGCCACTTCCTCATTCAACTTGTCCTGCTGCTCGCGCTCGGCGGCTAGGTCGGCCACCGCCTTGGACAACGCAGAGTCACGATCGGCAACCTTGACCTCGCAGGCCTTGAGGTCCTCCTCCCGCTGGCGGAGCCTCTCCGAAAACGCAGAATTGTCCTCTTGAAGAGCCTTCAGGCGGGCCTCCGCCTCGTCACAGCTGCGGCGGATTCGGCTTGGCCCCAAAGCGCCATGGCCGAGGCGTCAGATTAGAGCCACCCAGAAAGAAGACCCAGGCGCTCCCTTGCGAGGCGATCGTCGACGCCACCCAGAGCGTCTCGGACCTGACCCAAGACGGAGTAGGCCCCGTCCAGGGCGCCTGACTCGACTAGAGGGCCACAAGTCGGTGGCACCGGGGCACAGCTCGGAGGCGGCGTCTGTGCGGTGGCAGGAGCCGCCTCCGGAGAGGCGGAAGCATGAGGGACAGAAGACGCCGGTGGCTGCACCACCACCACAGACAAGGAAGGGGCGGACGACCTTACGCCCAGCTGGCCCTCGGGGGCTGGCCCCTCGGGCTTCAGCATGGGCATGCCCCCAAGGGTAGGGACGGCCTCTTCAATAGGCATCGGAGGCTCCGCGGCCACGACAAGGAGAGTCGCCCCGCGGACCTCCTCGCCAGTGGGCGTCGCGTCGGAGGGCGCCCTTGGTTTGATGCCGGCCTTCTTCTTCCTCGACTTCGGCATGGCGGTGCCCCTACTTGACACACAAAAAGAGGCCCATCAGTACATAAACCTCTAGGAAGAGGCATGAAACCAAGCGGGACTACTTACTCCTCGACGTCAACCCACTTCCTCTTTCTCTCCACATCGGCGAAGGCAGGGAGGCCTCTGTCCTTCTCTAAGGAGTTGCCGCTGCGTGGAGGAGCGGTGGAACCGCTCGAAGCGGCCACGCCCGGCAAGGTCATGCCAGCCCCGGACGTGGCCACCTCGCCCATGAGCTGCGGCTCGCGTAGGGGTGAGGCGGGCACTTCGGCCACCTTGCCGACGTTAGATTGGGGGCTCCGGAGAAGGCCCAGCCTCGCGCTTCCTTGGGGTCACCCGGCAGGCGGATCGAGCAGCCCGAGGTGTGGGGCCTGGCCCCCTGAGGACCCTAGCGAGTCGCGGAGGACTTGCAGCAGGGGGCTCACCGGCGTCGTCGTCATCGAAGCTGCAGAGAAGGGCACTCCGCGACGGAGGAGACACCTCCTCCAGGTCGTCATCCGCCGTCTCCTCCGAGTCCTCTCCATCAACGGTGTCGTCGGAGGACACCGACACAGGGGCGCTAGAGGTCTCTGCCGGGGAGAGCCCCAGCTCGTCGAAGCTGGGCATCGCGGTGACCAGGTCAGTCTTGTCGTCGCGGCAATACAACGGGGCATAGGCCTCAGGAAGGTCCTCGGGATCGCCGTTGAGCTGAGTCGTCATAACCCTGTTCAAGTCCACGGGGGTCAGGAGCACAGAACGGAGCCTCATGTCTTCGCTGCCACCCTGGTAGTCCCACATGGGTCTTGAGTGGGACTGGAGGGGCGCCAGGCGCTGCACCAGGAACTCCTTCACTATCATCCCCCCCCGCCAGCTTCCTGGCGCTGATGTCTCGAAGGACCCGCTCCAAAACGGGCTTGGCCCGGGGGTCGGAGAGCCTTGCGGAGCTCCATGCCGAGATCTTCTCCGGCAGCCCCCTGGGGAGCTCCAGGCGAGGGTCGTTGCCCTTGAGATCCAAGAAGACCCAACGGTTCCGGAAGTTCTCCACCTTCTTCCCGGCCTTGAAGAGCATGTTCCCGCTCTGGACCGCGACGAAGGAGACGCATGCCGACCGCTGAGCTCCGTCATGAAGCCGCAGGCTGAAGAAATGGCAGAACAGGGCCACCGACGGCTTCACACCCACGAAAGCCTCGCAGTAGAAGGAAAACACGGACAGAAGCAGGATGGAGTTGGGTTGAAGATGGAGGGCCTGGATTCCGTAGTGCTCGAGGATGGTGGTGAAGAACGCGGAGAAGGGTGGGAAGAGCCCGGAGAAGACGCTGTGGAGGAAGAAAGGGTAGGCCGACTTGGCCAGGCGACGTCCCTCCGCGGAGCCACACCATATCAAGGTCCGCCCCCACTCATTGGAGTCATCCGCCATCGACGGGAGCACCGGGGCGAGGTCCCCGTCCTTGGCGATGGTGGACTCTGAGAGCGCCGGCGAGATAGGAGAAGAAGCCGAGCTCCGGCCTTCGGGTTTCGGCTTGCCGGCGGGAGCCATTGAGAAGCTTTCGGGGCCAAGCAAGCAAGAAGGAGGATGGAGCGGTGCCGAGATCTAGGGAGGTTCTCGCAAGGGATGGAGATCTGGGAAGAAGAGCAAGGGCGCGGAAGGGGAAAGCAATAATGGCTCAGTGCTGGACGTCAGGCTTTTGTCGGTTCGGGAAGTTGCCGAGGAGACACGGGGCAGGGACACCCGCGCCCCACCAAGCACCCCACACCAAACCTGACCCGCAAGCAATAAGGGCCCGCGGCGCTCCATGCCATCTCCTTCAACCTTCCCCTCGAAGCCAGCTCGAGCGCGCCTTGGGCCCGGGGGCTACTGTTGGCGTTCTGGATACCAGGGTACCCAGACTTGCCTACTTGCGGCCCAGGGCGTGGCCCACCTGGCGGTCCGTACGACCTCACGCGGCCTCACTCAAGACAAGACCCTTGCGAGGAGCCCATCCTCGTGAGGAAGATAGCGCTGAGGCAAAAGGGGAAGGCCTCCGCAGGCCTCCTCCCGAGCGGCGGAGATCCCTATGCAACGATAGGCCTCAGGAGGTCAAGGGTGACGAAAGCCAGGCCAGGCGGGCGCCAGTGCGCCAGGGGGACAGTTTCCTCTTTAGTGCAAAGGAGACACGGACGAACGCGGGTTCCCAAGGAGCCCCGCCAAAGGTTTCCATTCCAGTGCAACAAGACCGGGCCAGTGAGCGTGGCAGGACGGATGTCACCGGCGAGCCCACCATCGCGTCACCACCACCAACTTTGCAGGCGAAGACCGCTTTTCGTCAGGATAAGATGTACCTCCTGTCCCCCTTCAAATTTGGCCGTTGTGGGATCCCTTCCCGCCATTGCGATAAGGGAAGAGGACCCGGGCCGCTATAAATAGAGGCTAGGTAGCCCGGTAGGGAGGGCGAAGCAACCACCCCGCAAACACACCCGCAAGGTAGCACACCCCTGTACTAGTTCATCCACCAACCTCCTCGTGAGGCAATCCACCAAAGGCAGGAGTAGGGTTTTACGCTTCGCAGCGGCCCGAACCTGGGTAAACTGTTGTGTGCCATCGTTCATCTTCATCGAGCGGGGTTATTGTGTTGTGAGCCTGGAGGGGACGAAGCTGTTGAGGAATCTTCGCACACGCCCCTGGGTTCGAATTCCTTAGGGTTTTGCGGAGCCCAAAATCCGACAAAACTCCCCAAGGAATGTTGTTGGTATGGACGGTACCCGTGGATTCGGCTAGCCGTGGAGTGTGTTTGTTGGTGGAGGGGGAGTAGACCTTTACTTTTACCACTTCGGAACCGCCGCTAATGTGTTTAACATGTAAGATATTGATAACTCTTGGTCGTAACGTTGACAGGAAGGGTGCACCTCCCAAAACTATATTCATCTCTGTTTTTAAACAATGAGCTCTGGCACCTTTGCAAATCCCTGCTTCCCTCTGCGAAGGGGCAATCTATTTACTTTCATGTTATTTAATATTCATGTTGAGTCAACTTCTTATTCCAACCTTAGTCTATTAGTTCGCAAGCATCATGTGGTGGGGAAAGATCCAAACATATATATCCAGTGTAATATATTTGATCATGATTTATTATTTTTGACAATTATCTCTATGATAAATGAGTTGGGAGGCGAAACATTAAGACCCTATCTTTCTCTGTGTTCGATGGATGCCATTTGTTCTAAAAATATGCTTTGAGTACTAGCAATCATAGAAGACTATGTTGATTGAGTATGTGGAGCTCTTACTTAGACTTTGTTGAGAATAAGTTGAATTGCAATTGTTTGGTGACTAAGAACATAGGTTGTTAAGTTTCAAGAGAATTCATTGTTTGAACCATAACATGTGAGTTGGTTGCTACTTTATCATTATGATTTTTATGAGAAAATGTTGCTGGTTATGATGCTAGAAAATTGATTGAAATTATCATTGATCAAACTTATGCACTATGCTAGCATTCACACTTCATAAATTATTTCTTTTATCATTTACCAACTCGAGGACGAGTAGGAATTATGCTAGCATTCACCTATGTTTACAATACTTTTATATGGTTTTGATGCACTTTATATGATTTATTTAGAACTAACCCGGACTGACGTTGTTTTCAGCAGAACTACCGTGGTGTTGTTTTTGTGCAGAAAATGAAAGTTCTCGGAATCGCCCGGAACTTTTTGACGATTTTTTTTGAACAAAAGAGGCACTAGATGCTTCGTGGAAGGGCCAGAAGAGCCAAAAGGTGGGCACAACCCACCAAGGCATGCCAGCCCCCCCGGCGTGCCCTCGTGAATCGTGCCCACCTCGTGGCCCACCTTCGCGTGAAACCAACGCCAAAAAATCCTATAAATATAGAAACCATCAGAAATAACCCTAGACTCTCCGCTCCGCCGCCGCAACTCTCTGTATTGATGAAAAACCAATCTAGAGACGTTCCAGTACCCTTCCGGAGAGGGGAATCCATCTCCGGTGGCTATCTTCATCATCCCGACGGAGGCCATGAGGAGGAGGGAGTAGTCCACCCTCGGGGCTGAGGGTATGTACCAATAGCTATGTGTTCAATCTCTATCTCTCTCTCTCTCTCTCTCTCTCGTGTTCTTGAGATGTCATGATCTTGATGTATCACGAGCTTTGTTAATATAGTCGGATCATATGATGTTATTCCCTTGCTATCTTGTTGTGATGAATTGAATCTTTCCCTTTGAGATCTCGTTATGTTGGATTGAATATTGGATTTGAGAACACTTGATATATGAATTGCATGTGGATACCCGTAGTGACAATGGGGTATTCTATTGATCCACTTGATATATGTTTTGGTACTCAACTTGCGGATTCCCGCGGTGACATTGGGGTAATCTATGCATAGGGGTTGATACACGTTCTTGTCCTACTTTCTCCAATAGAAATCTTGGGGCACTCTTTGAGGTTCTTTGTGTGGATTGAGTATTATGAATCTGAAATTGTTTGATGCATATCATATAATTAACTCATGGATACTTGTGGTGACATTGGAGTATCTAGGTGACATTAGAGTTGGTTGATGCATATCATATGGTGTTATTCTAGTACGAACTCTTAGATAGATCGAACGGAAAGGATAACTTGGTGTTAATTTAGTACAAACTCTTGGATAGATCGATCGGAAAGGATAACTTTAAGGTGGTTTCGTACCCTACAAACAATTTCTTCTTATGTTCTCCGCTAGATAAGAACTTTGGAGTGATTCTGCGTTGCACGTTGAGGGATGCTTATGTGATCCAATTATATTAGCATTGTCGAGACATTGCACTGGTGAAAGTACGGACCCTAGGCCTTGTTTTCAAGCATTGCAATACCGTTTGTGCTCACCTTTGTTACTATCTACCTTGCTGTTTTTATATTTTCAGATTACAAAAACCTATATCTACCATCCATATTGCACTTGTATCACCATCTCTTCGCCGAACTAGTGCACCTATACAATTTGCCATAGTATTGGGTGTGTTGGAGACATAAGAGATTTCTTGTATTTGATTGCAGGGTTGTTTGAGAGAGACCATCTTCATCCTACAACTCCCACAGATTGATAAACCTTAGGTCATCCACTTGAGGGAAAATTGCTACTATCCTACAAAACTCTATGCTTGGAGGCCCAACAAAGTCTACAAGAATAAAGTTGCATAGTAGACATCAGCAGACAAGATGGCGTGCTCCTTAGCTTTGTTGTTGCGGCTAAGAGGATCGACAGCCGCCAGCCCTCGTCAAGATCTCCTTCTTCAGAGAAGGCCTTGAGGATCGCGTCGCCAAGTAAATTGATGAACTCCAGATTGCTGACCTTGAGGTATAGGATGGGGGGAGGAGGTTTTTCTGACGTTGACTGGTCGGCGGTAGCTCCACTAGTTGCCCCCACCGTGACGAGCATGCCTGTCCCGGGCGCTCCTAAGGCAGAAGTGCCTTCAGTTTCTTCCTATAACTCCGGCAACAATTCCTCGACATCCTTCTTGCCACCTTCCTTGGTGGCCCTGCTGGTGGCTTCATCTTCTGCCACAACCCGGTTCGCCTCCTCGGCTGCCTCCTTGGCGATCTCCCCAACAGTGGCGTCCACGTCCATATTTTTGGACGGGGCAGATCTGAAGATCAAAAGAAGAAACAAAGAAGGTTGAACTTAGAAGAAAAAGTTCAAGAAGACAAAAAATAAAGAGAGAGGAAAATAGGACTTGCACAGCAAGGAAATTACCGTTGGGTTCTTGTTGAGGAGGAACTTCTCTTTTCCGATAACGTCAGTTATTGTCGCATGGCTGCTGGTGGCGTCACCTGTCGACACGTCCTCTCCAAGGACAGGCTCTCGTCAGCGAAAGCCCATGCGGAGAACTCCCCTCCGGAGTGGTGTGCATCCGAGCGGCCTTGGGGAGGTCCGCCTCTGGGTGTTCCACCTCTTGGCGCTCCGCCCCCATTCGCAAGGGAATGGAAGTGGAGACGTCGGCGCCCGCACTAGTACTCGACATCGGGTACTGGAGAGGGGCCTCCCGCTGGGGGCTAGCGGGGGGCTGATGATAAAGACCTCTTTCTACAGTAGGGAGCTTGTCGTCTCCTTCATGGCGGGCATGGGATTATCCCTCTTGGCGATGCGTTGCGCCAAGGTCTTCTCTTCCCTGTGAGATTTTACCAACATGAGCAGATAAATTCAAGCCAAAAATCCAAGACAAACAGAAGGACTGGCACGGGTGCTTACTCCTCCTCCTCCTAGCTGAGGGTCGAGAGATCCCACATCTCTTTCTAACGATCAGCCGAAGCAGGTGGCGGAGTAGGCATCTCAGCCCGTGCCGTTGTGCGGTGGAGTTGGAAGACCCCGCTTCCTTAGCAAGGGCCCTTGTCGGGCGATTGAAGATAGTCTGACTCGTCCGCCGCGGACAGGAGACATTGGCGGTGGGGTCCTTCTCCTCTTTCTCTTCATCAAGCGGTGGTGAAGGGTAGACGGCCTCCCCGCTAATGGTCTTGCGAAGGACACGGGGTCTCTTCTTCGCGATCTCGGGGGCTTGGAATTCCTCGAATTCCTCCTCCCTGACAGCTTTAGGATCCTCGCCCCTGGTGAGACCTTCTGGCAGCTCGCTTGCTGCTGCTGCTGCCTCCTCTCGTCCTCTTCATCGCCGGCCTCCTCTGCCTCATCGCCAAATGCGGCAGCGCCTGAACTGCTGCCACCCACATCGAATCCAGCCTCCACGACCCTTCTGCTGATCCACTTGATCTGCTCCTCGGTGATGTTGCTGATCAGCTTCCCTTCATCCCTGACGCGCACCTCCATCATGTTGTCGAACCACTCGTGTGCGACCTCCTTCACCGGTAGCTCCCATGTGGGATCAATCCCGTGCGTGTTACACGCTGGCATCATTGCCAGGATCGCATCCTTTGCGGAGTGGTTGTAGAGTAGGATGAGGCCTGTCGGGAGCTTGAACTGTCCGTCGTGGCGGAAGAGCTGACGGCCTAGGGTGGAGAGCTGCAATGACGTCAGGTTGCCGTGGAGCCTTGGACGCAGCCGCATCGCATCAGCAGCACTGCCGTACACCCAGGCGAAACGTTGTCGTTCCTGCAAAGTGGTGATACGCATGGCAACGAAATCTGTGCCCGCCATCTCTATGGTGAGCCCAATAGACCTCAGGCAGAGCATACGGGTGAGGGCGATCTCCATCTTCTTGTCGTTAGTAGCAAGGGCACTCTACTGCTTGTTGTGGACCGGTTTTGACTTCCGGATCTTGTAGAAAATTGGGGTCTCCTTATTGAGAATGTAGCACCATTCTGCTCGCCACTCCTCCCACTTCTTGTGCAAGTTGCCAGGGGGATATACCTCCTTGTGGGTGGTCCAAGGAATCCACATGATGCCGCTGGAGCGAGCATCTCCCTCTATACGTGGGTAATAAAAATGGCAGAAGAGAGTTATGTTCGGGACTACTCCTACAAAATTCTCGCACAAGTGTGCGAAGACCGACAGAGTGGTCACAACATTGGGAGTGAAATCGAGCAATCTAAAGCCGTATGTCAGCATCAGCTCCATGAAGAAGGCGGAGAAAGGGGGACCAGCCCGCAATAGAAGTACGCCGTGAATAACGGGTACTTCCCTACGCTGGGTTGGGAGTCATCGGGAATCACATCCGGCGCAGGGTGTGCCGTGGTTTCTTTCCCCCACATCAGAGAGTATCTCGAGATGAGATCGTTGCCCGTCAGCACAGATGGGAAGAAGACGTCGCTGGACCGCTGCGCTTCAGCGAGCGCTTCCCTCCTCGCTTCCTCATCGGAGTCGTCTGCCTTCTTGGCCTTCTTCGCTAGTGTCGGGGCGTCAGCAGCCAACCTCTCTTGGGTGCCATGGCGAATCCGAGGGAGGTCTGCGGAGAAAGCGCGCAAAGACAGCGAAGTGATGCGGGGGCTTTGCGTTGGGCAAGGAAGAAGACGGCGGTGGCAAGTGGGGAAGGATGGTGTGGATGAGCAGCGCCTCTGCGAATCCCTTTTTATAAGGTAGAATACGCAGATCTCGGCTCTCCCCCCGTCTGACCAGCCTGCGCCTTTTTAGCCGAGCACCCTAGCGCCGTTTCCCTCCACCTCTCCCACGTCCTGCATTTAATGCGCGTCATGGGTGGGCAGTAAAAGACCATCATTACAATAGCGGTAAAGGGCGTCCATGTGTGTCTATGCACTATTTCGGGCTTAGCTGTAGCGACCTGACCCGGTAAGGATCGAAGTCTCTGTGCTTAAGTGTCATCCCTGGATCGGTATGCTTACACACACAGTACTCGAGGATTTACAACAGAGTTCAATCACACACTTTATTACATCAAGATCCTTAAAAGAATATTTATTACAATAATGTGGCCTAAGGCCACATAAAACAAATACTGCTGAAGCAAATAAGTGTAACGAGTCCATCAACTCCACGAGCAAAGCTGAGTACAGAATAACAACCTATCGCACCTTATTTCTCGTCGAACAAATCTGCATCAAGATAGGTTGCAGCCGTGTAGGTCAGTACATGAAATGTACTGGCAAGTCACATCATAAGAGTGTAATGAGCCTACTTGTACATGCAATTTGGCTGGTGGAAATCTCTAAGTTTAATTTTGCATAAAGCTAGTTTTTCCCTATCAAATTTATTCTATCTCTACAAATATCATAGGACTGAGATGGAAACCCCAACTCAATCCAATCCCAAAGTTGCATCAATACCCAGTTGGTTAATTAAGAGTGATGAGATCTCCCAATATTTCCACTACTAAAAGCTCAAATTGTCCATAACTGGGGACAGGGCTAATCGATTAGATTGACGCACTGCAGAGGTTGCACACTTTTCCCCACAAGACTCGACCACCTCCTTGATCGGAAGATCGAGACATAGTCTTTCGAAAGCATTTCCCCGTAACCCATGGATAGCCCGGTACACCTACATCATCTACATCTGCTAGCCTATCCCGGAAGAGGAAACACCATCTACTCAACTAAGCCAGAGCCCATATCGGCTTGTGGCTGCACCCAGAAGCTTCTAGACATGAAAACAAGGTTAATCCCTTTGAGCCTGGGTGGACGGACCACTAGTATGCACTCCCATGGATTCCCATGAATGCTCCCACTGTACTTCGCCACCATACAAACCAATTTCCACCCAGTTAGTTCATTTAAGTCTTGGTCCTAATTACTACTTTGTCACTCATATCTCAATGTGAAAACACTCCCCAATCCACGTCTACATGGCGAAGCATTATAATTTAACACGATGGCGACAAAGATGTACGGTTCAGACCTACCTCAAATGAACTACTCGGTGCAAGCATAGCCCTCGAGCATACAATTTCTACCATGCAATCTTACAACAAAGGACTACGTGCATATATAAAACATAGGTAAAAACAGGTATGATAAAAATGTAACTTGCCTTCATGCTGGGAGTGAAGTTCTAGTGACTGGTAGTACTCTGCTTCGCACTCCAGACAATCTATCGCAAAAGTAAAATACAAACACATAAACAAACATTCATACAATTCAAAGAAACATGCAACACAAAATTCATGAAAGCCAAATAAAATCCAACACACGTAACTAGCATGAAAATTTTCAAAGTATAAAACCACGAGTGAAAAACATGGTTCAAAATTGTGATGTGCACTAGCGTTCCTACAAGGCATACTAGTAAAATTTATCGTGAACAGAAAATAATTGAGTGAAAATATTATGGCATGATTCATGGCATAGGATTTGGCTTGTGTGACGTAGTGCAAAAAGAATTAATTCAAACGGATATACCGTTTAGGAGTTATGGCCTAATAGAGTTTGAATTCAAATCTGAATTAAATTCAAATTTGAACTTGCAAAAGTTTGCAATGATAGGTTCTCTGGATAGAGCTATTCGAGAAAAAAATTTGGCCGCTGGTTTCATCTCGTTTGGATCTATGGTTAAAAAGTTATGGTTGTCTAAAGATTTATGACAAGCCGCCGCCATAGCCCCGTGAGCTTTTTTTCCAGATTTGATTCAAATCTTTAGACAACCATAACTTTTTAACCGTAAATCCAAACGAGATGAAACCAGCAGCCAAGTTTTCGTCTCGAATAGCTCTATCGAGAGAACCTTTCAGTGCAAACTTTTGCAAGTTATAATTTGAATTTAATTAGATTTGATTTCAAACTGTATTAGGCCATAACTCCTAAACGGTATATCCGTTTGAATTAATTCTTTTTGCACTACGTCACACAAGCGAAATCCTATGCCATGAATCATTACCTTAATATTTTCACTCAATTAGTTTCTGTTCACGATAAATTTTACTAGTATGCCTTGTAGGCACACTAGTGCTGTCGTGGTTTTATCAACTCAGTAGATGTCCTCGTAACAGGACTTAGGTGTGTCGCCATCGCCACTTGGTGGCGACTCGAAGGGTTTAAGAGAGAGAGAGTCGGGTTTACCTAGGTTTGGCCCATCCTATGGAGGCAATAGCCTACGTCCTGCTTTTTGTGTATTGGATTGATGGATCTCGATTACAAGGGTGCGGAATCGCTAACCTAGCTATCGAGAGATTGAGACTTGAGAGTTTCGGCCTTAGGGGTCTGCCTTTATATACAGGTCAAGCCCTAGGGTTTACAACAGAGTCTGGGTCATGTTATGACCCGTGATTTACTACATCTTTAACATATCTTGCACTTTAAGGAAACTTGAACCGGCATCCTTAGCTTCATGGGCTTAGAGCCACCGTCTTCGGGTTGTGGGCCGCCCGACGTCTTGATCATCCGCCACTTTACTAAGTTTGCACTTGGGACACGACCCACCTTGAACTAGGTCACACGACTGTTGATGTGTTGACCCGGTGATACGTCTCCAACATATCTATAATTTTTGATTGTTCCATGCTATTATATTATCTGTTTTGGATGTTTTATATGCATTAATATGCTATTTTATATTATTTTTGGGACTAACCTATTAATCTAGAGCCTAGTGCCAGTTTTTGTTTTTTTCTTGTTTTTGAGTATTGCAGATAAGGAATATTAAATGGAGTCCAAACGGAATAAAATCTTCAGAATAATTTTTCTTGGACCAGAAGACATCTACCAAGCTTGGAGACCAAGGCAGGAGAGCCGCCGTGTGGCCACAAGCCACAGGGGCGCGCCCACGGGGGTAGGGCGCGCCCCCCTGGCTTGTGGGCCCACGGCAGCTCCCCCAACCCTATTTCTCGGCCTATAAATTCACAAATATTCCCTGGATACCAGAGGGAGCCACGAAAACACTTTTCCGCCGCTAGGAGCCTTGGTTCCCGTGAGATCCAATCTTGGAGCCTTTTGCGGTAATCTGCCGGAGGGGGATTCGATCACGGAGTGCATCTACATCAACTCCATTGCCCCTCCGATGATGCGTGAGTAGTTCACCACAGACCTTCGGGTCCATAGCTAGTAGCTAGATGGCTTCTTCTCTCTCTTTGCTCTTCAATACCATGTTCTTCATGATCTTTATGGAGATCTATCCGATGTAATACTCTTTTGCGGTGTGTTTGTCGAGATCCGATGAATTGTGGGTTTATGTTCAGATTATCTATGAATATTATTTGAGTCTTTTCTGAATTCTTATATGCATGATTTCATATCTTTGCAAGTCTCTTCGAGTTATTGGTTTGGTTAGGCCAACTAGATAGGTAATTCTTGCAATGGGAGAAGTGCTTAGTTTTGGGTTCAATCTTTCGGTGTCCTCACCCAGTGACATAGTAGGGGTAGCGAGGCACCTATTGTATTGTTGCCATCGAGGATAAAAAGATGGGGTTTTCATCATATTGCTTGAGTTTATCCCTCTACATCATGTCATCTTACCTAATGCGTTACTCTGTTCTTCATGAACTTAATACTATAGATGCAGGAAGGAGTCGGTCGATGTGTGGAGTAATAGTAGTAGATGCAGAATCGTTTCGGTCTACTTGACACGGACGTGATGCCTATATGCTTAATCATTGCCTTGGATATCTTCATAATTATTCGCTTTTCTATCAATTGCTCGACAGTAATTTGTTCACCCACCGTAATACTTGCCATCATGAGAGAAGCCTCTAATGAAACCTATGGCCCCCGGGTCTATTTTCCATATTATACTTTCAGATCTTAAACCAAAAATATCTTGCTGCAATCTTTTTACTTTTGTTTTACTTTCCGTTCAAGCAATCATATCTATCTATCTCTATCAAATCTCATCCTTGCAAGTAACCGTGAAGGGATTGACAACCCCTTTATAGCGTTGGGTGCAAGTGTTTGATTCTTTGTGTAGGTACATCTATTGGGGACTTGCTTGTATCTCCTACTGGATTGATACCTTGGTTCTCAACAACTGAGGGAAATACTTATCTACTTTGCTGCATCACCCGTTCCTCTTCACGGAAACCAACGCATGCTCGAGAAGTAGCAAGAAGGATTTCTGGCGCCGTTGCCGGGGAGATCTGCATCAAGCCTACCAAGTACCCATCACAAACTCATCTCTTGCATTTACATTATTTGCCATTTGCCTCTCGTTTTCCTCTCCCCCACTTCTAAAACGATTTTCCAAAAAATATTCGCCTTTTTATTCGCCCTTCTTCCGTTCGTCTTTTCGTTTGCCTTTTGTTTGCTTGTGTGCTTGCTTGCTTGCTTCGTCACGATGACCCAAGAGAATACCAAGTTGTGTGATTTTTCCAATACAAATAATAATGATTTTATTAGTACTCCGATTGCTCCCGCCACTAGTGCGGAATCTTACGAAATTAATGCTGCCTTGCTAAATCTTGTTATGAAAGAACAATTTTCTAGCCTTCCTAGTGAAGATGCCGCATCCCATCTAAATACTTTCGTTGAGTTGTGTGATATGCAAGAGAAGAAAGATGTGGATAATGATATTGTTAAATTGAAGCTATTTCCGTTCTCACTACGACATCGTGCTAAGACTTGGTTTTCATCTTTGCCTAAAAATAGTATTGATTCATGGAATAAGTGTAAAGATGCTTTTATTTCCAAGTACTTTCCGCCCGCTAAGATCATCTCCCTTAGGAACAATATTATGAATTTTAAGAAACTTGATCATGAGCATGTTGCACAATCTTGGGAGAGGATGAAACTAATGATTAGAAATTGCCGCGCGCATGGTTTGAGTTTATGGATGATTATACAAATTTTCTATGCTGGATTGAATTTTGCTTCTAGGAATCTCTTAGATTCCGCCGCGGGTGGTACTTTTATGGAAATCACATTAGGAGAAGCTACTAAACTCCTAGATAATATTATGGCAAATTACTCTCAATGGCATACCGAAAGATCTCCTACTAGTAAAAAAGTGCATGCTATTGAAGAGATTAATACTTTGAGTGAAAAGATGGATGAATTGATGAAATTGTTTGCTAGTAAGAGTGTTCCTATTGATCCTAATTATATGCCTTTGTCTTCTTTGATTGGAAATAATAATGAATCTATCGATGTGAATTTTGTTGGTAGGAACAATTTTGGTAATAACACGTATAGAGGTAATTTCAATGCTAGGCCGTTTCCTAGTAATTCCTCTAATAATTATGGTAATTCCTACAGCAACTCTTATGGAAATTATAATAAGATGCCCTCTGATCTTGAGAATAATATTAAAGAATTTATTAGTTTGCAAAAGGGTTTCAATGCTATGATTGAAGAAAAATTGCTCAAGATTGATGATTTGGCTAGGAACGTTGATAGAATTTCTCTTGAGATTGATTCTTTGAAAATTAGATCTATTTCACCCAAGCATGATATTAATGAGTCTTTAAAGGCTGTGAGAATTTCTATTGATGAGTGTAAGGAAAGAACTGCTAGAATACGTGCTAAGCGTGAATGGCTTGAAAAGGTGTGTTCTCGTGATAATATTGATGAAGATCTTAAAGTGATTGATGTGACTCCCATTGAATCTTTGTTTTCTAATGTAAATCTTGATAAATATGGGACTGGAGATGAGTCAACTTTAGTTAAAAGGCGTCCCAATGATTTGGAGTTTATAGATCTTAACGCTAAGATTGATAAAACTGGGATTGAAGAGGTCAAAACTTTAAATAGCAATGAACCCACTCTTTTGGATTTCAAGGACTTTAATTATGATAGTTTCTCTTTGATTGATTGTGTTTCCTTGTTGCAATCCATGTTGAATTCTCCTCATGCTTATAATCAAAACAAAGCTTTTACTAAACATATTGTTGATGCTATGATGAAATCTTTTGAAGAAAAACTTGAGTTGGAAGTTTCTATACCTAGAAAGCTTTATGATGAGTGGGAACCTACTATTAAAATTAAAATTAAAGAATATGAGTGCCATGCTTTGTGTGATTTGGGTGCTAGTGTTTCCACGATTCCAAAAACTTTATGTGATGTGCTAGGTTTCCGTGAATTTGATGATTGTTCCTTAAATTTGCATCTTGCGGATTCCACTATAAAGAAACCTATGGGAAGGATTAATGATGTTCTTATTGTTGCAAATAGGAATTATGTGCCCGTAGATTTCATTGTTCTTGATATAGATTGCAATCCTACATGTACTATTATTCTTGGTAGACCTTTCCTTAGAACGATTGGTGCAATTATTGATATGAAGGAAGGAAATATTCGATTCCAATTTCCATTAAGGAAAGGCATGGAGCACTTTCCTAGAAAGAAAATAAAATTACCCTATGAATCTATTATGAGAGCTGCTTATGGATTGCATACCAAAGATGACAATACCTAGATCTATTGCGTTTTGCCTAGCTAGGGGCATTAAACAATAGCGCTTGTTGGGAGGCAACCCAATTTTATTTTTGCTTTCTATTTTTTGCTTATGTTTTGGTGTGTTTTGCACATTATTACTTCTGTAATAATTGTGTTTTCTTGTTTAAATTAGTGTTTGAGCCAAGTAATACCTTTGGGATAGTCTACGGTGTTTGTTGATTTGATTTTGCTGAAAAACAGAAACTTTTGCCCTCAGTCCAGGAATTTTGTAAATTTACTGGAACGTGATTTTGATCTGAAATTTTTACACAAGATTGATATAAAAATTTCTCTGATTTTCCTAATTTTTCAGAATTTTTGGAGTTAGGGAAGTATTCGAAGTCTATAGATTGCTACAGACTGTTCTGTTTTAGACAGATTCTGTTTTCTTTGTGTTGTTTGCTTATTTTGATTAATCTATGGGTTGTATCGGGGGGTATGAACCATGGAGAAGTTAGAATACAGTAGATATTACACCAATATAAATAAACAATGAGTTCACAACAGTAACTAAGTGGTGGTTTATTTTTCTTATACTAACGGATCTCATGAGTTTTCTGTTGAGCTTTGTGTTGTGAAGTTTTCAAGTTTTGGGTAAAGATTTGATGGACTATGGAATAAGGAGTGGCAAGAGCCTAAGCTTGGGGAAGCCCAAGGCACCCCAAGCCATATTCAAGGATACCAAAAAGCCTAAGCTTGGGGATGCCCCGGAAGGCATCCCCTCTTTCGTCTTCAATCCATCGGTAAATTTACTTGAGGCTATATTTTTATTCACCACATGATATGTGTTTTTGCTTGGAGCGTCTTGTATGATATGAGTCTTTTCTTTTTAGTTTGCCACAATCATCCTTGCTGCACACATCTTTTTGAGAGAGGCACGCTGAATCGTGAATTTATTAGAATACTCTATGTGCTTCACTTATATCTTTTGAGCTAGGCAATGTTGCTCTAGTGCTTCACTTATATCTTTTTAGAGCACGGTGGTGTTATATTTTATAGAAATTATTGAACTCTCGTACCTCACTTATATTATTTTGAGAGTTTCTCAAAACAGCATGGTAATTTGTTTAGGTTATGAATTTAGTCCTAATATAATAGGCATCCAAGAGGGATATAATAAAAACTTTCATATTAAGTGCATTGGATACTATGAGAAGTTTGATTCCTTGCATATAGTTTTGAGATAATGGAGATGGTAATATGAGAGTCATGCTAGTGAGTAGATTTGAATTGGAAGAGATACTTGTGTTGAAGTTTGTGATTCCCGTAGCATGCACGTATGGTGAACCGTTATGTAACGAAGTAGGAGCATGATTTGTTTAATGATTGTCGACCTTTGTGTGAGGGTCGGGAGCGCGCGATGGTTAACTCCTACCAACCTATCCCCTAGGAGCATTCGTCTAATGCTTTGTTTGATAACTAATAGACTTTTGCAATAAGTATGTGAGTTCTTTATGACTAATGTTGAGTCCATGGATTATACGCACTCTCACCCTTCCACCATTGCTAGCCTCTCTAGTACCGCACAACTTTCGCCGGTACATCAAACCCACCTTCCTCAAAACAGCCACCATATATTTTCCTCAAAACAGCCACCATACCTACCTATTATGGCATTTCCATATCCATTCCAAGTTATATTGCCATGCAACTTCCACCGTTCCGCTTTTCATGACATGCACCATCACTTTCATATTGCATATAGAGTCATATTTTGTCATAGGTATCGAGTTGTAATTTTCCTTTTGAGTTGTAAGTAAATAAAAGTGTGATGATTTTCATTATTAGAGCATTGTCCCATGTGAGAAAAGGATGATGGAAGCCATGACTCCCTCACAAGTTGGGATGAGTATCCGGACTTTACAGAAAATAAAAGAGGCCAGCGAAGCCCAAATAAAAAAAAAAGAGGCCAAAGATGCCCACCAAAATAAATAAAAAATGAGAGAAAGAGAGAAGGGACAATTGCTACTATACTTTTCCATACTTGTGCTTCAAAGTAGCACCATGATCTTCATGATAGAGAGTCTCCTATTTTGTGACTTTCATATAACTAGTGGAGTTTCATCTTGCACGACCACTTAGTTTTCTTTTTGAGCTTTCATACACTTATAGCTCTAGTGCACCCGTTGCATGGCAATCCCTACTCACTCACATTGATATTTATTGATGGGCATCTCCATAGCCCGTTGATACGCCTAGTTGATGTGAGATTATCTTCTTCCTTTCCCTTGCAACCTCCACCATATTCTATTCCACCTATAGTGCTATATCCATGGCTCATGCTCATGTATTGCGTGAGAGTTGAAAAGGTTTGAGAACACCAAAAGTGTGAAACAATTGCTTGGCTTGTTCATCGGGGTTGTGCATGATTTAGATACTTTGTGTGGGGAAGATGGAGCATAGCCAGACCATATGATTTTGTAGGGATAACTTTCTAAGGCCATGTTATTTCGAAAGGACACGATTGCCTTGTTGGTGTGCTCGAAGTATTACTGTTTTTATGTCAATATTTGACTATTGTTTTGAATCTTACGAATCTGAATATTCATGCCACAATAAAGAATATTACATGGATAAATATGTTAGGTAGCATTCCACATCAAAAATTCTGTTTTTATCATTTACCTACTCGAGGACGAGGAGGAATTAAGCTTGGGGATGCTTGATACGTCTCCAACGTATCTATAATTTATGATTGTTCCATGCTATTATATTATCTGTTTTGGATGTTTTATAAGCATTAATATGCTATTTTATATTATTTTTGGGACTAACCTATTAATCTAGAGCCTAGTGCCAGTTTCTGTTTTTTTTTCTTGTTTTTGAGTATTGTAGATAAGGAATATTAAACGGAGTCCAAACGGAATAAAATCTTCGGAATATTTTTTCTTGGACCAGAAGACATCTACCAAGCTTGGAGACCAAGGCAGGAGAGCCGCCGTGTGGCACAAGCCACAGGGGTGCGCCCAGGGGGGTAGGGCGCGCCCCCTAGCTTGTGGGCCCACGGCAGCTCCCCCAACCCTATTTCTCGGCCTATAAATTCACAAGTATTCCCTGGATACCAGAGGGAGCCACGAAAACACTTTTCCGCCACCAGGTGCCTCGGTTCCCGTGAGATCCAATCTTGGAGCCTTTTCCGGTAATCTGCCGGAGGGGGATTCGATCACGGAGGGCATCTACATCAACTCCATTGCCCCTCCGATGATGCGTGAGTAATTTACCACAGACCTTCGGGTCCATAGCTAGTAGCTAGATGGCTTCTTCTCTCTCTTTGCTCTTCAATACCATGTTCTTCATGATCTTCATGGAGATCTATCCGATGTAATACTCTTTTGCGGTCTGTTTGTCGAGATCCGATGAATTGTGGGTTTATGTTCAGATTATCTATGAATATTATTTGAGTCTTTTTTGAATTCTTATATGCATGATTTCATATCTTTGCAAGTCTCTTCGAGTTATTGGTTTGGTTTGGCCAACTAGATTGGTAATTCTTGCAATGGGAGAAGTGCTTAGTTTTGGGTTCAATCTTGCGGTGTTCTCACCTAGTGACATAGTAGGGGTAGCGAGGCATGTATTGTATTGTTGCCATCGACGATAAAAAGATGGGGTTTTCATCATATTACTTGAGTTTATCCCTCTACATCATGTCATCTTACCTAATGCGTTACTATGTTCTTCATGAACTTAATACTCTAGATGCAGGCAGGAGTCGGTCGATGTGTGGAGTAATAGTAGTAGATGCAGAATCGTTTCGGTCTACTTGACACGGACGTGATGCCTATATTCTTAATCAATGCCTTGGATATCTTCATAATAATTCGCTTTTCTATCAATTGCTCGACAGTAATTTGTTCACCCACCGTAATACTTGCCATCATGAGAGAAGCCTCTAGTGAAACCTATGGCCCCTGGGTCTATTTTCCATATTATACTTTCAGATCTTAAACCAAAAATACCAAAAATATCTTGCTGCAATCTTTTTACTTTTGTTTTACTTTCCGTTCAAGCAATCATATCTATCTATCTCTATCAGATCTCATCCTTGCAAGTAACCGTGAAGGGATTGACAACCCCTTTATAGCGTTGGGTGCAAGTGTTTGATTCTTTGTGTAGGTACATCTATTGGGGACTTGCTTGTATCTCCTACTAGATTGATACCTTGGTTCTCAACAACTGAGGGAGATACTTATCTACTTTGCTGCATCACCCGTTCCTCTTCACGAAAACCAATGCGTGCTCAAGAAGTAGCACCCGGCCCTGTAGGGCGGGTTACACCGTGGAGTTATATCCCCGACATTAGGCCCCAGATTGATTTGAATTCATCAATGTCAATAGATTTTTCTTTCCTGTGGCGGCTCATCTTTGCCTGCGGCAACTCATCTTTGAACTGGTATCTACAACAAATTTTCCCAACACCGGCTTATTCTGCTCCCACACTTGTCATTTTTCCACCATTCATTTATCATGACGTCATCTTTGCTGACCGTTGTTCTTCAAAGCCATCATAACGTATCCCCTCGAAGACTGCACCAAATCCAGGCGGGTGCTAAAATCGAGGTACGCTTGTAGCCAGAAATTTACCACGGTCGCTTCGTTTTTTGCGGTGCCGCTTCACTTACTTCTTCTTATAAATAGACCCCACTGGACCCCACTGGAGCCTTTCCTCATCGTCTTCCTCCTCCTGCTTCTGCATTGACCGAACACCAGCAAAAGCTCCCAGGGCGACTTCGAAGCCCTTCGACTCCATTTCCGGCATCGTCAAGTCCTGTCGCGACCGTCGAAGCAAACTCGATCATCTTCGTTCCTGCTCCAACGTCATCTGGTATGAATCCCCGCCATTTAGGGTTTTGATATTTTTGGGTGTTCTTGCCGTCCTCATAATATCCATCCGAAACTTCATCAGTGGATCCATATATCATCCGTTCATCGCAGTGTATCTTTAGAATGTCCTCCGCTCCATTTTCCTTTAGAGTAGATCTGGAAAAACCATCAGTAGTTGTCTATTAGACTTGCTGCAGCTTCGGTCATTCCGTCGGTTAGAACTTATATACCATTGTTTTTCTTCGCTTAATTAGATCCGCCCAGAGAGAAACTTTCATAGAAACCTGTTCGTGATCCAATGTCGATGCTAAGTTGTTAAAGATATCCCTTTGACCTTTTCAAATTTCGCCGGCTCATATCAGTATTTTAATATAGGAGGCTTATAATTTTCTCCAGCTTATTCTTCTCACTACTCTTGTAGCTACTGCATAACCCGCCATGACTTCGAAGAGCTCCAAAGTTTGTAATTGGGCAAAAGCAAAGAATCCAAGCTTACCCTGGAGAACCTTGTGGATCAAGGGCTTTTGCCGGCTCGAAAGACTATAAAGTGGCGAGCTCCTGAAGAAGAGCCGGCCCCACAGCCACAACTAGGAGAGGTCGTAGTATTTACTGATCATCTGCGCAGGGTCTTTCGACCCCCTGGCTCAAAATTCTTCAGAGACCTCTTGCACTTTTTCAAGCTCAGGCCTCAAGACATCAGCCCGAATTCCATGACAAGCATTTGCCAATTCCAAGTGTTATGTGAGGTGTACCTTCAGGTTGAGCCGTCCGTTACTCTGTTCAGAGAGTTATTTTATCTTAAACGTCAAACAGAAACAAAGAACGGTACTTCCTGCGAGCTTGGTGGCGTTTCCATTTAGAAAAGAAAAAAAACAACGGCTTCCCAGAATCAAGCTGGCGAGTCATCCAAAAGGGTGGAACAAAACCTGGTTTTATTGCAAAGATACTTCACCTGAAGGGGAAAATCCCTTGCCGGGTTTCAGATTGGAGAGACTTGATAAAATGGAATTCCCGAGTTGGCCAACTGATGAAGAGAGAGTAAATTCGGCACCTCTTCACGCAAAACTGAGAGCCCTGACCGCTCACGGCCTGACCGGGATAGATCTGATTTGTTGCTGGTTAAAGTGGCGGATCCAACCCGTCATCTTAAGGGACAGCCTGATGTGTGATTATTCGGGAGCCTCAAACGATCCTCAACGGTTTTCCCGTGAAAATCTCACCAATAATGTTCTGATGAAGGAAACAAAGAAGTTCTTCTCTGTCTCAAAAAAGAGTTATGCAGCATCACCGGCTTGGGTCCATTTTACCTTCTGTCACAGCCCTAGTTTTAACCTTGGTTGTGATTCCATTCATGCATGCATTTTTAATTTTTCAATGAAAATGAAATGAGGGTCGATCAAGCCTTAGGATTAATTTTTTGTGAAATAAGCAAAATAAAAATTGGTTCAAATAAGTCCAAGAAAATGTTCCTGGTATTCTAAGAAAATATTGGCAAGAGGTAAAACTCAAACCAATATTTTTGGAATCACAGAATTATTTATATTGGGCATTTGAGTTAATCCAAATATTATTTGCATTGGAATTATATCTGTTATATATTAAATATAATTCCAACAATTCTGAAACTTTTTATGTGGCATTTTTTATTTTCACCAAGCTCACATGACAATTTTCAGAATTTACTAAAATGGTTTGGTATTTGTTGTAAAGCAAAACAACATATATCATAAACAGAAAAGAAAGCAAATAAATAGAAAAGCAGAGACTTACCTGGCTCCCTGGCCCAGTTGAGAAGAGGCCCGACTGGCCAAGTGGCCAGTCATCCCCTTCCTCTTGCCAGGAGGACAGGGGCGCATGCTTGGCGCCCGCGGCCACACGTCCGGCCAGCTCCTGCTTGCCGACGACCGCCTGGAGGCGGATTTGGATGCCACGCCCAGTCCCGTGGACGTCTCGTGCTCTTCCCGTCCTCATCCCCCTCACCTCTGCTCTCTCCCCTCGGACCCGAGCGCGGTGGTCGCCGCCGCTAGCAGCCACCTCGGCCACCCCCCTCGCCGCGCCTCGCCTCAGTACCCAGCTGACCCGCCTCAACGCCGCACGTCAACTAGCCGAAGCACGCGAGCATGGAGACGCCACAACGACACCGTCTTCATCTTCTTCAACCTCCGGTCGCCTAATTGCCGCCGCCGATTGGCATCGTCGAGCGCCTCCCCGAGCCATTCCTCTGCACCAGTAGAGCCCCCCCCCCCCCCGTGAGGCCTGAGTATTCCCCTCACCTCTCCCCTCTAGCATTCTTCCCCTAGGCACTACCCCGCGAGCACCTGATGCCGCCGTCCGCCATTGACGTTGCGCACCTCGGAGCCGAGCCCCTCAAGTGGCCCTGATCCCCTAGTCGTGCTCCTGCAGCCCCATAGATGCCTCCTATCAGCTCGGTTTGCTCGATTTCGAGCTGCAACCGCATTGCCGCGCATATCGAGCCGCCGCCGGCACACACCTTGTCGCCGGCCATTATTTCGGCGACCCCTCTGCCCATTCGGTATCCCAATGGATCGGCGAGAACAAGAGCTTACCTCTGGTGCTAACCACGTGTCGATCCAACGCCTCTAGCCAACTCCGGCGAGCAACTGCTGCTGATTTGGTCGGCGCCGGCCCAACTCAGGTGGGCGCCGACGTGGCCGGCCATTAGGGCCTAATTGCCGCTAGTTAACCCCCCCATAACCAGTGACAGCGGGCCCCAAAGTGGGTCAAACCCTTGGTCAGCGCGGGATTAGTTCCTGGGTCACTGACCAGTGGACCCCACTGGTCAGGTTTGACCTGGGACCGGCGCTGCTGACTTACTGACGCAGCGATGACGCAATGATGATGCAGTAATTGATTTCTGAATTTATTTAATTCCAGAAAATGCTTAAAACTTCTAAAAATCATAGAAAATAATCTATAAATCAGATGAAAATAATTAATATATGAAAAATGATCAGAAAAATACAATGAATCTGTTTATGCCATTCTCATGCATGTTTGAACAAGTTAACATCACGAACTAGGAAATTTTATGATTAGGGCAATGTATGAAATATCATTTGGAGTTGGAATTCAAACTTGTTTGAGTTCCACTTCAATTATTTTAGTTAATTATACCTCTAGGTCAATTCAGAAGCTTAAGTTGCCATGTCATACATCATGTCTACTGCATTGCATTGAATGTGTTATTTTCCTTGTTGCCGGTATTGTTACCTCTCGGTAGACGTTATTCCGACGTTGAGATCGATGCCACCAATGAAGACTCACTGTTATCTTCAGAAGTGTCAGGCAATCAACCCCCCTTGAGTATTTCGATATCATCCCACTCTCTCGCTCTTGCTCTCATTTCAATGCATTAGGACAAACGAATCAACTGTTACTTGTGTTCCGGTAGCTAAAGCCACTCCTCTGCATGACCTGTCATTGTCACAGTAAATAGCTAAACCAAGCAACCTAGCATACCTGGTAGATGCTTGAGCCATGTTGTGCCATAACCCTGTTATGCTTGCTATGCATAGAGTTGTGTCAGGTCTGAGTCATCTGGGTGATGAACCGGAGTGAAATGGATGTGTTCTGATGATGAGAGTTAGGTGTTGATCATGTTTTGGTAAAGGTAGCAATGAGAGGCCATGTAGGAGTACATGGTGGGTTGTCTCATTGAGACCGCTCATATGAACTGAGTTCCATGTTTTTGTTCCAAGACTAGCTACTACCGCACATTGGGTTCTGGTAACTCGACCCCTCTCGGCCTATTAACTTCCCTATTCTCAGTCCAGGAGTCGCAGTAGTTCTAAACGTTTATAGGTGGTGGCCGGGCCTACAAAGTGAATGAACAGCCCAGTCGGGACCGGCTTGGGGCCCTGCACACAACGTTTGAGGCCATGTTGGAAACCTCGGCCGGACTTCCATTATGGGTTCCAACTCAGATAGGCGACTTCCTTGGACGTGAGTCTTTGTAAGTTAACGTCCGTGGCCGACTCCCTCGCTGGGCTTCCGCTTGAAGGTTGCCAAGGTGCCTTTTTACGTGCACATAGCGATAAGTGGTGGGAGCATGTGTGACGAAGTACACCCCTGCAGGGTAATCTATCTATTCGCATAGCCGCGTCCGTGGATATGGACTACTTTGGAGACTTGCATTGTTCACAGATAACTTAAATGGATACTCTAAAATGCTCCAGATAAGTGTGAGTGCTATGGATGGCTTCTCGTAGGAAGACGAGAGAGGATCCATAGTGGTGTATTTATGTGGTGAATGTGTGGACTCGAGTGTGATACGCCACCTCAAAGAAAGTACTCATAGCCGTAGTATAGGTTAGCCAAGAGTCAAAGCTGGCTTACTGCATTAAACTCCACAACCCCCTTTGTTGACAATGATGCATATGTAGATAGTTCTGATGTAAGTCTTGCTGAGTACCTTTGTACTCACGTTTGCTTATTTATGTTGTTGGAGATGAGACTTCAGTCTCATTAGTGATTCGTATGACGTAAAGTTCGATGTTGATCGGGTTAGCTTGGGAATCCCAGACAGAGGTCTGGCTCCTTTGGTAGGGTCGTTGTAGCTTTTCAGGCTCTTCCAGCCGCTTTTATTAGATGTCTGTACCCAGACATGTAATTTCCGCTTGTTGTTTGTATGCTCTGAATGATGGGTCATGTGACCCCCTTGCTTGTAACACTCTACTATGTTGGCTCTTCGGAGCCTTCTAAATAAATGTTATGTTGTAGAGTTTTGTTGTGATGCCATGTTTTATCTACGCATATCGTGCATAATGTGTGTATGGTTGAAATGCATTGGTATGTGTGGGATTCGACACCTAGCTATATACCTTTGGTAGCCTGCTTTACGGGGAAATGCCTCTTTGTGCTTCCATCGAGCCTTGCTAGCTTGCTACTGCTCCGGACACTTTGATTGATCGGCATGTATCCTTCTTTGCTGCTGTGTCTGTCCCTACGGGGAAATGTCTCACAGTGTAATGGAGTCCCTGTAGCCTGCTATGACTCGTCTACGTACCGTTGATGACAGATATGTCTCATGATATAATGGAGTCCATGTAGCTTGCTACGACTTGTCTACACACGCTGATGACCAACACCTGCATTGTTGGGTTATGTATGCCTGTCCCTGTACGGTGATGCCACTTGGGTCTATAACTAGTCATGTCGACCCGGGTTCTTTGACATATGATTGCTAGCGACATATTCATATACATGAGCCAAAAGGCGCAAACAGTCCCGGCCAAGGTAAGGTGGCAGCCGTGGGGATTACCGTGCGTGAGGCCGCAATGTGATATGATGTGTTACATGCTAGACTCGTATGGCTTAGGATCAGGGTCCTGACAGCGTTGGTATTAGAGCTTGACTGCCTATAGGACTACCAAGCCAAATTGGTCGATGTTGAGTCTAGAACTGCTTTAGTTATATAAGGGAATTGATTGTGGAATGGAACGTAAGATTATTTTTACTCCTTTCCTAGTGTCATTCTAAATCTGAGTCACCCTTTTCTCTATTCTACGGGGTTTAAGAATTAGGCTTCTCATCTATCTATCAGGATGACGTATTACTATGCTGGAGACTTTTAGGAAAGTTGTGGTATTCTTGGATCGGTGTCTCCATAGGACTTGAATGTTATATTGTTAGTTGTCTTGCAGGTTGCCTCATATTTCATGCCCGTACAGCCGTTATGCTGTCCGAGTTATCCAAGGGTTATATAAAAATCTGATGAAATTGCAAATTCCTTCCTCCTGTTTCCGATGTCTTTTGGCCACACAAAGCACACCAATTCTTGTGTTGAGGTACTCCATTACCTCGACATGTTGTTGAAGTGTTAGGAAACCATGTTATCTCAGAGAACCACCCAATAGTCTAGATGTGTTGTGTGTTTCCAGTGTGATAATTCTGGCCATCGTTATCGAAAGCATCCCGTGATGCTACTTAGTCAGTAGGTATTCTGTTTCTGGGTTCTTGAACCCGAGAATCATTCCGCTCACTCCTGTTGATAGTGTTTGCTCATTCCTTTATGATGATTAGTAAACTTGTTATAGTCTTCAAGGTTCGTGGTCTATCATTCTTCCAATACCATGAACCAGTCATGGCAGAAGTTCCTTCTGAACTGAAGATCGCAACAAGAGTGCTCTTGATGAGCTCTCCATTCCATAGTTGTGACTTTGCCAATCCTACCTTTCCGCATGGGTTATCCGAAAGAATTTTTTTGAACTCGTTCGACATACTGACCTATGCATCTACAACTCAGGAAAATTATGTGCTCTTGAGTTGCCCTTTCCAATTGATCTCTGACCATTATCTATCCGTGGATAGTCAAGAGTAGTTGTGCATTCATGGTCGTCGATGCCTATCATTCTTGTGGTCCGTCAGGTCATTCTATTTCAGAATTCCTAGGAGAAACAAACTCCAGTACCTCATCCATTTCTTGGATTGGGTCGAAGTAGTTGTATTCCGCAGATCAAAATGCAAATCCAGCTTTTGCTCTTTTCGACCTTGAAGTATTAGCCTCTTTATGTCAAGAGTATCGTGAGAATTGCACCACCACTCATGAATTCTTGATACAGTGGTACTTCTCGCCATCATTATTCATTCCTTGGCCTCCGTGTTGGTTGTAACCGGAACGTCGACAAGTGAACCATGATGTGTGAAATCAATACACCTAGCAATTCCATTGCCTGGAAGTTAATGGACAATAATTTCATTGTTGGTGTGTTGGTTATTGAACCATCATTCTAAGATTGATTGTGCCACCTAGTCCATCTTTCATGGTGCACTGTTCGATCAACGAGTTAGGATTGTGTCAATCCTTCGCTCTTTTAATCATATCATCTTGCCCTGAAAAGCAAGATTGTTCTCGAGCTTGATAACATATCGGTGGTCCGTGATTTTCCGAATATCTTCTCGGAAGTATCACCAGGTTGTCCCCTGACCGTTATGTTGAGTTCGTGATCAAGTTGGTTTCCTGTAAGCCACCCCTTCTCCAAGACTCTGTGTTGGATACCCCTGAGCTAGTTGGTTAAGCCAAACAACAACTTGGAGAGTTGAAATATAAAAGTTTGATCTAACTTAGTTCATGTCAAGGGGATATCTTTATGTTTGTGCGAGCATGTAAAAGAAGGATGATATCCTCACCGATTGATCTTCGTGATCAATTGTTACATTTATTTTCTTGTTCAATATCTGATTTGAGCATGGGCTATCGTCAAATCAAAATCAGAACCAACGATTATCGTAATGCTATTTTACTCGTGGATGTTTCCTCGAGCATACACCATTACATCTTTTGGTCTGACCAATGCTACTATCTTGCTCACATAGTTGTAGAATTCCATCTTCATGGATACTTGATGAATTGTTGTGGAGCACATCGACAACATCCTTATCTCCTCCATAACTCATGATGAACATTAAGTTAGTATTGGAAACTTTTGTAAGCATTATCTTCAGGTCTCGTACCCGAAGTATATGTATGGTGTAAGAAGTGATTTCCCCTGATTCACATGTACATGATGCAAGTTGCCGCCGTGAATTCAGGATAAGTTATTTTGTTGTCTCTGGAGTCATCCCAAGTCAGTCATGCCTGTGCGAAGTATTCTATGGGTTGATAGACTAGTCATCTCCAGTCCATACGTGTCCCTAACACTTTAAGCCACTGAATGACTTGTTCCAGGGAAAGGAGTTCCTTCTTAAGAGCTAATCCGGACTTATGTAAGGACCTCGCTATCCTCCAATGATGGTTCCAAACCCGAACTCGGTGGTGTTTTGTTGTAAGAATCCCATGTGGTCACAATTGTCTTGGACAGTGTGTTCACTTGTATCTTGCAATCCAGCTCATGTTTTGGAGCTGGCTTCTGTAGTTCATTTCCTGAGAATCCTACAACGTCATCTCGTCGATTTGTGTTGCAACCTTTCTCCTTCAGGCAGGCTGAGCCTGAAATACCCTACCACCAACCAGATCTGAATCTCAGGCGGATATGATGGTTGATTTCCACCCTCCAAGATCTATGATGCAGGAATCCGCAAGGTTGATGTTTTGACCGACACACCTAGTTGGAAGATCTATCATTGTAGTATCTTGATTCAGCAAATTTGACCACTTCTACATGAGGATTTCGTATGACTTACTCTAGAAGTTGTTCCTCATGGATCCCTTTTGTGATTCCGAAGTCCGACTTTTACTTGATGTTCTAGATAGCTAATATGACCTATAATTGGGTTATGCTATTTCATCAAGGAGAACATTAGAAGCGGAGTGCTAAATGTCACTCGGTCGATCATCCAGATTTTGTTCCATTGGCATAGCTAAGGTGAAATCTGAGAAAGTGTTGTCCTCCTTTGTATTTGCATCCTCCATCGTTATTCATCATGGTAGTATGATGTGTTGCCAGGATCCTTGGCATGGATGTTGGTAAAACCGTGATGATTATGGAAATGCTCAAGTTATTGAGAGCACGCTCAAACACTAGGTTATATCCTCGGTATCAATTGGAATTTTCCATCCGTTTGCCGAGTTGTTCTATAACCATAGTTTCCTTTCCAAGATGAGTATGCCATTCGTTGAAATTCTTTCCAACAATTGTTTGTGAATTGCCTTAGCCTGGTATGAAGAGTTTCAATGATCTTTGTATCAAAAGTAATTCTTTTTGCCACTTAAGGGAATAAATCTACGAGTCACCCCCCTAAGGTGCCCCGTTATGGAATCATGGCAATTATTTCCTCGCTACATTGTAACCTTGTCACCATCTGTTTTAGCGTGGAATTGTTGCCTAACAAATTGAACCTCCGTCATCTGCCTCATTCCATCATTCTCGATGTGTGTTTTGTGTCTCAACTACAGAGACGTTCTTACGTCTCATTCCATGAGTTGATCATGAGTTGCTCGATCTTCAAGAAGATCGATTCTTGTAGAGTTTTCATGTTCCCATTGTCTTTGTGCTGGGTGGAGTTCTCAAAAGCGGAGCTGTCAAGATCAACCTGGTGCAATGAATCAACATCTTTGGAAAGGGTAATTGGATCGTCAAGTTTGTGATAGCTTAGTGTCCCCTCTGCCCTCTTACCCTACGCCTGAATCTCGGGACGAGATTCTTGTTTAGTGGGGGTGAGTTGTCACAGCCCTAGTTTTAACCTTGGTTGTGATTGAATTCATGCATGCATTTTTTTTTCAATGAAAATGAAATGAGGGTTGATCAAGCCTCAGGATTAATTTTTGTCAAATAAGCAAAATAAAAATTGCTTCAAATATGTCCAAGAAAATGTTCCTGGTATTCTAAGAAAATATTGGCAAGAGGTAAAACTCAAACCAATAATTTTGGAATCACAGAATTATTTATATTGGGCATTTGAGTTAATCCAAATATTATTTGCATTGGAATTATATCTGTTATATATTACATATAATTCCAACAATTCTGAAACTTTTTCTGTGGCATTTGTTATTTTCACCAAGCTCACATGACAATTTTCAGAATTAACCAAAATGGTTTGGTATTTGTTGTAAACCAAAACAACATATATAAGAAACAGAAAAGAAAGCAAATAAATAGTAAAGCAGAGACTTACCTGGCTCCCTGGCCTAGTTGAGAAGAGGCCCCACTGGCCCAGTGGCCAGTCATCCCCTTCCTCTCGCCAGGAGGACTGGGGCGCGTGCTTGGCGCCCGTGGCCATACGCCCGGCCAGCTCCTTCTTGCCGATGACCGCCTAGGGCGGATTTGGATGCCACGCCCACTCCCGTGGACGTCTCGTCCTCTTCCCGTCCTCATCCCCCTCTCCTCTGCTCTCTCTCCCCTCGGATCCGAGCGCGATGGTCGCCGCCGCTAGCAGCCACTTCGGCCACCTCCCTCGCAGCGCCTTGCCTCAGTACCCAGATGACCCGCCTCGACGCCGCACGTCAACTAGCCGAAGCACGCGAGCACGGAGACGCCACAATGACGCCGTCTTCATCTTCTTCAACCTCCGGTCGCCGGATTGCCGCCACCGATTCGCGTCGTCGAGCGCCTCCCTAAGCATTCCCCTCACCTCTCCCCTCTCGCGTTCTTCCCCTAGGCGCTGCCCCGCGAGCACCCGATGCCGCCGTCCACCATTGACGTTGCGCACCTCGGAGCCGAGCTCCTCAAGTGGCCCTGATCCCCTAGTCGTGCTCCTGCAACCCCATAGATGCCTCCTATCGGCTCGGTTTGCTCGATTTCGAGCTACAACCGCGTTGCCACGCATATCGAGCCGTCGCCGCCGCATAGATCGTCGCCGACCATTATTCCGGCGACCCCTCGGCCCATTCGGTATCCCAATGGATCGGCGCGAGCAAGAGCTTACCTCTGGTTCTAACCACGCGTTGATCCGACACCTCTAGGCAACTCCGGTGAGCAACCGCCGCTGATTTGGTCGCCGTCGGCCCAACTCCGGTGGGCACCGACGTGGCCGGCCATTAGGGCCTAATCGCCGCTAGTTAAACCCCCCTAACCACTGACAGCGGGTCCCAAAGTGGGTCAAACCCCTGGTGCTAACCACACGTCGATCCTGGGTCACTGACCAGTGGACCCCACTGGTCAGGTTTGACCTGGGACCGGCGCCGCTGACTTGCTGACGCAGTGATGACGCAATGATGATGCAGTAATTGATTTCTGAATTTATTTAATTCCAGAAAATGTTTAAAACTTTGAAAAATCATAGAAAATAATCTATAAATCAGATGAAAATAATTTATATATGAAAATTGATCAGAAAAATCCAATGAATCTGCTTATGCCATTCTCATGCATGTTTGAACAAGTTAACATCACGAACTAGGACATTTTATGATTAGGGCAATGTATGAAATATCATTTGGAGTTGGAATTCAAACTTGTTTGAGTTCCACTTCAATTAACTTGGTTAATTATACCTCTAAGTCAATTCAGAACCTTAAGTTTCCATGTCATACATCATGTCTACTGCATCGCATTGAATGTGTTCATTTCCTTATTGCCAGTATTGTTCCCTCTCGGTAGACGTTATTCCGACATTTAGATCGATGCCACCAATGAAGACTCACTGTTATCTTCAGAAGTGTCAGGCAATCAACCCCCCTTGAGTATTTCGATATAATCCCACTCTCTCGCTCTTGCTCTCATTTCAATGCATTAGGACAAACGAATCAACTGTTACTTGTGTTACGGTAGCTAAAGCCACTCCTCTGCATGACCTGTCATTGTCACAGTAAATAGCTAAACCAAGCAACCTAGCATACCTGGTAGATGCTTGAGCCATGTTGTGCCATAACCCTGTTATGCTTGCTATGCATAGAGTTGTGTCAGGTCTGATTCATCTGGGTGATGAACCGGAGTGAAATGGATGTGTTCTGATGATGAGAGTTAGGTGTTGATCATGTTTTGGTAAAGGTAGCAATGAGAGGCCATGTAGGAGTACATGGTGGGTTGTCTCATTGAGACCGCTCATATGAACTGAGTTCCATGTTTGTGTTCCAAGACTAGCTACTACCGCACATTGGGTTCTGGTAACTCGACCCCTCTCGGCCTATTAACTTCCCTATTCTCAGTCCAGGAGTCGAAGTAGTTCTAAACGTTTATAGGTGGTGGCCGGGCCTACAAAGTGAATGAACAGCCCAGTCGGGACCGGCTTGGGGCCCTGCACACAACGTTTGAGGCCATGTTGGAAACCTTGGACGGACTTCCATTATGGGTTCCAACTCAGATAGGCGATTGCCTTGGACGTGAGTCTTTGTAAGTTAACGTCCGTGGCCAACTCCCTCGCTGGGATTCTGCTTGAAGGTTGCCGAGGCGCCTTTTTACGTGCACATGGCGATAAGTGGCGGGGGCATGTGTGACGAAGTACACCCCTGCAGGGTAATCTATCTATTCGAATAGCCGCGTCCGCAGATATGGACTACTTGGAGACTAGCATTGTTCATAGATAACTTAAATGGATACTCTAAAATGCTCTAGATAAGTGTGAGTGCTATGGATGGCTTCTCGTAGGAAGACGAGAGAGGATCCATAGTAGTGTATTTATGTGGTGAATATGTGGACTCGTGTATGATACGCCACCTCAAAGAAAGTACTCATAGCCATAGTACAGGTTAGCCAAGAGTCAAAGCTGGCTTACAGCATTAAACTCCATAACCCCCTTTGTTGACAATGATGCATATGTAGATAGTTCTGATGTAAGTCTTGCTGAGTACCTTTGTACTCACGTTTGCTCATTTATGTTGTTGCAGATGAGACTTCAGTCTCATTACTGATTCATATGATGAGAAGTTCGATGTTGACCGGGTTAGCTTGGGAATCCCAAACAGAGGTCTGGCTCCTTTGGTAGGGTCGTTGTAGCTTTTCAGGCTCTTCCAGCCACTTTTATTAGATGTCTATACCCAGACATGTAATTTCCACTTGTTGTTTGTATGCTTTGAATGATGGGTCATGTGACCCCTCCTACTTGTAACACTATACTATATTGGCTCTTCGGAGATTCTAAATAAATGTTATGTTGTAGAGTTTTTTTGTGATGCCATGTTGTATCTACGCATATCGTGCATAATGTGTGTATTGTTGAAATGCATTGGTATGTGTGGGATTCGACACCTAGGTGTATACCTTTAGTATCCTGCTTTATGGGGAAATGCCTCTTTGTGCTTCCATCGAGCCTTGGTAGCTTGCTACTGCTCCGGACACATTGATTGACCGGCGTGTATCCTTCTTTGCTGTTGTGTCTGTCCCTACGGGGAAATGTCTCGTAGTGTAATGGAGTCCCTGTAGCCTGCTATGACTCGTCTACGTACCATTGATGACAGATATGTCTCATGGCGTAATGGAGTCCACGTAGCTTGCTACGACTCGTCTACACACGCTGATGACCGAGACCTGCATTGTTGGGTTACATATGCATGTCCGTGTACAGTGATGCCACTTGGGTCTATAACTAGTCATGTCGACCCGGGTTCTTTGACATATGATTGCTAGCGACATATTCATATACGTGAGCCAAAAGGCGCAAACGGTCCCGGCCAAGGTAAGGTGGCAGCCGTGGGGATTACTGTGCATGAGGCCGCAATGTGATATGATGTGTTACATGCTAGACTCGTATGGCTTAGGATCAGGTCCCGACAACTTCTCAATCCGCCGCATCAGGTATTAACTATTTCCATTGTCACTTATCCATGCTTCTCTTGACTCGCCATTTGCTCATTATATGTTTAATATATTTGCAGGCGGATTCTAACTTTTGGAAAGTTGAACCTCAAGCTTCCCTTCCTGCTACGAGAAAAAAGAATGCCCTAGTCTCCGTGTCATCTTCGGAGGAGGAATCTGAGGTAGAACTTGATTCTCTCGGCCGCTTGTTTAATGAACTTGCTGACGCGCCTTCTTGTCAGGACGACTCGGAATGTAGCCAAGCCGGTGAAACCGAGGTAACTCCAATTTCCCTCAATCCTTCGGAAATGCTTGCTCCTTGGAAACCAAGACAAGCCATTCGGAAAGTTAAATTATCACACCGGAAGCTCATATGGCTCCTGACTTTCTTTTGAAGAGCACACAATTTGCCGGCTCATCGAAACACAAGACTCGGGATGATGAAGACCCTAGTTTGTCTTGTGCGCCGCCAACTCGCAAACCACGCCATGAGGTGCCCCATAGTCCAACTGATTCTTGCCCTAGAGCCGGTTTGTTTAGACAACCTCTCAGTCCTTTAGATACCTCTATCAGGATTCTCCTTCATCGTTAGGCGACTCAAGCGCGTCACAGCTTCCCCCTTTCAATGTCAAGTGGGTAAGCGTTTCATCTTTTGCAAAGTACGTATTGTATCTTTCATTGTGATAACTTGTGATAACTTTTGTTGCACTAATAATCCAAGGCCAAAGCCGTTGTGTCCAAACGGAAGGGCGAGTTATCCTCTGGACCGACGAGCCAAGAGACGCCAATTCTACTGAAGATGACTCCAATGGTTGATTCTTCTATTGAAAAGGAACTTGATGCGAGGGTAGAGCCGGAGGCTGCTACTGAGATGCCCGGAATAAGTGAGCCGGCTTTTATGGATGCTGCTCCTGAGATTGAGTCATCCCTCTTTCCTTCCAAATCAACTTGTGTAGATGAACTTCTGGCGTCATCTGATCACAACGTTCCAGACGTTGTGTTTGTCAAAGAAAATTTGCAAGCCCCCACTGCTTCCACTTCCTTAGCTAAAATCGTGAGCAAGGATGAATCAACAACTTTGGACAAGGGAAAGGCCAAAATGGAATCCCTGGATTTATCCATACTTGGTGTTGAAGACCTATATCAGGAGTACTTGACCCGGTTGTCTGAGAGCCGAGAAATTGAAAGGAGCATGATAAATGCTATGAAGCAAAAGTATGAGGTAATCTCCTCCTTTTACCATTATCTTGCATACTACCATTAGCTTCCAAAGACTAGCTTGTTATGATAAGCTGGTTTGATAAAATAACTGAAAGCCTGTAATATCCATGTAGCCCCCAAGGGCTGACTCATCTTCTTGAGATGAGGTGGGTCTTTTAAGACTGAAGAAGTTCGACCTGTAGCCCCCAAGGGCCGGCTCATCTTCTTGAGATGAGGCGGGTCTTTTAAGACTGAAGAAGTTCGACCTGTAGCCCCCAAGGCCCGGCTGATCTTCTTGAGATGAGGCGGGTCTTTTAAGACTGAAGAAGTTCGACATGTAGCCTCCAAGGGCCGACTCATCTTCTTGAGATGAGACGGGTCTTATCCATTTTTTTATTTGAAGAGAGCTAATTACATTAGCCCCAAGTGTCAAGGATATTTGCTTACAATCTTCTTGAGACTTGTAAACCATAATTGCTGTTGTTTGTTATTTATCCATCAGGGATATTGTGAAGATGCTGAGTCTGTTGCCGTGAGACTGCAGAAAAGGCTCAAGGAGGAAAGGAGAATGAGAACCGAAGCCGAATCAATGGCGGTTCACTGTGAAAATTCTGCCTGTGAGGCCAACGAACGTTTAGAACAGGCCGTAAAAGTGTTCGAGGCGGAGAAAGCTGTCTTGACCAAACGTGCAGAGAAAGCCGAGAAAAACTTGGGCCCAGTAAAGGAGAAATATGCCACTCTGGTGAAGCAGATCAATGATATGTTGACAACAATCTTTGGTACGTGTTTTGCCTCGCTTTCATCAATGTGCCAGCTTTGTAAACCTGGTGGCGACTTATTGAACTTTTCACTTATATGCAAGGCGAAAAAATCACAACCTCGTAGAGCTGCCAATTGTAAAATTGAAGACCATTTTCACGTACGTAGAGCAGCTGTTTACAGGCTCCATATATTCCATCATGGCTGTGAAAAACTTGAAGTATCCTCCAAGAAGCATCAAAGACATGTTGAAACAGCTCTCTATGGTACCACAAAGGGTGATTGAAACTCGAAAATCGGCGGCTCGTGTGGGAGCGAACATGGTGCTTGCTCGGACAGAGGCTTATCTGCCAGAATTGGACGTGGAGCAGCTGAAAGGCGGCTTCCCTGAATTTAAACTTGATGGGTCAGCCTTCACTCGTGAAGATTACGTCAAGTGTCTTTTGGAGACCCGGCCACTGGCGTATTTGATAGCCGACGAGGTAGATCTGTCAAAGTATCATGCAACCTACAATGCTGATAATGAATGCATCAGCGCGCCCAAGGACGAGCCATCTGACCTGGTGCCGCCTCGCTGTAAGACAACTTTTGCTCCTCACATTGACGCGTTAGCTCTTGTTGAAGGGACTGCAAATTTTGAATCTTTGCTCTCAATTCGTTGGCAACAGAAAGGCCAACAGGTTGATGATGACGTTGAGCCGGCGGGGTCAGGTTCAGAGGCGGACGATGATAGATCTTGAAGACAGCTTAGAAGCTGGATGAGTCACCTCGTCAGACGAGCCCCCGGGTGCAAGACAAACTTTTTGTGAAGGATTATGTGGCTCCACTAAGAGCCTGTAATAGGAGTAGTACTCTTCATAACTTTGAATTTGCGTTGTCGTGCCATCGTGCACGTTTGGTGCCTTTTGCCAGCACTAAACTTCTGATTTGACAAGCTTCTTGTTAATATGCTCGTGGAACTGTTTACTCCCGCACTTTCCTTGCTTAATTTCTGGCCATTTTTGTCCATAGAGCAAATCTGGAGTAAGCCGGCACTATAGCCTGCTCTTTCGAGATGTAAGTCAATTGAGTTTTTCCTTCAATAATATGAGGACAGATGATCAGGAAACTAGTCATGATATGAACTCAGTTATGTACCCGGCCATCCAAATATAAGCCGGTGGCAAGGATAATATTGTACCTCAAAAAACATGTATATATATATAATCCGGCTCAATGAGACTCTGAGGAAAAGAGACTGGCTTTCGAGGCTCAAGTCTTGCTTCCATGAAGCGGGCATAATCACCCATGATTTGTCCTAGCTTTGTGTATGCCGGCTCTCTCATGACACAAGCCAATGTTTTAACCTTAAAAGTTCAGGGTCCAGAAAAGGATTAACTTTCAAGAGTACATGGGGTCATCTGATCGGAGTCGCATCAAACATATAGGCAGGTTTAACCGTATTTTAGTGGCGTCTTTGCCAGGTCAAGAGGGTGAGAAAGCTAAACTCGATGAGTTGGAAGCCCCCAAGTGACCAATGTTTCAAACAATAAAGACTCATGCTCAATTTATAGGCTAAAACGGCAGAGGCCCCAAGTTTCGGGGATGCCGACTTTATTATATTTGAACATAAAGAAGTATATACAGAATTTTGCAGGGGGGGGATTACAAAAAGGTGAGACGGTGGCTCCTAAGTGCAATAAGGCCGCAGGTGTGCGATATTCTAGGGCCAGGTTGTTTTCTCCTGAGAAGTGTATGAATCCTCTCGTAGGTCGACAAGGTAATACAAACCATTATTGAGGTTTCGACTAATGACGAAAGGGCCCTCCCAGGGCGGAGAGAGCTTGTGCATCCCCGTTTGGTCTTGAATCAGATGGAGAACTAAGTCGCCTTCTTGAAAGGTAGGGCTTCGGACTCTATGGCTGTGGTAGTGACATAGATCTTGTTGGTATATTGCACATTTGGCCACTGCTAAGTCATGTTCCTCTTCCAAGGCATCCAGGGAGTCTTGGCATGCTTGCTCATTATCCGCCTGAACATAAGCAGTCACTCGAGGCGAGTCATGACGAATATCGCTCGGGAGAACCGCCTCAGCTCCATAAACCAAGAAGAAAGGAGTGTATCATGTGGATCTGTTGGGCGTTGTTCGAAAACTCTAAAGTACTGAGGGGAGTTCCTCAACCCAATAACCCGGCGTTTGCTCAAGGGGCACCATGAGCCGGGGTTTGATTCCTCTCAAGATCTCTTGGTTGGCTCTTTCAGCTTGCCCGTTGGACTGCGGATGTGCTACCGCTGCTAAATCGAGCCGGATGTGCTCCCGCTGGCAAAATTGCTCCACGGCTCTCTTGGACAGGTTTGTACCATTGTCAGTAATGATGCTGTGAGGGTAACCGAAACGGAAAATCAGCTTCTTTAGAAATTTGACAGCGGTCTCCGCGTCGCAGTTGCTGACCGGCTCTGCCTCAACCCATTTGGTAAACTTATCAATCACCACCAACAAGTGGGTCTTTTTATCAGAGGACGGCTTGAATGGACCAACCATATCTAGCCCCCAGACTGCGAACGGCCAAGTAATTGGTATCATACACAATTCTTGAGCCGGTACATGAGCCTGTCGACCAAACTTTTGGCACCATCAGACTTGCACACAATTTGCTCAGCATCGGCATGAGCCGTCAGCCAATAAAATCCATGTCGAAAGGCCTTGGCGACCAATGATTGTGAGCCGGCGTGGTGCCCACAATCACCATAATGGATTTCATTAAGTATTTCCTGGCCTTCCTCAGGAGAAACACATCGTTGGAACATGCTAGTGCTGCTTCGGCGATGTAACTCGCCATTGATGATAGTCATGGATTTCGATCGCCGGATGATTTGACGAGCATCCACTTCGTCTTCTGGGAGCTCTCCTCAGGATCAGATAAGCCAAATATGGCACAGTCCAATCAGTTGTGACACGAAGAGCCGCCACCAGCTGTGCTTCTGGGTCAGGGATAGCTATGTCCTCCTTCGATGGTAACTTGATATATGGATTGTGAAGGACGTCTAAAAAGACGTTAGGTGGCCCTGGTTTTCTCTCGGAACCAAGTCTGGACAAAGCATCAGCCGCCTCATTGAGCCGGCGATCTATATGGTCGACCTGATAACCTTGGAAATGACCCGCCACATCAGAGACCGCTCGTCGGTAAGCCGTGATAAGAGGATCCTTAGAATCCCAAGTCCCTGAAACTTGATGTGCCAATAGGTCTGAATCGCCGAGACACCTGACCCGGCTAAGATTGATCTCTTTGGCTATCCGAAGCCCATGTAGGTGTGCTTCATACTCAGTTGCATTATTAGTACATGGGAACACGAGCCGTAAGACATAACAAAATTTGTCACCTTTTGGAGAGGATATCACAACTCCCGCCCCCGAGCCTTCCAGCTGTCTAGACCCTCAAAGTGTATTGTCCAATACGTGGTATCTGGCCTATCCTCTGAGACCTGTATCTCTGTCCAGTCATTGATGAAATCCACCAAAGCTTGAGACTTGATGGCGGTTCGGGGCATGTACTTCAAGTGGTGGTCACCAAGCTCAATGGCCCACTTGGCTATTCTGCCTGTGGCCTCTTGGTTTTGTATGATATCGCCAAGAGGTGCTGAACGAACCACAATTATCGGGTGTTCCTGGAAATAATGCTTCAACTTCCGGCTCGCCATGAAGATCCCGAAAACCAGCTTCCGCCAGTGCGGGTACCGTTGTTTAGATAAGGTTAAGACTTCGGTGACGAAATAAACCGGATGCTGAACTAGATATTCCTTTCCCTCTTCTTTTTGCTCGACCACAACTGCAACACTTACCACCTTGGAGTTGGCAGCAATGTACAGGAGCATAGGCTCTTTTTCCATGGGAGCAGCCAGGACGGGCGGGTTAGCAAGTTGTTGCTTGAGTGCTTCAAAAGCTCTGCCGGCTCCGTCCGTCCACTTGAAGTCGCCTGATTTTTTAATAACTGATAAAAAGGGGTCGCCTTCTCCCCAAGGCGGCTTATGAACTGGCTCAAAGTTGTGATGCATCCTGTGAGCTGCTGGACTTGATTCACGTTCGCCGGCTCGGATAATGAAGTCATGGCCTTGATCTTGTCCGGGTTGGCCTCGATGCCTCGCTCAGAGACCAGAAACCCTAACAACTTGCCCGCAGGAACGCCAAAAACACATTTCGCCGGGTTAAGCTTCATCTTGTATACCCGAAGATTGTCGAAGGTTTCCTTTATGTCATCCAATAGTGTTTCTTTCTTTTGAGATTTCACCACGATGTCATCAACATATGCATGAACATTACGCCCGATCTGTGGCTTGAGGCAATTCTGGACACAGCGCTGGTAAGTCGCTCCAGCGCTCTTGAGCCCAAAAGGCATGGAGACATAGCAAAAAGCCCCAAAAGGAGTGATAAAAGCCGTCTTCTCTTGGTCCTCAACAACCATCTTGATCTGATGATACCCGGAGTATGCATCCAAAAATCATAAACATTCACAACCCGCCGTAGAATCAATGATCTGATCAATACGCGGAAGGGCAAAAGGATCCTTGGGACAGGCTTTGTTGAGATCGGTGTAGTCGACACACATGCGCCAAGTGCCGTTCTTTTTCAACACCAGCACCGGGTTAGCCAACCACTCGGGTTGAAATACTTCCACGATGAACCCGGCAGCTAGGAACCGGGCCACCTCTTCTCCAATGGCCTTGTGTCTCTACTCATTAAAACGACAGAGGTACTGGCGCACTGGTTTCATCTTGGGATCTACATTAAGGTGGTGCTCAGCAAGTTCTCTCGGGACTCCAAGCATGTCAGATGGCTTCCATGCAAAGATGTCCCGATTCTCACGGATGAAGTTGATGAGCGCACTTTCCTATTTGGGATCCAAGCTGGTCCCAATGGTGAATTACTTGGACGAGTCGCCTGGAGTGAAGTCGATTTTCTTCGTATCTTCAGCCGGCTTGAACTTGAGCTCGGGTTCTGACTCAGTATTGGGCTTCTTAAGAGGGCTCATATCAGCCGGGTCAGCATTGGCAGTGTAGAACTTCAATTCCTCTGGGGCACAAGCTGACTCAGCGTAGGCCACATCTCCTTCCTCGCACTCTTGGGATATCTTCCGTTTCCCTCCATGGTTATGGTCCCTTTAAGTCCTGGCATCTTGAGCTTGAGATAGACGTAACACGGGCGGGCCATGAAACGAGCGTAAGCCGCCCGCCCAAAAAGAGCATGATATGGGCTCTTGATCTTGACCACTTCGAACATCAATGACTCGCATCTGTAATTGGACTCATCTCCAAAGGCCACATCGAGCTTAACCCGTCCGATTGGATAAACCGACTTTCCAGGGACGATCCCATGAAAAACCGTTGTTGAAGGAAGCAACGTGCTCTCTGACAGATTCATTTGACGGAACGTCTTGTAGTATAGTATGTTTATGCTGCTGCCTCCATCCATGAGAACCTTGGCAGAGTGTATCCTCTAACTTGCGGTGCCACCACCAACGCCAAGCCGCCTGGATTGTCAACCCGGGGGGGGGGGGGTGATCCTCTCTGCTCTAGGTGATCGCGTGTTCGGACCAGTTAAGGTACCTAGGGACCGCTGGATCAACCATATTGACAGCCCTGCTCCTGACCTTGCTGTCCCACTTGCAGGTATTGGTGGTGAACACGTGGTATTGACCACAACTTAGTTGCCTCGGATTCTTCTGAAAAATGCCTTGTCCATCATGCTGCTTGAGCTCCTTTCTTGAGTCGCCGCGCGTTTCATCAGAGCTGCCAGGGGCTCCAGGTGTGAGTGGCGGCTGTGCCGCCGTGCTTATCATAGCATAAGCCGGGACCTGCTGAGGGGGGCCATGGCGTTCCTCGCAAGTCTCCGTCCCGAGTGAAACTCTGAGCTTAGAGTCCGAGTTGATGACGATCGCTTCTTCGACGGCCGGCTCGTCTAGAGGATCAACCCGCCGAGAAGATCCGACAGCGTCATGGCTTCAGCCGGCTCGACGCCGGGCGGATTGAGTACGCCGAGCCGGCTCGACGATGTTGGAGCAGATGTCCGGCTCGGGCACCATCGCGCCGAACTTGCCGATGAAGACTTGGATCTTGCCGAAGGGGACCCAGTAACCATACTCAACTGAGTCGGCATCGGGGCCCCAGCCAGAGTCGTCGATGTAGATCTTGCCGCGGCGGCTCTTGGTCATGCGACCGACCACGTAACTCCCGAACCCGAGAAGGGCTCCCTCCGAGAACTCAACTCCACCGGGCGAGAGCCCCATGATGGGCGCCAACTGTCATGGTTTTATCAACCCAGTAGATGTCCTCGTAACATGACTTAGGTGTGAGGCCATCGCCACTTGGTGGCGACTCAAAGGTTTTAAGCGAGAGATAAAGAGTCGGGTTTACCAAGGTTCGGCCCCTCCTATCGAGGTAATAGCCTACGTCCTGCTTTTTGTGGATTGGATTGATGGAACTCGATTACAAGGGTGCGGAATCGCTAACCTAGCTATCGAGAGATTGTGACTTGAGAGTTTCGGCCCTAGGGGTCTGCCTTTATATATACGTCAAGCCCTAGGATTTAGAACAGAGTCCGGGTCATATTATGACCCGTGATTTACTACATCTCTAACTCATCTTGCACTTTAAGGAAACTTGAACTGGCGTCCTTAGCTTCATGGGCTTAGAGCCGTCGTCTTTGGGTTGTGGGCCGCCCGGTGTCCTTATCAGCCGCCACCTTATTTAGTTTGCACTTGGGACACGGCCCACCTTGAACTAGGTCACACGTCTGTTGATGTGTTGACCCGGCCCAGTAGGGCGGGTTACACCGTGGAGTTATATCCCCGACCAGCGCACATCACGATTTTGAACCATGTTTTTCACTCGTGGTTTTATACTTTGAAAATTTTCATGGTAGTTACATGTGTTGGATTTTATTTGGCTTTCATGATTTTTGTGTTGCATGTTTCTTTGAATTGTATGAATGTTTGTTTATGTGTTTGTATTTTTCTTTTGCGATAGATTGTCCGGAGTGCGAAGCAGAGTACTACCACTCACTAGAACTTCACTCCCAGCGCGAAGGCAAGTTACATTTTTATCATACCTGTTTTTACCTATGTTTTATATATGCACGTAGTCCTTTGTTGTAAGATTGCATGGTAGAAATTTTATGCCCGAGGTCTATGCTTGCACCGAGTAGTTCATTTGAGGTAGGTCTGAACCGTACATCCTTGTCGCCATCGTGTTAAATTATAATGCTTCGCCAAGTAGACGTGGATTGGGGAGTGTTTTCACATTGAGATATGAGTGCCAAAGTAGTAATTAGGACCAAGACTTAAATGAACTACCTGGGTGGAAATTGGTTTGTATCGTGGCGAAGTATAGTGGGAGCATTGATGGGAATCCATGGGAGTGCAAACTAATGGTTTGTCCACCCAGGCTGTAACGCCCAAGATGCGATCGTATCCTTATTTTGGCACGAGGGCCTCGACAGGGATATAAGCGCATCTCGTCGTTTCGAAAGAATGGATATCATTACAAGTACATGTAAAGAAGAGGTGAGTATATGGAATTGGCTTACACTCGCCACAAGCTACAACAATATCACATCAATTCACCAACATATCCAAACATCATACAGAAGAGCAGGGTCCGACTACGGACGAAAACAAACGATAAAATGACATCCATCCTTGCTATCCCAGTCTGCCGCCTGGAACCCATCCAAGATTGATGAAGAAGAAGTAGAAGAAGAACTCCAAATCAAACAAAGCATCGCTCTCACGTCAAAGCATCGCATTACCTGTACCTGCAACTATTGTTGTAGTAATCTGTGAGCCACGGGGACTCAGCAATCTTATTTCCAAGGGTATAGAGACTATTAAAGCTTAATGGGTGAGGTATGGTTAAGTGGTGAGGCTGTAGCAAGCAACTAAGCATTTATTTGAGTGGCTAACTTACGAGTACAAGAATAAAGGGGGGTGATCGTCGTATCAGCGGACGCGATCTAGTAATGATCTCTAAGAGATCCTGAACACCTACCTTACGTCAAACATAACCCCACCATGTTCTCTCTAGGAAAAGGACTCACGAGAAGAGACAGTCACGGTTACGCACACAGTTGGTGTATTTTATTTGAGTTTACTTCAAGTTTGCTATGACCGGGTGTTAAACAAAGTTTCCAAGTTGCCACTTAACCGCGCGCACGGCTTTCCGAAAGATTTAACCCTGCAGGGGTGATCCAACTCATCCATCACAAACTAACCACAAGCTGCGTTGGAATTCCTCAACCGCGGAATCACCCGTAGTATTTGCGGAATCCCGATGGAAAATCTCAACTTCGAGATAGCCCGAAGTGTCATCGAAACCCCGCGCACAAGACGGTCGAGAAAGGTAAAACATATCAGGCAACGCCGCCCGACGTGCCGACAATCCCGATAGGAGCCGCGTATCTCGTTCTCAGGCCACGGCGGATAAGCTACGCGTACGGAGGCCAGATAGAAATCCCTCGAGTTGCCCCGGGTGGCCCCGCACAGTGCTTTGTTTTGGACCAGCACCAGCATCACTGCCCAGCTGTATTATGTTGGATACCAAACCTCGGGTAGCGCTAACTCCCTATGCGTCAAGTTAATTATTAGAGTTATTATGTTGGGCAAATATAGTACCAAAGTTGGGCCTTGCCAGACAAGTTTTATCCTAAAACGAAAATCAAGGGGGTCCCCATAACAACCCCGAGCATGTTAGGAGCGCTCAATATGGAACATAACACCGGTTCACAAGTAACTAGGGCGGCAAGAGTGGAACAAACCACCGAGCAAAAGGCCAAGCCTTCCACCCTTTAGCAGGTATATATATGCATTAAATTAAATAGCAATAATATTGTGATATATCAAAATATCCATGTTGGCACATGGAAACGATTTGCACCTGCAACTAGCAACGCTATAAGAAGGGCTGAGCAAGCGGTAACATAGCCAAATAATGTTTTGCTGGGATGTGGAGGGGTTAGAGGCCTTTCATGGCATTTTGGGAGGCTTGACAAACAAGTGGTAGGTAGCGAGACAAGCGATAGAAACGAGACAACTAGCATGGCAATGATAATAATGGTATCCAGGGAAATGATCATCTTGCCTGAGATCCCGCTTAGAAGAAGAACGAATCCATGAAGAAGACGAGCCAACGTAGTCGAACGAATCCTCACACTCCGAACGCTTTCGGAACTCTATCGAGAAGAAGCAATTCGGAAATAACAATCAACACATGATAAACACCACAACGTATGCATGACATGATGCACAACAAGGATGATGTATGATATGCATGACATGGCAAGCACAACAATCAACTTCTACACATTAAGTGAAGCTCAATATGCAATGAGTTGCATATTGATGAAACTCCACATTCAAATATTTAGATCACTCTCGTTTAGGTACACGACAATATTAAATGTTGTCAAACATGGCAAAAGGTGAAGCATAAGTAAACTACACATCTAGGCAAGTTTAAATGTGACCGGAAACAACATATAGCATTTCCTTAATGACCCCATATGTTCATTTCGAAATTGGTCCAGATCTGATCTAATCATGTTTTATATTTGATAAACAGCAAAAAAATGCACCATGTGATTCTACGCATCATTCTAGTCGATTTACATATATAGAACATTGGCAACGGAGCTACGGTCTAGAAGATATGACAATCACAAGATGCATATGCCATGAATGCAAAATGCATGCAAACAACCACCACAAACATGTCAAATCATGTATGCAACAAGATATTATGAAACTACATGAAATTCTAGTCAAGTTACATATGCAACATGTTCAAAACGGAGCTACGGTTCAACGACAACAACCAACACAGTTTTAGTTCAAATCTGCCCAAAACAGCAACATAGCATATTGCACGCATGAAAACAACAAGCTACGAGATTCTAAAATGCACAAACTAAGCATGGGGAAGTAGCATATAATACACACTTCATTTCATCTTCACATATCATACTCAAAAGAGTCATGGATCACATGGTAGGAAGCTCACAACATGGCAACAAAATATAGCAGATTAGGACTTAGTGAAAATCACAGTTTTTAGCATAGCAGTTTTTCGCGAAGTTTTATTGGCAGCAATAAAACTATATGCTACAGGACATATACTGGCATGAAACTTAACAGCATGGTAGTAGACATGATGCACTACAAATCATTACATGGTGGCAAGGTCTAATTATGCCTAGAAACATGGCTAGCATCAACACAACATGGCATTATGAAGAAAACAGATTCTCAGACTTGAGTAGACATGTGCAACAGTTTTTAACAGATTGACATATTGGACCACAGAATTAATTATGATGCTAAACCTATTCATGCAAACTATTGGCACAACATGATAGGAAACAACATGCTAAACAAAAGACTCCTTGGTGGCAACCACAAAAGACTCCTAGATCAATAGCAATTCACATGGCAACATGGCAACAAAATAACAGTTTCAGACTTTGTGAAATTTAGCTATCTCCCAAAACTGTAGTTTTGGCTAGGCATGTTGACATGGCAATAAAAGTCACATAACTACCCTCTATGAGCATGGCAAGGACACCAACCACAAGAAGACATGACACACAACAAAACATACCATTGGCAAAATAACATAGAATGCATGGTTTCCTTAATAGGATGCTCGCAAAACGGAATTCATCATTAACATATTTCAGTTTTTAACATGATAGCAAGTTTAGAGCAACAAATAAATATTCTAATGATGTTCAACCTAGCAACCAGAGGCATGTCATCAAAGTAGACATATTATAGGGCATATCTCATGAAGACACCATATGCAAAAGACCTACGGGTGAGATGCAATCATCTGCGCAACATTGAATAAAATAACAGTTTTGCACATAACGACACGATGCACTATTACAACTTAGATTTGACCACTTAGATGATTCCTATCATGAGTGCAAATGATCCTATCATGTAGAGCTCGAAGAGTAGATGACTTTTCATATATAACACTTCTCAAACGGATGCATGGATTTTCATATATAACACTTCTCAAACGGATGCATGGATTTTACGATACAAGCAATGCAAAATGCAATCATGATGAATTTTCGGCGCGAAGTCAGGGACTTGGTGAAAATTCTCACCCCGACAAAAATGGATGGAGCGGATCCGGGATGAGGCGGGACGTGCACGCGGGGTTGTTTGGCTGCGGGGACGGGGTCGTACCGGGACGGGCCGGTCCCGGCGGAGATTGAGGAGGAGGCCCGAGGACATGGCGGGGCGACGGTGCCGGCGAGCGCCGGAGTTGGGCCGGACGGCGGTGGGGCGTCGCGGGGCGGCTGGATCCGGGCTCCTCCTGCCGGATCTTACCGGAGGTGGGGCCGACGGCGAGGATTGCGGACGCGGCGGCGGTCCGGTGGTGCGGCGGCGGGGCGACGAGGCGCGGCCCAGCGGGGAGGCCAGGTGGCGGAGCGGCAGTGGACGGCGGCGAGGTGTCGGCATGCGGGCGCGGCGGCGCGCGCTCGCGGCTCGTCGGGGCGAGGTCAGATCGGCCGGCGGGGCGGCGCGCCGCGGGAGTAGCAGGGCGGCGAGGAGGAAGGGTGCGCGGCGCGCAGCGGCGCTGCAGGCCGGCCTCGACCCAGATCGGGCCCGGGCGGGCCGGGTGCGGGCCTCGCGGGCCTGGCGGTGGCTGGGGCGCGGGAAGGGTTACGTGGCCGGCTGCGAGCGGTAGCTGGCGGCGGCTGCGGCCCACAGTGCGGTGCAAAGTGGCGGCGCTAGGCTGGCCGGCGCGGAAAACGAAGCACGAGGAGGGTGGCGGCGGCTGGCTGTGGAGTGGAGGGCGCGGATCCCGGGGTGGGAGAGGGCTAGGCTCCAAAATTGGAAGGGGAAGGCCCTTAAATAGGCAGGTTTAGGGTTAGGGGGGTTTTTCGATCGTGCGATTACCATCGGACGGCCGGATCGGGGTGGAGGGCAAGGGTAGAGGGTAGTGGGCTGTGTAGAGAGGCCATGGGCTGAGATGAGAGGGAAGTGGCAGCCTGTGACAGACGTTTTTTAAACACCGAAAAACATCTGATAGAAAACCGATGACGGTGCCACTACGGTGGACCGTTCGGGTATCAAACGAACTCCGATTGCGACGAAATTTTGTAGGCGGTCTACCTACAATATAATAAGACCGCATGCCAACTTCCGACCCAATCCGAGAATAGTTTTCGCGCGCCTTTTAGAACATTTTTTAAACGAATGCCGCTGGCGCGTGCGAGTGTGGTTGGTCTCAAAACGGTCATCGACAAGAATGGAGAGAACCGGCGTCTACGAACGAATGCGGTTTTTGAAAAATGATGGCAACGGAGTTACCGGTGCTATGCAGATGATGCGAATGATGCAAAGATAAATGCGACAGACAGACGAATCACATGACAAGATTGGAAAACAACAGAAATCTTCTGTATTTTCGTTCTTGGGCTGTTACAACTCTCCTCCACTTACAAGAGATCTCGACCCGACATCTTAGAATGAGAAGGGGAAGAGAAGAGAAGAGGAAGAGGTAAAACTTAGTTGCTTCTGAGTGAAACCAATGAATCTTGAAGGTTACAAAGATATGAAGAATGACATGAGAAACCACAAGAATTTAAAAGAAATTTCGGCAGCACTTCGGTAGGATAGATGGGCAAAATTTGATAATAGAAAGAGCATGAAAAGAGGGCACAACACTCCGGTTAAAGTATAAGCAAAGAGAGAACATGAGCTTGATAACCCGAGTTGATGGGATGAATAGAGCAACATCACAATGCCTTCGGAACAAAAGAATAGGAGCTAGATCAATGGAAGGAAAGAACGGAGAAGAAAATGACAACTTCTACCACAACTTAATTGAAAAGCATCCTTACAAAAGAATGATTGAACGGAGTTGTTGTAAAATCAACAACGCAAAGGATAGGCTTGTTGTGGGCTTATGAAAACATCTCAAAATTATGAGGTGACAACCGGCCACAAATGGAAAACAATTGATAGATTGAGATCAACAAGATATGCAAAACTTCTTTCACCAAGAGGATATATTAAGAACTTGGATCTTGATAAGCACCATGATAGCAACAATCCTTAGGAGATGCTTTAGGTGAAAATCAATCCAATATAGCTCCAATGAGGAAGATGATGGGTTTACATATCTCATTCTTGATAAATTATCTTTGAGACTCCTCATGAATCAAGAATGCTATAACACCATCTCAAAAGATAAGGGATAAAGAATTGCACTTTGAAATGCAAGATAAGAATACTTGAGGACCTCCAAAAAAATCTTGAAGAACACTTGAAAATGAAAGAAATCTTGATGAACCACCATGAAGAACCTCCGGAAAGAACTCTGAAACGAAAGGATGATAGAAAGAATTGAAGGATGCAAAATGAACAAGATTGAGGTCTTGCAGAGATTAAGATGAAGCTTCGCGAAGAGAGTCTTGAGAAACTTGGAACTCCGGAAAAGAAAAGATAAGCAACTAGAATAGTGAATTCGATATCGTGAACAACTCCGGAAGAAGGATTGAAATCACCTTGATAATCAAGAATAAGAATTATGTTATGCTTATCCTTCATCAAGTTAAATTAATGACAAGCAACGGATTTGGCATACTACTTATTCTTCTGAAATATTGAAGAGAGATATAGCACGAACTTGAAGAAGTCTTCAACACAATGTCAGAAAGGATTTTAAACGAATGAGAACATTTCGAACGAATGGATATGCATGAGAACGAAGAGATCACGATCCACCTAACAGAAAACTTGAACAAAGTGTCGGAATACTTGAGATACGAACGAAGAGACAACGATTTAGAAGAATTTGAGAATGAAAGCTGAAAGCTGAGAACGAAGAAATCTTCTGAAATGATGGCCTTCGGAGGATCGAGAAATGAAAACAACTCTGAAATGCTCCGGATAGATATGGAAAGAATTACTCATGATCGAAAACAATTAGAGAGGATAGCAACAAGCTAAAACCAAGAACCTTCAAGAGATTGGACAAAGGTTTAAAAGAAAACACTCCTTCTGTCGTTGTTTTGTCACGGCAGATGCCCGAAGGCTTAGGTTCGGAGTCAACGCCATGGAAGTGGACTCAAAGGGGTTAAGCGGGACAAGGGACACGGTTTTACCCAGGTTCGGCCCCTCACGGTGGAGGTGAAAGCCTACGTCCTGCTTAAGCTGTATTAACTGGTATATCGAATACAAGGGGTGGCTTGCTTGCCCTAGCTCTCGACTGCTTGGTCTCTCTCGCCGTAAGGCTTGTCTATCTGTCTTAACCTGTCTAACACACCGCAGGGGCTCACCTTTATATACATAGGTCGAGGCCCTGGGCTTACACGAGTCCGGGTCGGGTTATACAACGTAACCGATCCTGGTTCCAACTCCTTAGTCTTACAGAACAAGTCATCTTATGGCGGCTTACATCTTCTGGACCATGAGTCGCCTCATGCCTCTTGGGCCATGACCTCAGCCCATCTGGCAAGCCGCCATATGGCCTGGTCTTCATGTCTTGTCTTCCTCTTGGCCCACTTGGTCAACCCGCCGTGTGGCTTGGTCTCCGTCTTCTGGCGCACCTTATGGGTCTTGACTATTAACCGCCAAGCTGTTGACCGGGTCTTCAGTGAATCGCCAAGTCCTGGCCGGTTTATACTCCGACCGGGTTATATCGCGGGTTTATATCCCTGACATTAGCCCCCAGGTTAGCTTTGAATTTATTCATGCTAAGCTCGAGCCGTCTTCTGAATCGTCTTGCTTGTCAGTGTCCTTCGAAGTAAAATTCTGGGAATACAACACCCATATGCCATTGAGTCGGCCTCCAATACTCTCGGCGGGTTATCATAGCCGGATTATAATCTTTGAATCGCCGGGTCATGTAATGTTGGTGACGCCGGGTTAGATAACCAGACTCCAGCTGACTTTGATAACTCTTTTCAACTTTTTTGATATATTCATATTACCTGTAGCCCCCAATCTCCAAGTGTATCCATGATGACTTGGCGCTTTGCAATAATATCTTTGACTATGCAGCCCCCAAGTACCTAGGTTTGTCTCGCCTGCAGCAGCCTGGGACTTATAACTGTCTTATACCTTATAAAGCTTCAACTGGTGTAGCCCCCAAGAGCCGGCTCTTCAGCATGTGATGGGCCGGGACTTTAGAAGGATTGTAGAAAACCGGTCATCTCCTTGAAATAACAGGGTCTTGCATGATAATGTACTGTCTTGAAAACCAGCTTGCATTAGCCCCCAAGTGCTGTGGCGCATGCTTGCAGCGACATGGGACTTGCGTACTTGATATAAGCCGGATTTGAATAATGTAGCCCCAAGTGCCGGGTTGACTGCTTGCGGCGACTCGGGACTGTATAAGAGTAATATGATTCCTTGACCGTGGTTGTAACCCGGTTATGAACAATGAAATCAACGCAAATTTGCTTAAAACTCAGGCTTTATCTTGTAAAGACTTTAGGCATGATTGCCACTCATGTGCCGGCTCTCATATGGCACAGATTCGTCGTTTTAACCAGCTCAGGGTCTTATTGCAATATTAACTGTCAAGAGACAAGTTTCAGGGTCTCTAGAGATTGACTGTTTAAGAGTACAACAATTTATAAAACCGATTCTTTCGACAAGTTCAGTGTCTTATAGATTGACTGTCAAAGAGAGGTAAATCATAATCCGGCTCTTGATAGTTCAGGGTCATATAGATTGACCGTCAAGAGACGTAAATCATAAGCCGGCTCTTGACAGTTCAGGGTCATATAGATTGACTGTCAAAGAGAGGTAAATCATAAGCCGGCTCTTGACAGTTCAGGGTCATATAGATTGACTATCAAAGAGACGTAAATCATAAGCCGGCTCTTGACAGTTCAGGATCACATAGATTGACTGTCAAAGAGACGTAAATCATAAGCCGGCTCTTGACAGTTCAGGGTCATATAGATTGACTGTCAAAGAGACGTAAATCATAAGCCGGCTCTTGACAGTTCAGGGTCATATAGATTGACTGTCAAAGAGACGTAAATCATAAGCCGGCTCTTGACAGTTCAGGGTCATATAGATTGACTGTCAAAGAGAGGTAAATCATAAGCCGGCTCTTGACAGTTCAGGGTCACATAGATTGACTGTCAAAGAGACGTAAATCATAAGCCGGCTCTTGACAGTTCAGGGTCACATAGATTGACTGTCAAAGAGAGGTAAATCATAAGCCGGCTCTTGACAGTTCAGGGTCATATAGATTGATTGTCAAAGAGACGTAAATCATAAGCCGGCTCTTGACATTTCAGGGTCATATAGATTGACTGTCAAAGAGACGTAAATCATAAGCCGGCTCTTGACAGTTCCGGGTCATATAGATTGACTGTCAAAGAGACGTAAATCATAAGCCGGCTCTTGACAATTCAGGGTCATATAGATTGACTGTCAAAGAGACGTAAATCATAAGCCGGCTCTTCTCGCCGTGCTCTCACCTGATCCACCAATGTCTGAGCATCCAGAACCGCCCGATCCGCTTGCGGCGGGTTACGATGTCGTTCGCTGCTAGAAACTGCCGGCGACTCATAACGCCGGCTGTAGCTACGGCTGTGGATGGGCGTTGAGTGCACGCGACTCCGGCTGTAATTATACTTCTCTTGCTGGGCCATCACCGTGCGCAGGTATCCGATGGCGTTCCGCACCTCTTCTGCATAAGGCGCCTCATCGGGGATCGGAATTGTATCAAGCCTGGTTGCTGCTGCCACCATGTTCTCTGCTGGGGTAGAATAATGACCCGACGGTGTCGGATAAAGCGGTGGCGGGTTTTGGCCCCGTCGTGGTGGGTCTTGACGCTGAACCGCCGCCCGGCTCCCTGGTTTTTCCGCCGTCCGGGTTATGGCCAAAGGCACACTTCGTCCCGTTCCTGGCGTGTTGAAGAGATTCCTAGCTTCATAATGCTCCGGCAAGCGGGACTGATGTCTCATCCGCTGAACCGCCGCGGCCGACTGTTGCTCTATCTCGAGGCGAAGAGCGTCTGCCTTAAGGCGCTCCGCCTCAGCATCCATCTGAGCTTTCAGCTCGTTAACTTCCTGCTGGACCGCGGCCATCCGATCCTTCAACCTAGTGATTTCTGCATTGCGGGCCACTTGGTTCGCAACAGTGACCTCAGTTGCCATCAAGGTTGTAAGCACGTTCATTAGATCCAGGAGAACTTGAGCCGGGGGCGCGCCTGACCCGGACACGGCCGCCCCAGGTGTACTGCCCTGAGCCGCCGCTGAACCGGCCATGAAGACGGCTGCATGACTTGGCGGCTCATAACTCTCCGGCTCATGGTATTCTGACTCGGGGTAAGGCTCGTCGTAGCCCCCAAGCCCTCCATCCTGAAGCTGATAGATCAATTCCGTCTCCCCACATGAAGATTCCTCCCTGGAGTAGTCGTGAGTTCCTTCCTCAGACACAGAACCCTCAAGTTCTACGCCCTGAGTGAAGCCGACGAAGACATGCTTCTTGCCCGGGTCAACACGGGCGGGTTGCATGCTCCGGGCGAGTTGCTTGCGCTGAGCCGGCTCGACGATGTCGGTGCAGATGTCCGGCCCGGGTTCGGATCGGCCAGTCTTGCCGATGAAGACGTTGATTCCACCGAAGGGGACCCGGAAACCATGCTCGATTGTGTCGGCCTCAGGACCCCAGCCGGCATCGTCGAGGTAGAGTCTCCCATGGCGACTCTTGGTCATCTCACCATTGACGTCCCCTTTGCTCCCAGAGAGAGAACCCTTTGATAACTCAACACCACCGAGCGCTAGCCCCACGGTGGGCGCCAACTATCGTGGTTTTGTCACGGCAGATGCCCGAAGGCTTAGGTTCGGAGTCAACGCCATGGAAGTGGACTCAAAGGGGTTAAGCGGGACAAGGGACACGGTTTTACCCAGGTTCGGCCCCTCACGGTGGAGGTGAAAGCCTACGTCCTGCTTAAGCTGTATTAACTGGTATATCGAATACAAGGGGTGGCTTGCTTGCCCTAGCTCTCGACTGCTTGGTCTCTCTCGCCGTAAGGCTTGTCTATCCGTCTTAACCTGTCTAACACGCCGCAGGGGCTCACCTTTATTTACAAAGGTCGAGGCCCTGGGCTTACACGAGTCTGGGTCGGGTTATACAACGTAACCGATCCTGGTTCCAACTCCTTAGTCTTACAGAACAAGTCATCTTATGGCGGCTTACATCTTCTGGCCCATGAGTCGCCTCATGCCTCTTGGGCCTTGACCTCAGCCCATCTGGCAAGCCGCCATATGGCCTGGTCTTCATGTCTTGTCTTCCTCTTGGCCCACTTGGTCAACCCGCCGTGTGGCTTGGTCTCCGTCTTCTGGCCCACCTTATGGGTCTTGACTATGAACCGCCAAGCTGGTGACCGGGTCTTCAGTGAATCGCCAAGTCCTGGCCGGGTTATACTCCGGCCGGGTTATATCGCGGGGTTATATCCTTGACATTAGCCCCCAGGTTAGCTTTGAATTTATTCATGCTAAGCTCGAGCCGTCTTCTGAATCGTCTTGCTTGTCAGTGTCCTTCGAAGTAAAATTCTGGGAATACAACACCCATATGCCATTGAGTCGGCCTCCAATACTCTCGGCGGGTTATCACCGCCGGATTATAATCTTTGAATCGCCGGGTGATGTAATGTTGGTGACGCCGGGTTAGATAACCAGACTCCAGCTGACTTTGATAACTCTTTTCAACTTTTTTGATATATTCATATTACCTGTAGCGTGGAGAACGAAGCACGAAAGTGGAGGCGCTGGGCTGGCCGGCGCGGAAAACGAAGCACGAGGAGGGTGGCGGCGGCTGGCTGTGGAGTGGAGGGCGCGGATCCCGGGGTGGGAGAGGGCTAGGGTCCAAAATTGGAAGGGGAAGGCCCTTAAATAGGCAGGTTTAGGGTTAGGGGGGTTTTTCGATCGTGCGATTACCATCGGACGGCCGGATCGGGGTGGAGGGCAAGGGTAGAGGGTAGTGGGCTGTGTAGAGAGGCCATGGGCTGAGATGAGAGGGAAGTGGCAGCCTGTGACAGAGGTTTTTTAAACACCGAAAAACATCTGATAGAAAACCGATGACGGTGCCACTACGGTGGACCGTTCGGGTATCAAACGAACTCCGATTGCGACGAAATTTTGTAGGCGGTCTACCTACAATATAATAAGACCGCATGCCAACTTCCGACCCAATCCGAGAATAGTTTTCGCGCGCCTTTTAGAACATTTTTTAAACGAATGCCGCGGGAGCGTGCGAGTGTGGTTGGTCTCAAAACGGTCATCGACAAGAACGGAGAGAACCGGCGACTACGAACGAATGCGGTTTTTGAAAAATGATGGCAACGGAGTTACCGGTGCTATGCAGATGATGCGAATGATGCAAAGATGAATGCGACAGACAGCCGAATCACACGACAAGATTGGAAAACAACCGAAATCTTCTGGATTTTCGTTCTTGGGCTGTTACAACTCTCCTCCACTTACAAGAGATCTCGACCCGACATCTTAGAATGAGAAGGGGAAGAGAAGAGAAGAGGAAGAGGTAAAACTTAGTTGCTTCTGAGTGAAACCAATGAATCTTGAAGGTTACAAAGATATGAAGAATGACATGAGAAACCACAAGAATTCAAAAGAAATTTCGGCAGCACTTCGATAGGATAGATGGGAAAAATTTGATAATAGAAAGAGCATGAAAAGAGGGCACAACACTCCGGTTAAAGTATAAGCAAAGAGAGAACATGAGCTTGATAACCCGAGATGATGGGATGAATAGAGCAACATCACAATGCCTTCGGAACAAAAGAATAGGAGCTAGATCATTGGAAGGAAAGAACGGAGAAGAAAATGACAACTTCTACCACAACTTAATTGAAAATCATCCTTACAAAAGAATGATTGAACGGAGTTGTTGTAAAATCAACAACGCAAAGGATAGGCTTGTTGTAGGCTTATGAAAATATCTCAAAATTATGAGGTGACAACCGGCCACAAATGGAAAACAATTGATAGATTGAGATCAACAAGATATGCAAAACTTCTTTCACCAAGAGGATATATTAAGAACTTGGATCTTGATAAGCACCATGATAGCAACAATCCTTAGGAGATGCGTTAGGTGAAAACCAATCCAATATAGCTCCAATGAGGAAGATGATGGGTTTACATATCTCATTCTTGATAAATTATCTTTGAGACTCCTCACGAATCAAGAATGCTATAACACCATCTCAAAAGATAAGGGATAAAGAATTGCACTTTGAAATGCAAGATAAGAATACTTGAGGACCTCCAAAAAAATCTTGAAGAACACTTGAAAATGAAAGAAATCTTGATGAACCACCATGAAGAACCTCCGGAAAGAACTCTAAAACGAAAGGATGATAGAAAGAATTGAAGGATGCAAAATGAACAAGATTGAGGTCTTGCAGAGATTAAGATGAAGCTTCGCGAAGAGAGTCTTGAGAAACTTGGAACTCCAGAAAAGAAAAGATAAGCAACTAGAATAGTGAATTCGATATCGTGAACAACTCCGGAAGAAGGATTGAAATCACCTTGATAAACAAGAATAAGAATTATGTTATGCTTATCCTTCATCAAGTTAAATTGATGACAAGCAACGGATTTGGCATACTACTTATTCTTCTGAAATATTGAAGAGAGATATAGCACGAACTTGAAGAAGTCTTCAACACAACGTCAGAAAGGATTTTAAACGAATGAGAACATTTCGAACGAATGGATATGCATGAGAACGAAGAGATCACGATCCACCTAACAGAAAACTTGAACAAAGTGTCGGAATACTTGAGATACGAACGAAGAGACAACGATTTAGAAGAATTTGAGAATGAAAGCTGAAAGCTGAGAACGAAGAAATCTTCTGAAATGATGGCCTTCGGAGGATCGAGAAATGAAAACAACTCTGAAATGCCCCGGATAGATATGGAAAGAATTACTCATGATCGAAAACAATTAGAGAGGATATCAACAAGCTAAAACCAAGAACCTTCAAGAGATTGGACAAAGGTTTAAAAGAAAACACTCCTTCGTTCTTCAACGCTGAGAATGATGATGAGAAACAGCACCAAGAATTACCTGAGGCACTCCGGAACAATGAGGAATAGAAAGGTTGAGCCAACGATGACAATAATTTAAAGCCATCTTGGAGAAGGAATATGACTGATGAAATTCATTCTTACGTCATATTGAAAAGAACTTGAGGACATCTCCGGAAATATTAAAAGAGCCACGTATGATCCTGGGAAAAAACATGTGGGTTATGAGCCCACTCAAAGAGACCACCGTTGAAACGATTGCTTAGAAAGACAGATTGCACTGGAATAAATGGAAAACTTGATGAGGTGAGAACCTCAAAATAATTTAAGAGGATCTGAATGGAATGTAAGTCTTCTGAGATATCTTGCCACTCCGGATAGAATAGAGAGAGATAAATAAGCAAGAGAGGCTTGGATAAGAATTTCCAACATGAGAAAACATTTAGAGAATGAAAAAGGACATGATGAACTCCAAAAGCTTGAATTGAATCACTGGGGAAGAAAACAAGAACGAAGAATGATGAACTTAGCACTTGGGATCTTCACATTGAATCACCGGATACATCACGGAAGAGAAGATAGCGGAAGCATCAATGAAGAGAAAGGCACCTGGATGAGAATTTAATCATTGAAGAAAAAGGGCGGGAGGGTGGGAAAAAACAAAGACAACTTCAGACAGATGAGATGAACTCCGGAAAGGAATATGAGGATTGATCTTGCAAATATTGGATAGGGATGAATTATCTTGATGAGACACACCGGTTAGGAAAGATTTGAAATCCCCACTTCACATCAAAGCAACTCGAATTACCATACTTCCATAACAACACAAAAGGTGAGGCTTGAGAATTAAGCCGGAAACAAATACGTAACCCATTTGCATTTGTTGAAAGGATAATCCTAGCTAACTACTTGAATTCCCACCTAAGAATTTCTGAAGTCTTTCTTGTTTATGCGATTCGGGTTGCGGACCCAGGAACGTACCCAAGGTAATCAGCTACAATTGCACCCGCAACCTTCCACACCATAATCCAAGAAACTCCGCAAACTCGTCTACCTCAGACACTCGTAATCACAACGATACTAAGTATGGCAGTACATCCGAACTCTCTCCACTAGTACTGGGGATGCCGGACTCCTCTCGCCACTACTAGTATTGAAGCAATTTCGAATATCCTTCGTCCTGAGATAGTAAGTAAATTGAATGATAACGATGTGCAAAAATCCCTCGAAGCTCTACTCCTCGATAACAGGAGGCACCAAGACAGAATTCCTTCACCTCGTCATCATATAGTTTCCAAAATACCCGCGTGATCCTCAAATTTTTTTTGAGCGAGAAGAGGAGTAGAATCAAAATTCCTAAGTCGAATACCTCACCAGAGCATAGAAGAGGAGTAAAAAGAATCCTACTCTCCGATATATAACTAGACTCAAAATAGTTTTTCACTAGACTCGACTCGACCAAATTCCATCAATCAAGGAGGCTCCTAGGTCGGTACAGGCTCTGATACCAACTTGTAACGCCCAAGATGCGAACATATCCTTATTTTGGCACGAGGGCCTCGACAGGGATAGAAGCGCATCTCGTCGTTTCGCAAGAATGGATATCATTACATGTACATTTAAAGAAGAGGTAAGTATATGGAATTGGCTTACACTCGCCTCAAGCTACAACAAGATCACATCAATTCACCAACATATCCAAACATCATACAGAACAGCAGGGTCCGACTACGGACGAAAACAAACGATAAAATGACATCCATCCTTGCTATCCCAGGCTGCCACCTGGAACCCATCCGAGATTGATGAAGAAGAAGTAGAAGAAGAACTCCAAATCAAACAAAGCATCGCTCTCATGTCAAAGCATCGCATTACCTGTACCTGCAACTGTTGTTGTAGTAATCTGTGAGCCACGGGGACTCAGCAATCTTATTTCCAAGGGTATCAAGACTATTAAAGCTTAATGGGTGAGGTATGGTTAAGTGGTGAGGTTGCAGCAAGCAACTAATCATTTATGTGAGTGGCTAACTTACGAGTACAGGAATAAAGGGGGGTGATCGTCGTATCAGCGAACGTGATCTAGTAATGATCTCTAAGAGATCCTGAACACCTACCTTACGTCAAACATAACCCCACCGTGTTCTCTCTCGGAAAAGGACTCACGAGAAGAGATAGTCACGGTTAAGCACACAGTTGGTGTATTTTCTTTGAGTTTACTTCAAGTTTGCTATGACCGGGTGTTAAGCAAAGTTTCCAAGTTGCCACTTAACCGCGGGCACGGCTTTCCGAAAGATTTAACCCTGCAGGGGAGCTCCAAATCATCCATCACAAACTAACCACAAGCTGCGTTGGAATTCCTCAACCGCGGAATCACCCGTAGTATTTGAGGAATCCCGATGGAAAATTTCAACTTCGAGATAGCCCGAAGTGTCGTCGAAATCCCACGCACAAGAAGTTTGAGAAAGGTAAAAGAAATCCAGCAAGGCCGCCCGACGTGCCGACAATCCTGATAGGAGCCGCGTATCTCGTTCTCAGGCCATGGTGGATAAGCTACGCGTACGGAGGCCTGATAGAAATCCCCCGAGTTGCCCCGGGGTGGCTCCGCACAGTGCTCTATTTTGGACCAGCACCAGCAGCACTGGCCCCCCTGTATTATGTTGGATAACGAACTTCGGGTAGCGCTAACTCCCTATGCGTCAAGTTAATTATTAGAATTATTATGTTGGGAAAATGTAGTACCAAAGTTGGGCCTTGCCAGAGAAGTTTTATCCTAAAACGAAAACCAAGGGGGTCCCCATAACAACCCCGAGCATGTTAGGAGCGCTCAATATGGAACATAACACCGGTTCACAAGTAACTAGGGCGGCAAGAGTGGAACAAAACACCGAGCAAAAGGCCAAGCCTTCCACCCTTTACCAAGTATATATGTGCATTAAATTAAATAGCAATAATATTGTGATATATCAAAATATCCATGTTGGCACATGGAAATGATTTGCACCTGCAACTAGCAACGCCATAAGAAGGGGTGAGCAAGCGGTAACATAGCCAAACTATGTTTTGCTGGGATGTGGAGGGGTTAGAGGCTTTTCATGGCATTTTGGGAGGCTTGACAAACAAGTGGTAGGTAGCGAGACAAGCGATAGAAACGAGACAACTAGCATGGCAATGATAGTAATGGTATCCAGGGAAATGATCATCTTGCCTGAGATCTCGCTTGGAAGAAGAACGAATCCATAAAGAAGACGAGCCAACGTGGTCAAATGCATCCTCACACTCCGAACGCTTTCGGAACTCTATCGAGAAGAAGCAATTCGGAAATAACAATCAACACATGATAAACACCACAACGTATGCATGACATGATGCACAACAAGGATGATGTATGATATGCATGACATGGCAAGCACAACAATCAACTTCTACACATTAAGTGAAGCTCAATATGCAATGAGTTGCATATTGATGAAACTCCACATTCAAATATTTAGATCACTCTCGTTTAGGTACACGACAATATTAAATGTTGTCAAACATGGCAAAAGGTGAAGCATAAGTAAACTACACATCTAGGCAAGTTTAAATGTGACCGGAAACAACATATAGCATTTCCTTAATGACCCCATATGTTCATTTCGAAATTGGTCCAGATCTGATCTAATCATGTTTTCAACAAGATATTATGATACTACATGAAATTCTATTCAAGTTACATATGCAACATGTTCAAAACGGAGCTACGGTTCAACGACAACAACCAACACAGTTTTAGTTCAAATCTGCCCAAAACAGCAACATAGCATATTGCACGCATGAAAACAACAAGCTACAAGATTCTAAAATGCACAAACTAAGCATGGGGCAGTAGCATATAACACACACTTTATTTCATCTTCACATATCATGCTCAAAAGAGTCATGGATCACATGGTAGGAAGCTCACAACATGGCAACAAAATATAGCAGATTAGGACTTAGTGAAAATCACAGTTTTTAGCATAGCAGTTTTTCACCAAGGCATATTGGCTGCAATAAAACTATATGCTACAGGGCATATATTGGCATATATTGGTAGTAGACATGATGCACTACAAATCATTACATGGTGGCAAGGTCTAATTATGCCTAGAAACATGGCTAGCATCAACACAACATGGCATTATGAAGAAAACAGATTCTCAGACTTAGTGAAAATTAGAGTAGACATGTGCAACAGTTTTTAACAGATTGACATATTGGACCACCGAATTAATTATGATGCTAAACCTATTCATGCAAACTATTGTCGCAACATGATAGGAAACAACATCCTAAACAAAAGACTCCTTGGTGGCAACCACAAAAGACTCCTAGATCAATAGCAATTCACATGGCAACATGGCAACAAAATAATAGTTTCAGACTTTGTGAAATTTAGCTCTCTCTCAAAACTGCAGTTTTGACTAGGCATGTTGACATGGCAATAAAAGTAACATAACTACCCTCTATGAGCATGGCAAGGACACCAACAGCAAGAACACTTGACACACAACAAAACATACCATTGGCAAAATAACATAGGATGCATGGTTTGCTTAATAGGATGCCCGCAAAACAGAATTCATCGTTAATAGATTTCAGTTTTTAACATGATAGCAAGTTTAGAGCAACAAATAAATATGCTAATGATGTTCTACCTAGCAACCAGAGGCATCGCATCAAAGTAGACATATTATAGGGCATATCTCATGAAGACCTCATATGCAAAATACCTACGGGTGAGATGCAATCATCCGCGCAACATTGAATAAAATAACAGTTTTGCACATAACGACACGATGCACTATTACAACTTATATTTGACCCCTTAGATGATTCCTATCATGAGTGCAAATGATCCTATCATGTAGAGCTCGAAGAGTAGATGACTTTTCATATATAACCCTTCTCAAACGGATGCATGGATTTTACGATACAAGCAATGCAAAATGCTATCATGATGAATTTTCGGGCGAAGTCAGGGACTTGGTGAAAATTCTCACCCCGACGAAAATGGATGGAGCGGATCCGGGACGAGGCGGGATGTGCACGCGGGGTCGTTTGGCTGCGGGGACGGGGTCGTACCGGGACGTGCCAGTCCCGGCGAAGGTTGAGGAGGAAGTCCGAGGCCATGGCGGGGCGACGGTGCCGGCGAACGCCGGAGCTGGGCCGGACGGCGATGGGGCGACTAGATCTGGGATCCTCCAGCCGGATCTGACCAGAGGCAGGGCCGACGGCAAGGAGTGCGGATGCGGCGGTGGTCTGGTGGTGCGGCGGTGGGGCGACGAGGCGCGACCCAGCGGGGAGGCCAGGCGGCGGAGCGGCGGTGGACGGCTGTGCAGGGTCGGCATGCGGGAGCGGCGGCGCGCGCTCGCGGCTCGTCGGCAGCGAGGTCAGATCGGCCGGCGGGGCGGCGCGCCGGCGGGAGCAGCAAGGCGGTGATGACGAAGGGCGCGCGGGGCGCGGCGGTGCTGCGGGCCGGCCTCGGCCCAGATCGGGCCCGAGAGGGCCGCGTGCGGGCCTCGCGGGCCTGGCGGCGGCTGGGGCGCGGGAAGGGTGACGTGGCCGGCTGCAAGTGGCTGGGGCGGTGGCTGGCGGTGGCTGCGGCCCACAGTGCGGCGCCAAGTGGCGGCACTGGGCTGGCCGGCGTGGAAAACGAAGCACGAGGAGGGTGGCGGTGGCTGGCTGTGGAGTGGAGGGCGCAGATCCCGAGGTGGGAGAGGGCAAGGGTCCAAAATTGGAAGGGGAAGGCCCTTAAATAGGCAGGTTTAGGGTTAGGTTTTTTTTTCGACCGTGCGATTACCATCGGACGGCCGGATCGGGGTGGAGGGCAAGGGTAGAGGGTAGTGGGCTGTGTAGAGAGGCCATTGGCTGAGATGAGAGGGAAGTGGCAGCCCGTGACAGAGGTTTTTTAAACACCGAAAAACATCCGACAGAAAACCGATGACGGTGCCACTACGGTCGACCGTTCGGGTATCAAACGAATTCCGATTGCGACAAAATTTGGCAGGCGGTCTACCTACAATATAATAAGACCGCATGCCAACTTCCGACCCAATCCGAGAATATTTTTCACGCGCCTTTTAGAACATTTTTTAAACGAATGCCGCGAGCGCGTGCGAGTGTGGTTGGTCTCAAAACGGTCATCGACGAGAACGGATAGAACAGGCGACTACAAACGAATGCGATTTTTGAAAAATGATGGCAACGGAGTTGCCGGTGCTATGCAGATGTTGCGAATGATGCAAAGATGAATGCGACAGATAGACGAATCACACGACGAGATTGGAAAACAACAGAAATCTTCTGGATCGTCGTTCTCGGGCTGTTACACAGGCTCAAAGGGATTAACCTTGTTTTCATGTCTAGAAGCTTCCGGGTGCAGCCACAAGCCAATATGGGCTCTGGCTTAGTTCAGTAGAAGGTGTTACCTCTTCCGGGATATGCTAGCAGATGTAGATGATGTAGGTGTACCGGCCTATCCGTGGGTTAGGGGTAAATGCTTTCGAAAGACTGTCTTGGTCTTCCGATCAAGGAGGTGGTCGAGTCTTGTGGGGAAAAGTGCGCAACCTCTGCGGAGTGTCAATCTAATCGATTAGCCGTGTCCCTGGTTATGGACAATTTGAGCTTTTAGTAGTGGAAATATTGGGAGATCTCATCACTATTAATTAACCAACTGGGTATTGATGCAACTTTGGGAATGGATTGAGTTGGGGTTTCCATCTCAGTCTTATGATATTTGTAGAGATATAATAAATTTTGATAGGGAAAAACTAGCTTTATGCAAAATTAAACTTATAGCTTTCCACCAGCCAAAATGCATGTACAAGTAGGCTCATTACACTCTTATGATGTGACTTGCCAGTACATTCCATGTACTGACCTACACGGCTGCAACCTATCATGTTGCAGATTTGTCCGACGAGGAATAAGGTGTGATAGGTCGTTGTTCTGCACTCAGCTTTGCTCGTGGAATTGATGGACTCGTTACACTTATTTGCTTCCGCAGTATTTGTTTTATTTGGCCTTAGACCACATTATTGTAATAAATACTCTTTTGACGATCTCGATGTAATAAAGTGTGTGATTGAACTCTGTTATAAATCCTCGAGTACTGTGTGTGTCAGCATACCGATCCAGGGATGACACTTAAGCACAGAGACTTCGATCCTTACCGGGTCAGGTTGCTACACTAGCCCAACAACGTCACGAACTCAAGTGTGGCCCAGGCCTGGGGGCTCTTGTCGGTGTAAGAACGGGTCCTTTACCACCCTGACTTGTGAATAGAAGACAGCAGCCTTCGGCCCGGCAAGCGTTGGATGGAAGATGCTCAAGTCAACTCCCGAAGGAGAATTAAAGCACTGGCAAGCTTCCTTGCCTGCAAGTGAAGACCCGACAGCTCTGTGCCCAGTAAGACCCCACTACGAAGCCACTGCACCACCTCATCAGGCTGATTGTCGCCATCAATGCGGTATCGAGCGGGCAGACGGTTAGGTGGGGCTTGTCGGGGCATGTGGCGGCTCCAAGGAATTACAACAGCTTTAATAACATCTGTCCTAGTGGCGTGGCGGGATAATAAGAGGTAGTTGGGCGAGCAACACAGAAGGAGAGGCCATCCTTGCCGAGGAGCAATGCCAGCGCGACACCTAACGACGCATTCAATGCGCCTATCCTAATCTGTCAGGGTTAGGTATTTACCACTGTACCAATGTCAGTAGTTTGACCACTCTTGTAGCTACTGTTTACCCCTGTGTATTTACTATTCTAGCCATCTATGGTAACCCCTTTGAGCCATAAAAGGAGGCCCATGGCTACATGCACAAGGGTCGAAACCTTGCTCAATTGCATGCATAGTAGCACCCTTGAGCATCTTGTTGGGATGTTGCGCTCCTTGTAACTTGAGCACATATATAATCCACGGAACACATGACATAGGGTTTTACGCCTACTGGCGGCCTGAACCTGTATAAACCCTCGGTGTGCTTAGGCTGGTGCTGCTCTTTTTGCGCGTAGATCCCCACACTCGAACCATAAAGTGGCGTTGCTAGTCCCATAGATTGTCATACCTCGACATCTGTAGTGAAGACTCCTGATATTCCTTTGATGTAGGGAAAATAAAACCAGCTTTTATGCAAAAACTCAAACAAAGAGCCACAAAGCCTTATTGCATATAGAATAGTCTTTATCATCTGCTTATATTGTGATCTTGCAGGTACATTCAATGTACTGACCTACACGGCTGCAACGTATCATGTTCGAGGAATTCTACAATGAGTAAGAGTTACGATATAGGGTTACAATCTACACTCAAGTTGCCATTGGCGTTGATGAGACTCCACACCCTTAATGATTTGTTTCCGCTGTGATATACGGTATCCTTTGGATGTACGATATTTATTTTACATGTGATGTTATGGTATTTCATCGAAGTATTGTGTGTGCCAGCAGACTGATCCAGAGATGGCACAGAAAACACAGAGACTTGACCGAATTGGGTCGGATCGCTATAGAGATGGTATCACAGCACATGTTGACTGTAGGACATGACCCTAGAAACTGGAAAGCCCTAGGAAAGGATATCTCTAAAACTTCATTTTCAAAACAATCCTTTACTTCTCATCTTTTTCTAATTTTATCAAATGGCCCCTCTTACCTAAAATAGTTAGAATACACCCTTTCCCTTTTGACCACACGGAGAATCAACTAAGGACCACTTCAGAGTAAAATTCATCATACTAAATTGAAGCTACAATAATTGAAGACTCCAAAGATTCAAAGAAATTAAAGACCCTGAAGAATTCCAAGATTTATGACACTTTAGAAGACCAAAACCCCTGTTGTATACTCACGTTAGATACAATGATTTGTGAGCTATCATGGTGTGATTTTCTTTTGACAGCCACAAATAAAAAATATTTTCAAAACTATTGTTTATATTGTGTGTATCTCCCTCTATCCCTTTCTCTCGTATCTCATCCCACAACCCTTGGACCCAATAGATAATGAATGAAGATGGACTTGTAGTCTCTGTACCAATAACTCAGCTAGAGGCAGAGCTATGGATCCAAAACATGGAGAATCACTTCCGGAACAATGTTGTTGGAAGAAAGTATGAGGTTCAATATGCTCTTCAGTACTTTATAGAAAGTGCTGCAACCTGGTGGAAAATGCATCTAGCCATACAAGGTTGTAATAGAGCAAAAACCTGGGAGGAATTCAAGAAGACCCTGTTAAGATTCCGTCTTATCTGGAAGCACTGTGATAACCCGATGAAGAAACCTTGTGGCTGCACGATATGCAAAGAAAAAGGACACACCCAGGAAGAACACCAGGATGGATGCCCCCATTGTGAAGAACATCACCCAGAGGGAGAATGCCCAACTAGGCAGGTGACATGTGTCTTGTGTGAAGGAACTACTCACTACCCGGCTCTATGCCAAATTTACACCAAGGTATAAGAAGTAATCAAGCAGCAGAAGGAAGCCATGAAGGAACCCCTCGGGCAAAGTTTAGAAGAACCTGTGATGAAGGAATAAGTTGAAGATACAGATGATGAAGGGCTAATCAGATTTTACTCCAATACCTGCTATTCATGTGGAGAAGGACATTTTTCACAGTATTGCATAAAGAAAAGAGTATCCAGGATACTTCCCGACAAAAGAAGTGGAGTTTGATCCACAGGAAATAGAAGGTTTGATAAGAATGAAGAAGTCCAGGAAGACAAACCAAAGACATCCTCAAAACAACCCAATTTCTACAGAGAAGAACCTCACTCATATCAGGTGTTTCAGATGTAAGGACTCAGGCCACTATTCCAATCATTTCCTAGAAAATAATCAAAGAACCCAGAGAGCTTACATAGTCACCAAGAAGCCCCGAGACTTGTCAGAAATCATTTGTTTTTCTGCAAAGAGGGAGGACACCTTGCTAGACTGTCCCGACAAGAAGAAAGCTGGAGCTGAGTAGATGAGATTTTGATAATGGTAATAAGTGTAGTATGAAGGACTCTTACTTTTCATAAGGATGTTTAGTTAAATTATGTAATGGAAATCTTCGGAGATTGTAATGGTTCATGAATCAATAAAGACAAATGTGTCCTGATCTTAATTACTGCATTATACGTTACGCTGATCATGTTTATGGATGGACTAGTACATTTCATTTTAAGTGTGGTAGTAATAGGTAAAACCACAGGAAGAAGGGAAAAAGAATGTACCTTTCATGCCAAGGAGTTTGGACAAATGAATACAGATGAAAGTAATGATGGACCATATCATACTATGTGGATAGCAGCATTTGTAATAAAGTACTCCCTCCGTCGAAAAATAAGTGTCTCAAGCTTTGTACAACTTTGTACTAAAGCTAGTACAAAGTTCAGACACTTATTTTGGGACGGAGGGAGTATTTTGGAATTTAGAGTTTTGAGAAGACATTAAGGATGTAAAAAAGGATTGGATATGAAAAGATTATGATTTACGGATGAACGAGTACCTTTTAATGGTCAACAAACCAATGGAAAGGAAAATGCATTCCACGGAGTTGAGTTTGGATAAAATAAGTTTGCATTTTTTCTCAATATGTTGGTTACCCTAGGAGTATGGAGGAATGAAGCACTATTGAATTTAAAAGAGGTCTAATGTTGGAATATGGAACAATTGTAACTCCAAGGATGAGTTAAAGGTGTACAAGTATTGAATTGGGCCCATAACCCATGGACCCAGGAATAAATAAGGATCTGGAAGAAGCAGTGATTTCATCAGCAAACATTTTCTTAAGAGGTTACGCAAAAACCCGAGAGTTGTGAAGGAACGATGGATGCTTTCTTCAGCTTGCAGAATTAATGGATTTACCTACACTTCGTTTCGCAAAGAGATATTCTGCAATGCTTGTGAGAATGCCCGAGCGTTACAAATGCGAGATTTGCTAAACCTTATACAGGGAAATGATTTGGGTGCAGAATGGATTGATCACCATACCGACTTACCCCTATCATTTGCTCTTGTTATTTCGAATGGTAAATCTAGAGTAAATTACCTATAACTGAGAGACGACGATGGCAAAGCATGTTTAAACCTTACAATGGTATGACGATTAACCCTCGTACAAGGCAGTTGTGACGGATCGTAGGTTATTCGGTGAGAATAAAGCCAAGACACGTTTTCTGCAGGAACCACAAATTGTTGACAACCATGAGACTATCAATAGTTGTTTTGAATTGGCGCTAAGACGTGTCAGCCAAGAAGATCCAGTCTTGGAACAACTTTCCTTTTGATAAAAGGACTCAATATTTTGAGGAAAAAATTATGCCTATACCAAAAGGGCTTTAAGAAGAAGTTAGCGCAAGATATGTGAGAAGACCAATGTTGTCAACACTAAGAAGGAAGTACATAAGTTTTGATGGACCCGTGTCCTTGATTCTAAGGGTGGTAGCACCCCAGACCCTTGTGTCGATCAATGGATTTTCATGAACACCCCCAACCCTATCCTTTTCCTTCTATCCTCTCCGAATCTCGAGGACGAGATTCATTTTAAGTGTGGTAGTTTGTAACATCCAAAATTCTAAGTTTTGGAATGTTATATTTAATAAGTGATTATAATTTCTTGAGTGATTGTTGTTTGAAATTGAGTGGAATTTGAAACTTTTGAAAACTTAATGAGACTATATAAAAGGACTTTCCCAATTCTTTCTTTGATGACAATTTGAATTTTATTTGAAAATAATTCAAATCAAAAACTTTATGCCACTCAAGGATTTTCATGAGAGAAGATATTATGACTTCTTCAAAGTATGAAATAGAGTGGGAAGTTATGGAAAATCATTTCTCAAATCCCTTCGAATTCATTTTTTGAAAGTTTCCATTTTGAGTTTCAAATTCATTTCCATTCATTCAAATAAAATAAAGAGAGAAGGAAATATGACTCCTTCAAATATCAGAAACAAAATGTGGAAATGAAATATGAAACCAACATAAAAATTTATTTTATATATTTTATTTTAAAAAGTAAAAATGACCGAAGCCCTTTGTGAGTGTACTAAGAAAGGGGGCCCTTAGTACCCTAACTTGTGCACCAGACGACCGTGGCCTCCGAATTGGCAAGGCCTTGGCGGGCTGGAACTAAACTCCAAGCCACTTAGTGCAAGGGCTCAAGCGAACCAGCAAGCTTTCCTTGCCGGGGGGCTCGGACGCTAGCGCACCCACCAAGGCCCCCGCCCACCAAGCCATCGATCCGCGTCGCTAGGCTGATTCTCTATATCAGCTAGGTGACGAGCGGGCAGGCGGGTATGTGAAGCTGGTCGGGGCGCGTGGCAGTTTTCCAGGATTTACAACAGCTTTAATGACACACGTCCTACAGCGTGGCAAAAGAATAAGAGGTAGCAGGGCGAACCGCACAGAAGGAGAGGCAATCCTTGTCGGGAGATGTTGGGGATATAACCCCGTGGTAAGACCCGCACAGGAGGGGCCGGGTCGTACCTGGCGGCTCGTAGCCAAGACCTGTAAGGTGGGCCGGAAGATGAAGGCCAGGCCGCGTGGCGGTTTACCTGACGGGCCACGACGAAGGCCCAGATACAAAAGATGGTGTGAAGACCTGGGCGGTTAAGCCGCCCAAAGACGGCTTGCCCAAGATAGCAAGGCGGCTTAGAGACAGGATCAACTACGATGTATGAGTCGGTTTAGGACTCGTGTAACCCAGAGCCTCGACCTCCTATATAAAGGTGAGGCCCTAGGGCGGCTTAGACAGAAACCAATCAATCGAGAACTTGGTCAAGCGAATCCGCTCCCTTGTAATCGATACTCCAAGCAATACAACACAAGCAGGACGTAGGCTTTTACCTCTTCTAGAGGGGCCGAACCTGGGTAAACTCGTGTCCCTCATCTCGACCAACCCCTTTGAGTCCACCGCCTTAGCAATGGCCTCGAACCTAAGTCTTCGGACATCTGCTATGACAAAACCACGACAGTTGGCGCCCACCGTGGGGCTAGCGCTTGGTGGTGTTGAGTTCTCAAAGGGCTCTCTCCCAGGGATTGAGGGGTACGCTGTTGGCAGGATGACCAAGAGTCGCCGCGGCCGGCTCTACATCGACGACGCCGGCTGGGGCCCCGAGGCCGATTCAATTGAGTACGGTTTTCGGGTCCCCTTCGGCGGAATCCATGTCTTCATCGGCAAGATCGGCGGATCCAAACACGGGCCGGACATCTGCACCGACATCGTCGAGCCGGCCCGGTGCGAGCAACCCGCCCGTGCCGACCCGGGCAGGAAGCATGTCTTCGTCGGTATACCCAGGGCATGGAGCTTGAAGGTTCTATGTCACGGGAAGAAACTCTCGTCTGTTCAGAGGATGGATCCTCGAGCGGAGAGACGGAATCAATCTATCAGCTTCACAACGGTGGGCTCGGGGGCTACGTCGAGCCTTACCCCGAGTCGGAGTATCATGAGCCAGAGGATTATGAGCCGCCGAACCGCGCTGCCGTCTTCATGGCGGGTTCAGCAGCGGCTCCTGGCAGCTCAGCCGCCGGTGCGACTGGGTCTGGAGCTGGCAGGCCGCCGGCTCAGGTTCTTCTGGATCTAATGAATGAGCTTACAACTCTGATGGCGACTGAGGTCACTGCTGAAAACCAAGCGGCCCGTAATGTGGAGATCGCGAGGTTGAAGAACCAGATGACCGGAGTCCAACAGGAAATCAATGCGCTGAAGGCTCAGATGGATGTTAAGGCGGAGCGCCTTAGGGCGGACGCTTTCCGTTTCGAGTTAGAGCAGCAGTCTGCGGCGGCGGTTCAGCGGATGAGGCATCAATCCCGCTTGCCAGATCAGTATGAAGCCAGGAATCTTTTCAACACGCCAGGGACGGGACGGAATGTACCTTTGACTGTGACCCGGACGGCGGAAGTACCTGGAAACCGGGCGGCGGTTCAGCATCAGCGGCCAGACCCGCCCCGCCGGAACTCGACCCCACCACAGCCTTTTCCGACGACGCCGGGTCATTATTCTAACCCGGCTGAGAACATGGTGGCGGCGGCAACCCGGCTTGGTACAATCCCCATCCCCGATGAGGCGCCTTTTGCAGAAGAGGTGCGGAACGCTATTGGATACATACAGACGGCGGTGGCCCAACAGGAGAAGTATACTTACAGCCGGAGGCACGTGCATTCAACTCCCATCCCCAGCCGCAGCTACAGCCGGCGTTATGAGTCGCCGGCGGTTTCTAGCAGTGAACGACATCGGAACCCGCCGCGAGTCGATCGGGTGGCTCTGGATGCTCAGGCGCTGGTAGATCGGGCGAGAGCACAGCGATAGGCGGCGGCTCTGGCGGCGGCGGCGGCTCATCAGGAACCAACAGTTGCACCTTCCGTCTCAGTAGGGGCAGGAGTAACCTCCAGGGCTGTGGGAGTGCCGTGCTTAGCGCCGGCTCTACGGAATGAGTGTCTGCCAAAGGATTTCAAAGGTCCTCGCAAGGTGCCCAATTATACTGCAGACCTACCTCCAGAGGCTTGGATCGAAAGCTATGAGCTGGCCATGGAGATGTTGGACCTCAGTGATGCAGTATGTGCCAAATACTTCATCATGATGCTGGAAGGGCCGGCTCGCACATGGTTAAAGGGCTTGCCACCCAATACCATTAATTCCTGGGCCGAGTTGAAGGCGAAATTCATCAAAAATTTCCAAGGAACGTGCAAGCAGCCCATGACGATTGTGGATCTGGACCATTGCGTGCAGCATAATGACGAGTCGGCTCATCACTAGGTCCGGCAGGTCTCAACCATCATCCACTCTTCGGAACAGATTACGGCGGCTCAAGCAGTTTTGATTCTGGAGAAGAATTGCCATTTTACACCGCTGAAGCAGAAGCTTGGCCGGCTTAAACGCTCATGCCAAGACATGGGGGAGCTCATGGCGGCTCTCACCAAGTATGCAGACTCTGATAACACGAAAGACCCAGGCTCTGATGATGAGAAATCAGGTCACGGGAAGAAAGGTAACAATGGCAAGGGTCAACAGCAAAACGCGGCTGGAAATAGCAACCCGGGCAAACGGAAGAACCCGGACGGCGGGTCAGAATTGGTGGCGAACACCAGCACTGGGAACAATCGTGCTAAGGGCAATGGGAACTTCAGGGCACCCTTTAACAAGGGTAAAACTCCTTTCAACTTGGAGGAGATGCTCAATAAACCTTGTCCGGAGCACAGCCGGCCTGATAAGCCGGCAGGTCACAGTTGGAGGGATTGCAGTATTATGCGGTAGTTCAGGGATTACTGCCTTCAACAGCACCATAATAACGGTAATGGTTCGCCAGGCGGGTCAGGAGCCGGCTTTGGTGCTGGCGGCTCAGGATCCGGTTACCAGGGTCAAGGCAATCAAGGAGGTCATCATCAACAGCCTGGCGGTGGAGGCCAGCAGCAGAATAACCAATCGGGGTACCAAACTAACCCGAAACAGCTCAGTGGGGGTCAGTATCATGTTTTTACAACCAGCCTCGACAAGCGAGACCGGAAGGTACGCAAGCGGGCGGTTAACGCGGTCATGCCGGCTCTTCCACAGTATTTGAAGTGGTCCGAGTATGACATAACTTGGAGTAGGGAGGATCACCCGCCGCGTGTTGATAACCCGGGGCAACTGGCTTTGGTAGTTGCCCCCCAAGTAGGAGGATATGTGTTCACTAAAGTGCTTATGGATGGTGGCAGCAGCATCAACATCCTGTATTATGACACTTTCAGCCGGATGGGTCTGCTTGATAAGGATCTTAAGCTCTCTTCAACAGTTTTTCACGGTGTGGTGCCCGGAAAATCGGCTTATCCAGTGGGGAAGATTTCTTTGGAGGTAGCTTTTGGTGATGAATTTAACTATAGGGTGGAGTCTTTGTGGTTTGAATTGGTCAAAATCAAAAGCCCATATCACGCTCTGTTTGGACGGCCGGCTTACGCCAAGTTCATGGCTAGGCCTTGCTATGTTTACTTACAGCTCAAGATGCCCGGGTTGAACGGGACGATTACCGTGCATGGTGATCGGAAGACAGCTCTTGAGTGTGAGGAAGGTGACGCAGCTTACGCAGAGTCAAGTTGTGCGGAGGCAGAGCTCAAGTTTTATAAGGAAAATGTTGACCCGGAAGACATGACTCCACTCAAGAAGCCTAACACGGAATCTGACTCCACTCAAGAAGTTTGCGGCGGATGATACCAAGCAAGTAGATTTCACTCCGGGCGACTCATCACAACAGTTCACTATCTGGGCTAACATGGACCCCGCATAGGAAAGCGCGCTCATCGAATTCATCTGTGAGAATCGGGATATCTTTGCATGGAAGCCGTCTGACATGCCATGTGTACCGAGAGAATTCGCTGAGCACCACCTTTATGTGGATCCTAAGTTCAAGCCGATCAAGCAGTTCCTTCGGCGTTTCAATGAAGAGCGGCGTAAAGCAATTGGGGAAGAGGTGGCCCGGTTCTTAGCAGTAGGGTTCATCGTGGAGGTTTTTCACCCGGAGTGGTTAGCTAACCCGGTGTTGGTGCTTAAGAAGAACGGCACGTGGCGTATGTGTGTGGATTACACGGATCTTAACAAGGCCTGTCCAGTTGACCCGTTTGCTCTCCCCCGTATCGACCAGATTATTGATGCAACGGCGGGTTGTGAGAGTTTATGCTTCCTGGACGCTTATTCAGGTTATCACCAGATCAAGATGGCAGTTAAAGACCAAGAGAAGACAGCTTTCATTACGCCTTTTGGTGCTCTCTGCTATGTGTCTATGCCTTTCGGGCTCAAGAGTGCCCATGCGACTTACCAGCGTTGTGTGCAGAACTGTCTTCATAGTCAAATTGGGCGCAATGTTCATGCTTATGTGGATGATATCGTGGTCAAGTCAAGAAAGAAGGAGACTCTACTTAACGACCTGAGAGAAACATTTGATAATTTACGGGTCTACAAGATGATGCTTAACCCGGCTAAGTGCGTCTTTGGAGTTCCTGCAGGCAAGCTATTGGGATTTCTAGTCTCTGAGCGTGGCATTGAAGCTAATCCGGACAAGATAAAGGCTATCACCTCCTTGTCTGAGCCGGACGTTTCAAGAAGGCGACTTGGTGTTACGTCTAATTCAAGATCAGACGGATGCGCACAAGTTATCTCCTCCATGGGAAGGACCTTTTCTGGTTAGCAGAAACCTCAACAATGGGTCATACTATCTCATTGACGTACGAGACGAGTCACGCACTTCTGGGAAGGAGACCCACCGGCCGTGGAATATCGCTCATCTGCGACCGTACTATACTTGAGTCATCGACTCCCCCCATTGTACATCATTATTGTATATATCACTTATATATATATATAATAAAGTTGGCATCCCTGCAAGCCGGGGCCTCTGCCGTTTTACGTATCTCAGATTGTGCAAAGATGGATACAACCACAAGGTCATTTGGGGGCTTCCAACCCGCCGGGTTTAGCTTACACACCCTCTTGATCGGTTCTTCAGCCACCGTAAGGCCGGGTTATATACCCAAAAAGTTGACTCCGTCAACAAGGTCATTTGGGGGCTTCTAACCCGCCGGGTTTAGCTTACACACCCTCTTGATCGGCTCTTCAGCCACCGCAAGTTTGAGTTAAACCTGCCTGTATGCTGCTGCTCCGCTAGGTGACCCGCCGAACTCTTACCAGTTAATCTCGATTAGAGACCCTGAGCTGTTTAAACATATTTGACAGTCACTCTTGCTAGAGACCCTGAGCTGTTTAAACATATTTGACAGTCACTCTTGCTAGAGACCCTGTACTGGTCAAGGTTAAACCGACGGCTCTTGTCGCGTGAGGGCCGGCTTACGGAAAGCGAGGATAAGCTCACCCATCTGCTGCCGACTCTCCGCTATGTGGCCCGTTCGTACTCTCAAACAGTTACTCTTTTAAAAGACCCTGCACTGTTTAAGGTTCAAACGACGGATTTATGTCACGTGAGAGGTAGCTTATGGGCCCTGGGGTACTCATGCCCTGCTGCGTCTCTCTCTGGTTCGTTGCGCTCTTATCAGTTAATCTCGCCTAGAGACCCTGAGCTGTTCAAAGGAATTGACGCTCACTCTCGTTAGAGACCCTGTGTTGTTAAGAGTTCAAGTAGCGAATCCACCCAGAAGAACCGGCATATGAGTTTTCGAAAAAGCAAGGTCATGAAAGACTTAACATCTTCGGGTTGTGCTTTTTCAAGCCGCCCTCACAGCAATACAGAACATATTCTGTCTTGTTTGTTTTTGCAGGGTTTATCTCCTAAGATGAGCCGCCGTGAAATCTGGTATTATGAGCGGAACACAAGACAAATAAGCATGCATCAAGTTGTGCAAAGGTTCATACGTGCGTGATGGCACGGCTCAGGCAAAAAAAGTTTTTCTATGCCTATTACAAACTCTCCAGGGAGCCCAAAATACCACGGACTTAAAAATTTTGTACACTGCTAGCCTTGGTGGGTCAATAAGCCGGGTTGTAAGTTTCAGAAGCAAGTGATCACCTTGATGGCGGGTCATCCTGCGCCGGGTCTTCGACCTCTTTGATCTGAAGATTGTCCACATCCCAGTTGCAGTTTGTTAAAGCTTCAAACTGAGCCTCGTCAAAGAGGGGGGACGGGTCAATTTCAGGAGCAAAGAGTTGCTTACGGCGTGCAGGAGTCAAGTCCCTGGCCTCGAAGGTTGGGCAGCGTACTCGTTTGCTGTCCGCGCTGTAAGCCGCCTGATAGGTAGTCAGATCAACTTCATCCGCCAGTGTTGATGCGAGTACTCTGGAGGCCTTCATACACTTGGCATAGTCAGCTTCTGTGAAATCTGAGCCGTCGTCTTTCTTGGACGGAAAGCCATCCATCATCTCTTCTGCAGTCAGTTCTAGGGCAAAGGCCAAAGACCGGCTTAGCGCGGCCATTGCTCCCTTCCTGGCGGCTGATCGTTTGAGCTCTTCGATTTGCTTCTGCAGAGTTGACAGGAGTTCTATCACTCCCTTCATGAATTTGGGGATGCTTCTTTCATCCAGCATTGCTTTGATGGTGCAAGGGGTCCCGCAGTATAGCTGTTCTGTCAAGGTGTATACTGCTTTCAGCTTCAACAAGCTGTTAGAAGATAGCTGGCGGCTTCTTTGGCCTGCAAGGAAAGATTTGGTGTTATAAGCCACCCGCACAGTTTTTAAACAAGGCAAGGAAATTTGCTAAGTATTCAGTGCTTACCAAAGATAGCAGAAGTCATCCTAGAGATATGATGCTTGACGGTTTGCAGCTCATCTGACACTAGCTTAAGTTGCTGGTCAGCATCGTCTGCGCGCTTGGTCAGGGCGGCTTGGGTAGACTCCGCACTCTTTTTGAAGGCATCAAAGTCAGCCTGAACCTTCTTAAGCTCCTTAACAGCAACCCGCCATTTTTCTTCCGCCTCAGACCGGGCGGTTTGTTGCGAAGCAAGGCTTTCTTTCACGCCGGTCAGATTAGATTCAGCCGCGTCCAAGGCTTCCTGTGTTGCACAAAAACAGAAATAACACAGTTCAGGAGGTTTAAATCGCCAGGATAAGATATTCGTACATGGTTGATGAAGCTGCTATGCTACAAGTCTCAAGCAGATTGCAAGCAATATACTTGACACTTGGGGGCTAATGTCTGTGTTCGCTCTCCAAGTCTACAATGAAGTTCCGGCTCATCTTCGTAAAGTTAAGCCGGCACTTGGGGGCTACACAAAGCGCTCTCCAAGTTTACAGTGAAGTTCCGGCTCATCTTCGTAAAGTTAAGCTGGCACTTGGGGGCTACACACGGCGCTCTCCAAGTTTACAGTGAAGTTCCGGCTCATCTTCGTAAAGTTAAGCCGGCACTTGCGGGCTACACACGGCGCTTTCCAAGTTTACAGTGAAGTTCCGGCTCATCATTTTCATACTGACCCGGACTTGGGGGCTACCCTTGATCTACTCTTCAACTAAGTACCGGCTTAATATATATATTAACCCGATACTTGGGGGCTACAAGTTAGGCAATTTGAATTATGATAAGGATTGGAAGACCTGGTCTACTATTTGCAATACTAAACCAGCTCTTCGGGGCTACATAAGGGTATAAGGAAAAGCAAGAGAGGAGGAGTACCTCGTATTTCTTTTTCATCAGTCCAACAAGCTTCAACTCCATATTGCGGCTTGTGGAGAGGCGATTCAGATAACCAGCATGAAGTTCATCTGCAGTCATTTTTTCCAACACTGGGAATTCAAACTCAAGCTTTTCTGGTGAGCCTGTATCAGCCTGGCAGGTGTGCTTGGTTAATACATGGGGATCAGGGAATTGATAACCCGTCCCAGTGACAACAACGTCTGGATGAGTTGTGTCTTCAGTGGCTGTTGAAGGGCTCGGCGGCTTAGGATCAGCCTTCGGAGGACTCTCAGGAGTGACCATATCATCATCAGTCGGCTCAGAAGGCTGAAGAATGTCGGCAGATGCATCTGTTCTAGCCTCAGTGGGCTCAACATGAGGTGCAGGGGAATCTGGCTTAGCAGTTTCCGGCTCTTGGGCAGCAGGTGCAGCGGTAGACCCGCCGGTCTTCCTTCGTTTTGCTTTAGCCCTGGAAAACAAAAGATTGTCACATAAAAGACAAGGATGGTAAAAACGTATGATGCAAATTCAAAGGTACGTACTCCGGGTTGATCTTCAGAGGAGGCAGCTTGGATGCAGTAGAGTCGCCAGATGAAGGAGGTGACTCCTAGAAAAGTTAAGACGATGAAAAACAGAGTAAGGTTACAATGCAAGACAATTAAAATTGGATTTAGATAAAAGAGTACCTCAGCAGGCCGTTTCCGAGGAGCCGGAGAGTTTGGCAAGCCGGGTAAAAGCTCTTCAGAGCCGGTGCTCCGGGTCTGACGTCTGGAGGTATGGTGTTGCTTTTTCAAAAGAAAATTGGGGTCTAAAAAAGCAAGAGGATGAGAAAATGGGACTTTCCGGATGACCCGCCGTACTTTCTCTGGTGGAAAGTTTTCTGAGTCAGAGGAGATGTAAGTTACCTCAGGGGCATCTGCATGGCTGGTTTCCGTTTCCTCCTGTGAATAATTGTTGTCAATAGGTTGCATAAAGAGACGGCCAAGGGAGTCAAGTTCTACCTCTGAGTTGTCAAGCTCAGGCGGTTCCTGAGCGACAGTTTTCTTCTTCTGGACGCGGGTTTTACCCACTTTAGGTTTCCTCACAGGAGGGTTATACTTCTTCTTCCAGAAAGAAGAGCCGGCCTATGCATAACCCGCCAACAAAGGTTAGAAGGAGCAAGACAAAGTTAAAGTTTGACCAAATTTGTGGAAAAGTGTCTTACAGCTGGAGCCGAGTTCTTGACCCAGAACGGTTTCAGCCCAACTTTGTTGCAAACCGCTTGCTTTTTGCCAAGAAGTCCTTTGACGAAGGAGTTGATATCTTGTTCTGTCAGAGGGGTGGAACTGAAGCAGAGGGTGTCATTGGGTTCACCTGTGAATTGATGCATGAGTCGGTCACGCCGGCTCAGTGGCAGGATCTTCCAGCTAACCCAGCAGCGGGTTAAGTCGACGCCGGTCAAACCGTTGGCCATTAAGGCCCTAATCTTCGCGAAAGCCGGAGCATCCAGTGTTGCAGAGCCGGGTAGGACGGTAACCCGGCCGCGGATTCTCTCCTTCAGGAGAAGTGTCTTTGCAGTAAAACCAAGTCTTGTTCCAATCCTTGGGGTGACTTGGTAGGATAGCTGCTGGATAGGGCAAATCTCTCCATCTCTGGATAGAAACGCCGCCAAGCTCCAAACTTGGTCCAGCCGCCACTTCAGTTTGGCGGTTAACGTAATGGTAGTCACGGAAGAGGTCGATGGACGGCTCTTCTTGCAGGTAAACTTCACATAAGACTTGAAACTGACACATGTTGGTGACAGAATTTGGGCCTATGTCTTGAGGGTGAAGCTTGAAGAAATGAAGAACATCGATTCTACGAAATCAAGTAAGAGTTGTTCGGTGACTCCGGAGCTGACCCAATCGCATGACGAGGGTGTTCTTGACATAATGGCGGATCAAACTGCGAGAAGGTGCAGAGTATGGCGGGTTAGAAAAATATTAACTAATCAAGGCAGCTGTGGTCAACATAATGGTGAGGTGTTAAGCCGCCGAAGTGTTTTTATCAGAGAGCCGCCGTTGCATCGGCGGGTTAGATGGGCAAGGCGATGCTGGAAAATACAGCTAAGTACGGATAAACATGTTTCGTATATTACCACTATAGCTGCAAGATCTACGGGCGAAGGTAAAAATGAAACATACTCAAAAACCCTAAAAAGACAGAAGAAGGACAGGCGGGCAGCACGCGGTGGAGGTTGCTATGTAGATCCAAAGCAAGAGGGCATTGGCATTAGAAGGGCAACCGCAATGGATAGACAAGTAATATGAGGTTCAAGGGGCCATCTACAATTTATATTACGAAGAACAGCGAAGAACCTGCGAAGAACACAAGAGAAAACCCGATGAACTCGGGGGATCCTAATGGAGATGATTCTAGGTTCGAGAAAGGTTGAGAACGGTACCTCCTGGATGCGGGCTGCCCGACGGAGTTTCTGGTTCAAGTCAGGTCGATGCAGCGGCCGGCGTTGGGGACGACGGCGGGGTCCGATTACGTGCGGCGGAGCTCTGGAGGCGAGGCTGACTGAGGGAGGAAGATGACAGCGACGGCAGAGAAAGGGAAAAAGGCACCACGTGTCCCTATTTATGGGATGGGATGGCAACAGTGCGCATAAAAATCGAAGAGGCACAGTGAAGATTGACCGAAACGTCACAGAATCTTTTTAGCATATTCGATGTGACGTCACGGCGGGTTATGAGTTTTCTTTTTTAGGTGACAAAAATGTGTAACTCGCCGCCAAATGAGTTTGAAGATTGACATGAGCAGGCTCAAATCAACCTGGGGCCTAATGTTGGGGATATAACCCCGTGGTAAGACCCGCCCAGGAGGGGCCGGGTCGTACCTGGCGGCTCGTAGCCAAGACCTGTAAGGTGGGCCGGAAGATGAAGGCCAGGCCGCGTGGCGGCTTACCTGATTGGCCATGACGAAGGCCCAGAGACAATAGATGGTGTGAAGACCCGGGCGGTTAAGCCGCCCGAAGACGGCTTGCCCAAGATAGCAAGGCGGCTTAGAGACAGGATCAACTACGATGTATGAGTTGGTTTAGGACTCGTGTAACCGAGAGCCTCGACCTCCTATATAAAGGTGAGGCCCTGGGGCGGCTTAGACAGAAACCAATCAATCGAGAACTAGGTCAACCGAATCCGCTCCCTTGTAATCGATACTCCAAGTAATACAACACAAGCAGGACGTAGGCTTTTACCTCTTCCAGAGGGGCCGAACCTGGGTAAACTCGTGTCCCTCGTCTCGACCAGCCCCTTTGAGTCCACCGCCTTAGCAATGTCCTCGAACCTAAGTCTTCGGACATCTGCTGTGACAAAACCACGACAGGAGACGTCGCCAACACGCCACCTCACGGTGCTTTAAATGCGCCTGTCTTAGTCCGCCAGAGTTTTATATTTCCCACCACTGCTCCTGCCAGTGTGTCAGGCAGCGATAGTGTGCACTATTTACCTTGTGTAAAGACCATTTTAGCTATTGTGGTAGCCCCTTGGATTATAAAAGTGAGTCTGTGGCTACCTTTAGAATGGTCGAAACTCCGTTCATTTACACGCATAGCGACGCTCCCGAAGCATTCTTGTCGGGTTGCGACGCTCCTGTACTATGAACCCGAATAAACCACACTACACAGGACGTAGGGTATTACGCTCTGACGGCCCGAACCTGTTTAAACCCTCGCGTGTGCATTGTCTGGTGATGCTCTTTGCGCCAGAGGCTTCCCTAAGCCAAACCACGAAAGGGGCCTTGCCGGCCCCATAGATTGTCGTACCCCGATATCTTTGGCGCGCCAGGTAGGGGGCTCCCTTGCGTGAACCTTCGCCGACTCCTGCGCATCATCGCCAACAACTTTTGCAACGCCCATGCCTCGCGAGAAAGCTAAGGGCCCGTGGACGCCTGCCCCGTCCACGTCCAAGCTGCCCTCGCAAGTGGTGGCCGGCGACGCCGATGGAGGCGGCCCCCATAATTGCCATGCCGGTCAACGCAGCCACAACACTGGGCGGAGCTCCACGAGCCGCATTCTAGACCACGTCATTGTGGAGACGCACAAAACGCCTGCAGCTACCGGGGCCGACACCGCAGACACAGCGGCTGCTGCAGCAGCAACAGTGGCGGCGATGAGACCTCCCACGTAGCCTTCCCAAGACCACCATGACCAACGCCCCTGGGGTGGTGACCCTGGGCGGCGTGCGGACAAGACTCCTGTGTGTCCCTCTCAAGACACGCAGGGCCGATCTCGACAACAACCTCCTGGAAGGAATGAGCAGCGCGCGACGGCGTGGGGAGACGCTCCTCCTTGCACCGCCAGGAGTAAGAGCGCCACCCACGCCTCGGACCGCTCCATGCCCAAGACTGCGGAGGAAGCTCTGGCGTAGGCCAGCTATTGCTGAACTTTCTGCCCACGCCAGAGAAGATGGAAGACTGGAGAGCTACGATTCAAAGCCCGCTGAGCTTGGGAAACCGTGACAGGCCAGAGGGAGTAGGCCCGTCGGGCGCCCGCCAAGTGGCTCCGTGGGCTCCCACCACCGGACGCGACGCCGGCGTGGCGCACACAGTGCAATCTCCCCCACAACAACAGCAACCTACTCGCCGGACCGATGTAGAAGACGAGGTTTTGTATGCCTCGACGGATCCACAGATGAACAAAGATCAATGCCACGTCTTGAAGGATAGACGCAGGGAGGACGCTCGCACCACCATCGAGAGGCGGCATCAAGCACGCCACCAGTCCGATGGCCGCGTGGACCCAGCCGTCAACGCGCCTACGCCATGGGTGCCCGGCAGCCGGCCCTACGAGGTAGGTTGCCCGGTGTGCACCCACGAGCTATGACAAGTCCACTGGCCCTCCAGCAGACCCTTCAAGCCCGAGCTACCCCGCAAGTACGATGGCAAGGTCAGCCCTTCTAAGTTCCTTGGCATCTACACCATCGCCATGCAGGCTGCCGTGGGACGCGACGAAAAAGTATTCGCCAACTACTTTCTGGTGGTGCTCAAGCCCAACGTGAGGAGTTGGTTGATGAACTTGCTGGAGGGGTGCATCTCCTCTTGGGCGGACCTGTGCAACCAGTTCATTGGCGGATACCATGGAGGTCACAAGCTTATAGGGCAGCCCAGTGACTTGCATGTCCTCCCCCAGAGAGAGGGCGAGTAACTCTGCAAATACATCCAGAGATTCATCTGCATGCAACACAACATCCTTGACATCCACCCATCCTCTATGATCCCCGTGTTCCACACGAACGTGCGCAACCGGCGGATGCATGAGGAAATGAGCATCAATAAGGTGTGGGATGTCGCCGAGCTGTATGCTTTGGCTGACAAGTGCACGCGAGCTGAAGAGGGAAGGAGGCTCCCTGGAGAGGATGCCAGCGTGAAGGTCGAATCAGATGATGATGAAGACGAGTCGTCCTCCAAGAAAAAATGTCGAAAGCGCAACATGAAGCGCAAGGGAAAAGCAGTGATGGCTGTCGAAGGGAACGACAATTCCGACTCCGGCAAGAAGGCCAAGTCCGAGGGGTCTGGCAAGAATGTTGTCGCATGCTCCGGACACGACGAGGCCGCGACAGGAGAAAAGACCGGCAGGCCATACTGCAAGATCCACCTCACCAAGAGCCACGACATCACCGAGTGCCGCCAAGTAGAAAAGCTTGTCGAGAAGCAAAAGCAAGAGTACGAAAGGCACAACAAGGAGAAGGGCCAAGATGGTGCAGGTGGTTCCGGCAAGAAAAGCAGCGGTAGCCATGGTGGCCAACGCGACAGGGCCAAGCAGCGCAAGGAGAAACCTGTTAGAGGCCAAGACAAGAAGTCTGATGACAAAGACGATGATGACGATGGAGATGATGAAGAATCTGAAGGCCAGGAGTTCCAGAAGGCTATCGATGCCATCTGTGTTGACGGGGGTGCATCTTTGCACTCCTCTCACTGGCACCTCAAGTAGTGGGCCCGTGAAGTCAATGCGGCAGAGCCAGCAGCAGAGGCAAGGAAACCCCTCAAGTGGTCCAACACTCCCATCATCTTCGACGCTAAGGATCACCCTGACCGCATCACTGTTGTCGGGTGCGTGCCGTTGTTGGTATCACCGACAATCTGCTACCTCAAGGTCACGAAGATGTTGGTCGATAGTGGGGCCGGTTTGAATCTGATATCACCGGGCGTAATCAAGCGTCTGCAGATCCCTGATTCATATCTCAAGCCAATAGGATCCTTCCAAGGGGTCAGCCTGGGAAGATCTCAGCCAAAGGTGAAGATAACTCTGCCGGTTACATTTGGTAGTGAACTCAACTTTAGGACAGAGAGAGTAGTCTTTGACGTTGCAAAGATGTCACTGACGTACAATGGGATTCTGGGCCGACCGGCGCTGGCAAAATTCATGGCGGCGTCCCACCATGCCTACAACACCCTCAAGATGCGAGGCCGATGAGTGTCATCACTGTCCGTGCTAACAACAAGGACGCAGTCCTCTGCGTCGACAAGCTCTTCCGGGAGGCAGTCGCAGCGTCTGCCGACGAGGCACTTGCTCCTTTCGGTAAAGCTCCCGGGGAGGAGAACAAGCGCTCTAGCGAATCTCGTATGGACTCCGGGAAGCACGCTAAAAAGTGCAGCACGCTCATCGAGGACTTACCAGAGACCTCTGCCGCCAAGAGCGAGAAGGACAAGGTGACAATCCCCAAGACGAAACAAGTGGTTGCGCGGGAGAACGGCGAAGGCGGCACTTTCACCATAAGTGCCACCCTCGACAGCAAATAGGAAAGCACGCTCGTCACCTTCCTGCGGGCGAATGTCGATGTGTTTGCCTGGCAACCATCCGACATCCCCGGTGTTCCCAGGGAGGTGATTGAGCACCACCTTGAAGTTTGCCCCCATGCGCGTTGATGTCTACTACGCAACCTTCTTCTTGTAGACTCGTGTTGGGCCTCCAAGCGTAGAGTTTTGTAGGACAGTAGCAAATTTCCCTCAAGTGGATGACCTAAGGTTTATCAATCCATGGGAGGCGTAGGATGAAGATGGTCTCTCTCAAACAACCCTGCAACCAAATAACATCTCTTGTGTCCCCAACACACCCAATACAATGGTAAATTGTATAGGTGCACTAGTTCGGCGAAGAGATGGTGATACAAGTGTAATATGGATGGTAGATATAGGTTTTTGTAATCTAAAAATATAAAAACAGCAAGGTAGCAAGTAACAAAAGTGAGCAAAAACGGTATTGCAATGCTTGAAAACAAGGCCTAGGGTTCATACTTTCACTAGTGCAAGTTCTCTCAACAATACTAACATAGTTGAATCATATGTAAATCCCTCACGTGCGAAAAAGAGTTCACTCCAAAGTCACAAATAGCGGAGAACAAACGAAGAAATTATTGTAGGGTACGAAACCACCTCAAAGTTATCTTTTCCGATCAATCTTATGAGCTATCCCTATAAGTGTCACGAACAGCCCTAGAGTTCGTACTAAAATAACACCTTAAGATACACATCAACCAGAACCCTAATGTCACCTAGATACTCCAATGTCACCACAAGTACCCATGGGCTTGATTATACGATATGCATCACACAATTTCAGATTCATCATGTTCAATCCAACACAAAGAACTTCAAAGAGTGCCCCAAACTTTCTACCGGAGAGTCAAGACGAAAACATGTGCCAACCCCTATGCATAGATTCCCAGGGTCACGGAACCCGCAAGTTGATCACCAAAACATACATCAAGTGGATCAATAGAACATCCCATTGTCACCATGGATATCCCATCGCAACATACATCAAGTGTTCTCAAATCCTTAAAGACTCAATCCGATAAGAAAACTTCAAAGGGAAAACTCAATTCATTACAAGAAGATAGAGAGGGGAAAACTCCATATGATTCATCTATATCAATAAAGCTCGCGGTACATCAAGATCGTGTCATCTCAAGAACACGAGAGAGAGAGATCAAACACATAGCTACTGGTAGATACCCTCAGCCCCGAGGGTGAACTACTCCCTCCTCGTCATGGAGACCGCCGGGATGATGAAGATGGCCTCCGGTGATGGTTTCCCCCTCCGGCAGGGTGCCGGAACGGGCTCCCGATTTATATTTCGTGGCTCTGGAGGCTTGCGGCGGCGGAACTCTCGATCTAGGTTTCTTTCTGGGGGTTTTGGTATTTATAGGAATTTTTGGCGGCGGAAACAAGTCCAGGGGGGCCACGAGGTGACGACAAGCCAGGGGGGCGCGCCCTGGGGGGGGGGGCGCCCCCCAGGCTTGTGGTGGCCTCGTGGCTCTTTTGGCCCAACTCCAATGCTCCCTGGGCTTCTGCTGGTCCATAAAAAATCACCGTAGATTTTTATTCCGTTTGGACTCCGTTTGATATTCCTTTTCTGTAAAACTCAAAAACATGAAAAAATAGGAACTGGCACTAGGCTCTAGGTTAATAGGTTAGTCCCAAAAATAGTATAAAATTGTAGTAAAGTGATTGTAAAACATCTAAGAATGATAATATAACAGCATGGAGCAAGCAAAAATTATAGATACGTTGGAGACGTATCAGCATCCCCAAGCTTAATTCCTACTCGTCCTCGAGTAGGTAAATGATAAAAACAGAATTTTTGATGTGGAATGCTGCGTAACATGTTCATCATATTCTTATCTTCTTTGTATAGCATGGACATTTGGACTAGTAAATGATTCAAAGCAATAGTCTAGTTTTAACATAATGACTTCAATACTCAAGCATGTCAACAAGCAACCATGTCTTTCAAAATATCAACACTAAAGAAAGTTATCCCTAGCCCATCATGCTTAATCATTGATCCATTCATGAAACACACTCAAATATAAGCTATGTCCAATGCTCAAGTACGATCATAGTGCCCCTTAGTTGGTGCTTATAAGAGAAGATGGAGACTCAAAGCAAAAATAAAAATTGCATAAAGTAAATAGATAGGCCCTTCGCAGAGGGAAGTAGGGATTTGTAGAGGTGCCAGAGCTCAAGGTTTAAATTGAGAGAGAAAAATATTTTGAGTGGCATGCTTTTCCTGTCAATGAAAATGACAAAGTGGCTCACAATACTTTCCATGCTAGATACATTATAGGCGGTTCCCAAATAGAATGGTAAAGTTTTTACTCCCCCTCCACCAATCAATCACACTCCACGGCGAGCCGAATCCACGGATACCGTCCATACACACAACAATCATTGGGGAGTTTTGTTTCATTATATTTTGATTTGATTTTTGAGCATGGAACTGGGCATCCCGAATACCAGCCACTTTCTCGTGAATGATAGTGAATCAACACATATCGTGACAATAACACACCTAGCATGGAAAAATATTGGATACTCCCCACCGTTTCATGAGCGGTACGGGCACACAAAAGAGAAATTTTATTTTGAAAATTTAGAGATGGCACATACAAATTTGCTTGGAACGGCATGGAAATACCGCATATAGGTAGGTATGGTGGACTCATAAGGCAAAACTTGGTTTAAGGATTTTGGATGCACAAGTAGTATTTCTACTTAGTACAAATAGAGGCTAGCAAATAGATTGGGAAGCTACCAAACCAAGAAACAAAAATTCACATAAGTGAGCATTGAACATAAGTAACACCGAATAATGCACCACAAGTAGGATGTAACTTCATTGCATAACTATTGACTTTCGTACTTGCATAGGGAATCACAAACCTTAACACCAATATTCCTACTAAAGCATAATTACTCACTAACATGACTCACATATTACTATCATCATGTTTCAAAAACTATTACAAGGAATCGAGTTTAATTTATCCAATGATCTTCATGAAATTTTTAATTTATCCTCCTTGGATATCTATCACTTTTGGACTAGTTTCATATGTTGCCATTGCTTTTTGGCAAGCTCAAACAAATTTAAGTGAAGCACATTAGCATAAAGGTTACATCCCTCAAAAAAGGTATAAGTGAAGCATGAGAGGAAATGACAAGCTACTCTCAAAATATATAAGTGAAGATCAATGAGTAGTCAAACAATTAAGTAGCTATGTGAGGACTCTCTCTCTCAATAAACATTTTCAGATCTTAAGCAATTTATTAAACAGCAAGCAAAAGAAAAATAGCACTCCAAGAAAAGCACGCATCATGTGAACGAATAAAAATTTAGGCTCAACATAGGCTAACCGATAATTGTTGATGAAGAGAGGTGGGATGCGTAGCATCCCCAAGCTTAGATGCTCGAGACTTCTTGAAATATTTACTTGGGGTGCCATGGGCATCCCCAAGCTTGAGCTTTTGTATCTCGTTCAATCCTCTCATATCATGGTTTCACCTATTCTCAAAAACATCTTCCACACAAAACTTGAAAAGAACTCGTGAGATAGGTTAGTACACATAAGAACAAATGAACTCTTTATGTACTGCCAAGACAAGTTGCATAATAATTTTAAAACATCATCTACTGTTTACTATCATTTTCACAATTTATATCTACCAATATAGGCTATGGAAACTAGAGGATAACTAGATAACAAAGCTATGACAGCAATCTGTCCAAACAGAACAGTCTGTAGAAATTTATGAAAACAGTGTACTTCTGTAACTCAAACAATTATTAAAATTTAGGACATGCTATAAAATTTATATGACAACACTGTGTAAAAATTTCAGAAACTTTCCACGTTCCAGTAAAATATGAAAATTCAAACACTACAGCCACAGTTTCTGTTTTTACGCAGGACACATCAAACATGCAATGCAAGTATCCTAATGCAATCCTTGGAACTTTTTATTGAAAAACAAGATTATAAAAAACTCCTAACAGAGAACAACAAAATAATATGATGCTCCAAGCAAAACTCATATTATGTGACGAATACAAATATAGCTCTAAGTAAGATATACCGATAGTGTTGAAGGCGAAAGAGGGGATGCCTTCCGGGGCATCCCCAAGCTTAGACGCTTGAGTCTTCCTTGGATATTACCTTGGGGGTGCCTTGGGCATACCCAAGCTTAGATTCTTGTCACTCCTTATTCTCCTCATATCGGTGTCTCACCCAAAACTTGAAAACTTCAATCACACAAAACTTAATGGAACTGCGTGAGATGGGTTAGTGTAGTAAAGATAAATCATTCACTTAGGTACTGTCAAGACAAGATTCATAATTGTTCCCACATGATACCTACTGTATTATATCACTCCCATAATTTATATCATTCAATATAATCTATGAGAACACTAAAACAAGCAAACTATGCATGCAAAACAGAATCTGTCAAAAACAGAACAGTCTGTGAAGATCTGTAGTATATCCATACTTCCCTGTCTCTAAAAATTCTAACAAATTAGGACAACCTGAAGAATTTGTATATCAAGACTGTGTAAAAATTTCAGATCAAAAGCACGTTCGAGTGAATTTAACAAATTCCTGGACTGAGAGCAAAAGTTTCTGTTTTTGCACAGAATCAAGTCAACTATCATCCACACTATCCCAAAGGCTTTACTTGGCACTTTATTGAAATAAAAGACACAAAACATGATTAATAAAGTAGCTTAATCATGTGAACACACAAAAACAGAAAGTTAAAGTGTTGGGTTGTCTCCCAACAAGTGCTTTTCTTTAATGCCTTTTAGCTAGGCATGATGATTTCAATGATGCTCATATAAGAATAGTAATTGAAACATGCAAAAGAGCATCATGAAGCATATGACTAGCACGTTTAAGTCTAACCCACTTCCTATGAATAGGGATTTTGTGAGCAAACAATTTATGGGAACAAGAATCAACTAGCGTAGGAAGGCAAAACAAGCATAACTTCAAAACTTTGAACACATACAGAGGAAACTTTATATTATTGCAATTCCTACAAGCATATGTTCCTCCCTCATAATAATTTTCAGTAGCATCATGAAGGAATTTCACAACATAACTATCACATAAAGCATTCTTTTCATGATCTACAAGCTTAGAAATTTTACTACTCTCCACACAAGAAAATTTCTTCTCATGACTAATAGTTGGAGTATCATAAAAGAATTGAATACTACAAATTGGTTCCACATTAAAAGAGTAATATTCAGTAAAAGGATATTCATAATTATGACAAGTATCATAATAGTAATCATCACTCTTTTTCAACGCATAAGTATCATCACAATAATCATCATAAGTAGGAGGCATGCAATCATTATAACAAATTTGATCATTCAAAGTAGGGGGAATAAAAAGATCATCTTCATTAAGCATAGCATCCCCAAGCTTAGGACAAACATTAATTGTAGAAAATAAATTCTCAAACATGTCATTTTCATCAAACATAGCATCCCCAAGCTTGTGGCCTTGTATATCATAAACATAATCACTCTCATCATTAATAGTATGGATAGCACCAATAGTATAGCAATTATTATCATCATCCTCCAAGTTGGTGCCATAAATATTTTCAAGATTATAAGAAGTATCATTATCTTCCCAATCATAATTATCACAACAAGCAATAGGCATAACAAAATCATCCTCAAGTGTATCATCTTCCACAACTATTTTTGATTCATTCTCATGAAGCCTATCAATAATGGGAGCAACATTATTTGGGAGAGATACCTCTTTACCTTTACTTTTCCTTCTTTTCTTCTTCTTCACCACATTATGTGTGGGTTTATTTAATTCCTCCAAGCTTCTTTTTGAAGAGGTTGGTTGAATAAAAAGCTCCTCCTCGTTACCTGATTCATCATAAGAAAAAATAGGAGGATATTTGGAAACCTCTTCCCCTTCATTAGTATTCTCTTCATCTTCTATTTGTTTTATTGTCTTTAAGTAATTGGCAATATAAGGATTCTCAATGCAATTTACCACGCAATACATATAGATTTCATTTAGATCAAAATCAATCATTTTCATGAGAACCCAAGCTGGAACATCCTTAGTTTTATGTTTCATTTCTTCATATCCCAAAAATAGACTAAATTCATTATGATGCTCAAGGGTAATGAGGTTATCACAATTTTTGGAGACAATTCGATCATGAAATAATTCACATTGGAAATTAAAATGACCACTTTCATTGCAAAGTTCACAAGGACGGCGAGAAATATTAAGTCTTTCAGCACAAACATATAGCCTCTCTTGCAACCATTTAGTTTCTAAATACTTATGCCTCTTACAAAATCTATCCTCCCTTTTTGGCATGTCTTCACAAACTCTATGCACTCCACAAAAATTGACATGCTTATAAGAAATCTTTTTATCATGACTAGTGCAATCATCATTAGTACTATGGATATTCAAAGAATTCATACTAACAACATTGCAATCATGCTCATCACTCAAAGATTTAGTGCCAAACATTTTAATAACTTCTTCTTCTAACACTTGAGCACAATTTTCCTTTCCATCATTTTCATGAATGACATTAAAAAGATGAAGCATATGAGGCAACCTCAATTCCATTTTTTTGTAGTTTTCTTTTATAAAACCAAACTAGTGAAAAACAAGAAACTAAAAGATTCAATTGCAAGATCTAAAGATATACCTTCAAGCACTCACCTCCCCGGCAACGGCGCCAGAAAAGAGCTTGATGTCTACTACGCAACCTTCTTCTTGTAGACTCGTGTTGGGCCTCCAAGCGCAGAGTTTTGTAGGATAGTAGCAAATTTCCCTCAAGTGGATGACCTAAGGTTTATCAATCCGTGGGAGGCGTAGGATGAAGATGGTCTCTCTCAAACAACCCTGCAACCAAATAACAAAGAGTCTCTTGTGTCCCCAACACACCCAATACAATGGTAAATTGTATAGGTGCACTAGTTCGGCGAAGAGATGGTGATACAAGTGTAATATGGATGGTAGATATAGGTTTTTGTAATCTGAAAATATAAAAACAGCAAGGTAGCAAGTAACAAAAGTGAGCAAAAACGGTATTGCAGGGCTTGAAAACAAGGCCTAGGGTTAATACTTTCACTAGTAAAAGTTCTCTCAACAATACTAACATAGTTGAATCATATGTAAATCCCTCACGTGCGGCAAAGAGTTCACTCCAAAGTCACAAATAGCGGAGAACAAACGAAGAAATTATTGTAGGGTATGAAACCACCTCAAAGTTATCTTTTATGATCAATCTTATGAGTTATCCCTATAAGTGTCACGAACAGCCCTAGAGTTCGTACTAAAATAACACCTTAAGATACACATTAACCAAAACCCTAATGTCACCTAGATACTCCAATGTCACCACAAGTACCCATGGGCTTGATTATACGATATGCATCACACAATTTCAGATTCATCATGTTCAATCCAATACAAAGTACTTCAAAGAGTGCCCCAAAGTTTCTACCGGAGAGGCAAGACGAAAACATGTGCCAACCCCTATGCATAGATTCCCAAGGTCACGGAACCCGCAAGTTGATCACCAAAACATACATCAAGTGGATCAATAGAACATCCCATTGTCACCACGGATATCCCATCGCAACACATACATCAAGTGTTCTCAAATCCTTAAAGACTCAATCCGATAAGAAAACTTCAAAGGGACAACTCAATTCATCACAAGAAGATAGAGAGGGGAAAACTCCATATGATTCATCTATATCAATAAAGCTCGCGGTACATCAAGATCATGTCATCTCAAGAACACGAGAGAGAGAGAGAGATCAAACACATAGCTACTGGTACATACTCTCAGCCCCGAGGGTGAACTACTCCCTCCTCGTCATGGAGACCGCCGGGATGATGAAGATGGCCTCCGGTGATGGTTTCCCCCTCCGGCAGGGTGCCGGAACGGGCTCCCGATTGGTTTTTCTTGGCTCTGGAGGCTTGCGGCGGCGGAACTCCCGATCTAGGTTTCTTTCTGGGGTTTTTGGTATTTATAGGAATTTTTGGCGGCGGAAACAAGTCCAGGGGGGCCACGAGGTGACGACAAGCCAGGGGGCGCGCCCTAGGGGGGGCACCCCCCAGGCTTGTGGTGGCCTTGTGGCTCTTCTGGCCCAACTCCAATGCTCCCTGGGCTTCTTCTGGTCCATAAAAAATCACCGTAGATTTTTATTCCGTTTGGACTCCGTTGGATATTCCTTTTCTGTAAAACTCAAAAACACGAAAAAAATAGAAACTGGGACTAGGCTCTAGGTTACTAGGTTAGTCCCAAAAATAGTATAAAATTGTAGTTAAGTGATTGTAAAACATCCAAGAATGATAATATAACAGCATGGAACAAGCAAAAATTATAGATACGTTGGAGACGTATCATGCGTCCCGTCAAGCAGAAGGTCCGAAAGCAAGCCTTGGAACGACAAGAATTGATTGCCGAAGAAATCAAGAAGCTAGAAGCAGCAGGTATGATCAGGGGCGTGATCCACCCAACTTGGCGAGAAAATCTTGTGGTAGTGCGCAAGGCGAATGGGAAATGGAGGCTTTGCATCGAATTCACCGACGTCAACAAGGCTTGCCCGAAGGACTCGTTCCCCTTGCCGCGCATTGACCAGATAGTGGACTCGACCGCTGTCTGCGATCTCCTGTCCTTCCTCGATCCATATTCTGGCAATCACCGGATCTTCATGGCCGAGGAGGACGAAGAAAAAATAGTGTTCATCACCCCCTGCGACGCGTACTGCTTCAGACGCATGTCGTTCGGGTTGAAGAGCGTCGGTTCAACATTCGCGAGGGTAGTTCAGATTGGTCTGGGACCGCTGCTGCAGAGGAATGTGGAAGCATACATGGATGATATAGTGTCAAGACCATGAATAAGGACAAGCTAGTGCAAGACCTAGAAGATTCCTTCAAAAATTTGCGCAAGATCAATTTGAAGCTTAACCCCGAGAAGTGCGTGTTGGGAGTCTCTTGCGGCAAGCTCCTCGGGTTCTTCGTATCACAACGCGGGATCGAAGCCAACCCCGCCAAGATTGAGGCAATTGAATAGCTGGAGGCGCCCAAGCGCATCAAGGATGTGCACCGCTTGGCAGGCTGCATCGGCCCCCTCAACAGGTTCATTTCCAAGTCAACAGAGCGCGGCCTACCATTTTTCAAGATCCTGAAGAAGGCGGGCCCAATGACGTGGACCCCGGAAGCAAAGGCAGTGCTGCAAGACTTGAAGAAATACCTGTCCTCAACGCCAGTCTTAGTCTCACCAAGACATGAGGAACCGTTGCTGCTATATTTGGCGGCAACGAACCAAGTGGTTAGTGTTGCGCTGGTGGCAGAAAGGGAAGTTGAGGAGGATGAAGCAGAAACCACCAAGCCGGTAGCTAGCAAGCCAGAACTAGCCCCGACAAAACAAAAAGCCAATGACGCAAGCATGACACAAGGGGCATATCAGCAAACTGTGCAGAAGAAGAAGGTGGTGCAGCGGTCGTGTATTTTGTCAGCTCCCTCCTGGCAGGGGGCGAGATCAAGATACTCTGGGATGCAGAAATGCGTTTTGGCCTCCTTATGGCCTCCCGGAAGCTGCGCCACTACTTCCAAGCACATCACATCACCATCATCACTCGGTTCCCGCTGCAACGTATCTTGAGAAATCCAGTGGTAACCGGCAGGCTCGTTGAGTGAGCATTGGAGCTGGCCAGCTTCGACTTGAGCTTCGAAAGTACGGCAACAATCCAAAGCAGGGCCCTGGAGGAATTCATAGCAGAATGGATGCCAACGCCAGACGAAGAAATCCCGGAGACAACACTCCACGACAAAGAAACACCTCGAGAATGGGTCATGTACTTTGAGGGAGCTTTTTCGCTGCAAGGTGCCAGTGCCGGTGTGCTACTCATCGCACCCACCGGAGAGCACCTCAAGTATGTGATTCAGTTGCATTTTTCCCGGGAGGAATCAATAAACAAGACGGCTGAGTATGAAGGGTTACTTGCCGGACTACGGTTAGCGGCCAATCTTGGAATCAGAAAGTTGATAGTCTGGGGGGATTCGTAGCTTGTCGTGTGCCAAGTAAACAAGGATTATCAAAGTCCCGTGATGGAGGCGTATGTTGACGAGGTATGGATATTAGAGGAGTGCTTTGACGGTCTACAAATGGAGCACGTCCTCCGTGCCGAGAATGACATTGCCGACGACCTGTCAAAGAGAGTCACACATAAGTTGCCTATGGAACTAGGCACTTTTGTTCTCCTATTGGCCCAACCTTTAGTCACCCCATCAGCGCGGCAGAACAGAAAAAGAAAAGTCAATCTGGTGACTACATTCCGGCAGAGCCATCGGTGGCTGCCAAGAGGGTTGCCGGGAGCGACAACCGGCCTGCCGGTGGACCTCGAGCTCCGGCAGACCCGACGGTCCATGTCGTACAAGCTAGCGTCCCCGCAGCAGAATAAATGCCTTGGGTCCTTGTCGTTGAGACACATGCTCCGGCATGGGCACAACAGATAGTCCAGTACCTCCAAACAGGTGATCTTCCCGAGGAACCAAAAGAAGGCGAAAGAGTAGCCCAAAGGTCGAGTACATACCAGTTTGTGGACAACACCTTATACAAGAGGAGGCCGAATGGTGTGAAATTGAAGTGCATTCCCCGGGAAGAAGGATGTCAGTTGTTGGCAGCAATACGCGAAGGGTCTATGGCTCCCACATCGGATCACGGGCCCTTGCCGGGAAAGCATTCCGCCAAGGCTTCTATTGGCCAACAACATTTCAAGACTCTTTGGCAGTGGTGACAATGTGTCAAGCATGCTAGTACCACGCCAAGCAAATACACCAACCAACACAAGCCCTTCAAACCATACCGCTCTCTTGGCCCTTCTCGGTCTGGGGGCTCGATATCCTCGGGCCCTTCCCCATGCTACCGGGGGCATTGAGTTCTTGTTCGTCGCAATCGACAAGTTCACGAATTGGACTGAGGTAGAACCGGTGAGAAAGGTAACGTCGCAGGCAGTGGTCAAGTTCCTCAGAGGGATTGTTTGCCGCTTTGGTGTTCCCAACAGGATCATCACCGACAATGGCACACAGTTAACCAGTAGCAGCTTCATGCAATATTGCCAAGACATCGGCACCAAGATATGCTTTGCATCGGTCGCTCACCCAAGGAGCAACGGGCAACTAGAGAGAGCCAATGCCGAAGTGCTCCAGGGACTCAAGAGGAGGACTTTCGACAAGCTACACAAGCACGGAAGGCGCTGGATTGATGAACTCCCGGTGGTTTTTTGGTTAATCAGGACGACACCAAACCGAGCCACCCGTGAGACACCCTTCTCCCTAGTTTATGGTGCAGAAGCAGTTCTCCCCACTAAACTCACATACGGGTCATAGAGAGTGCAGGCCTTTGACGAGGACCGACAAGAGCAACTACGGCAAGATGACACTGTGCTCCTCGAGGAAGATCGTCTCCAGGCCGTGCTACGTGCAGCCCGGTACCATCAATCCCTACGCCGCTATCACAGCCCAAGACTACACACCGGGAGCGTTGAGGAAGGCGACCTTGTTCTTCAACGGATTTAGTCCGCGAATGGGTCAAACAAGTTGACACCGAAGTGGGAAGGACCTTACCAGTTAGTACGAGTCACCAGGCCTGGCGCAGTCCGCCTGGAGACCCAAGACGGCACCCCGGTGCAGAACTCGTGGAGAGCATCTTTGCAAGTTCTACCCGTGAGACGCGGTTGTCGCCCCCCCGGAAACCTACAAGTTCGACGACAAGGCGTTAATCCTTTGTACAGAGCCAGGCGATGACCCGGTGCGTAGTCAATAAAGCTAAGTGTTCTACAACTCTTTGTCAAGTACATATTTATGTTATGTATTTTAGATGAGGTGTTGAGATCACTCCTTGCGTAAGATGGCCATTGAATCACCTGGGTTCCTAGCCCACTCTATTTTCTCTTCTTTATTTTTCTCAAAAGGGAGAAGGAGCCCCGCGTGCAAGTCTTCCCAGGGGGAGTGACGGTATGGACACCTACAAATGCATTCGAGGACGATAATCTTGCGGCAAGAAATGCAGCGAGAAAAAACGAAGTTGCCAAAACTTTTCGAAATCTTCGAGCCTTTCCCTCAAACGTGCTGGTGCTTGTGTAAAGAAGACATGCATGCCAAGGGCTCTTGTTGAAATCATTACGCGCTTAAGGGTTGGAAGCATGCCCAACAACTTAAGTGGCCGCGGCGAGGACGACGGGATGTCCTTGCCAGAAGCCACACTACTGAAAGGGTGCTCGGGATCTATCCTTGGAAGCGCCTAGGGTACGAATGTGCGCACTGACAAGCGTTAAGAATCAGGAAAACACACAAGCACAGTCTTGTCGCGTAAAGGGAAATGGACATTCACCGACGCATAGTAAACCATTAACATTTCAAAGATACCCAATATTTTCTTTCCATTTCTCTCGCAAGATTACATTGGGTACGATCTAAACACAAAAGGAGATCTACCACTACGATGTGGCGATTGATCCAGAAAAAAGGTCTCACGGATGCACCCTCGTTCCCGCTGTGCTAAACCCTAGCTACGACGCCGTGCATGCCTCGTCGGAATCCTCCCGCTTGATGCCGAAGGTGCTGCCGTCGTCGTCACTATCGCTGGAGGAGTAGAGGTCGATCCCGCTCGATCTCTCCGCGCGACACCCCAGGCGAGTGCCAGTGACCCTGAATATCTTCACAAAGAGGGTGGCGGCGCCGTCGAACTTGAAGTGGAGGAGGTGCCCGGGCCCCAGGCCGCGGGAGCGTGCAAACGCCTTCCATCCCCATGTCAGGAACATGGCTCTTTTGGGGGAAAGGTCGACTGCAACCCAGGCGGGCCCATTGCAGCAACCATCCGCCCGGAGCCACAGGCCTAATGTCCTTCCGCCCTTCATGACCATCGCGAAAGGATCAAGGAGGCGCATCCAACTCCGGAGCCAGCGTGGTACCACCACAACGAACTCCTCCACCTCATCCCCCACATGGATCCCTGGATGGGGCTGCGGGAGGGGCATGGGAGCATCGCCACGACCGCCGCGGTTCAGCGGAGCTGCTCTTCCACGACCCCTGGATGTCGTCCCTCTGCGGGAGCTGGAACCAGCTCCTGTCGTTGTCACCACGATCCGCATGGGACTCCGAGGGGAGCCCCTCGTAGCGGCGCTGGATCCGTGAGCGCGACCACGGCCCCTCGCCATGCCAACGGTGACGCGCTCGAGGAAGGGAAAGAGGAAGGAAGAAGGAGGCGCCGGTCGAGAGGCTAAAGCAGGAGAGCACGAATGAGCAACGCTGCCTCACAACTCCCTCTCTTTATAGGGCCGGAGAAGAGGAGGGGGCTCGCTCTTCGCGACCCAAGGCGAGCGCGCACTGACACATAGCCAGTGCTAGCAACCACCCTTCCCAAAAAATGCCCGCCCTCGCGCGTGACACACGCCACACGGGATGCAATTTAAGGAGGGAGACATAGCGGAAGGGGCAAAGACACCCAAGCGACGCAGGACGGTTTGGAGGCTGACCGCCCGATGACAGGTGCACGGCTCAGGCAGCCGCCTCTATCGCCCAATGACGAGCCTCGTGTGAAAACACGCGGCGTAGGAAACGCCCCTTCGGGTCCAACACGGCGCGGTTTCTCAGGCATGTTTTTTGACGCCATCCCGCCCCGCTTCCCCGTAATTCTCATTCAATGCATATCGCAGGAAGAAGCGGCAAGAATCATCATTGTAACCGCAGGAAATTGCGACCGCATGTATCTGTGCACTGTTTTTGGGCCTAGCCCAACAACGTCACGGACGCAAGTGTGGCCCAGGTCCGGGGGCTCCAGTCAGTGTACTAAGAAAGGGAGCCTTTAGTACCCTGACTTGTGCACCAGACGACCACGGCCTCCGAACTGGCAAGGCCCTTTCAGGCTAGAACTGAACTCCAAGCCACTTAGTGCAAGGGCTCAAACAAACCGGTAAGCTTTCCTTGCCGGGGGGCTCGGACGCTAGCGCACCCGCCAAGGCCCACGCACTCCAAGCCCCCGCTCCATGTCGCTGGGCTGATTGTCTACATTAGCTAGGTGTCGAGCAGTCAGGCTGGTTGGTGAAGCTGGTCGGGGCGCGTGGCAGTTTTCCAGGATTTACATCAGCTTTAATGAAACCCGTCCTACGGCATGGCAAAACAATAAGAGGTAGCTGGGCGAACGACACAGAAGAAGAGGCAATCCTTGCTAGGAGACATCTGTCACGCCCAAGATGCGGTCCTATCTTGATTTTGGCTCGACGACCTCGATAGGTATAGAAGCGCATCTCGTCGTTTCGCAAGAATGGATATTGTTACAAGTACATGTAAAGAGGAGATGAGTATATGAAATTGGCTTACACTCGCCACAAGCTAAATCATGATCATCTCAAATACAATAATACATTTGATCACCATACTGAAGAGCAAGATCTAATTACGGACGAAATCAAATGATAAAAGCGACATCCATCCTTGCTAATCCCAGGCTGCCGGTGTGGAACCCATCCTATGATCTATGAAGAAGAAGAAGAACTCCAAATCAAACAGTCGCTCTCACGTCAAAGCATGGCATTACATGTACCTACAACTATTGTTGTAGTAAGCTGTGAGCCACAGGGACTCAGCAATCTCATTTCCAAGGGTATTAAGAGTAGCAAATCTTAATGGGTGAGATATGGTTAAGTGGTGAGGCTACAGGAAGCGCTAAGCATTTATTTGAGTGGCTAACTTACGAGTACAAGAATAAGAAGAGTGATCTAGGCATAAACGGACGTGAGCTACTGATGATCGAGAAGTGATCCTAAACACCTACTTACGAGTCAAACATAACCCCACCGTGTCCTCTTTTCGAACACCCTCGAAAAGAGACGGTGACGGTTACGCCCACAGTTGGTGTAATTTTATTTAGGTTTACTTCAAGTTTTCTATTACCGGATATTATAAAATTTCCAAGTTGCCACATAACCGCGGGCACGGCTCTCTGAAAGAGTTAAGCCTGCAGGGGTGCTCCAACTCATCCATCAGAAACTAGGCACAAGTTGCCGTGGAAAACCTGAACCATGGGATCTCCCGTAGTTTCCTCGAAATCCCGGTGGAAAACCTCTACCTCGAGATAACCCGAAGTGTCCTCAGAATCCCGATGCAAAAGATGTTCGAGAAAGGTAAAACTAATCCAGCAAGACCGCCCGACGTGTCGACGAACCCGATAGGGGCCGCGTATCTCGTTCTCAGGACACGACAGATAAGCGAAGCGTACGGTGGCCTGATAGAAATCTCCCGAGTTGCCCCGGATTGACCCCACACGATGCTCTAGTTTGGACTAACACTCATGAGGAGCACTAGCCTAGGTTGTTGATTTATTATCCGTGGGTGTCGGCGGGTCCCTATTCAATTTTATTAGTTATTAGGCAAATGTAGTACCAATGTTGGGACTTGCCGGAAGAGTTTTATCCCAAAACTAAAATTAAGGGGGTCCCCATAACAACCCCAAGCATGTTAGGGGTGCTCAATATGGAACATAACACCGGTACTCGGAAACTAAGCCGGCAAGAGTGGAACAAAACACCAAGCAAAAGGCCGAGCCTTCCTCCCTTTACCAAGTGTATAGATGCATTAAATTAAATAGCAAGGATGATGTGATATCCCAAAGATATCCATGTTGTCACATGGAAACAACCTGCACCTGCAACTAGCATCGCCATAAGAGGGGGATAAGCAAGCGGTAACATGGCCAAACAATGGTTTGCTGGGAAGGAGGAGGTTAGGGGCTGATCATAGCAATGTTGGGAGGCTTAACATAGAAGTGATAGGTAGCGAGACATAGCGATAGAAACGAGACAATTAGCATGGCAATGATAGTAGCGATGTCCAGGGAAATGGTCATCTTGCCTGAGATCTCGCTTGGAAGAAGAATGAATCCGTGAAGTAGACGAACGGGCATAGTCGAACGAATGCTCACACTCCGAACGCTTTCGGAACTCTATCGAGAAGAAGCAAGCGGGAAACAAACCAATGACACGGTAAGCACCACAACATATTCATGATACACAAACAAGGATGATTCATGTCTAGTTTAAATATGCAAGGCATGGCAAGCAGAACAATCAACTACTACACATTAAGTGAAGTTCAATATGCAAAGAGTTGCATATTGACGAAACTCCCCATTCAAATCTTTTTGTTTCCTCTCGTTTATTTACATGACAGGTTTAAATTTTGTTTATCTTGGAAATTTTGTTTATCATGGCAAAAGGCAAAGCATAAATTAACTACACTATCTATGCATCTTAAATGAGGCCGGAAACAACATATAGTATTTTTGAAGCGACCCCATATGTTAATTTGGAAATTGATCAAAATCTGAACTAAGCATATTTTATATTTATTAAACAGGAAAATAAAGTGCACCATGTGATTCTACACGTCATTCTAGGAGATTTACATATATAGATCATTTAAAACGAAGCTACGGTCTAAAAGATATGACACACGCAAGATAAATATGTCATGAATGCAATATGCATGCAAACAACAACCACAACCATTTCAAATCATGGATATAACAATATATTATGAAACTACATGGAATTCTAAGCAATTTCATATATGGCATGTTCAAAACGGAGCAACGGTTCAACAATAACAACCAACACAAGTTCTAGTCATAATCTGTACAAGACGGCAACATGGCATTATGCAAACATCAAAACAAAAAGCTACAAGAATCTAAAATACAGAAACAAGACATGGGGCAGTAGCTTACATGATGAACAACAATTCATATCATAGCAGCAAGTTGAATAGAAGCATGGATCAATAGAAAATGATCTCACAAGATGGCTATTGGTACAACAGGTATGACTTAGCAGAGCACGGTTGATCTGAAGGCATATTGACAGCAAGAAAACTATATGCTACATGACTTATAATGGCATGAAAATTAACATCATGGTATAGGACATTATGCACTACAAATAACTCCATAGGATCATCATCAAAATATGCAGAGGGACATGGCTAGCATCAACACAACATGGTAAATTGAAATAAGCAGACTCTCAGACTTGGTGAAAATTAGAGTAGACATGAGCAGCAGTTTTTATCAGGTAGGCATGTTGACAGCAAGAAACAAGTATGTAGCATGGCTATTTCATGTAATCAAATGGCATATCTATCTAGAGCATAAGATGCACTTCAATTCATCCCACATTGGCATTTGTAAAAGAGCTATGAATCCACTGCAATCATCAAGACAAAAAGCTAAGTTTCAATCCAGACTCCAGACTTAGTGAAATTTGACTATCTCCCAAAACAACAGTTTGACTAGGCATGTTTACATGGCAATAATAGTAGAACAAAAATCATTTAATGGCATGGCTAAAATACTAGCAGCAAGTAGACATAGCATACTACCAATTACTCCATTGGCACAAGTGCAAAGGATGCATGTCTTGCTTAAAATGACTCTCATGAAATGGAACTTATCGTTCAAAGATTAGCAATTTTATCACGAAGTCTACTTTAGAGCAACATATTCACATGATGGAGATGATTTACATGGAAACCAATGCCATGGAATCAAATTACACATATAATAGAACAATTCTCATGAAGGAACCACATGGAAAAGGCCTACGGTTTAGATGCAATCATCCACGCAAGTTTGAACAAAATAACACTTCTCAACAGTTTGTTCACGAAGCACTTTTGTAACAGAGATTTGAGCATGTATATGATTCCTAAAATGCTTGATGCTATGATGTAGAGCACAATGAGTAGATGATTTTACATAATTGGATGATTTCCATATGATGCATGGTTTGCAAATTACAAGCAGTTTAAAATCCAATCATGATGTTTTTCTCTGACAAACAAATGACTTAGTGGATTTTGCCCTCAGCGGAATCGGGACGGGATGGACCCGGTGCGCCATTTGGTTCGGGGGCTCGGGGTCGGCCTCGACAAGGTCGTATCGATCTGGAGGTTGGAGAGGAGGCATGCCACGGCTACACCGGCGGCGGGGCGGACGCTAGCGAGGGACAGGGCGACGATGGGGCAACGGCGAGGCGGATCTGAGCGTCGCCCACCCGAATCTGGCCTGCGGTGGCGGCTGGTGGTCGGAGGGGGTGCGGGGCAAAGGTGGCCGGCGAGCCCCTTGGCGGGCGTGACCACGGCTGCGGGCGAGCTCGATTCACCGAGTCTAGCGGCGCGCAGATGGCCGGAGGCGACGAGGTTGAGCGAAGCAGCAGCGAGGCGAGCTACTGTTGGTGGCAGTCAAGCGCGGCTCCAGTGAGCTCCCAGGTTTAGGTCGACCGGTGGCGGGTGCTCCGGTCGCCGGCACGGTGGAAGGAGCCGGGCTACCTCGGGTAAGGAGGCTCGGGCATGCGCGGGCCAGCGCGGCGGCTGTGTGGGCTTGCAAGGGCCGGATCTGTGGCCGGCGGGCCTGCACCGGCGGGGTAGAGTCCAAGGGTGATGTGGCGGCTCGGGAGTGGCCAGGAGCGGCGGCGCGGGCGATCCGGCGGCGACAAGTGGCGGCACGGCTGTAGCCCGGCGCGGGAATTGAGGGAGGCGACGGCTGGAGGTTAGGGGAAGATAGGGGCTACGGTTTGTGTCCATTTTTGGGAAGGGGAAGTCTTTATATAGGTAAGGGGCTAGGGTTAGAGGGTTTTTAGTTGTTTTCGGACCTTCGGATCTCGATCTGACGGTGCAGATCGGAGGAGGGGCTAGCTGGGCTATGGTGGGCTGTGGAGAGGTGGTTGGGCTGAGATGAGAGGGAATTTGTGGCCCGTGGCATGATTTTTAAAACCCAAAAAACGTCCGACAATTTAACCGATGACTATATCACTACAGTTGGTCGTTGGGGTATCAAACGACCTTCGAATGCGAAGAATTTTGGCAGACGGTCTACCTACAATATAATAAGACCGCTCGCCAAGTTTTGACCCATTCCAAGAATGTTTTCTACGCACTTTTAAAACAATATTTAAACGATGCCGCGGGCGCGGGTGTGTGTGGTTGGTCTCGAGACGGTCAACGGCACGAACGAAGAGAACTGGAAACTACGAACGGATGCAAGTTTTCAAAAATGACGACAAGGGAATGCTGATGCTATGCAGATGATGCGAATTTTGTAAAGATGAATGTGACAACCAAATAAAACACACGACGAAACTAGGAATAACTGGAAGGCATGTGAAGCGTCAGTCTCGGGCAATTACAACGTCGCCAGCATGCCACCTCGCGGCGCACTAAATGCGCCTGTCTTAGTCCGTTAGAGTTAGGTATTTCCCACAACCGCTCTGACAAGTGTCTCGGGCAGCGATAGTGTGCACTATTTACCATGTGTGAAGACCATTTTAGCCATTTTGGTAGCCCCTTGGATTATAAAAGGAGGTCCATGGCTACCTTTAGAAAGGTCGAAACTATGTTCATTTACACGCGTAGCGGCGCTCCCGAAGCATCCTTGCTGGGCTGCGACGCTCCTGTACTGTGAACCTGAATAAACCACACCACATAGGATGTAGGGTATTATGCTCCGATGGCCCGAACCTGTCTAAACCCTCGCGCGTACAGTGTCTGGTGATGCTCTTTGCCCCAGAGGATTCCCTCAGCCGAACCACGAAAGGGGCCTTGCCGGCCCCATAGATCATCGTACCCCGACACCCTTGGCCCACTATCACCCTCCAGGCCAGCAGCGCCCCTTCCCTCTTTCCTTTCTCCCAGGCGCAGTCCTTCCTTCCCTTTTTCGTCAGTGTTCTTCCTTACAGAACGTGAACCGAATCCCTCTTCTTCGGAATTCGAATTTCGTATCCTCCCTTGCCCAAGATATTTTGTCCTATAAATAGAGACCCTTCCCCTCGACCGATTCCCCTAAAAAGTTTCACCCAAACCCTCCTAAGTCGCCCACATTCTCGAAATGCATCTTGCCGGAGTTTGTCCGAGTTCACCGGACGTTCTTGGCAGTTGTAGGATCACTAGAAGTGTGTGTCTAGAGGGGGGGGTGAATAGACTACTTGCATAAATTAAAACCTAACCTTTTCCCAAGTTAATTGGTGGGCAGTTTTAGCAATTATAACAAGTCTAGTGCACCCTACACATGCTAGTCAACAAGTATGGCAGCGGAAAGTAAGACAAGCACATATAAGAAAGAGTAGAGATAGGAAGATCAAACGCAATTTGGAGACGCAAGGATTTTTCCCGTGGTTCCGATAGGTGGCGCTATCGTACATCCAAGTTTATGGAGTCTTCAACCCACGGAGGGTAACGGTCGCGAGAGTCCATGGAGGGCTCCACCCATAAGGGTCCACGAAGTAGCAACCTTGACTATTCCATAACGGCTTCCGTCCACGAAGGACTAGCCTCACTATGGGTTGATCTTCACGAACTAGGTGATCTCCTTGCCCGTACAAACTTCTTGGTTCAACTCCAGAACATGAAGTAGGAGGCTCCCAAGCGATACCTAACCAATCTAGGAGGCACCATCCTCCAAAAGGTAATAGGCTCGATAGTAACGATGAACTCCTTGCTCTTGTGCTTCAGGATGATAGACTCCTCAACACACAATCATTCTCTCACAGATTTGGCTTTGGTGGAAGAGAGTGATTGGGAGGAAAGCAACTTGGGGAGGCTAGAAAGCAAGATTCATATGGTTGGAATGGAATGGCTTGATCTCAACACATGAGTAGGTGGCTCTCTCTCAGAAAATTGGATGGGGCAAGTATGGAATAGTTCTGAGTACTTCTCTTGCGAGTGGGTGGTGGTGAAGGGGTATATATAGGCATCTCAAAAAATCCAACCGTTACACCTATAATGTCCAACTCGGTGACACCGAAGTGTAAAACTCGGCGGTACCGAGTTGCTCAAAAGGTAGCAACTTTGGAATCTCGGTGAGACCGATATATAAATCTCGGTAGTACCGATCCGGTGACCAACGGTCAGATTGCAAAACTCGGTGGCACCGATCCAAACAACTCAGAAATTCCGTATTGAAGAAAAGGGGCAACAGAATGTTGGCAACCTAAACTTGGTGGCACCGATGCAGAATCGGCTGTACCGAAGACTTATGGTTTGGCTGGGATCTGTCTGAGGTGAAAATCGGTAAGGCCGAGTGGGGAATATTGGTGGCACCGATTTTGCATGATAGGCTTTTGACAGACTTTTGTGGAAGAGCTTGTGGGTGTTTTTGGTGACTATCACTTGTGCACGTGGAGCATTTTGTTCACCATCAATACCTTACCTGCTTTTAATAGTATTGGCTTTCCTATAGACTCAAAGTGATTTCTCACAAAGTAAAATGTAGAGTCTTCTTGCTTGAAGCTTTGCCAATCGTATTCCTTCTCCTTCTTCTTCTTGGGGATGCTCCTCACACTCCTTAGCCAGCACTCTCTGTGGACTTTATCTGAAATGCACTAGATAAGAGTATTAGTCCAAGAGACAATGTATGTTGTCATGAATTATCAAAACCACCAAGGGAGCATATGTGCTTTCAATAGTCCTTGTGCCAATCCACTTGTTTTGGTGATGTGCATCTGTTTAACATCCCGAGTCCGCTCTCCTCCACTATAGCGAGCTACATCGGGATCGAACGTCGTTCACACATGAACACCCTTGACGAGATGCAACCAAACCCCTCCTCCATCTCTGCCGATTCTCACCGGAGCCGCTGCCCCCATCATCGCCTCTTACTCTAGTACGTAAGCACGCATGCACGTTTGTTTGTTTTCTCTTTCCCAGATCGGTTTTTGTTTGGCTAGTTGCGTTAGTTAAAATAATAATCTGAACCGCCATTTTGTTTTCTGTTAACCTTAACCAGACCGGTTCACTATAGATCTAGAAAACCATTGGTTTTAGTTAAACTGTGCACAAACTTGTTAAGTATCGGCCGTCCTCTAGAAATGCTCGAACAAACACTTTTCCAGCCAACTGAAACATGACACGTGTCCCTGGTCAACCCCTAGTAAAATCCCGTTTTTAGAATAGTTTTGTTTTTAATATAGCCACAACTTTTATGTTTTAAGTCCAAATTGAGTGATTCAAATTGCTAGGGTTTCAGAAAATTATCTAGTTTATATAGGAACCAAAAGTTTTCATATTTGAAACTTTTAAAATATGAATTTGATCACATCTGATTTAAACTTGTTTTGCTTATAAACTTTTATTTAAATAATATTTTTTATTGAATCTTTTTTTGCTACTGTTTCTAGTTGAATTGTTTATCCAGTACTGTTTAGTGATTTATTTTTAGTTTATTTTAAATAAGGTTTTTAGGTAAAACGGTATTGTTTTACTTATAGTTTTGTTGTAGTTCCACTTTGTTGTTTTATTTGTTTTTAATTAATTTATTTTGTCAGTTTTCGATAAATTTCGTTAGGTTTATGTTAGTCAACAGTAGACTTTTTTTATAGGTTTTAAAAATTGTTTTACTTTTGTTTTGTGTTAAAACTTGTATAGGTCATAAAATGAGTTTTATAAAAGCTTTTTAGTTGATACTTTTTGCTAGGGAAAAGTACTACAAAATACTTTATGTTTATTTATTATTTTATTATTTTCTTTTCTGTTAATTTATTTGTTTTGCATTTTATTTGTTGTTAAGTTTTACATAGGACAAAAACTATTTTTGTTGTTTGTAGTAAACTCCTATAGTTTCCTTTAGGAGTTTTCTTTGGATTTCCTTGAAGTTTTTTTCTGGATTTTTATTTGGTTTTCTTATTGTTTTCTTTATTTTTTGGGTGTTAAAATGATTATTAGAATTGCTTGCTGAAGTAAATGCTTATGTGAATGCAATGTTTGACTATATAGATTTCATGGGAGAGTGGCGAATTGTTCTATGCGATATTATCTTCATCAACTAATACTAGGCAAGTTCACCTTTTCCATATGTTCATACCTATGTGTTGTTGCATCTAGTAGCACCTTTTTCACCATTTCCTCCAGTAGTTATACTGAATCTTATAGTTGGGGTAGAAGCATGAGGTAGGAACCCACACCATGGTTACTGAGCCCCGGGAACGTTGCTTATGTTATGCTACACAATCGTAGACGGGGACTGGTATGATTTCTCGTGAGTGGTGTGAGAAGGAGGACTCTACGATCAATGACGACAACTTCAAGATGGCAACTTCAAGGCCTGCATCTTCAAGACCTCAAGACTTCAAGACCCGAGACAAGAATTCAATACACACTAATGGCTGGAGGATGGTTTTGTCCGGCACCCTAGAGTAACCAGTGGATGACCCGGGATGTATGGAGAAGTGCCATGACATCTTGTGGAAAGTTTCACCCAGACTCAAAGAGACAGAAGAATACTTCATGCCCGGAAGCTTACTTGTGCAGCCAAAAGTCATTATGCACTCTGCCTTGGTTGACCTTAGTTGTGACTCTAGCTGGGACGGTGCTAGCAGATGTAGTCAACGGTAGGTCTGGATGGGTAACGGACAGTGGTGAGGGGAACTCTTTGAATTACCATGTTTCGTTCATCCTGTTCTTAAACACTCGACAATGCGAGGACTTACAAGGAGGGGACGATTCTTGTGGGTAAAGTGCACAACACTCTACAGAGTTAAAACCTAATCGATTAGACTTGTCCCCGGTTATGGATAATTTGAGGCTTTGGACTTGAATCTATCTTAGAAATCTCAACACCGGACTGATAACTAATTGTGGGCAACTTATGATACTTGTGGGCTATGAGACATCGGTTGGCCGAACCATGTCATGGTAGATAACTCTGTAGAAGACTCCTGATATTCCTTTGATGTAGGGAAAATAAAACCAGCTTTTATGCAAAAACTCAAACACAGATCCACAAAGCCTTATTGCATATAGAATAGTCCTTATCAACTGCTTCTATTGTGATCTTGCTGGTACATTCAATGTACTGGCCTACATGGCTGCAACGTATCATGTTGCAGGAATTCAACAATGAGTAAGAGTTACGATATAGGGTTCCGTTCTACACTCAACTTGTTGTTGGCGTTGATGGGACCACACCCTTAATGATTTGTTTCTGCTATGATGTAAGGTATACTTTGGATCTACGGTATTTATTTTACATGTGATGATATGGTATTTCATCAAAGTATGTGTGTGCCAGCATACTGATCCAGGGATGGCACAGAAAGCACAAAGACTTGACTGTATTGGGTCGGGTCGCTACACACAGTCGATGATGAAATACAGAGAATACATCACATGTCATAGTATTTACATCAAAGATCCAGTACAATACAATAAACACTTGGTTAGCTCATAGCTAGCTTACAGTACAATCATGCAGCGGAGTAAATATCTAGTCTCGTGGTCTCCATAGACTCACAAGCAAGAGTTGAGTATAGAATTGTAACCCTATTTCATAATATTCCATTCGATAAAATAACCGGCAACATGATATGTTGCCGCCACAAGGGTCAATACATTGGATGTATTAGCCAGCTTCACCAAGATTGGCTTGTGGAACATAAGTATGCAATGCGGTGCGGCTGGTTTTCTTTTGTGAAAAAATAGTTTTCCTACCTTTATAAAGTGGTCTACTCTAGTAGCAACATGACACTTCTGGTACACGAGCTCGTAGTCAAGAGTTACTCCAGTAAACCCCGATCGCAACCCGAATCAGTTTGAGCATGTGGACTTCCGGTACACCTCGGTCATCCCAAGCATCTCTCCAGACCCTGGTAAACCCCAAACCTCTAAGATCATCTCCATACTCCCCATTGGTTCAACCCATTGTTTTTAGATGCAAGAGGTGAATGATATCAAGCTAAAAATTCTCAAATGAGTTGCTCAAATTTGTCCATAACCAGGGAAACGGCTAATCATGATCATTTTTATATACTCTAAAGAGGTTTGTGTACTTTACCCGTGATATCCGATCACACCCTTCTTCTACTAAATTCGCATGAGAAGTAGCTAGGTAGATCAAGACAATGCTTTTGGGAAGTAGTCGCCCTCTTAGAAACGACAGACCCGGTCCAACCTACATGCAAGAATACATCCACTGGTCTACCATGGGAGCGTTCCCACAACTTACTCGATCCTGACAGTACCCATATTGTCTCACAATCACACGTGGAAGCTACTTAACTTTTGAACTCATACATTCTCTGGTGACTAGGTGGTATTCCCCGCCATAGACTACACTCCGATGACCCAATCAAAGCCAGTGCACCGATATCGATTCATTAATCAAGTAGTAATAGTTAAGTAGTCAACCATGGGTTTGTATGGTGGAAATAATAATGGAGTTTCCCAATCCATGTTATAGCAGCTAAGCAACTACTTGCGGGTTACAAGATCTGGGTATAATGGACCTAATCATTCTACTAGGCTTTCTCAAGCACAAAGTAAAATCCTATAGGGGTTTTGTGGGGACCCCGACTCATAAGTCGTGATCACCGAATGTACATGCACAGTGATCCCAGAGATCAATGCTCACTGAACACACAGAAACTGAATAACAAGAGTCTTACATACATTACGTACCGTTTTATACAAAGATGACCTTTATTACCAAGTCTTCATACACTCACAGCAGAAATCTTCAACGATAGCGTGAACCCATGCCATGTGCCATAACCCTATAGGCGTTCTGACTGCGAAGCGTCCTAGCTCGCATGTTCGTCACCAAGGTAATCTTCATCATAACCTGGTGTTTCATGCCTGACCAATAAAATAACCAGTGGCAAGCCAATGACTACTTTGAATGTACTCGCAAGTAACCCATGTTTGGAATAAGGTTTAACAATGGATGATATAGCACTACGTAGGTAAGTTGCGGAAAGCTAATTTTTGAGTGCAATGACATGTTCAAACCAACTTGTAAAGCATGCATCAACAGGTTGTAGATATCCATATGAACAAGTTACAGATATCAATATAAGCAGGGGTGAACATCTCATGTTTAATCATCATGCCAAGTCATCTGACTTACCTCAAGTACCATCTTTCTCCGACACACACGCACACCAAGTTTGTGAAACCATCGGATGTAGTTTAAGTAGCACCACCCAACTATCCTTGACCGTGGACACTGCTATTCGGATAGTTTTACACTCTGTAGAGGTTGCACACTTTACCCACAAGACTCGGGGAACTTCCGTGTCATCCACGACTCGCGGTATTATTCATACCCGAGGTAAGTACCCAAACATTGCCTTTCCCCTGACGATACTAACAAAGAGTCCAGTCGTTGGTGCCATCCCTCATGATGTACATCACAAGTATCATCCACGAGGGCATGCAACGGTGTTCCCGGTATCTGTAAAACAACCCATGATCGTCCTTTTCGGCACGACCCCGTATCAAGAGCGACCACGTCACACCCGCCACTAGTAATGTGGGCTCTTTGCTAGCACTCACCACTACTGGAATCAGGAGATTTGCCATCTGCCATGTCTTTGCCGTCTGCTGGCAGATGGCAAAGAAGGTCTTTGCCGTCAGCTGGGTGAAAGCAGATGGCAAAGGACTGGCAGATGGCACAGAGGGTCTTTGCCATCAGTCAGCTCTTTGTCGTCTGCCAGCAGACGGCAAAGATGCCAAAGCAAACGGCAAAGAGCCCACCTGGGCCCCACTGGCCCGTGGGGTTTGGTTAGGTCAACTGGGCCGTCCGCCGGCTCTTTGCCGTCTGCTTTCCGGCTCTTTGCCGTCTGCCAGCAGACGGCAAAGAGGATGCCATAATAACGTCCGTCAACCACCCCACCCCTCTCACTCTCTCTCTCACTCACTCTCTCTCTTGCCCGCCGCCCCTCTCCCCCCGCGCGTCGCCCCCAGCACCGGCCCCCTCCCTACGCCGCCCCCACCACCGCACCGCCCCTCACCACCACGCCGCCGCCCTCCCTGCGCCGCCCCCACCACCGCAACCCCTCCCCACGCCGCCCCCTTGCCCTCGGCGGCTCCCCGCGCCGCCTCCTCCCCAAGCCGCCCCTCCCCGAGCCGGCCCCCCACTACCGCGCTACCGCCCTCCCTGCGCCGCCCCCCACCACCGCAACCCCTCCCCGCGCCGCCCTCCCCGTGCCGCCCCCCACCACCGCAACCCCTCCCCTGCGCCGCCCTCCCTGCGCCGCCCCCCACCACCGCAACCCCTCCCGAGCCGCCCCCTCCCGTCGCCGGCTCCCGGCGCCGCCCCCCTCCCCGCGGCACCCCGTCCCCACGGCTTCCCCCCTCACACCGCCGCCCCGGCCGCCTGCACCGCCCCGGCCCTCCCCGGTGAGTTTGTTTAGTTTATTTAGATATATAGTTTATTTTCTGTTAGTTTAGTTTATTTAGATATATAGTTTATTTTCTGTTAGTTTAGTTTAATTAGATAGTTTATTTTCTGTTAGTTTAGTTTATTTAGATAGTTAGTTTATTAGGTAGGAAAAACTTAGATAGAAAAGAAAAAAACTTAGAAGAATAGAAGAAAAGAAAAAAAACTAGAAGAAAAAAAAGTATGCGTGACCAGTATGCGTCTCCCGTTCGAAAGGGCGGCATCTATAAATATGCATGTCTTTGCATATTTATAACCGCCATCCTTTCGAATTGTCCAACGTTATCCATGGACAGCCCGAGTATGTGTAGATTGGGTTTGTTTTCCCGTATGCTCTGCTTCGGATCCGATGCGGAATTTCGTCAGTGCCTCCCTGTTGTTCTCCGGGTACACATCCTCTCTGCTTATTGCCGATACGTGTATCAGGAGAACAGCGGGGAGGTGCTGCCGAAATTCTGCGTCGGATCCGGAGCAGAGCATGGGAAAACGAACCCAATCTACACATACTCGGGTGGGATTAGGACCTATCTCTACCTATTAGCGTGTAGGTTGCATGGACATAATAAAACTGACAAACTTGATTAACGGATGAATATAGATGATGAATTATATATATATTTCTTGTGTGTTTAGTAGGTAGGCAAGATGAGTGATCGTGCTTGGATGTACACCGGTCACCCTTGTCAGAAAGAAATGACCATTGAATGGTTAACAAAAACCAAGGGGTTTCTGAGCGCCGCATTTTCAAATGGCCAGGAAATAACTTAGTGCCCCTGTGTCCGGTGCGACAACCATAAAAAGTGGACACGGGATGAAATGGGTAAACACTTGCAGAAGTGGGGTTTTACGACTGATTATACGGTGTGGAGATTTCATGGTGAGTCTGCCCAACGTGCCAGGGCTGAGGTGGTTCGTCGTCGCACCGACGAGCATGGTACCGGGATCGAAGACATGGTGCAAGACTTTGATGATGCTCGGGATTCGGACAATGAGATGGAGGAATCTGCAAAGGCCTTCTATGAAATGTTGGAGTCTTCTATGCCATAGAGGAATCACAATAAGACGGAGGTGCCAGCGGTGTACGACCTCTATGCCATGGCCCATACTGCCTCATACAAGAAGGTCAAGGCATTCTCTGAGTCTGACCTCGATGATCCCGAGAACTTCAGCAATATCTCCTCCCACCACAAGCTCGTGAGGTACAGAGATGTGGGGAAGGCGGTGAATGGGGAGGACTTCAACCCGAGCCAGCATCCACTTGATCCAGACCTGGTCATGATAGCTGGCCACGGGAGGCCCCATGGCTCGATAGCCATTGGAGATGGACATATACGGTCTTCGAGCACTCTCCGGCAGATCAAGGCGCGCCAAACGAGCTCCTGTCCTGAGATGCCGCCTCGTCCACGGCTAGTCCAGCTCGCCATCGAGGTTAGTCATACGGACTCAGATAGGTTTCCTCCATTACATTGTGTGTGCGAACAAAGATGATTACAATGCTAACGAGGAGTTGTGTTGCAGGCTGCTCTACAGAAAGAGAGAGAGACAACCCAGGTGCTTCTGGCCGAACAGGCCCGGCAGGCGGCGGAGGAGAAGAGGGATTTGGAGGAGAGGACGGCTAGGTTGTTGGAGGAGGAGAGGGCACGGAACGATGCGTCTAACCGGGCCATGTACGAGCTCATCGTGGTAAGTTTCTTCTTCATATTAGCCAAATCATGCACTACATGTTCTTTTCATTAATAACCAATATGATTGACTTGGCAAAACCAAATGTGCAGACTTTGTGCGAGAAGAACGGCCAGACCCCTCCGCCGATGCCAGTCAATACCACGGCTGGAACGGTGAGTTCCATTTCAATGTTCATTAGTTACTAGTCTTAACATTTCAGCGTCATCATGCTAACGCAAATGATCTTTGGTACAACATAACTCCCGAGCCGCATCGCACGACCCGAGCAACCCCAGTGCTTCACCTCCGTGATGACGAGGACGGTAAGCCCTAATATGCCACTTACTTGGCTCATTTTCTCAAACAAATACAAACATAGCACTTAGACAAACTTAGCACTTAGACCAATGTCATATTTTACCTAAGTTAGCTTTGTTTCCTATAAAATGACATAGTAAGCTTACTTACCTCCAAAATGACATATTGTACCTAAGTAACCTCTAAAATGACCTATACTTAGCATTGTTTCCTCCACACTGACATAATAAGCTTAGTTAACTCAAAAATGACATAATAGACTTGGTAACCTCATAGATGCCATAGACTTAGCTTATTTTCTTGCAAAATGACACAATAAGCTTAGTTAGGTAAATAATGTGATAATTACCTAGGTTAGCTCTAAAATGACACAAATAAGCAATAAGAAGAAGAAAAACAAGAGGAGACAGAGAAAGAATCTTGCCACACTTTGGCTTGCCACACTTTGGCTTTAGGTGCTCAAATAGTTAGCCACAATTTGGCTTGCCGCAATTTTACCACACTTTGGCTTGCCACAATTTTACCACACTTGCCTTACTTGAGGTGCTCAAATAGTTACCACACTTTGGCTTGCCTAAGGGAATCTTGCCACACTTTTTCTATCTATGACATGTGGGTCTTACTGCTAATAAAAAAAATTCTTGCGTTAGTTGTGGCAAGAACCAAACACACACCTAACATGGTCAAACTTGCCTAAGTTGAGTTGTGGCAAAGTGTGGCTAGTTGTGTCTTGAAACCAAACAGCCCCTTCATCTTCTTCTAATTCTAGATCTTCTTCTACTTCTTAATTCTAGTATTATTTTTCGAACTTTCTTATTTCCAATTTTGCAGATTTGAGACGAGTTCACGGCAGCTTGCTTTGATGTAGTGCTAGGTTTACTTTCTGTTTTCATGTATTGAGTCATTTGTATCGATGAGACTATATGTATGTATGGATGAACCTATTGTAATATGGCGAACAATGTGGCATTTGATACTTTTAATTTGGTATAATTGTGGGTTGATCATATATGGCTGTTGCACATTGTTTCTGTGAATTATTTATGTATATATGATATATTGTTTGTTTGAAAATTGTTGAATGTAACAAAAAAAAGAGGCAATACAGCCTCTTTGCCGTCTGCCCCGGACGGCAAAGGCAGCTACGCCGACGGCCACCGTCGGCAAAGCTGCCACGTGGCGGCCGCCTGTGAAACCTGGGAAAACAAGGCTGGCCCATTTTGCCTCTTTGCCGTCCGCGGCAGACGGCAAAGGGGGAGGAGGTAGACGGCAAAGGGGGCGGGAGGCAGACGGCAAAGGTGGGCGGGAGGCAAACGGCAAAGAGAGGCGCTATGCCGACGGCCGCCGTCGGCAAAGTTGCCACGTGGCAGACGGCAAAGGGGGGCGGGAGGCAGACGGCAACGGGGGGCGGTAGGCAGACGTCAAAGGGTGGGGGGTCCGTTAGCCACCTGACGGTGGCGCCGTCAGTACTACGCCGTCCAGGTCCTTTGCTGTCTGCAAGCTGACGGCAAAGAATCTTTGCCGTCCGCTGGGCCAAAGTAGACGGCAAAGAACCCCTTTGGCGGAGCTCGTTGGGCCCGTAATTGTGCCGTCCGCTAGCGGACGCAAAGGCCTTTGCCGTCCGCCTTTTGCCCTTTGCCGTCTGCCATGGCAGACGGCAAATCTCCTGATTCCAGTAGTGCACCAAAGTAATTAACAAAGCCCCGTCCCATAAGGGGTATCATGGATGTACATGTAAGGATGGGAACGGTCGACAAATCTTAAATCTAATCCGTTTTTCGAAGACACACACACTCACTTGCCTCGGTACTCCACTTCTTTATCAAGTGGTTACCTAGCTCAACATCATCTCCCTCGGGCATTAGTGGCACCCGACGGGGTTTTCGAAAAGTCTTCGAAATCATTTCCTTTCCGACACCATGCATAATCCCATTCCATTTGCGTATCACTACTTAGCAACCTATCTACTTTAGCAACATAACTACTCCCACCCCATAACCCTCATAAGGAGGTAGGGTCATGCACGATGCAAGTATCAACGAGAAAGTGACGAGGCATCCACCAAAGTGGCCACCACATCATCATGATCAATTCATCGAAACATAAGGTGCTATATGACATGCATGAAAAAGTTTCTTAGGCATGGTCAAGGGGCTGCTTGCCTGGCTCAGCAAAGTCTTCGAGGTCTTCACACGCTTCTCGTCCAACTCTGAGCACTCCATCTACTTCGTCAACTACCGCCGGAAACAATCATAATAAGCAACACAACAAGCAGAGAAAAAAATGCTCTATAAGTAGGAGTTTTATTTTTCTTGGACATTACTGGTCATAAGAAAAATATCTAAAATGGATCTACAGGAGTTGGATTAGTGAGGCTCTTTGAAAGGTGGAAATGGAGGTATTAATGGCCTTGTGAAAAGTCTACAGAAAATAACTTTATAAAAATGAGTGGATGCACTCATCCAATAGGGCATGATTTTAGAAGAATTTAGAAATTGGTTTCACTGGATCTGGAGTTGGGATGAATTTCCTACGATTTTCCTAAGATGGAATAATGAAAAAGGGGGCTATTTATTTGGTACAGTAGAATATAGCATAGGAAAAATGCTATGCATTTCTAGCAAGATTTATGGAATCTCTAGAAATTTGAATCGCTCCATTTGGAGTTGATATGAGTGCTCTAGGGATTTTACTAGCGGGGTATTCGCTAGTTCAAATTTGAATTTAAAATTGAACAGTGCAAAAACTTGCAGTGGAAAAATATGAAAGTTGTATCATTAAGTAGGATGGAATTTTAGAAGAATATCGGAATTTGAATCATCAAAATTTGAGGTCATATGAATTTACTATGAATTTTACAAGTCTTTGCAAAAATAGAAAAATAAGGAAAAAGAATATACCTAATGGGCTAAGGTGCGCACGGGGCGTAGGATAGAGAGTGGGCCGGCCCAGTGGCTCGGCCGGGCGCGCGAAAGGCCACGTCGGAGGCATAGTTCGTGGAATACGCCTCCTTCGCGGGGAGGCACAGATGGCCAAAGCCATCTACACTTACGCGCGGGCCCGACCGTTGGGGTCGCTTACAGGCGGGCTTCGCCGGTTCCTCTCATTCTCCAGCCCCTTTCTCCTACCTCCCCACAAGAGGCAGAGGGGGCGCCGGCCGCCGCGGCTCCAGCCATCCTTCCGCACCAAACGTCAAGCCGGAGGCGTGGGCGGATGCCCCTCTCCCTGCCTCGCTTGGGGGAGGCCTTGCTGGTCGCAGGGACGGCCGGGAGCGAGCGGCTCATCGGGTGGGGCGGACGGCGGCGTCGAATGTCACTGGGGAGCATGACACGGCCTCGGGAACGGAGTAGGGAGGTGCCTGGGGAGCTGCTCTCATCGAGGTCGTCCTCCTGGTGAGGTTGGTTGAGGCAACGGAGGTCCGGTTAGCACGGTCTTGAGCGGAGCCGAGCGGAGGCAATGCCGGCCATGGAGAAGGAAGAGTGCGTGGAGGAGAGCTGTGGGTGGTCCGGGACGTCCACGGAGGGGAGAGTGGTGGGCTTTGGGCATCCAGAGAGCTCGGGGGGGAGGTAAATGGTGGAGGGCAACGAAGAGGGGCTCGGGTGGCCGTCGTGATGCCCTCGGGCACCGAGCACGCGCGTGCCTCGGCTCCTTTGGCCGCATCCTAGCATCGGGGAGGGCCATGGGAGGTCGAGGGGAGGTTCCTGGCGCGGGGATGCCCTGTCGAAGTTGGTTGCGAGCTACATGAAAAGATGGTGGGCAGAGCACTGCTTCTGCATGCCAACAGCATGGTCACCACGCCATGGCGTGCTCATGTTGACTTTTTGGTCGGCCAAACATGTCTAGCGTGTGAGGCCCGCATGGTAAAGCTGTCTGGAGAGGTTTGGACCCATATGAAGCTGGTTGGAATTAGTTTCTACTGAGAGTAAGTTTGCAGCAGCAAACTTGGGGCTTAGAAAAAGGGTTTCTACTGGAGAGCATTTGGGGAAAGACCTTGTCTAGTGGTCATGGGCATGGAGGGACTACATAACCACCAATTCTTTGCTCAGGGAGACAAGTGTATAGGGTACTTGTAGTTCAAGGCTACATTTACAGCCATAATCTAGGTTTAGTGGAACTGCTCATATTTTTCACATGACCATGCCATCTCTGGAGATGTAAAGGTGCATTAGCATGCTAGAGGTGTTGTTGTAAAACTTGGGGGCAGTTGCATGCATAGAATAATAGGAGAGATGAAGAAGGTCATGCTAATGCTGTCCAAAAGAGGGAATCTTGGGGTTTTACCCCCCTCAATAATTGATCATGGGCAAAAGAGACTTACTGTAGGTAGGAGAGGTATGTGAGTGAGTGTGGTAAAAATTTGAGAGCAAGGAGAATGGTGGAAGATGTGAAACCATGGGTTTTACCATTCTACCAGAAGGTGTTTGATGTGTGTTTGGGCAAGATAAAATTTGCCACCTACAGTGAGGTTTAATAGGATCAAATTATGGGTAATAATAAGAGTGATGACAAGGTTTAAGATCATTTGAGGAAATTTGACAATGTAAGCTTGGTAAACCCTAGAAATAAGCAAAAAATGATTTTGTTAGATGTATCCATGCAAATGTATTCTCCTTAATGCACCACTTGGTGTGCTGGCATCATTTGGAGATTATAGCATGTCCACAAAGTTTGAGATCAATAGGATACTGTTGGCAATGTAGAGTTGCTCAAATTTGGATCTGTACAGAGAGGGTTTTGGGATATTTTGGTGACCCAAAACAATTGGGACTGAGATGAAACTTGGCCAGATGATCACATATGTCATATGTGACATGTTAGAATTTTCTTGTATTTATTTGAGAATATTTCTTACAGAAATATTTCAAATACTTGAAATATGCAGAAGGGGTTTTGGAGGGTTTTGTCCAATATTCTGAACATGACCATGTGTTGAAACTTTTATATATGGACAATATATGTCCACTGAGTTTCCCTAAATTTTCTCAAATATTTTGAAAGCATAAAAATATTTTTTCCCTATAAAAGACCATTTCTGGCCTTAAAAAAAGCCTTTAAATAAAATAGGAAAATAATCTTTAAAAATAATATTTGGTGGTTTTTGGAAGTATTGTATATAATAGTTTCCAAATAATGTATTTGGGCCAAAACAATCCACCCAATTTGAGGACTTGTAGTTCAAACCTCAATTCAGGTGTTTTGGAAAACCTAAATTGAATAAATACGTTTTGGCCAAAATAAATTTTGTATAAAAATAGTTTTTCGTCCTATACTCATGGTATGATCATTGGGAAAAGCTTTCGATTCAAGGAGATGAGTTTTTAGAGTAGGAGGAATTTTATGAATTAGAGCACAAGCACACAAACAAGCAATCAGTAATCAAGTCAAGCATCACAAGCACACAAAAAGTTTTAATTGGCCCTAATTTTTGAGCTATGTTAACTTAGTCAGGAGAAGGAAAACACAGGGTGTGACAGACCTACCCCCCTTACAAGAATCTCGTCCTCGAGATTTCTAGGGTGGGTGTAGAAAGGATGTGAAAATGCAGAGGTGAGGTAGTCTTCACGTTCCATGTTGCTTCTGCTTTGGTGTGGTTGTCCTTCCGGGTCTTGAAGTGCTTGATGATATGGCTTCGAGTGCTTCACGTGGATTTTTCCACGATGTGAACGGGGTTCTTGCTAGGTCTGACTAAAAGTTAAGGGTCAGATGAACGGGGTTCTGGTAAGGGTCTGGCTTGCGTGTGTATTCCAAAGTCGGAATACGTGGTATGGTAGTGTGTCTGCGTGCTGGCCCTAGGGTTACTCATGTTGGTTAGTCACATTTCGATGTCTCGTGCTAGAATAAAAGGGTCAAGGTTTTATGTAGCTGTCTGTCGACGGGAAAGCCCTTATCCTCCTTCATGCAGGAGATCTTCAGTCATAGGTGGTCTTCATCCTTGAAAGTGTTGAAGCGCGTCATCATAGGCTTCTCGTCGAGACCTTCTTCTTGAATAAATTGCCCAGGTATGTTCTTCATTCATCTTTGGCCATTTTTCTTTGTCGTCTCGGACGTATGTTTCTGGTGGGTCTTTGAGTGCTTGCTCTACTTGTCTCTCCGTAGTCATTTGTGGCACGGTTTGGGCTGAGTTTCTTCCCGAAGACTAATCTTAGAGATTTAATGAGAAAACGGTTCCTATCACCTGGGAAAGTTTTTGAGGGGTCCTTGATGAGCTGGCTACCCAAAAGTATAGACCATCCATTCAATCCCCAAGGTCTGAGGCTTGGCAAGTGGGGTGAACCACCTTTGACAGGGGTTTCACCATGATCCAGTCAGGATTCACGTCCTTGATTGGACCAAAAAGGGGCTAGTAATGAAGTCATGACAGTTGTTCCACTTCATTCCAGGCATCTGGAGGGAGTAGGGACGTCATGTTTATCGTACACCGTCAAGGTGGTGGAGCAAGGGGTGATATCAACTTCTCGGTTCCTTCCAAGTCAGGAACTGATAGACGACCCTTTAAAACAAAGGGGCTCTTATTCCTCTTGATGTCCAAGGGCTTCATCGTGCTTGAACGTCGGAGCTTCTTGGCATAGTCTAGCTGATGTAGCTGGTAGAGGAGGGGTGGTTGACTTCTCTTGCTTCTTCTTCTTCTTCTTCGTGGCTTCTAACCACATTGGTCCTTCACCTTACTTGGGTAAGATTGTCTTCTGCTGCATGGAGGGTGCTTCGAGGAGTCCAATTCTTCAATGTAAAACTTACACATGAGAAGCATGGCAATCGGCGCTTCTGGGGCTTATCCAAAAAGGACTAAGGTGTTCCTTCCTCTCATTGGGTAAATAAGTGTGTCATCTGTGTGGACAACAACATATTTCCCCAGGTATCACACAAACACATTGTTCGTGGGTTAAGTGAGAGGAGCGGGCCTTTGCTCCGGATGGTCACTTGTCCAGGGGTTTGTGGTCCACCATAATTGTCGGAATGAGGGCTCCGCAAACCCAAGAAAGGTTCGAACACAGGGGTGCGCTCGCCCTTCGATTCTACTCAACCTCGCAGCTACACCACAACGACCCCCCCATAGCTCTTACCCGGGAAAATAAACAAGGACACACGATCTACCCAGGTTCGGTCCACCTTGCGGTGTAAAACCCTACTCCTGCTTTGGCGAATTGGCCTCACGAGGAGGTTTGTGGATGAACGAGTACAGTGGTTGAGCGACCTCACGAGGGCTCTTCGGTGAGGGTGAATCTCCCCCCCTCTATGGTGGTGGCTACTCCCTATTTATAGCGGGCCTTTGTCGTCTTCCGTTATCGCACAGGCGGGAAGGGATCCCACAACGGCCAAATTTGAAGGGGACAGGAGGTACAGCTTATCCTGACTAAAGGTCGTCTTCGCATGCAAAGCTTCTCGCATGACGCGGAGGTGGGCTCGGCGATGACATCCCTCCTGCCGAGCCCGTGGTCTTGGTCTTGTTGCACCAGAATGGAAACCTTTAGGGGCTTCCTTACGAACCCGCGTTCGTACTTGCCTCCTTAGCACGAAAGGGGAAACTGTCTCTGCTGCGCCCGCTGGCGCCCACCTGTCTTGGTCGTCATGGCCTACGTCATTGCAGCCTCCTGAGGCTGGGCACTGCATAGGAATCTCCGGTCCTCGGATGGCAGCCTGGGGAGGCCGCTCCTCTGGAGGTCTTAGCGTCGTTCCCCTCGCGAGGGTCTTGTCTTCAGGGATTTGTCGCCAGGCCGTACTGGGCCGTCGTGGTGGGCCACGTGCTGGGCCGTAGGTAGGCAAGTCTAGGTACCCCCGATCCAAGAACGCTCACAGTAGCCCCGGGCCCAAGGCGCGCTCGGGCTAGCTTCGGGGCGAAGCCAAGGAAGGGAGTCCGAAGCGCCGCGGGCCCCAACCGCGTGCGGGCCAATCTTGATGCGTGGTGCACGACAGGGCGCGGACACCTCCACTTCCCCACGTCACCTCGGGAACCGCCCCAAGTCAAGTTAACCCTAAGCCTGAGCACTGCATCGGCCATTATTGCCCTTCCTTGATTGACGCCGCCCTCTTGCGTTTTCCTTCCTTGTCGGCCCATGCTGAAGTGACCCGATAGGGGAAACGAGGCGACGTCAGACAGGGCTGCCCGCCGGCCGAGTTCGACACGCGTCGCCCGAGGAGCGCGCATCGCCTCCACTCCCCACAATGCCTCGGGGACCGCGGTTGCGCCTATAAACCCGCCTCACCCGAGGGGCAGTGCTGTCCTCGCACACCTTCCCGTTCGCCACCTTCTCAGGAACACCGCCCTCTTCCCCCTTTCTCCTTCTCATGGTGTCCGGGGGAAGCGCTGCAAGCGCCAGAGCGCAAGCAAAATCTTTGGCGCCGCCACCATCTCCTGGGGCCGACAGAGGTCAGCCCTCGAGGCCGGCCCAGGCGCGCCGGCGCTGGACCGCCACCGACGAGTAAGTTTCTCCTCACCTCTGCCCTTCCTTGTGAATCCTGCCTGGCTCGTCGAGTCTGATCTCCATCCCCTTTCAGGGTGCCCACGCCCAAGAGGCGCAGGCTTGACGTGCCTCAGGGCGAGATGGACATGCTCAGGACCTAGCTGCAGGGTGCCGAGGCCGCCCTCCAGGCCGCGCTTCGGGGTGAGGAGGACGCCAAGGCGGAGCTGGCATCCCTCCAGGCTCAGGTCGAGGGGGCCGCCAACACCATGCAGGCGGCCAGGGATGATGCGGCACTCGCGAAGATGATGGAGGCGCAACGCGCCAAGCAGTACCTGGACATCGCCTGGCGCGCGGGCAGCGCGGTCCGCCGGTTCGTCGGGGAAGCCTCTGCGCTGTCGTGTGCACACGGCGACGGGCGCTACCTCAACTTCTTTGACAAAGTGGTGGAGGCGCTGGAGGATTGATACGTCCATTTTGCATCATGCTTTTATATTGATATTTATTGAATTATGGGCTGTTATTACACATTATGGTACAATACTTATGCCTTTTCTCTCTTATTTTACAAGGTTTACATGAAGAGGGAGAATGCCGGCAGCTGGAATTCTGGACTGGAAAAGGAGCAAATATGAGAGACCTATTCTGCACAACTCCAAAAGTCCTGAAAAGTTACGGAGAATTATTTTGGAATATATAAAAAATATTGGGCGAAAGAAATACCAGAGGGGACCCACCAGGAGGTCACAAGCCAGGGGGGCGCGCCCTACCCCCCTAGGCGCGCCCCTGTGGCTTGTGGGCCCCCTGACAGGCCTTCGGTGCCCATCTTCTGCTATATGGAGGGTTTTGACCTGGAAAAAATCATAAGAGAGCTTTCAGGACGAAGCGCCGCCATCTCGAGGCGGAACCTGGGCAGAAGCAATCTAGGGCTCCGGCGGAGCTGTTCTGCCGGGGAAACTTCCCTCCCGGAGGGGGAAATCGAAGCCATCATTATCACCAACGATCCTCTCATCGAGAGGGGGTCAATCTCCATCAATATCTTCACCAGCACCATCTCCTCTCCAAACCCTTGTTCATCTCTTGTATCCGATCTTTGTCTCAAAACCTCAGATTGGTACCTGTGGGTTGCTAGTAGTGTTGATTACTCCTCGTCGTTGATGCTAGTTGGTTTACTTGGTGGAAGGTCATATGTTCAGATCCTTAATGATAATTAATACTCCTCTGATTATGAACATGAATATGCTTTGTGAGTAGTTACGTTTGTTCCTGAGGACATGGGATATGTCTTGCTATAAGTAATCATGTGAATTTGGTATTCGTTCGATATTTTGATGAGATGTATGTTGTCTCTCCTCTAGTGGTTTTATATGAACGTCGACTACATGACACTTTACCATTATTTGGGCCTAGGGGAAGTCATTGGGAAGTAATAAGTAGATGATGGGTTGCTAGAGTGACAGAAGCTTAAACCCTAGTTTATGCGTCGCTTCGTAAGGGGCTCATTTGGATCCATATGTTTCATGCTATGGTTAGATTTATCTTAATTCCTTTTTTGTAGTTGCGGATGCTTGCGAGAGAGGTTAATCATAAGTGGGAGGCTTGTCCAAGTAAGGGCAGTACGCAATCACCGGTCCACCCATAAATCAAATTATCAAAGTAACGAACGCGAATCATATGAGCATGATGAAAACTAGCTTGACAGAAATTCCCATGTGTCCTCGGGAGCGCTTTGCTTTATATAAGAGTTTGTTCAGGCTTATCCTTTGCTACAAAAAGGATTGGTCCACCTTGCTGCACCCTTTCTACACTTGTTACTTGTTACCCGTTACGAATTATCTTATCACACAGCTATCTGTTACCGATAATTTCAGTGCTTGCAGAGAATACCTTGCTGAAAACCGCTTGTCATTTCCTTCTGCTCCTCGTTGGGTTCGACACTCTTACTTATCGAAAGGACTACGATAGATCCCCTATACTTGTGGGTCATCAAGACTCTTTTCTGGCGCCGTTGCCGGGGAGTGAAGCGCCTTTGGTGAGTGGAATTTGGTAAGGAAAAATTTATATAGGGTGCTGAAATTTACTCTCACTTGCTACTATGGAAAATAATTCTTTGAGGGGCTTGTTCGGGGTATCTTCACCTAGACCGGAAGCACAAAGAGTTGCTCCTCAACCTACTGAACCTACTGAAAATATTTATTATGAAATTCTTTCGGGTATGATAGAGAAACTGTTAGCTAATCCTTATGCAGGAGATGTCACACTACATCCTGATTTGCATCTAATCTATGTGGATGAAGTTTGTGGATTATTTAAGCTTGCAGGTTTGCCCGAGGATGATGTCAAGAAGAAGGTCTTTCCTTTATCTTTGAAGGAGAAGGCATTGACATTGTATAGGCTATGTGATGATATTGGATCATGGAACTACAACCGATTGAAATTGGAATTTCATCAGAAGTTTTATCCTATGCATCTGGTTCATCGTGATCGAAATTATATTTATAATTTTTGGCCTCGTGAAGGAGAAAGTATCGCTCAAGATTGGGGGAGGCTTAAGTCAATGTTATAGTCATGCCCCAATCATGAGCTTCCAAGAGAAATTATTATTCAGAATTTTTATGCTCGGCTTTCTCGTAATGATCAATCCATGCTCGATACTTCTTGTACTGGTTCCTTTATGAAGAAAGATATTGAATTCAAATGGGACTTATTGGAAAGAATTAAACGTAACTCCGAAGATTGGGAACTCGACGAAGGTAAGGAGTCAGGTATAAACCTTAAGTTTGATTGTGTTAAATCCTTTATAGACACCGATGCTTTTCGTGAATTTAGCACTAAATATGGACTTGACTCTGAGATAGTAGCTTCTTTCTGTGAATCTTTTGTTGCTCATGTTGATCTCCCTAAGGAGAAGTGGTTTAAATATCATCCTCCCATTGAAGTGAAAATAGTTGAACCTATTAAAGTTGAAGAAGAAACTATTATTTATAATGTTGATCCTGTTATTCCTGCTGCTTATATTGAGAAACCACCTTTTCCTGTTAGAATAAAGGAACATGCTAAAGCTTCAACAGTGGTTCGTAAGAGTTATACTAGAACACCTACACCCCCTGAACAAATCAAAGTTGAACCTAGTATTGCGATGGTTACATATCTCTTGGTTGATAATATTGATGGACACGTTATTCATTTATGTGATGAAGCTGCTAGAATTGCTAGACCTGATACTAAAGATAAACATAGACCTATTGTTGGCATGCCTGTTGTTTCTGTTAAAATAGGAGATCATTGTTATCATGGCTTATGTGATGTGGGTGCTAGTGTGAGTGCAATTCCCTTTACCTTATATCAGGAAATTATGAATGATATTGCACCAGCTGAATTAGAAGAAATTGATGTTACCATTAAGCTTGCTAATACAGATACTATAGCACCAGTTGGGATTGTTAGAGATGTTGAAGTCTTGTTTGGGAAAATAAAATATCCTACTGATTTTCTTGTTCTTGGTTCCCCACAAGATGATTTTTGTCCCATTATATTTGGTAGACCTTTCTTGAATACTGTTAATGCTAAGATAGATTGCGAGAAAGAAACTGTTACTGTAAGTTTTGGGGATGTGTCTCATGAGTTTAATTTCTCTAAATTTCGTAGGCGACCCCATGATAAAGAATTGCCTAGTAATGATGAAATTATTGGTCTTGCTTCTATTGCTGTGCCTCCTACTGATCCTTTAGAACAATATTTGCTAGATCATGAAAATGATATGCATATGAATGAAAGGAACGAAATAGATAAGATTTTCTTTGATCAGCACCCTATTTTGAAACACAACTTGCCTGTTGAAATACTTGGGGATCCTCCTCCACCCAAGGGTGATCCCGTGTTTGAGCTTAAACAATTACCGGATACTCTGAAATACGCTTATCTTGATGAAAAGGAGATATATCATGTTATTATTAGTGCTAACCTTTCAGAGCATGAAGAAAAGAGATTATTGAAAACTCTGAGGAAGCACCGTGCTGCTATTGGATATACTCTTGATGATCTTAAGGGCATTAGTCCCACTCTATGCCAGCATAAAATTAACATGGAGAATGATGCTAAACCAGTTGTTGATCACCAACGGCGGTTAAATCCTAAAATGAAAGAGGTGGTAAGAAATGAAATATTAAAGCTTCTGGAGGCAGGTATAATTTATCCTATTGCTGATAGTAGATGGGTTAGCCCCGTTCATTGTGTCCCCAAGAAGGGAGGTATTACTGTTGTTCCTAATGATAAAAATGAATTGATACCGCAAAGAATTGTCACAGGTTATAGAATGGTAATTGATTTCAGGAAATTAAACAAAGCTACTAGAAAAGATCATTACCCTCTACGTTTTATTGATCAAATGCTAGAAAGACTATCCAAACACACACACTTCTGCTTTCTAGATGGTTATTCTGGTTTCTCTCAAGTACCTGTTTCAAAAGAGGATCAAGAAAAGAGCACTTTTACTTGTCCTTTCGGTACCTTTGCTTATAGACGTATGCCTTTTGGTATATGCAATGCACCTGCTACCTTTCAAAGATGTATGATGGCTATATTCTCTGACTTTTGTGAAAAGATTGTTGAGGTTTTCATGGATGACTTCTCCGTTTACGGAACTTCTTTTGATGATTGCTTGAGCAACCTTGATCGAGTTTTGCAGAGATGTGAAGAAACTAATCTTGTCTTGAATTGGGAGAAGTTCCACTTTATGGTTAATGAAGGCATTGTCTTGGGACACAAAATCTCCGAAAGAGGTATTGAGGTTGATAAAGCTAAAGTTGATGCTATTGAAAAAATGCCGTGTCCTGTGGATATCAAAGGTATAAGAAGTTTCCTTGGTCATGCTGGTTTCTATAGGAGGTTTATTAAAGACTTCTCTAAGATTTATAGGCCTCTCACTAATCTTTTGCAAAAAGATGTTCCATTCGTTTTTTATGATGATTGTGTAGAAGCATTTGAAATTCTTAAGAGAGCCTTGAATACTGCACCAGTTGTTCAACCACCTGATTGGAACTTACCCTTTGAAATTATGTGTGATGCTAGTGATTATGCTGTTGGTGTTGTTCTAGGACAAAGAGTTGATAAGAAATTAAATGTAATCCATTATGCTAGTAAAACTCTAGACAGCGCTCAAAGAAATTATGCTACCACTGAAAAGGAATTTTTAGCAGTTGTGTTTGCTTGTGATAAGTTCAGACCTTATATTGTTGATTCCAAAGTAACTGTTCACACTGATCATGCTGCTATTAAATATCTTTTGGAAAAGAAAGATGCTAAACCTAGACTTATTAGATGGGTTCTTCTGCTACAAGAATTTGATTTGCATATTATTGATAGAAAGGGTGCTGAGAACCCCGTAGCAGACAACTTGTCTAGGTTAGAAAATGTTCTTGATGACCCACTACCTATTTATGATAGCTTTCCTGATGAACAATTATCTGTCATAAATGCTTCACGTAATGCTCCATGGTATGCTGATTATGCTAATTACATTGTTGCTAAATTTATACCACCTAGTTTCACATACCAACAAAAGAAAAAGTTCTTCTATGATTTAAGACATTACTTTTGGGATGATCCACACCTTTATAAGGAAGGAGTAGATGGTGTTATTAGATGTTGTGTACCTGAGCATGAACAGGAACAGATCCTACACAAGTGTCACTCCGAGGCCTACGGAGGACACCACGCTGGAGATAGAACTGCACACAAGGTATTACAATCTGGTTTTTATTGGCCTACTCTCTTCAAGGATGCTCGTAAGTTTGTCTTGTCTTGTGATGAATGTCCAAGAATTGGTAATATTAGTAGACGTCAGGAAATGCCTATGAATTACTCTCTTGTTATTGAACCATTTGATGTTTGGGGTTTTGATTATATGGGACCTTTTCCAAAGTCCAACGGGTATACTCATATTCTAGTTGCTGTTGATTATGTTACTAAGTGGGTAGAAGCTATTCCAACTAGTAGTGATGATCATAACACTTCTATTAAAATGCTTAAAGAAGTTATTTTCCCTAGATTTGGAGTCCCTAGATATTTAATGACTGAAGGTGGTTCACACTTTATTCATGGTGCTTTCCGTAAATTGCTTGATAAGTATGATGTTAATCATAGAGTTGCATCTCCTTATCATCCACAGTCTAGTGGTCAAGTAGAATTAAGCAATAGAGAAATTAAATTGATCTTGCAAAAGACTGTTAATAGATCTAGAAAGAATTGGTCCAAGAAACTTGATGATGCATTATGGGCTTATAGAACTGCTTACAAAAACCCTATGGGTATGTCTCCATATAAAATGGTTTATGGCAAAGCATGTCACTTACCTCTAGAACTAGAACATAAAGCTTATTGGGAAATCAAAGAGCTCAACTATGATTTCAAACTTGCTGGTGAGAAGAGGTTATTTGACATTAGCTCACTTGATGAATGGAGATCCCAGGCCTATGTGAATGCCAAGTTGTTTAAAGAAAAGGTTAAGAGATGGCATGATAAAAGGATACAAAAGCATGAATTCAATGTAGGTGACCATGTATTGCTATACAACTCTCGTTTAAGATTTTTTGCAGGAAAACTTCTCTCTAAATGGGAAGGGCCTTACATTATCGAGGAAGTATATCGTTCCGGTGCCATCAACATTAACAACGCCGAAGGCACAAATCCGAAGGTGGCAAACGGGAAAAGAATCAAACATTATATCTCAGGTATTCCCATAAATGTTGAAACCAATATTATCAATACCATAACTCCGAAGGAGTACATTAGGGAGACCTACCAGAACGTTTCAGACTCCGAAAAGGAATAGGTATGTGGTACGGTAAGCAAACCGACTCAAAAACTCTTTCAATAGCAATTTTTCTCTGTTTGGGAATATTTAAAAAAATAGGAAAATTTAAAGTAGTCTGAAAAGTGCACGAGGAGGCGACAAGCCAGGGGGGCGCGCCCTACCCCCCTGGGTGCGCCCCTGTGGCTTGTGGCCACCCCGTGTACCCTCCGGATTCCGTTTTCTGGTGGTATACTCCTCTAGGTCGGTAAAAATTCATTATATAATCTCTAGAAGGTTTTGACCTTCGTTTCACGATAATACCTCCTGTTTTCGTTTTGAGCTGTTTCTGCAGCAGATTTAGAGCAAGTTGTCTTCGCAAGAGTCGGTCGGGGAGAGCCGTGTCTCTCGCTTGATACCAGGGCCAGAGCATACAGCGAAGCCAACCACTTCGGGCAGGCCACGGAGGAAGAGATGGAGGCCGAGTTGAAAAGGATGGATGTCATGGAGGAAGACCAAGAAGTCACCTCTCGTCTACAACCTGGAGCCATGTTGGAGGAACTTCAGAGCTCAGCAATTCCGAATTCGGTCATCCCTCCCAATGCTAAATTCCTTACTTATGAAAATATGAAAAAGAGTGTTGCTTCTTCCCCCGCAGCAATGAAACATCCATGGGTGATGGGAGCTCTAACTGTCACTGGAAAACTTCGCAAGGAGATAATGGATCTTAGACAGCAAAATAACAAGCTTGAGGAGGAGAATCGCATCCTGAGGGGCATCATCGCCAAGAATATAACATCACCACCTCCGAAGAAAGACAACTAAACACATGGGTATGGGCACTCCCCTTGGCTTGTGCCAAGCTTGGGGGAGGTGCCCCGGTATCGTATCACCATCACATCTTTTACTTTGATCGTTTTTCTTAGTTCGATCCTCTTGGTTATATCTTGATCTAGTAGAATAAAGTTTTTAGTGTGATCTAGTTTTGAGTTTTGCTTTATGTTCCCCCTATGTAAGCGAGTCCGAGAGTTATATAATAAAAAGTAGTTTTGAGTTGAGGGCTTTGCTTGCTTGCTATGATCTTGAGAAAAAGAAATAGAAAGAAGTATAGAATAAAAGCAAAGAGTATGTATAATGATCTTATGGGGAGTGATGACTTCACATATAAGAAGTATGTAGATTGAAATTTGTTGTGAGTTGACAAACATAGCGATTGGTCATTGTTGCAATTAAAAGGAAGTAATAAAGAAAGAGAGGTTCACATATAAATATATTATCTTGGACATCTTTTGTGATTGTGAGCACTCATTAAAATATTATATGTTAAAAAGTTGATGTTGGACAAGGAAGACAACATAATGAGTTATGTTTGCTTATTTCCGAATAGAAGTTATATTGTCATGGATCCTTTAACATGTGACGCTTGCTTCCACCCCATATCAGCCAAAACTTCCGCACCAAGTAGAGATACTACTTGTGCATCCAAACACCCTTAACCCAGTTTTGCCATGAGAGTCCACCATACCTGCCTAGGGATTGAGTAAGATCCTTCAAGTAAGTTGTCATCGGTGCAAGCAATAAAAATTGCTCTCTAAATATGTATGATCTATTAGTGTGAGGAAAATAAACTTTATACGACCTTGTGATATGGAAGAAATAAAAGCGACAGACTGCATAATAAAGTTCTTTATCACAAGAGGCAATATAAAGTGACGTTCTTTTGCATTAAGAGATTACGCATCCAACTATAAAAGCGCATGACAACCTCTGCTTCCCTCTGCGAAGGGCCTATCTGTTACTTTTACTTTCTAGTACTTACCTTTATGCAAGAGTCATGGTGATCTTCACCACTTCCTTTATTTCGCCTTTCTCTCTTGGCAAGCGTCATGTGTTGGGGAATGATCTAGATACATATATCCACTCGGATGTAGGTGATCATGAGTTATTTCTATTGACATTACCCTTGAGGTAAAAAGTTGGGAGGCAAAACTATAAGCCCCTATCTTTCTCTGTGTCCAATTGAAGCTTTGACCTCATAAGTACCGCGTGACTGTTAGCAATTATGAAAGAATAAAAGATGATTGAGTATGTGGATTTGCTTTACAAGCTCTTATATTGACTCTTTCCGATGTTATGATAAATTGCAATTGCTTCAATGACTAAGATCATAGTTTGTTGGTTCTCAATAGAGTTCTTGATTCATATTTTACCTTGTGAATGAATTGTTACTTTAGTATAAGAAATTATAGATCAATAAGTATTGATGTTCTAAAGATGATCATGATGCTCCCATGTCCTTATTTTATTTTATCGAAACCTCTATCTCTAAACATGTGGACATATTTATCGATTTCGGCTTTCGATTGAGGACAAGCGAGGTCTAAGCTTGGGGGAGTTGATACGTCCATTTTGCATCATGCTTTTATATTGATATTTATTGCATTATGAGCTGTTATTACACATTATGGTACAATACTTATGTCCTTTCTCTCTTATTTTACAAGGTTTACATGAAGAGGGAGAATACCGGCAGCTGGAATTCTGGACTAGAAAAGGAGCAAATATGAGAGACGTATTCTGCACAACTCGAAAAGTCCTGAAAAGTTACGGAGAATTATTTTCGAATATATAAAAAATATTGGGCGAAAGAAATACCAGAGTGGACCCACCAGGAGGTCACAAGCCAGGGGGGCGCGCCCTACCCCCTGGGCGCGCCCCTGTGGCTTGTGGGCCCCCTGGCGGGCCTCCGGTGCCCATCTTCTGCTATATGGAGGGTTCTGACCTGGAAAAAATCATAAGAGAGCTTTCGGGACGAAGCACCGCCGTCTCGAGGCGGAACCTGGGCAGAAGCAATCTAGGGCTCCGGCGGAGCTGGTTTGCCGGGGAAACTTCCCTCCCGGAGGGGGAAATCGAAGCCATCGTCATCAGTAACGATCCTCTCATCGAGAGGGGGTCAATCTCCATCAACATCTTCACTAGCACCATCTCCTCTCCAAACCCTAGTTCATCTCTTGTATCCGATCTTTGTCTCAAAACCTCAGATTGGTACCTGTGGGTTGCTAGTAGTGTTGATTACTCCTCCTACTTGATGCTAGTTGGTTTACTTGGTGGAAGGTCATATGTTCAGATCCTTAATGATAATTAATACTCCTCTGATTATGAACATGAATATGCTTTGTGAGTAGTTACGTTTGTTCCTGAGGACATGGGATAAGTCTTGTTATAAGTAATCATGTGAATTTGGTATTCGTTCGATATTTTGATGAGATGTATGTTGTCTCTCCTCTAGTGGTGTTATGTGAACGTCGACTACATGACACTTCAGCATTATTTGGGCCTAGGGGAAGGCATTGGGAAGTAATAAGTAGATGATGGGTTGCTAGAGTGACAGAAGCTTAAACCCTAGTTTATGCGTCGCTTCGTAAGGGGCTGATTTGGATCCATATGTTTCATGATATGGTTAGATTTATCTTAATTCCTTTTTTTTAGTTGCGGATGCTTGCGAGAGAGGTTAATCATAAGTGGGAGGCTTGTCCAAGTAAGGGCAGCACCCAATCACCGGTCCACCCATAAATCAAATTATCAAAGTAACGAACGCGAATCATATGAGCATGATGAAAACTAGCTTGACAGAAATTCCCATGTGTCCTCGGGAGCGCTTTGCTTTATATAAGAGTTTGTTCAGGCTTATCCTTTGCTACAAAAAGGATTGGTCCACCTTGCTGCACCCTTTCTACACTTGTTACTTGTTACCCATTACGAATTATCTTATCACACAGCTATCTGTTACCGATAATTTCAGTGCTTGCAGAGAATACCTTGCTGAAAACCGCTTGTCATTTCCTTCTGCTCCTCGTTGGGTTCGACACTCTTACTTATCGAAAGGACTACGATAGATCCCCTATACTTGTGGGTCATCAAGGATGGCATCTCCCGTGTGGATGAGGACATCGAGTCCAGCGCGCGCGACCTTTTGGATAGCACGCTGACACGCGTCTTCTCCAACTTGCGCCGCCACGCCCCCGCACTCGACCTCTCCCGCGTGATGGATCCGGGGCCTGAGGAGCTCCGGAGGCCCCTCAGGGACGAGATGCGCGAGCACGTGGAGTTCCTGGTCAAGCGGTTTGCCCAGGCGACGTCCTCCGAGGAAGGCGGCAGCTCCGGCACTGAGACCTTCGGGAGCCACAATGGAGACAGCGCCTCCTCTGCCTGAGCTCCATTTTCTTCACTCCTATTGCACTAAGAAACATTCGGCCCCTGGAGGGCGTTAAACGTTTGTATTATACCTTTGCTTTTGAGTAGTAGTTGCCCGGTATGCTCGGTGCGTCCTCATTCCTTCCGCGAGGTTTTTCGTTCTCCTTGGCGTGCTCCCGCAGGCTTTCTTGTACTTGTACTTGCCTCACCAGGCTATTGCTTTGCCCGGGACTCTCCTCAGGAGGTCCCGCGGGGGCTCCGCGTAGCCCCCAGCGGTGGATGCCCACCAAACCTCGCAAGGCTGACGTCGTGAGGATACACGGGTCACCCCGGTGCCTGGTTCTCCGGGGTGGCGCCACAAGAGCACGACTCTCCCTCTTCTATGTTGTTTTTCCTTTGCTGTAGCGCCCGTGCTGGCCCCGCGAGTGCACGTGAGAGGGGCCATCTCCTTCATGTTTGAGCGCTGATGGCGCGTAGGCTCCTGAGGCATGGAACTTAGGGGCTCGCCTTTGGCGCACGAGCGGCTCGCGTGGGGGGGGCGTCGCTCGCGAGGCCCGCCTCTCGAGGACTCAGGAGTGACGGTCCTCGGAAGGCCGTCTTTTGCTTTTATTCCCTGCATCAATAGTAATGGAGAGCCCCGTGGGGGCATGTAATAAACTATGGCGCTTGCGCCTTTAAGTTAGCGTTTTCCGTTTTCGCACCCTAGCATTTATGTCGCTGCAAATTGAAATGTTTCCGCTCGTCGCGATTAGGATAACTTAGCTTGGCGCGCTTGTAGCGGATTCTGCGTGGCGAGGGCGTGCTCCTCCAGAGCTTCTTTCCTTGGCCGTCTTTCTTCTGGCGACCGTGGGTTTGAGCCCCCGAGCGAGGGTCAATCGTCGCTGGTATGTCGGGTCGCGATGCCAGGCAAGACCAGGAGATGAGCGCTCCCGAGGCCGGGGGCCTGAGGCAAGACCAGGAGATGAGCGCTCGCGAGGCCGGGGGCCTGAGGCAAGACCAGGACATGAGCGCTCCCGAGGCCGGGGGACTGAGGCTAGACCAGGAGAGGGCACCTAAGCTAGTCTTCGTCTTCCCCTAGCGCGGAGCATAGGGCTTCCACTAGGCGTGGGCATAGTCATTGGAGGACCGTGTCGTTCGCCAGCGCGGAGCATGGGGCTTCCACTTGGGCGTGGGTGGGGGCCCCTCCGCGTCCTCGGGGGACCCCGGGTGTATACAACCCACTCATTATTACGTGAGAGTGTCACGGTTCTAGATAGCTGGGCGAACCCCCAAGCACAAGGCTCAGGAGTTCCCAACTCAATTCTTGAGTCACCCCACGCATTTCGATGCGGTTGCGCGTCCCTACAGCCCAAACTTGAGTGCATTGCTCCCCGCGTGACCGCGGGATTGCGCTCCCGCGGTCAAAACATGAGCGCAACGCACCCCGCGCGACCGTAGGAGTATTATGTTGATGTAGCCGCCTCGGGAGGCGCTAGGGAACCAGCCAAGCAGTGCCTCGGGGGCCTCACCGGGCCATGTCTCCTGAGGATCGTGCCGGCACCCCCTGAGCTACGGGGCGCATGGGGCCCTTAGGAGCGTCACCCGATTGGCGCGGTGCCCTCGTGGCACATGCCGCGCGCGGCCCACGCCTCTCGCGTCTTACCGATCTCCTAAGCGACGACTCCTGTGGCCCTGGCGCCCGGCACTGCGTTCCCTGCTCGCGAGGGCGCCCCCTGCGGCGCGCCCCCGGGCACCCTCTTCGTTGCGCCGACCGAGCCAGGTGCTCCCGCAGTGGGAGCCCCGGGGCTCGACTTGAAGAGGGGCGTCGGGAGCGGCCCCCCTACGCCTAGGGGGTGGCGGTACCTACGGCGGGTGCGAGACTCGCGGCGCCGACGCCTGCCAAGGTGCCGCTTTGAACGTAGGCTGCCGCGCGAGGGCTTTGATTTCCCTCTGGCTCCCCCTGGACAACAGGACGCCGCCGTCCTGGGCGCGTGGCCGGCGAACCTGCCTGTGCCGAGCCTCTGCCCAAAGTTGGCCACCTCCGTCGCCGCGGCGAGGTTGGCCGCCTCCATTTTGGCGAGGGTTGTTGCCGTGGGCATCCTTCGCGCCTCCGCCGTGATTACCTCCAGGTTCGGCGGCTTGATCTACCCGGTCCCTGTGTCGGTTGGCGCGCTCACGCCGGGAAAGCCCGCGCGGTCGGTGATCCGCCGGGTCGTGGGCGCGTGCATTGTGGCGAGCGCGGAACATCCCGTCACTTCCTTTGTGCGTGCCCTCGCCGGGGCCGGGCAGCGGCCCGAAACCGGCCACTGGGACTCTGAGGAGAAGGAGTACAGCGTGGGCCAGACCCTGCTCGGGCTCCACAGGCTGGGAACCGGGCGCGTCGTCGCACGATGGTGGGGACGGCTCACTGGCCGAGCCCCCCGCCCCTCGCGCCTGGGGTCGGAGAGGGAGGTACGGAGCCAAGGCCCTTCTTGCGACAGCGACAAGCTCGACGGTGTGGTCGGACCAGGCGTCGTAGCCCCCGTGCGTCGGGCGATGGCGAAGCAGCTCGCTCACCATGAGCAGCACGTCCTGCGCATTCAAGTCTCCCACGTGGACACAGGCTGAGGAAGACCCCGTGTGAGGCGCGGTGGGGCGGGCGCTCTGCCGCGGAGGGGGGTGGCGCAGAGCCCGGCGGCGCATGGGTGCCACGAGCGGCGACGATGGTGGCGATGACGCTGGTGGCCTGGTAACGGCCATCGGGCAGTGACCCCTCGGGGCTCGCTTGTTGGGAGCCGGCGATGAGGTTGGTGAAGCGGGGGTCGTCGTAACCGAAGGACGTCGGCACACCCCCTACCTGGCATGCCAAATGTCGGAATCAGGGCTCCGCAGACCCAAGAAAGGTTCGAACACTCGGGTGCGCTCGCCCTTCGATTCTACTCAACCTCATAGCTACACCACAATGATCACCCCACAGCTCTTACCCGGGAAAATAAACAAGGACACACGATCTTCCCAGGTTCGGGCCACCTTGCGGTGTAAAACCCTACTCCTGCTTTGGTGGATTGGCCTCACGAGGAGGTTTGTGGATGAACGAGTACAGTGGTTGAGCGACCTCGCGAGGGCTCTTCGGTGAGGGTGGATCTCCCCCTCTCTATGGTGGTGGCTAGTCCCTATTTATAGCGGGCCTTGGTCCTCTTCCCTTATCGCACAGGCGGGAAGGGATCCCACAACGGCCAAATTTGAAGGGGGACAGGAGGTACAACTTATCCTGACTAAAGGAGGTCTTTGCCTGCAAAGCTTCTGGCGTGAAGCAGAGGTGGGCTCTGCGATGACATCCCTCCTGCCGAGCCCGTGGTCTTGGTCTTGTTGCACCAGAATGGAAACCTTTGGGCCAACTTAGCACGAAAGGGGAAACTGTCTCTACTGCGCTCGCTGGCGCTCGCCTGCCTTGGTCGTCATGGCCTACGTCATTGCAGCCTCCTGAGGCCTGACACTGCATAGGAATCTCCGCTCCTCGAGAGGCAGCCTGGGGAGGCCGCTCCCCTGGAGTTCTTGGCATCATTCCCCTCGCGAGGCTGAGGCCCTTGCGAGGGTCTTGTCTTGAGGGATTTGTCGCCAGGCCATACTGGGCCGTCGTGGTGGGCCATGCGCTGGGCCACAGGCAGGCAGGTCTGGGTATCCCCAATCCCAGAACGCCGACAATAATCTAGTACTTCGTGTCCAAATTCTTCAAGTCCACCTTCCTTATCAAGGTCCCAAGTCCAAATTCGTGTCCAATATCCCAGCTCCTGTTTCCTTCCTATGAATCCAACCTAGTGGTTCATCAGCCCCATCAATCATTACATGATCCACTACACCTATAATCCAATATCGATGGTGTTCCACATATTCTTTTAGAGTTCCTACAGTCCCAAATCCTAGGAAGGACTATCTTATCATAGTAAACTCCAATGTCAGGTGCATATAAATCCTCGAATCAACTCTGTCAACAATCCAATATTTATAGTTTATTATCCAGCAAGAAACATGGTATCATGATCGAGATTATCGGACTAAATCCAGATTACTCCGAACCATGTAGACTTACTCAACATTTCTACTCCTCTAGGATCACCTATTTAATCCAAATCTCATGCCCTATGAGAAATCCTACTTGTTCCTCCAAGAATCTCAGCTTGTGATCATGATTGTCCTACTAAATCCAATTTACCCATGGGAGAAGTAAGTTATGCTACTCTATCAACTTGATCCACCAAGTTCATCTATCATCATGAAAGTCTTGCAGTGCACCAAAGGGTGTCAACTACTTCCCCACGATATCTATTATAGCTGCCTCAAATCATTAGTCTACTAATCATGTACCCTCAAAACAATCTTCCCAATGGCATCATCAGTTCAAGTGCTAGCTTAGGGATGTAATGCGTTCTTTCACTATGATCACTCCCACGATGAAATCCAGTGCTATACCAAGGTTATCGAAGCTTAACCGGTGTTTTCTCGCGAACCCGTATGTTAAGCTCACGGTTAAGAGTTTGAGCTGGGGTAACTTGTGAGGTCTAGGTTATTCTAGGGAGGCACTTCTAATCTTGAGGGAAGGATCATAACCCTACAGGGTTGCACCTGGTTGCATAGGTTATCGTCAAAAGTCTTCAGCGCCAGTTGTTTGTTGAGGAGGATTATTAGTGCATCTTGTCTTGCTGGTCTTTAGTTGACGACATGGCGGAAAAGGGAAAGTAGCATAGAGGGGAGGGCCTAAGGGGGTGGTATGGTGCTGGTGTAATCAACCAAGTGCCGAGAAGGCCAAACAGAAACATCAAGGTAAGGTAGGTGATATAGTCGCATGCTTGTTGCCTAGGGCAAAATTGCGACTTATATCAAAACACAAACAGATAAAAACAAGCAACACACAACATGGTTCTATTCGAACCATCACACGGACTCGACTTCGCATAGGGGATACACGACTCATCCTACCCTAGGGGTTCTTAGACTCAGTAGTTGTGCTTGCTTCGTGTCTTGGAGAGAAGGATGTGCAGTCTTTTGGGGGTCCTTCAGGTGTCGCTATGTCTCTTGTTGTTGTTCGTTGAAACGTTCTTGGTTGCACCTGAAGAGTCCTTGACAACTTTGTGTCTGGTGAGTTGACGAGGAAGCTGATTGCTCATGGCTGTCATCGACAGGGCCTTCTGGTGTCTTCGCAATCGTTCCAATGCCTTCTTGTCTTCTGAGACATCGAGGGTTGTAGGTAGGCAATCCTCTATGAAATGACATTAACAAGGCATGGTAGAGTGATAGCATGCCGATTACGTTGATGATAATTTCGACAACAAGAGCGAGGGATGAAGAGAACCGTTTTCCTGCTCGCTATGGTGAGGCGGACCAAATGGCGAGGTTCTCATCCACCGGTGGTTGCAGATACAACAACGGTAAGGACAAGGTTGCTCTATTAGCGATGCATACCATGACATTGCATGTCTCGTGCCTTGGTCATCGTAGGCCAAGGTGGCATCATCCTGGGGCAGTGTCAAGGGTGTCACCATCTTCTGAGTCTTGATACCCTCATTCCTCAAGAAGGTATCTTCTATTGGTATCTTCTCGTCTGGTGTCGCCAACTTCTGTCCAAGATATGTGGGCAAATGTCTTGCAAGGTGGCTTCCTTCCAGGTTCACTACAAGAAATATGCTAACTTGCGACCATCAATATTGGTCACTGAATGGTCAATGTTTTTCATTTACGACCTTTTTGAGACCAAAAACAGTTGGTCAAAAGCTGACCGTCTTTAATGAAACTTAACGACCTTCTTTGTGATATGGTCGTAGAAGGTTATGACCAAAATAAAAGGTCATAGATTCTACGACCAATTTTTTTGATCACTAGCAGCCTGCCCAGGCCACGTCGGATCCAGCGTGGCAAGCTGACGTGGCCAAATTGCGACCAATTGGATTGGTTGTTGATAAGAATCAGCCCGGTCCAATTCGGTGTCTATATGGGCCGAACCCATTAATTCAGCCTTTTTAATAAAAAGAATTATTTTTATAACATGCAGCTACATGGGCCTAGCCCAACAATTCGATGTTTTTATTTCCTGGGTCGTGGGTTTTATATTCCATTTTATTCGGCGTCAACCTTTTTATAGTCCATTTCCGTTTTGGGCCGCAGCCTTTTTACTATCCATTTACTTTTTGGGCCATGGCCTTTTCAATAAGTTGGTCCCACTGGTCAGCTTCTATTTCTCACACTTTCACGATACAGAAATGACAAATATTTAAAATGGCAAGAGAACATACGAAATTCTTGAAATGACACCCGAAATTACCACTAAAAACATACGAAATTACAGTCTTTACAGTGTTCATGCAACCAGATACACTGACTACTGTACAACATAACTAGCACTACATTATAACTAGCTACTCTCTACTTTGTCGGGTTTCAGGCTTCTTCAAATTTCTTCATCCTGGAGCTCCTGTAAAAGAGAGGTAATGCAACACTTTTAGAGCCTTATGAAGGCATGAAAGTCATGCTGCAACAACCATATAGAAGCATAATTATAAGCACAAATACAACAATCATCTTAGTTCAAGCAAATGATCTAGTAGCAGAGCATGAAAAAGGAAGGAACGCATGGCAGGAATGTTTATAATGTCTCAGTCGATGACTTCAAATAGGAATAATGTATACAAGTATAATACAAAAATACGAGAAACTATCACAATACGGAAATGATATCACAGAATTATATAGCTAACTCAATGACAGATTGCAATGTTTTACTCAACGTGAGACTCAAAGAACTTTTCTGCTTAGTCACGAGCATCGTGCATTTCAACTTCAATAACTGCAGAAATTAAACAGCATGAAGACAATATTCTAAAGATCAAAACAGATGAAGCTAGCAACAGAATATAACCACAAGTCAATTGTATCTACTCATATTTTGTGTGTCCAAGTAGGTACCGGTGGAAGGGTGTACCTGCACGTAGCACGTGAGGAGGAAGAGCTGGAGCGCCCAACTGAACTACAGCTGCAATAACCATGCAGGCAAGCATCACCCAATACTTGGGCACACCAAAAAGAAGACCATGTCCTCAACAACACTCATGTGCACCTGCATCAATAAGAGGCACCAAAACTGATAAATGAGACCAAAATTTACATCAAACAGAAGTCTAAAATATAAGAAACCCTGTAATGGGTAAACATACATTTGCAAAAATGGAGCTAGGTTCTCTCCAGGATTACTAGTCAGCTCACACTGTAAACATCACATTTGTTCATCTTACATAACAGAAAATGGAGCTAGGTTCTCTCCAAGATTATAACACTGTGAACACCATAACAGTAACAAACCTTGTGCACAAGCAATACAAAATATTAGAGGAGCATGATAAGTTGCGCCAGGGACAAGAACCCAACATTTACAATTGATTTTCTTCATACAAAGTTATAACATGTTACTGCTAGGCTACTGTGATTAAAAGAGAAAGATTTCATCAAACTAAAGTTCATTTCCAACCCAATTAAATGCAGTAAATGCAATAAATAATATGCTCTAGAAGAAGTAGACAGACATATGCATGCATCTAAAATTCAAACTTATCAGGACTTCAGGACTATTTAGCCCAAACAAATAGATGGACAGTCGATATACTTTTTTACACACAAAACTTCTTGTAGAGGCTGCGAAAACACAAAACCGGACACATCAAAAGTAGGAGAAGCAGATAAAATGTGCAACTATTAATATTCTTACTCATTAGCAGTTTTAGGAGTTTAAGGACGAATCACAGATGAACAAACGACATGCTGATCTGCAGACAAAAATCACTATTACTAGAGGCCTGTGATTTTCCAAAAGGAAATGAAAGCAGAGAGGACAAGTTCTGGATTCAGTTTCATATTCACAATGCCATCTATGCTGAACTGATACAGGAAGTGGTGAAGCATGTGCATGCTGTATCTGAAAGAGATTAAAAAAGCTACTCCATATTTTGAATCACACAAATTCTAGAAGAAGTAGGCAGAAATATTCTTGAACCATCTAACATCCAGACATATATCAGGAGGACCTGAGGATTCTGATGAACAGCCACCTATATTCTTTTCTACAGACAAAATCTCTTGTCAAAAACGCAAGACGGGAAACATGAAAGTAGCAGAAGCGGACCAAATGTGCATCTATATCTAGCTAACATTCTGAATGATCAGGACTTTCTGGAGTTTAAGGACGAATCATACCGACGAACAAAACAAGATGCTTATCCGCAGAAAAAATCACTAGTAAGTACGACTAGAAGTCTCCTGCGGAAACAAAAGCTAGACCACGCTGCGGCACCAATGTCGTACCATGATCGGAAGAGGCTTGATGGACGTTTAGGTGTGGCTTAGGATGTCTCTGGCGTTCCAGGACACCATCTAGACGCCGCCGCACATCTGGCGCGCATCGTCCGCGGCCGCGGAGGCCTTGCGCTCGGCCTCCACTCCGAGGAGCTCGACCACGTGTATCCATTTTTGCCTATTGTGAGAGCAGAAGGAAATTTTATAAGACTGGTTGATAAACAGATGCTGATTAACATGAGAAGCAAATAAGATCAGAGTTGTTTTAATTTATAGTGACAAAAGTAAACTTTTCTGTTTACAGAAGCAAAAAAAATTGTTTATCTTAGGTGCCCTTTTAAAATGAGTTCACTTGTATCACCACATCATTTGTCTCCACATTCAACTAAAGTCTTCTGCTATATGGTGGAGTTGTACAAGCTGTTCTGGGGCAACTAAGTTTCAGTAGCTAGAGGGGGAAAAGCAGCTTTGTTGATTCACATTTCACTGAATAAACATCCGGAAGTACGGAACACGAAGAATTACTATATATGATCAGTTACCATATATTGGTAGTCATCATACTCAATGACTCATACTCGTTTAATCAGGTGTAAACTGCTTTTAACAGCCTGAAGCAAACAAGGACAAACATCTCATAAACCAATCATAGCACTGAAGGAAGATCCTCTTGTTAAGAAATGTCACTGATCTGCAACAAGAAAAGCCCTCCGAAACCCCAGCTTCGCTGCTACTCCTAGAAATCGTAGCAAGAATCATGTGCTACTTAATTAGAAATTGTCACTGGTATGCTAATCTACTTAAGATTAGCAAGTATCCCATGCTAATCACTGGTCTGTGAAACAATTCTTGGTCTTAATTTTCACATTCACTCGCAAAATCACACCATACAACTCATAATTCATTCAATTACATCTAACTGAAGAAACCTGCTACCTTTCCATGGTGTAGGGGCCCTCGGGGAGGTGCCTCCCCTGCTCGAGGCAGTCAAGGAACCAGAGGTGGCTCACGATGTCCCCTGGCGATGTCGAACCTGCGCACCTGGAGCCTCCTGGTGATGTCGTACTTCTTCCCCTTGAGCCTCCAGCAAACCTAACCGCAGTCAAACAAGGGATATCATTCTACAAAAATGTCATGATTTAGACTGGTTAGTTTCTTTATTTATAAAGCGGGGCGACTAATGTCATCCGCTTGATTGCTTTATTTTTACTATTGACAATTATTATGGACGCTGACTCTCTTATTCTAATAATTATGCTAGGTTGACAGAGGAAAAATAACGTAAATATGTGTACATAAGACAACTACAAACACGTCATAGAGATGCACAATGACTGGCTCGTGTACTATGAAAAACTAATGATGGATGCAACACATGCCAAATGTCATACCAAAAACAAATGCTTAAGAGAGAGAGAGAGAGCCTGAGTTAATTGCATGTTCATTGTTCCTAATGTTTCAAACTAATGCTAACTGGCTCTGCTCAAGGCAAAATCAACACACAAGATGAGTTATGGATCTGCTCATGGTGCCGACATAGCTGGCTCGGCGCCATGGTATCCGCTCACCGTCGCTATCACCCCGCCCATCGCCGCCCCCGGGATGGCTCCGCCGCAGGTGCGGGACTCCGAGGAAGAGGCAGGCGCGCGAAGGAGATCGTCCCGCACAGAGGAAATGGCTGGTAGGAGGCTGGAGGTGTGGCGGCGGGATGAGGCGAGGAAGGAGAAGAGAGCCTTCCCCACCGCTAGGGAAGTGAGGAGATAAAGAAAGGAGGCGGGGGGGGTGGATGGAAGATGTCCACAGGACACAGCTAGGGTTTCAACTCACGTGGGATTTGGGGTGAGGGCTGTCGTTGGATCCGGAAGCATCCGACGGTGTTTGATGCGCGATCCGCATGAGATGCCTATGGACCAATCAGAACACAGTACACGCATATAGCGTTAAGACCTCTAAATTGGTAATGCTTCGACGGTCTCTTGGCTGCTTTGATGATGTTGCGACGGCGTTGTTCGACGGCCGTGGTGGGTGCTTCGGTTGCTGTGGTGGTGGTGTGCTTTGAACGGCCACGACGATGCTTGAACTACGTGCTTCGACGACTGCTTGGCTGCTTAGATGATGTTGCGATATCGTCCTTCGACGACCGTGGTGGGTGCTTCGGCTGCCATGTTGGTGGAGTGCTTCGAACGACCATACCGATGCTTGAACGACGTGCTTCGACGACCGCTTGGCTGCTTTGATGATGTTGCTGTTAGGAATATGCAACTTGTATTCCCTGAGGGCCAACGACCAATATATATACATGTACAGGTGGTAAATATGCAGGAAACCCCTCATACAATGGGGAAAATATACAGGCTAGAATATAACTCTAACACCCCCCCTCAAACTCATGGTGGATAAACAACACTGAGTTTGGAGAGATAGAAGCCATGCTGTGCTCTAGTCTGGGCCTTCGTAAAGAAATCCGCCAACTGTAACTCGGAAGGCACACACTGAAGAGCAATAACCTGATCCTGCAGACCAGCGTGCACATAGAAAGCATCAACACCAATATGCTTCATCAGCTCATGCTTCACAGGATCGCGCACAATGCTAATAGCACATGTACTGTCAAACAATAGCAGAGTAGGTGTAGTGACAGAAACACCAAAGTCCTGAAGTAACCATCGTAACCAAGTCACCTCTGCTGTCAATAGAGCCATAGCTCACAACTCAGCCTCTGCACTCGAATGAGAAACTGCAGTCTGCTTCTTCATCTTCCAGGCAATGAGAGAACCACCAAGAAAAACACAGTAAGCAGAAAGTGAACGGCGATCCGAGGGATCACTAGCCCACGTAGGATCCGAATAAGCCTGAAGCTGTAATGAACCAGTGCGAGGAAAGAACAGGCGGTGAGAGATCGTGCCCCGAAGATATCAGAGAACACGAAGGAGGTGACTATAGTGAATTGAAGTGGGGCGGAGACAAACTGACTCAGAATATGGACCGGATAGGAGATATCCGGACGAGTGACGGCCAGATAGACAAGACTCCCAACAAGACGACGATAACGCATCGGATCAGGCAAGGGGTCACCATCAGTATCACGAAGGTGAACATTGAGCTCCATGGGAGTCTCAACAGTGCTCTCATCAGTAAGAGCAGCACGAGCAAGAAGATCCTGGATATACTTTTCCTGAGAAATATAAAAGTCATCAGAGGTAGAAGAGACCTCAATCCCAAGAAAGTAGCGAAGAGGGCCAAGATCAGACATAAGAAACTGCTCACTAAGATGAGCCTTCACAAAGGCAATATACGCGGGGTCGTCGCCTGTGATAATCATGTCATCAACGTATAGAAGAAGAAGAGTTCGACCACGAGCAGAAAGGTGGATAAACAATGCTGGATCATGAACACTCGCTGAAAAACCAGCGGCAGTCACTACAGAGGCAAAACGCTCAAACCAAGCGCGAGGGGCTTGCTTAAGGCCATAGAGAGAGTGACGAAGAAGACATACCATGCCATCAAGAACAAAATACCCAGGTGGAGGCTGCATGTAAACCTCCTCACACAGCTCACCATTAAGAAATACATTCTTAACATCAAGCTGAGACAAAGACCAATGGCGAACAGAGGCCACTGCAAGAAGTGTGCGAAAGTGGTCATATAGGCTACAGGAGCAAAAGTCTCATCATAATCACGACCATGCTCCTGCTGAAAGCCACGGGCCACAAGACGAGTTTTGTAACGCTCAAGAGAACCATCAGAGCGAGTCTTAACCTTGTAGATCCACTTACAAGTGAGGGGACAAACACCAGGAGGAAGAGAAACAAGATCCCATGTGCCGGTGCGCTCAAGAGCTGCAAGCTCCTCGGCCATCGCAAACTGCCATTCAGGATGAACAACAGCTTGACGATAAGACATTGGCTCAATAACAGCAGCACCATCGGTCAGAAAACCAAGGCGATCAACGAGCGGAAGCGGACGAGGACGCAAGCCATAACTAGGCTGCGACGAGGAAGATGGCACATCGGAAGACGCATCCACAGCACGTGGACAACGAGTATAGTACTGAGGAAAAGACGAAAGAGTACAAGGAGGGATCTCCGGAATAGGCGAAGGTGATAGAGAAGACACCGGGGATGAAGATGCAGAATCCTGTGACAAGTGAGGTGAGAAAACCACGGGAGATGATGGCATCGAATCTGCAATCGGTGGAGAAGCAGGGCAGTAGGACGGACAGGCAAGGGCTCAACGGGAGTGATCGGTGTGTCGGGAAAAGTGAGGAAAGATATATCCTCGACTGCAAAGGTCAAGTAAGATGGACGCGGGTAGAAGGGACGAGACTCGTCAAAAGTCACATCCCAAGAAATACGCATCCGATGACCAACAGGATCCCAACAACGATAGCCCTTATGCTCATCGCTATAACCTAAGAAAACACACTCAACTGACTGAGCGGATAGTTTGGTGCGTTCACAAGGGGCAAGAAGAACATATCAAACACAACCAAACAAACGAAGCGCCGAGTAATTGGGAGAACGATCAAAGAGACGCTCGAAAGGAACGCCACCCTGCAAAGCAGTGGACTGCTGAAGGTTGATGAGATACGTGGAAGTGGAGACAGCCTCAGCCCAAAAGTAAGGCAGGAGAGAGGCAGCTATCATCATCGCACGAGCCGTCTCAAGAAGGTGACGATGCTTGCGCTCAGCCACGCCATTCTGAGCATGAGCACCAGGATAAGAGAACTGAGCAAGAGTACCTTGCTCAGCGAGAAAGCCACGCAACATCTTGGAGATATACTCTCCAACAGAGTCAGCACGGAACAGACGAATAGGTGTAGAGAACTGACTGTGCACCATGGCAGCAAAACGCTTATAGATAGATAAGACCTCACTATGAGAAGACATGAAATATATCCACGTGTGTCGAGAGAAATCATCTATAAAGATAATATAGTAGCGATGGCCTCCCTTAGAGGCAAAGGGAGCTGGGCCCCAAACATCAGAGTGAACAAGGTCAAAAGGACGCAGAGACACAATCTCGCTATGAGGATAAGGTAATTGAACCTGTTTGCCAAGTCGACAACCCTGACAATCTAAAGACACACCGCCAGAAACGGATCAAAGAAGACCACGTCGAACTAAGGAAGAGAGACGAGATCCACATAAGTGACCCTGGCGATGATGCCACTACTGAAAAGAGCTGGTAGACAAGGCCACAGAGGTGGTGAAACTTGCGGCGGTGGGAGCGGATGTAAGGTGAAGCCAGTCAAGCTCCCAGAGACCCTGAGAGTCACGGCGCCGAGGGCCAGCACCAAGGATAGCACCAGTGTGACAGTCAAGAACAGAACAAGAGTCAAAGTCTAAAATGACCCGACAACCAGAGTCAACAATCTGACCACCAGAAAGGAGTTGCATGGTAAGTCGAGGAACATGAGCAACATCAGGAACATGAAAAGATGAGGTGCTAAGAATGCCTCGACCACTAACCGGGAGGGAGGTACCATCAGCAGTAAGAACATGAACATGAGAATCAAGAGCACGAATAGAAGACAAGGTGGATGAATCATGACTCATATGAAAAGATGCTCCAGTATCAAGAATCCATGGAGATGTACCTGATTGTGTAGAAGGTGGTCTCACCATGCCAGAAGAGTTGGTAGCAGAACCAACAGAACCCATCGGTGAAGAAACAGAGGATGCAGCTACCAGGCACCGAAGTCGCATAATCTTCTGCTCAGTCAAGGGCTCAATAGAAGAGGTCGACGTAGGTGCCGCCGGCAATGAAGAGCCGGAGGCAGTCAGCAGACCATGAAGTCGCGCAATCTCCTGGTCGTTGAAGTACATAGCTGAAGTAGGGGACATAGTAGCACCGAGAGACAAGCGGCCACCACCACCCGTGAAATCCCCTAGAGGAGGCGGCGTAGCATAACCATCATTATCGACAGAGGCCGATGAAGGAGACGAGGGTGTATGCAGACAAGCCCCAAGAGCCAAAGGAAGTCGCACGTCGATGGAGTCATATGCACCAAGACAGTCGGTGAGGGTCACGGGAGAGGTCGGTGTAGAGCGACAATCACCATGTGCGGAAGGTGACGCAAGGGACGATAGCTTAGAAGGACAAGCACCAAGCACCAAGGAACAACACATGCGTGAGACGGGGTCAGTATAGGGAACACTGAAAACACTGTCAGAAATCACCTAAGAGCGGGCGAGAGACACCATGCCTGTTTTTTTTTCTTTTTTTGGAGAACAGCTGTAGCGGAACTGTCAGGCCACAACGGAGAGAAACAGTAGCTCACTAGAAGCCCAAGTAACCAGATCGATCGAATCGAAGCACGTACGCACAAGCGCACGACTGTTGGAACCGAAACGAGAGCTAACCAGGGCATTCGTTCCTGCGGAGAAGACGAAGGTGAAGGTGGCCAGCAGCGGTCAGGCGTCAGTAGTAGAGGATGCCAACGAGAACGATCTGCAGCAGGCTGAGAAGGGCGAGGACGATGGAGATCGGCGCAGGAATCCGGCGAGGGCGGCGGCTAGCTGTGAGATCCAGCGAAAACACGAGGGCGGCGGCGGAGATCGGCAACGGGAGAAACGGGAGCGGTGTAGATCGGGGACCAGAAAAGCCACGCGATCCATTTTAGAGGAAAACTGCCTGCCGATCGATCGAGAGAAGCCACACGATCCGATCGAGAGGAAAATAGCCTGCCGATCAATCGGGCCCCACGACGCGTCCGATCCAGAGAAGTACCCCCGGGCGGGCCGGCGAGTCCGATTCGCTGCTGGAAGGATCCGCCGAGATGGCGCTCAGGACGGGAGGAGCGGTGACACGACGGGGCACACGGGCAGAAGGTCGGGCCGAGCGTGGTGTTGACCTGCAGGGGAAAAGAGCAGGCGTCGAGGGCCAGCAACGACGAGCGACGGCCACGGAGGAGTGGCGGCGCGAAGCGGATCAACAACACGAGTTGCGACGTGCAAAAAATTGACCTAGCTCTAATACCATGTTAGGAATATGCAACTTGTATTCCCTGAGGGCCAATGGCCAATATATATACATGTATAGGTGGTAAATATGCAGGAAACCCCTCATACAATGGGGGAAATATACTAGCTAGAATATAACTCTAACAGTTGCGACATCGTCCTTCGACGGTCGTGGTGGGTACTTCGGCTGTCGTGGCGGTGGTGTGCTTCGAACGGCCACGCCGATGCTTGAACGACGTGCTTCGACGACAGCTTGGCTGCTTTGATGATGTTGTGATGACATCCTTCGACGGTCGTGGTGGGTGCTTCGGTTGCGGTGGTGGTGCTGTACTTCGAACGACCACACTGATGCTTGAACAACGCGCTTCGGTTGCCATGGCGATGGTGTGCTTTGAACGACCACATCAATGTTGCAATGGCATGCTTCGACGACCACAGCGATGCTATGACGGAGGCCTGGCTAATTTGACGATACTGCAATGGCGTGCTTCCCGACTGGGATAGTGCTGCAATGATGGCACGGTTGGTTCGACGATCATACAACAGCGGTCCGGCGACTCTGATGATGTTGCGATGACATGTTTCGACGACCGTGGCGATGATGAAGATGTTAACGGAGCAAGCATATGCATTGCTATATGGAGTGTTTTGATATACATGTGTAGCTAATACATGGCAATGCACTACGCGTGAATTAGTAGGAGTAAGAAAACGAACATTTAAGCAGACGAATGACACTCAGCTTCAGGCGCTGAGGCTGGATACTACCACGGCTACGCGGTCTTGATGATATGGGCTACTTTCAGGTGGGGGAGCAAGAGGCGCTCTATGCCACATGATCGTATGGAATCGGATGTCGCCTGGCACGGATGACAGAGCCAGGAAATCTTCCGTCTGTTTCGAAACGTTTTCCTTAAATTATGTAAACTATTTTATGATCTGAAAAATTCAAAAAAATGAAAAAACCTTCTCATTGGCTCACCAAATGTGACCTACTTTTCACAAGTTCTCATCTTGGAATGACAAACAATGTTGCCTAAGAAAGTTTTCATTTTCTTTGCATGAAAATTTCATTTTTCATTTTCAAGTGCCGAAAATGAGTTTTTTGTGAAGGACCTACCATATATTTGTTGCAAAACTGGACCAAACCAGTTTTATAAAATACTAGGCCATATTTAATGTACAATTGACCAAATGGTTGTGTGTCAAAAGCTTTGATCCACCTCTCATGAAAAGAATAAATTTCCGTCAATTCAGCGGGAAGCGGGTCAAATTTGAACTGCAGCTCCCTCATAGTTTGCTCTTCATTTTTTTCCAAAAATCATTTCTAGGTATATAAGTATCTATTTAATAATAGAAACACCAAAAAAATTTCAATATTCAACCCCTAGCTAGGAATGGTCATGCCCGCCGTTTTGACCGCATTTTGAAAAGGGCATGAAAAATTCTGAAAATATCAAAAAATTGGAAAACCTTCACATTGTGTCATTATATGTTACAAAGTTACGAGGAAAAATAATAAACTTGTAATATGACAATTATTTAAAAAAAGTGTTCTCAGAAATGAGTTATCATGTGTGAAGATTCATGGCTTTCAAGCCAAATGATCAATCTTATGGCCACATTCATGGCATAGTTTGCTCAAATGATCTCATATTGTGCATAAGGGTGCATTTTGGAATGACAAACAATGTTGCCCAAGGAAGTTTTCATTTTTTGGACGGAAAATTCATTTTCCATTTTTCGAGTGCCCAAAATGTGTTTTTTTGTGAGGGACCTACCATATATTTGTTGAAAAATTGGACTGAATAAAATTTCGAAAACATTAGGCAATATTTAATGTACAATTAACTATATGGTTCAGTGTCAAAAGATTTGAGCCACCTCTCGCGAAAAAGACAAATTTCCGCCGATTCGGAAGGAAGCGGGCCAAATTTGAACTGCAGCTCCCTCATAGTTTGCTCCTTTTTTTTCCAAAATCATTTCTAGGTATGTAAGTATCTATTTAATAAGAGAAACACCAAAAGTTTTTAAATATTCAACCCCTATAAATAGGAGTTTAATGTTTCTTGGACCTTGCCGGTCATAAGAAAAATATCTAAAATGGCTCTACTGGAGTTGGATCAGTGAGGCTCTTTGAAAGGTGGAAATGGAGGTATTAATGGCCTTGTAAAAATTCTACAGAAAATATGTTTATAAAAATGAGTGGATGCACTCATCCAATTGGGCATGATGTTAGAAGAATTTAGAAATTGGTTTCACTGGATGTGGAGTTGGGACGAATTTCCTATGATTTTCCTAAGATGGAATAATGGAAAAAGGGGCTATTTATTTGGTACATCATAATATAGCATAGGAAAAATGTTATCCATTGCTAGCAAGATTTATGGAATCTCTAGAAATTTGAATCACTCCATTTGGAGTTGATATGAGTGCTCTAGGGATTTTACTAATTTTATTCGCTAGTTCAAATTTGAATTTAAATTTGAACAGTGCAAAAACTTGCAGTGGAAAAATATGAAAGTTTTATCATTAAGTAGTATGGAATTGTAGAAGAATATCGGAATTTGAATCATCAAAATTGGAGGTCATATGAATTGACTATGAATTTTAAAAGTCTTTGCAAAACAGAAAATAAGTAAAAAGAATATACCTAATGGGCTAAGGTGCGCACGGGGCGTAGAATAGAGAGTGGAACGGCCCAGTGGCTCGGTCGGGCGCGTGAAAGGCCACGTCGGAGGCGTATTCCATGGAATACGCCTCCTTCGCAAGGAGGCGCAGAAGGCCGAAGCCGTCTCCACTTACGCGCGGGCCCGACTGTTGGGGTCGCTTACAGGCGGGCCCCGCCGGTCCCTCTCTCTCTCTCCTGCCCCCTTCTCCTACCTCCCGACAGGAGACATAGGGGGCACCGTCCGCCGCCGCTCCGGCCATCCTGCCGCACCAGACGTCGAGCTAGAGGCGTGGGCGGATGCCCCGCTCCCTGTCGCGCTTGGGGAGGCCTCACCGGTCGTGGGGACGGCCAGGAGCGAGCGGCTCATCGGGTGGAGCGGACGGCGGCGGCGGACGTTGCCAGGGAGCATGACACGGCCTGGGGGTCGGAGTAGGGAGGTGCCTGGGGAGCTGCTCTCGTCGAGGTGAGGTTGGTTGAGGCAAGGGAGGGCCGGTTAGCTCAGGCTTGAGAGGAGCCGAGCAGCGGCAATGCCGGCCATGGCGAAGGAAGAGGGCGTGGGGGAGAGCCGCGGGTTATCCGGGAGGTTCACGAAGGGGAGAGTGGTGGGCTTTGGGCGTCTAGACAGCTCGGGGGGGTGGTAAATGGTGGAGGGCAACGAAGAGGGGCTCGGGTGGCCGCCGTGATGCCCTCGGGCACCGAGCATGCATGTGCCTGGGCTCCTTTGGCTGCATCCTGGCATTGGGGAGGGGCATGGGAGGTCGAGGGGAGGTTACTGGCACGCGGGGATGCCCTGCCGAAGCAGGTTGCGAGATACAGGACAAGATGGTGGGTAGAGAACTACTTTTGCATGCCAACAGCATGGTCACCACGCCATGGCGTGCTCATGATGCCTTTTTGGTCGGCCAAACATGTCCAGTGTGTGAGGCATGCATGTTAAAGCTGTCTGGAGAGGTTTGGACCCATATGAAGCTGGTTGGAATTGGTTTCTATAGAGAGTAAGTTTGCAGCAGCAAACTTCGGGCTTAGAAAAAGGGTTTTTACTGGAGAGCATTTGGGGAAAGACCTTGTCTAGTGGTCATGGGCATGGAGGGACTACATAACCACCAATTCTTAGCTCAGGGAGACAAGTGTACTGGGTACTTCTAGTTGAAGGCAATATTTACAGCCATAATCTAGGTTTAGTGGAACTGGTCATATTTTTTCACATGAGCATGCCATCTCTAGATATGTAAAGGTGCATTAGCATGCCAGAGGTGTTGTGGTAAAACTTGGGGGCAGTTGCATGCATAGAATAACAGGAGAGATGAAGAAGGTCATGCCAATGCTGTCCAAAAGAGGGAATCTTGGGGTTTTACCCCCCTCAATAATTGTTCCTGGGCAAAAGAGACTTACTGTAGGTAGGAGAGGTATGTGAGTGAGTGCGGTAAAAATTTGAGAGCAAGGAGAATGGTGGAAGAGGTGAAACCATGGGTTTTATCATTCTACCAAAAGGTGTTTGATGTGTGCTTGGGAAAGATAAAAATTTCCACGTGCAGTGAGGTTTAACATTATCAAATTATGGGTAAAAATAAGAGTGGCACAAGGTTTGAGCTCATTTGAGGAAAGTTGACAATGTAAGCTTGGTAAACCCTAGAAATAAGCAAAAATTGATTTGCTTAGATCTATCCATGCAAATGTATTCTCCTTAATGCACCACTTGGTGTGGTGGCATCATTTGGGGATTATAGCATGTCCACAAAGTTTGAGATCAATAGGAGACAGTTGGCATTGTAGAGTTGCTCAAATTTGATCTGTACAGAGAGTGTTTTGGGATATTTTGGTGAACCAAAACAATTGGGATTGAGATGAAACGTGGCCGATGATCACATATGTCGTATGTGACATGCTAGAATTTTCTTGTATTTATTTGAGAATATTTCTTATAGAAATATTTCAAATACTTGAAATATGCAGAACGGGTTTTGGAGGGTTTTGTCCAATATTTTGAACATGACCATGTGTTGAAACTTTTAGATATGGACAATATATGTCCACTAAGTTTCCCTAATTCTTCTCAAATATTTTGAAAGCATAAAAATATTGTTTCCCTATAAAAGACCATTTCTGGACTTAAGAAAAAGCCTTTAAATAAAATAGGAAAATAATCTTTAAAAATAATATTTGGTTGTTTTGTGAAATATTGTATATAATAGGTTCCAAATAATGTATTTGCAGCAAAACAATCCACCCAATTTGAGGACTTGTAGTTCAAACCTCAATTCAGGGGTTTTGGAAAACCTAAATTGAATAAATACTTTTTGGCCAAATAAATTTTGTATAAAAATTGTTTTTGGTCCTATACACATGGTATGATCATTGGGCAAAGCTTTGGATTCAAGGAGATGAGTTTTTAGAGTAGGAGGAAATTTATGAATTAGAGCACAAGCAAACAAACAAGCAATCAGCAATCAAGTCAAGCATCACAAGCACACAATTTTTTTTTAATTTGCCCTAATTTTTTAGCGATGTTAACTTAGTCAGGAGAAGCGAAACACAGAGTGTGACAGGTTTCCTAGTTAAAAAATTCAACTACAATGCATGAAAACATAGGTTATGATCTAAGGTTCCACTTGCCTGTATTGAGATTCTTCAATCTCACGATCATTGATCAACACACTTCGCTCTCCGTAACAATCTATCGTAAGTAAAGAGCATTCATAAACAACCATACAATATAGTCAAACAATGATAAGTGCCGTGTATTGTGTCAGTGTCATTGTGTTATGTGATCATGTGTCAAGGCTTAACTCATAAGAGTTTGGATAACACCATAGTTGTTGTCTTTATGATTACATGTGACATAAGGGTTCACATGCAAGTTTCAATTATTGTTCATCACATAAGGAGTATGTGATGTCAATGGTGGTTGTCAGATCGAGTCAAAGATCATGGCAACAGAGTTAGAGTTTATAAATCTTGGGTATCCTGTTCATGTTCAAGTTTGAATGACAATTCAACTTGCTGACCTTTCATGAGCTTGAATACAGCAAGGTCTAAAAAGATACCTTGGTCTGGCTTCCAATTCAATTTGGTTTTGAGCTAGGTTTCAATCTATATGATTTCAAATTGAATTGGGTTTATAATTTAAGTTGGTTCCAGTGGATTCAATTTGAGTTATGAAATTTCATAATTTATTTAAATTGCTTCAAATTAAATCTATAACATCTACCAATCCTAAAGTCATACACAAACCCAAAATAATTACTAAGGTACGATATTTAGTAAGCTTTAACTAAAGTTACTTATAAATCCAGGTTGATTTATTAGATTTAGTGTTTAACTAAATTCAGATATAGATACCCAACATAACTATTAGGGTTCACTTATTTCTCAAACTAGTCTGGGTTTCAACTAATTTAATTTGAGATCAACTTTCCCAACTAGTCAAGTATTAACTCCCACAAGATCTACTAACTTTAATTGGATTTTATAATCTATTTGAATTAGTTTTATTCAAATTAATCTTAGGGTTTAAGTTATATTCAATTTGGGTTTGAATTTGTTTAATTCAAATTGTTAAACCACATTAAAATAGTGTAACAGCCCGAGACCGATGCTTAAGATGCCTTCCATATATTTTCGTTACTGTCATGTGTTTCATTTATTTGTCGCATTTATCATCGCATCATTCGCATCGACTGCATAGCATCGCCACTTCCTTGCCGTCATTTTTCAAAACATGCATCTGTTCATAGTTGCCAGTTCTCCCCGTTTTCGTCGACGACCATTTAGAGACCAAACACACACGCACGCGCCCGCGACATCATTAAAATATTGTTTTCAAAAATGGGAATAAAAATTCCTTGGAATGGGTTGAAACTTGGTGTGCGGTCTTATTATATTGTAGGTAGACCGACTGCCAAATTTCGTCGCATTCAGAGGTCGTTTGTTACCCAAATAGATAAACCTATAGCGACACTATAACCGGTTTATTTGTTATTCATTTTCGGTTTTGAAACTCTATTGCCGGGCCACACATCTCCCTTTGTTCTCAGCCCACAACCCCCCACACAGCCCACCTAGCCCAGCCTAGCACCCCCTCCGATCGGAGCCGTCGGATCGCGATTCTACGGTCCGAATTCGGACAAAAATCCCTAACCCTAGCCCCCTTACTATAAAAGGAAGGCTATCCCTTCCTAATCTAGCCTAACCCTAGCCCCACCTCTGAATCTGTCATGGTTTTGTCACGATAGTTATTCTCTTAGGAGAACTTGTGCGTGAGGCCATCGTCACTGGGTGGCAACTCAAAGGGGCTGATCGGGAACAAGAAACGATTTTACCCAGGTTCGGCCCCTACGATGTAGGTAATAGCCTATGTCCTGCTTTGTGTGTATTGATGATGATCTCGATTACAAGGATGCAAAATCGCTACCCTAGCTCTCGAGGGTTTGCCTATTTCTTACTTTATCTTCCTAACTCAAGGGCTTCCCTTTATATATAGGTAGAGGCCATGATCTTACAACAGAGTCCGGGTCATAAAGAACCCGTTACCTAATCTAACTCTTCTTTCCTTGGTCCCTCAAGGGAAAAAGGATTTACTACGTCTTCAAGTTTAAGGCGGCCATCTGGACGGCCTCAACGAGCCGGTCCACCTAATGAGCCGCCTGTCTGGGCCTGGCACTTCTCTTCGACATCTTTTGTATGGGCTGTCTGGGCAGAGCCCGGGTTGCAATCTAGGCGGGTTATACCCACGAGGTATATCCCCAACATGAGCCCCTAGTTTAGTTTGGATTCATCCATGCTAAACTCCATCTTGTACATGCTGAGAACCTGAACCTATGATCAATTTATGAGCTGGCAAAGAGAACTCAGCTCGGGTCAAGATTATGCCGGGTCATCCTCCCCTTGTTTAGATTAGTATTTTCCAATAAATTCTTGCATGACATCAGCTTGCTGACCATTGTCGTCTGGAGTCATCATAGCGAATCTTTTGAAAATAGCACCAAATCTGAGGCGACGCGAAAATCCAGGCGCAATCCTAGCCACGAATTTACCGTGACCGTTCCGCCTTGCACGGTGTCATTTCATTTCCTTTCCCTTATAAATAGGTCGGCCGGACCCCCTTTTTCACTTTCCAATCCTTCTTCTTCCTTGCGCTTCTCTTCTCAGCCGAGCACCGCCGGAGCTTCGAGGACGATGTTGGGACCTCCGAACCATGCCGCCTACGCCACCGGATCTCTGCACAATCGCCGGAGGAGACGTGGCCATCCCATTTTGCCTTCAACAAGATCTGGTATGCCTTGCTTCCCATTAGGGTTTGATTCTTCCAGCGTTCATACTGTATTCACCGCGTTCGTCCGAGCAGTCGCTTGTAGACCCATAAGTTTCTCATTCCTTTAGCATCCGCGGTTTTGTTGCGGTCTCCGCATTTTATTTTTTGCAAATAGATCTGAAACGAGCCCTTGAAGGACACTTTCGAATGCCTCAGTTTGGTTCCTCGGCCAGTTAGAGCACTTTTACCTCTCCTTTTCCGTGTTTATTTAGATCCATCTCAGTGAACATCTCTGTAGAAACTTGTTTATGCATAATTTTTGCTAAGTCCCGTGGAGATATGATATACCTTCGTACTCCTTTACTTGATTTTGTGGGCTTGACATCTTTCTACTGATTATTGCCGGCTTAAATGTCTTTCTGTAGAAACTTAATTTTTTCTCGCCTGTGAATAACAACCGTAATTGGTGGCTTATAATATGCACCGGCTTATTTTCCATATCTCCCTGTAGTTGCTTCATAACACGCCATGGCCCCTAAGAACTCCAAAGTCTGCAACTGGGTTAGGACCCAAGAGTCCAAATTCACTTTGGAGAAACTTGTGAGCCGAGGTTTCCTGCCAGCTCGGAAAGAAATAGAATGGCGTGCTCCCAAAGAAGAGCCTTATCCGCAGCCTCGATAAGGAGAAGTCGTCATCTTTTCTGATCACCTGCGTAGGGGTTTTCGGCCTCTTGGCTCAAAGTTCTTCAGGGACCTTCTGGAATTATTCAACCTCCGCCCTCAGGATATTCGTACTAATTATATGACCAATATCTGTCAATTCCAAGTTTTATGCGAGGTTTATCTCCAGATTGAGCCATCTGTGACCCTCTTTAGGGAATTTTTTTATCTAAATCGCCAAACTGAGACCAAGAACGGTGTTGCTTGTGAACTTGGTGGAATCTCCATTCAGAAAAGAAAGAACAACCCCTTTGCAGATTCAAAATGGGCGAGTCATCCGAAGGGCTGGAACAAAACTTGGTTCTACTGCAAGAACACTGCCCCTGCAGGAGAAAATCCTCTGTCGGGTTACATGATGGAACGGCTTGGAAGCAATGCAGAATTTCCAAGTTGGCCAACGACAAAAGAAAGGGACCTGATAGCACCCCTTCGCACAAAGTTAAGGGCCCTAACAGCTCATGGCTTGATCGGGATTGACCTAATCCGCTGTTAGCTGAAGTGGCGGATCAAGCCCATCAGCGTGAGGGGCGGCTTGACGTGTGACTACTCGAACGACCCGACCGATACTCTATGTTTTCAAGTGAGGACTAATCCAACGATGCCCTCAACAAGGAAACAAAAAGATTCTTCTTTGACTCAAGGGAGAAGTGCAGTGTCGCCGGCTTGGGTCCGTTCTATCTGCAGAATACGCCACCTCCGGTATTTGATATTTCTTGACATGTATATTTTCTTCCTTCGTTGTGGGATCACTAGAAGAGTGTCTAGAAGGAGGGTGAATAGACTACTAGCAGGAATTTAAAACCTAACCTTTTCCCAAGTTAATAGGTTGGCAGATTTTAACAATTATAGCAAGTCTAGCACACCCTACACATGCATGTCAACAAGTATGGCAGCGGAAAGTAAGGACATTGCATATGAAAGTAAAGAGTTGAGATAGGGAGATCAAACGCATGAGGGACACGAAGATTTTTCCCGTGGTTCCGATAGGTGGTGCTATCGTACGTCCACGTTTATGGAATCTTCAACCCATGAAGGGTAACGGTCGCGAGAGTCCGCGGAGGGCTCCACCCATAAGGGTCCACGAAGTAGCAACCTTGACTATTCCATAACAGCTTCCGTCCATGAAGGACTAGCCTCACTATGGGTAGATCTTCATGAAGTAGGCGATCTCCTTGCCCTTACAAACTTCTGGGTTCAACTCCACAACACGAAGTAGCAGGCTCCCAAGCGACACCTAACCAATCTAAGAGGCACCACCCTCCAAAAGGTAATAGGCTCGGTAATGTGGATGAACTCCTTGCTCTTGTGCTTCAAGATGATAGACTCCTCAACACAAAATCACTCTCTCACAGATTTGGCTTGGTGGAAGATATTGGATTGGTGGAAAGCAACTTAGGGAGGCTACAGATCAAGATTCATATGGTTGGAAAGGAATGGCATGATCTCAACACAAGAGTAGGTGGCTCTCTCTCAGAAAAATGGATGGGGCAAGTATGGAATAGTTCTGAGTGCTTCGCTCTCGAGTGGGTGGTGGTGAAGGGGTATATATAGGCATCCCCAAAAATCCAACCGTTACACCTAAAGTGACCAACTCGGTGACACCGAAGTATAGAACTCGGTGGTACCGAAGTGACCAAAAGGTGACAACTTTTGAATCTCAGTGAGACCGATATATAAATCTCGGTTGCACCGATTAGGTGACCAACGGTCAGATTGCCATACTCGGTGACGCCGATTCAACAAACTCGGTCGAACCGATTTTGTGAAATTGGGTAACAGAAAATTGGCAACCCAAACTCGGTGGCACCGAAGTGGAATCGGTTGCACCGATGTGCTAGGGTTTGGCTTGGGTTTGTCTGAGTTTGGGAATCGGTGGCACCGAGTGGAAAGTGTTGGTTGCACCGATTTTGGATATTTGACTTTGGACAGACTTTTGTGGAAGAGCTTGTGGGTGTTTTTGGTGACTATCACTTGTGCACGTATGAGCATTTTGTTCACCAACAATACCTTACCCCCTTTTAATAGTATTGGCTTTCCTATGAACTCAAAGTTATTTCTCACAAAGTAAAATGTAGAGTCCTCTTGCTTGAAGCTTTGCCAATCCATTTCCTTGCATCTTGGGGTATCTCCACAATCCTTTTGCCAACCCATCTCTCTCTATGGACTTTATCTGAAATACACTAGGTAAAAATATTAGTCCGAGAGATAATGTATGTTGTCATGAATTATCAAAACTACCAAGGGAGCATGTTGTGCTTTCAATCTCCCCCTTTTTGGTAATTGATGACAACATACAATCAAAGCTTCAAATAAAGATATGCATGGATATAATGAAGACTTTGACAGTCACATGACTTTGACTTGCTCCCCCTAAATGTGTGCAATCCCTTTAAAGGATAGTTGCTTTGGAATGCATGGAAACACATATAGTAGAAGGTATATAATGAGTCATGTGTATCTTGGCTATATGCGTCAAATGTATATGAATGAGATGTAACCTTGTTCAAGACTTCACTCTTGCAAACAATATGTGCAAGAAGAAAGAGATCATCTTGATCAAGGATATGATGCATATACTTACCTTGAGTTCTTGAGCATTCTTGTAGTAGAAACACACTTGAGAAAACAGTGTTAGGAAACACAAGAGTATTCTACTAGTCAAAAGGCAATAGAGCTCAATAGTACCAAGATATGGAGAACATATAGAAGATAGTATTCCTTAAGATTGATATGTCTCCAAGATCATTTAGAACTTTCTCCCCTTAGATATGAAAATAGCAGATCATTCTCTCCCCCTGAATCTTAGCATGTAGATATTGGGATTGGATAGGGTGAGAAAAGTCTAACATGAGTAGACAAGTGAAATAAACATATTTTCTCCCGAACATATTTTTCTCCCCCTACTTTGGTATTCTTACCTTGTCTATATAAGTATAAGCTTTGATATCTCCTCTCCCCCTTGATTATATCTCCCCCTTTGCATCAGCATGTATCTCCCCCTTTAGCATTGAAGCTTTGGTATTTCTCCCCCTTTGGCATTAATTTCCATAAAGGTCATACACAGGGTTAGATACATGGATCATTGATTAAGAAGGGATCCTTGAGAACTAGGGTCATTGAATGTAGGGATCATAGAAATGAAAACTGAGGGAATTATTGAAAATAATTTCTCTCCCTTTGGCTAAACTGATAGCTTGTAAGGCTTCTTCTCCTTTGAGTTAGGGATCCTTGAATTGAATTCTCTCCCTTTTTTTAAGAAGGGATCATCGAAGAATTGAAAATATCACAATAGGATTTCTAAGAAAACAAGGATTTGCAGTTTTGAACACAACTGAGAGAAGAAATCAAATCGGTGGCTCCGAGACAAACAAGTCGGTGGTACCGAGATACTGTAATGCAGCTCATCTGCTAATTCGGTAGAACCGAGTTATCTGTATCGGCGGCTCCGAGGCTAAAACAGAAACTTGGCAATGTTTGAGAAACTTGCAAATAGATTTATAATTTTTTTTAACAAAGTTTCAAAGAGAAATTTTCAAGAAAATTCAAAAGACTTTACAAAAGGATATCAACTAGAGAAGATTTGAGTGGTTCCAAGAAATCTTGCAATTTGAGAATGAACCACACAAGATTCTTAACTAGATGATGGGCGGTGACTAGGTCACCTATATTAGAGTATATTGTCTTAGGAGTCAAGCAAGAATACTTGATCATAGGTCATACTCAACGTTAAGCTCAAAATGGGGTTACCATTTTTCGATTAAGCATTTTAATGTTTTCATATCACTTGAGTTGCTTTAACTCATGACTTGGAGTAAAGCCTTTTCAAGGATATGAGTACATAACTTTGAGTGATGTTGATGACGTGGCTTGTAGGTGAACTTGTTGAGGATGCTCGAGGTTGATGAAGATCATCTTGACTTGGGAGCAATCCTTCTCGTTTTAGTACACTTGTCACCTACATAGGTTAGTAATGCAAGGAAGAACATGATATGACACAATTCCAGATGTGAAATATAAATATGTGTCAAGGATATGTTTTTGTTGTCTTCTTCCTTCCATCATCAAGAGGGGTTGTGGATACTTGGCAAAGACAAGATTGCTTAAGATATGAGTTGATGGCAATCTTGTGGAATGAAGTTCTTCCAAGCACCTACAAAAGGTTAGATGCAATACAAGGGAGCATAGAATTCCATGGTATATGATAACATGTCAAGAGTATCATGAAAACATCAAGTAAGCTCATGCCCTTGCATGCATCCGAGTGAGTCTAGCTAAAGTTTGAAGCATCAATGAAGTTCAACTCAGTCCTCAAGTGACAAAACATTTTCTCATCAAGTGGCTTAGTAAAGATATCGGCCAATTGCTTGTTAGTGCGAACATGCTTAAGATCAATATCTCCTTTGGCAACATGATCACGAATGAAATGATGTCTAACTTGAATATGTTTAGTTCGAGAATGTTGCACAGGATTATGACCAATTTTAATAGCACTTTCATTGTCCCAAAGTAATGGAACATTTTTAACATAGATTCCATAATCCTTAAGCGTTTGTGTCATCCATAGTAATTGTGCACAACATGATCCGACAGCAATATACTCAGCTTCGGCAGTAGATAGAGATACCGAGTTTTGTTTCTTGGAGGACCAAGACACAAGAGATCTACCAAGAAATTGACAAGTACCCGAGGTGGATTTTCTATCAACCTTGTCACCGGCATAGTCCGAATCGGAATAGCCAACAAGGTTAAAGGAAGATCCCTTGGGATACCAAATGCCAAAGTTTGGTGTTTGTATCAAATATCTCACAATACGTTTCACGGCCAAAAGATGACACTCTTTAGGTGCAGCTTGATATCTAGCGCACATGCAAACACTAAGCATAATATCGGGACGGGAGGCACATAGATATAGCAATGAACCAATCATAGATAGATAAACTTTTTGATCAAGCGGTTCGTCCTCCTCGGTAAGATCAACATGTCCACTAGTAGGCATAGGAGTTTTCATACCTTTGCACTCTTGCATGTTGAACTTCTTGATCAAGTCCTTAGTATACTTGGTTTGAGATATGAAAGTTCCTTCTCTTGTTTGCTTGATTTGCAAACCAAGAAAGAATTTCAGCTCACACATCATGGACATCTCATACTTCTCGGACATCAACCTTCCAAATCTTTCGCTAAATTGTGGGTTAGTAGATCCAAAGATAATATCATCCACATAGATTTGGCACGCAAATAATTCACCATTAACTCTCTTAGTCAATAAGGTTGCGTCAATTTTACCAATTTCAAAACCCTTTTCCGTGAGAAACTTCGTTAAGCATTTGTACCAAGCACGAGGAGCTTGCTTAAGACCATATAAAGCTTTACGAAGCTTGTAAACATGATTAGGTTTCTTAGGATTCACAAAAGCAGGTGGTTGCTTAACATAAACCTCTTCTTCAATTTCACCATTTACAAAGGCACTTTTAATGTCCATTTGATAAAGCGTGATATCATGGTGATTGGCATAAGCAAGAAGAATGCGAATAGCTTCAAGTCTAGCGACGGGGGCATAGGTCTCACCGTAGTCCATACCTTTGACTTGCGTATATCCTTGGGCTACGAGACGTGCCTTGTTGCGTATGACTTGACCGTCTTCATCTTGCTTGTTCTGAAACACCCATTTGGTTCCGATGATGTTGTGCTCGTCCTCAGGCTTCTCCACGAGTGTCCACACTTCGTTCCTTTCGAAGTTGTGAAGCTCTTCATGCATTGCATTCACCCAATCCGGGTCTTCAAGAGTTTGTTCTACCTTCAAGGGTTCAATGCTAGAGATGAAAGAATAATGCTCACAAAAGTTAGCTAGGCGAGTTTTAGAGCGAGTGATTCTCCCGGTTTGTATGTCACCAAACATTTGGTTTAGAGGATGGTTCTTGGCCACTCTTGCTCGAACTCGGGGTAGCTTAGGCTTGTTGGATGGTGGAGCTTCTTCTTCATCATCATCTCCTTCGTATTCATTGTTGTTGAAGGTGTCGTTTCCTTGAGGTGGTGGTGAAGGAGGTTCTGGTGGATCTTCATGATGTACTTCCTCCTCTTCGTCATCTTGTCGTGTACCGCTTGTGGATGCCTCCATGTCGTGTTGAGGTTCACCTTGACGTGAAGTAGGGGATTCCACTTGAGTTGATGAAGTACTTTCCTTCACCTCCATGGGACGAATCTTGCCAATGGACAAGTCTTGGATAGCTTCCGAAGGGTCCTTATCACCTACATCATTTGGCAATTTTTCGACTTGCGAACCAATAGATTCATCAAACTTCACATCTACCGTCTCTTCAACTTTTCGAGTGAAGTTGTTGTAGACACGGTAAGTGTGAGAGTTCGATCCGTAACCAAGTAGGAATCCTTCATGAGATTTAGGAGCAAATTTAGTACGACGATGCTTATCAAGAATGTAGCACTTTGAGACCAATACCCGAAAGTATCCAACTTGGGGTTTGTTACCGGTGAGTAGCTCGTATGCCGTTTTACCGAGAAGCTTGTGCAAGTATAGTCGGTTTGTGGCATGACATGCTGTTTCCACGGCTTCTGCCCAAAAGTGTCTTGACGTCTTGTATTCGTCAAGCATCGTTCTTGCCATCTCAATAAGCGTCCGGTTCTTCCTCTCAACAACTCCATTTTGTTGAGGCGTGTATGTAGGCGAGAACTCATGTGAGACACCTTCTTCATCAAGAAAGGTATCCACATGGGTGTTCTTGAACTCCGATCCATTATCGCTCCGAACCTTCTTGATCTTCACTTCGAACTGATTTTGCGCTTTGCGAACGAAGTTCTTGAAGATCTTTTGTACCTGCGACTTATCATCAAGAAAGAATACCCACGTAAATCTGGAAAAATCATCAACTATAACTAGACCATAGGAATTTCCACCGAGGCTCTTGTAAGCATTGGGACCAAAAAGATCCATGTGAAGTAACTCGAGTGGTCTCCTAGTAGTCATGATATTCTTTACGGGATGACTTCCACATACTTGCTTTCCAGCTTGACAAGCACTACAAAGTCTATCTTTGTCAAAGATAACATCTTTAACACCAAGTATATGATCAACTTTGATAAGTTTGTCTAGATTACGCATGCCAACATGTCCTAGTCTTCTATGCCAAAGCCAACCTTTAGAAGATTTTGCAATAAGACAAGTACGAGGTTTGGATCTCTTAGTGAAATCGACAATGTATAGATCACCTCTACGGAAACCGGTAAAGACCATTTTATGATTATCTTGACGAAACACTTGGCAATCTACTTTCGTGAATAGCACATTAAAACCAAGTCGGCAAGCCTAGATACGGAAAGAAGATTGTAGCCAAGGGATTCAACAAGCATGACATTTTGAATAGAGCTATCATCGGATATGGACACCTTACCAAGATCAAGTACCTTACCCTTGGAGTTGTCTCCAAACGTTACGTACCTTTGCGGTCCATGGTTTGGTGTGATCTCTTCAAACATTTCTCTATCTCCGGTCATATGATCGGTACATCTGCTATCGAGAATCCACTCTTTTCCTCCGGACATGTAATCCTTGAAGTTTGCCATGAGGCTTAGATTCTTCATGATCTTCTCATACTCGATGTCGAATAACTCATCTTCATCATAGTAGCCATGTTCCACATTGTCATCATCAAGTGGGAAGTCCTCGTCATAAAGAACAAGAGATTCATTAGAGTTGTGATCATGACAATGTTCAAACTTATGAATTCGAATGGCTTCAACAATGATGTTGCTGATAGCTATGACATCTCCTTTAGCACGCATGAGGTCTCTAAGCTCAAATAGACAATCATCAAACTTGGGATCACTAGGCGTCATTTTGTGAAAGGCAATAGTTTTATGAAGAATTTTATCAAGATTACTCAATGAATAACTTGGATATCATTTCTCCAAGTCAATCCACAAAGTATAAGCACATTCAAAATTCTTCATTTGATTAAGCACGTTTCTAGGTAATGCTCTAACGATGAGATTAACAGTTCTATGATTGCATAGCATATCAATTTCCTCTTCATGTGTGGGATGTAAAGGATCAATGGGTGGTACATAAGGGCTCTTAACATATTTGCTCAATTGAAATTCATTAAACAGCTCAAGCATCAAAGTTTTCCATTGACTATAGTACTCTCCATCAAGAATGGGCACTCTATAACCCAAACTCCCTATGCTAGACACATCCATCTTCCTCCACGGTGATTAAACCGAAGCAATGGAGACCAATGCTCTGATACCAATTCTGGGATCACTAGAAGAGTGTCTAGATGGGGGTGAATAGACTACTAGCAGGAATTTAAAACCTAACATTTTCCCAAGTTAATAGGTCGGCAGATTTTAACAATTATAGCAAGTCTAGCACACCCTACACATGCATGTCAACAAGTATGGCAGCGAAAAGTAAGGACATTGCATATGAAAGTAAAGAGTTGAGATAGGGAGATCAAACGCATGAGGGACACGAAGATTTTTCCCATGGTTCCGATAGGTGGTGCTATCGTACGTCCACGTTTATGGAGTCTTCAACCCACGAATGGTAACGGTCGCGAGAGTCCACGGAGGGCTCCACCCATAAGGGTCCACGAAGTAGCAACCTTGACTATTCCATAACGGCTTCTGTCCACGAAGGACTAGCCTCACTATGGGTAGATCTTCACGAAGTAGGCAATCTCCTTGTCCTTACAAACTTCTTGGTTCAACTCCACAACACGAAGTAGGAGGCTCCCAAGCGACACCTAACCAATCTAGGAGGCACCACCCTCCAAAAGGTAATAGGCTCGGTAATGTCAATGAACTCCTTGCTCTTGTGCTTCAAGATGATAGACTCCTCAACACACAATCACTCTCTCACAGATTTGGCTTGGTGGAAGAGATTGGATTGGTGGAAAGCAACTTGGGGAGGCTAGAGATCAAGATTCATATGGTTGGAAAGGAATGGCATGATCACAACACAAGAGTAGGTGGCTCTCTCTCAGAAAAATGGATGGGGCAAGTATGGAATAGTTCTGAGTGCTTCACTCTCGAGTGGGTGGTGGTGAAAGGGTATATATAGGCATCCCCAAAAATCCAACCGTTACACCTAAAGTGACCAACTCGGTGACACCGAAGTATAAAACTCGGTGGTACCGAAGTGACCAAAAGGTGACAACTTTTGAATCTCGGTGAGACCGATATATAAATCTCGGTTGCACCGATTAGGTAACCAACGGTCAGATTGCCAAACTCGGTGACGCCGATTCAACAAACTCGGTCGGACCGATTTTGTGAAATTGGGTAACAAAAAGTTGGCAACCCAAACTCGGTGGCACCGAAGTGGAATCGGTTGCACCGGTGTGCTAGGGTTTGGCTTGGGTCTGTCTGAGTTTGGGAATCGGTGGCACCGAGTGGAAAGTGTTGGTTGCACCGATTTTGGATATTTGACTTTGGACAGACTTTTGTGGAAGAGCTTGTGGGTGTTTTTGGTGACTATCACTTGTGCACGTATGAGCATTTTGTTCACCAACAATACCTTACCCCCTTTTAGTAGTATTGGCTTTCCTATGGACTCAAAGTGATTTCTCACAAAGTAAAATGTAGAGTCCTCTTGCTTGAAGCTTTGCCAATCCATTTCCTTACATCTTGGGGTATCTCCACAATCCTTTTGCCAACCCATCTCTCTCTATGGACTTTATCTGAAATACACTAGGTAAAAATATTAGTCCAAGAGATAATGTATGTTGTCATGAATTATCAAAACCACCAGGGGAGCATGTTGCGCTTTCATTCGTCAATTTTATCTTAATCCGCCATTCTCATCATATGCTTTATATTGCTGCAGGATAACTCTAGCTTCTGGAAGGTCACACCTCAGATCCCCGTTCCTTCATCAGGTCAAAGAGATGATCCGCCTCTTGAATCGTCTTCGGGGGAGCAATCTGAGGTAGAACTTGACTCTCTTGTCAGGGTGCCTCGGAATCCAGTCAAGCCAGCAACATTGAGGTAATTCCAATCTCCTCCAGTTCCTGAGAAACATTTGTTGCAAGAAAACCAAGCCGAACCGTCCGGAAGTTTAAACTGTCACATCCAAACGCTCACTTAGCTCCCGATTTCCTTTTGAAGAAAGCTCAATTTGCCGGTCAATCAAAACGCAAAACCCGAAGTGATTCGGGCGACTTAGACCCTGGCATGTCTCACGCACTGCCAGCTCGCAAACCACGCCTTGAGGTGCCACATAGTCCAACCAATTCTCGTCCTAGAGCCGGACTATTTAAACAACCTCTTAGCCCTTCAAACTCACTTTATCAAGAATCTTCTCCGTCTTTGGGCGACTCATCTGCAACACAGCTTCCTGCTTTTAACGTCAATCGCGGTTAAGTTTCTGAACTTGCACAATTTTTTTAATATTTGACTTTTGGACTGCTTTTTCCTTAGTATAACACTTGTCTTTTGGCAACTATAGGGCTGACGTGGCTTGAGACTGCGTCGGTATTTCCCCAAAGAGGAAGGGATGATGCAGCACAGCTACGGTAAGTATTTCCCTCAGTTATGAAACCAAGGTTATCGAACCAGTAGGAGAACCAAGCAACACTATGTAAATGGTACATGCACACAAAGAGCAAGTACTTGCAACCCGACGCATAAGAGTGTTGTCAATCTCTCCACGGTAAAAAGATAGATTGGTTTGTATGAGATTGGATAAATAGATCACACAAGAACACAAAATAAAAGATGCAAATAAAAAGTGCAACAATGTAGTTTTGGGGTTTTCGAATAATAGATCTGAAAACAAATGCGGAAAAGAGATAGATCGGAAAGCAATATATCAAAATAATAGACCCGGGGCATAGATTTCACTAGTGGCTTCTCTCACGAAAATAACACACTGTGGGTAAACAAATTACTGTTGGGCAGTTGATAAAAGATCAAATAACCTTGACGATATCCAAGGCAATGATCAATATATAGGCATCACATCCAAGATTAGTAGACCGAAACAATTCTGCATCTACTACTATTACTCCACACATCGATCGCTATCCAGCATGCATCTAGTGTATTAAGTTCATGGAGAAACGGAGCAATGCAATAAGAACGATGACATGATGTAGACAAGATCTATTCATGTAGGAATATACCCCATCTTGTTATCCTTAATAGCAACAATACATGCGTGCCTCGCTGCCCCTTCTGTCACTGGGAGAGGACACCGCGAGATCGAACCCATCACAAAGCACCTCATCCCATGGCAAGAAAAATCGATCTAGTTGGCCAAACTAAACCAAAGATTCGAAGAAGAAATACGAGGCTATAAATAATCATGCATATAAGAGATCAAAGAGGACTCAAATAATATTCATGGATAGAAACTGATCATGAACTCAAACTTCATCGGATCCCAACAAACACACCGCAAAAATTCATTACATCAAATAGATCTCCAAGAGACCATTGTATTGATAATCAAAAGAGAGAGAGGAAGCCATCTAGCTACTGACTACGAACCTGTAGGTCTATGGTGGACTAC